>CM069133.1:35584576-36184576 GCA_035221665.1 Okamejei kenojei
AAAACGTGTTGAAGAGATGCGCATAGTAAAGCTAAAATATAGAATATGGAACATTGAATATAGACGTCGGGTTGTAATGTTGCCGTTTTATAATATGTTGGTGAGGTCACACGTGGAGTATCCCACGCAGTTTCGATCACTCTGCTACAGGAAAGATGCCAATATGCTGGAAAGATTACAGTCATTGATAAGGATGTTCCAGAACTCGAGGGAGAGGTTGGGCAGCTCAAGGCCTGGGCGCACAGGGTGATATTTTTAGAACGTATAAAATCACGAAAGGAATAGACAGCGTGAATACATATGATGTTTTTCCCCTTGGTTAGAGCAACCAAGAATTAGAGATGATCGGGTGGTACTGTTTTTGGATCGAGCAACCAGAGTAACTGGTTGAGACCCGTATAATTGCAAACGTTATGTTGTTTGGGGAGGAACATTGATAGAAAATGCTTAGAAAGCTTATGGGACAAACGGAGGCAAATGACAATCAACATGGACTACTTCAACTGAGGCGTTATGAATCTATATGAGTGCTGTATATTTAAACAGTCCACACTGCCAGTCATTTGCACTGGGAACGAGTGAGTGTAGGAAACATTCACTGAGAGAGGTGCTGCGTGCTATAGGTGGCGGCGGGGCCTGGCGCCGGGTCACCGCTTAGCACATTGAACAAGCCCAGTGCAGAACAGCAGCGGATTCCGGGGAAGCGTGGGTTCACTGTCGTTCGTTCTCTGACACCCCGGGCAGAGCTAATGCAGTGCTGCACTGCCAGAGGCGCTCTATCTAGCCCAGTGACTCGCTGCCGGAGCGATCCTTGATCTGCCCTGTTCCCGGCGCACACCACTTACCTTCTCTGGGATCATCACTGTCAGCTCCACACTGGTCGCCGCCTCCACCCACTCGCCCCGAGGAGAGGTCGGTACAAAACAATTCCATATAACAATTACAGCACAGAAACAGGCCCTCTCGGCCCTTCCAGTCTGTGCCGACAAATTCATTCACAATACTCTGGTACATTCTGGTGGTAGATACAAAATTCTGGAGTGACTCAGCGGGACAGACAGCGTCTCTGGAGAGAAGGAATGGGTTACGTTTCGGGTCGAGGCCCCACTTACTTTCTGTTGTTTGTCCTTCACTCAGCTGCTGTCGTGAATGTCTCAGTGGTGACTGGGACTATGGGGACTTCGGCCACGTTATCCTGTGTGTTCCCACCGCCTGCACTCGACCACACCCTACACAAAGTTACATGGATGAGGAAGGATCCCTACCGGCACATCGTCGCGTTCAGACCACAAGCTGATGGATCCTGGGCGGCAGAGAACGGAGCAACTCGGTTCGAGCTGGTCGGGGACCCAGAGCAGGGAAACGCCTCAACCAGAATAAAGCAGCTGAGTGGGGAGGACAGTGACGACTACCTGTGTCTGTTGGATATCAGGAAACGTGATTACCTCCGTCCTGTAAGGCCCCCAACCCATAACCCCATAGTACACCCGCCGTTTATCCATCTGACGGAGCGTGAGGTCCACCTGCGGGTCACAGCCGGTAAGAAACTATCAGCACATTCTTCAGTGCACAGCGAGGGTGGAGAGCGAGGGAGAGGAGCAGGAACCAGAAACCCTGTCTCTCTGGGCTTAGCGAACGCAGACTCGCCTCATAAGGTCTTAAGGAATAGCAGTACAATTAGGCCATTCGGCCCATCAAGTCTATTCCGCCAATTAATCATGGCCGATCTATATCTCCATCCTTACACCATTCTACTGCCTTCTCCCCAATAACATCTGACAACCGTACTGCGTCCGGTGGTGATCAACAAACCGGATGAGTACCATTACTTTCACAATGTACACCCCCCCCCCCCCCCCCCCCCCCCCCATTTATCCATCTGTCCCAGCGTGAGCTCCGGCTGCGGGTCACACCTGGTAAGAAATCATCGCCACAGTCTCCAGTGGACGGCGAGGGGAACGGGAAACCACGTCCCTTGGGTCTCAACGAGCCGAGCCTTGCGTCTGTGTAGCCAAGGTCCTCTACAGAGTGTTGGGGGCAGCTTTACTATCGCGATAGCCAGGACGCCTCCAGTGACCAGGACGTTAAACCAAGGTCTAGTCTGCTCCTCAAACGGCTCTGACAGATCTTGGTCACCCTTCTGAATGAATGAATGAAACTTTGATATCACATGGGACGTGTCACACTGAAATTATTTGTTTTGCAAACACGAGAATGCAAACAGTCGCCACCTATAACACGCCGACAAAAATTACAATGTATTCCATTTAGCTCCAATTACTCCTTGTTCCCGCCCTCCGCCCCTCCATCCGCACGCCGGGATTCCCACGCCGGGATCCGCACGCCGGGATTTCCGTTTATTCTCTGCGGTGCATCCGGCATCCCCGCGGCCCGTACGACCTCCTATACTCACGAGGGCTTGCCCGTCATCGTCCGCGACCGCAGCCGTGTCCTCTCCTAAACGCCACAGGGATCCGCCGCCCGCTTCTCGAGTTGTTTTTGTTAATCTATTGACAGATATAGAAGAGAACAAAAATGCTCCAATTTGTTCATTTATATTAAGATAATACTTGTACACGCGAGTAAAGATGTTTATTGCAATTATATTGGATGTTGAGGAGACCTCTCCGACAGACATGTGTACAACTTTAATGTTCTGAACGAACAGTAAAGATTACCACCACCAAAACCCCCCTCTTCATATGTAGCCAGCTATCACTTGGTAGGTTTTGTCCCGCCCCACCTCTCATTTCCACCCCTTCCTCGCGCTAATACAATGGTTCTGAATAAGAATCCCGACAGTAAACATCGCCGGTCGTCTGCCTCCACAGATATTACATTGCCTCCACAGCTGCTGCCTGACCGGATGAGTTATTTCTGCATTTTGGGTTTTGCTTAATACAAATATAGCTGTTGTCGAGTGAGATGAAGACGCTCTGAACATTTCCAATAATGATAGGTTGATTGAGATCGTTGGAAGATTGTGCAACCCAGAACTGTATTCTCGAACGGGTACGTGAATGAGAGGTGATACGTGTGAAATTGCCAAATTCTTACTGAGTTTGAGAGTGTATATGAAGGGAGGATCTTTCCCCTCACTGAAGAATCTCCGACCAGGGTCGCGGTTTAATGCATAGATTATTTAGTACTGAGAAGAGGAAAGGTTCCTCACCTAGGTTATGGAAAAAGCTTCAAATTTGGTTTGACCTCTCTCATTCTCTATTCAGTCCCACAGATGTTCCCCGTTATGATCTTGTGCATGCCACTTGTATTGAAAACCCTTACCTTGTTAGTGATGTACTTCGTTTTATATTGTGACAAAGTGAGGTATGTAACATTATGAATATGCTTGCATCTAAGTGACTTAAATATAAATAACGTGATGCTCTTTACGTGTCGGGATGTGATTTATTTACTCGATAGCATCCCAGGTGAACCAGTATTTGTTGCAACTAATGGCACATGATAAAGGAATGGTTATTATATTGTAGTTGATTGCAGCAATTTGATGTTCGGACATTTCCAGTTGCCCTGTCCAAATTACAAAAGTGATGTACTTCAAACTTAAAACAACTTTTGAGCACTTTGGGATATTTGCCATGATGAATGAATCTGATAAATGCGAGCATAGAATTCGTGCCGGCAGAATCACTGACACCGCGCAGGAACAGTACATCTGTTTCTCTCCTCATCTCAACTGAACTGAGACCTAACTGCATCCCCAGCTGGTATTAGCCAGCTCAGTTCAAACCAAGAGTAAATGTGTTGTCCTGGTCTAAAGAATCCGGCTCCCCGAGGCAAAACCTCGCTCACGTGTTAGGGTTACGGCTCAGTCTCCAAAACCATCGTTCTTCTCGGGCTTCCATAGAAACGTAGAGATATAGGAAATAGGTGCAGATGTAGGCCATTCGGCCCCTCGAGTTAGCGCCATCATTCAATGTGACCATGACTGATCATCCAAAATCAGTACCCTTTTCCCGCTTTCTCCCCGCAGCCCTTGATTCCTTTAGCCTAAAATTTATATCAAACTCTCTCTTGAAAACATCCAGTGAATTGACCTCCACTGCCTTCTGTTGCAGAGAATTGCACACTCACAATTCTCTGGGTGAACACGTTTTTCCTTATCTCAGTCGCCAATGGCCTATCCCTTATTCTTAAACCGTGACCCTTGGTTCTGGACTCTCCCAACTTGGGGAACAGTTTTCCTGCATCTGTTCAATTCCTTAAGAATTTCATGTGTTTCTATGAGATCCACTCTCTTCCTAAATTCCAGTGAATATAAGCCCAGTCGATCCATTCCTTCTTGTTTAATCTGCAAGGATATGATCGCGCGTTCCCAATGTCAGTCAGTTCTTGATCTCAAATACTACGCCCTTGCTTAGCATTTTAGATTCGTAAACCAAGCTCACTCTACCCCCCCCCCCCCCCCCACCCACCCCCCCCCCCCCCCCCCCCCCCCCGCCTCCCCGCTCCCCCTCCCCCGGTACCATCCTAGACGCCCACGTTCATTGGGTAAGTCGTACTGGTTATCGTCGAAACAAAATGTTTCACCTTCCACCTGTTGTTATTAATCTGCACCTGCCATTCGCTTGCCCATTTGATCATCAGATCAATATCATCATGTAGCCGAGGCCGATCTCCTCACTATCACACCGCCACTATCATCAACGATGTTGAGCGTATGCAATTCCGTGTCAAACTCAAATTTTGTTTTGAAGTAAAATGTACGCTCTACAGAGTTCAGTTGAAGCCTCGATCGAAATCCCGTTAGTGCTGCCTACTAATGGAGAGAGTAGCGGTCTTATTGTACCATTAAGCTGTCCTATTTTAATTGGTCTTCTTTCGTTAACTGCAGAAAGGGCGGAGACCGAGCCATCGCAGGAAGTTAAGAAGACCATTTCCCGCCCACAATGTACACCATCTCCCTCCCCTAAAATCCGATCTACGACGAACTTGCGATTACAATCATTAGATTTATCCTATGATATCCACTGAGAACCTCATCCTGTTGATAATCCCGAGAGCAAATTACCTGTGTCACTTTGTGGGAATATCTGAGTCATCTGTGTGCCTCTGCAAAGCATTTGCTCGTAAATCACCTGCATGCTTAACTTTCCTCGCATGTTGCAAAACATACTTGGCTTATAAAGTATTACTGTGATTGTGGTTGTGATTGATTGTGATTTAAAGATTGTGCGTTATTGATGTAAATAAAGGCGGCAGTGGGAAGAGCTGTGCGTTGACGCGATCCGACTTTCCACTGCCGCCAGTGTCCAGGCCCGTACGAAGCTTTTCAAAAAGGGGGGGTGGCATGACAGGATTCCCAAAATTTTATGTGAAATAATGTGCATGCAGCGCACATCACAAGCTGGAATCCCCTCACGTCTGGTTCCAGGGCCCGCTTAAGGGCCCTGAAAGCTCTGGGGTTTTAGATACTCTCTGGTGCATTCTGAGCCTTATTTTGGATCTTTTTGCACCAAATGTTATGACCAATATTTCAGAAATAATTTTGGTTGAGTCAAGAATAATGAGTGGGTGGAATGCGATAATTGGGGTCATTGTTGTATACATTTTTTGTAAAATTAAGAATTATTGTCCTTGTTTTAATAATCAAGTTGTACTGTTGTAAAATGTTATGTAAAATGTCATAAAGGAGCATGCAAAAACTGTTAAAAAAATACTGTACGTTTTTGCAGTAAAGAAAACCTTTTTTAGAAAATGTTTTGTGTGTTGATTTGATTGCCTGTTACTGTTAGACTGTTAGTGTGTGCAGTGCACCTTTAATGGTCCTCCTGATCTAACAACTTCACATCACATCAACCTCACATGAAATAGTTCAGTTTTCCGAGAATGTAACTGTGCAAACCTATTCACCACTTTGTCCGAGTCATGGTCAAAGTCATAGTGAATGTGCATTAAGGCGAGTGCAGACAGCCTGTCATTGCTCATGGAAGTCGTGGCATAGTGATGCAGGCGACAGACACTCGTGTACACTGCATATATTGCCATTTAGCCCCAAATCATGTTTTCCAGTTCCATTTTCCAAGAATGTAACTGCGCAAACATATTCATGGCTTTGTCCAAGTTATGGGCAAAATCATAGTGAATGTGGATTAAGGCAATTGCAGTCAGCCTGTCATTGCTCATGGAGGTCCTGGTCTTTCTTTCTCTGCGGATGTGAAAACGTGTTTGTCCTCGTTGGCTGGATCAAAGTAAGGTGCCGAGCGCGATCGCGCCCACTGCAAGCATGCCGCGTGAGGCGATCATCTCTCTGCCGCTCAGGCTCATATCCAAGGGCTACCTCCACATTCAAATGGAGTGGGAAGGCGGGGTCGGCAGAGCGCTGTGTTGAGACTGGCTGCCGACAAGGCCAAGAACCTTGAAGAGCCAGACGGCGAGGACGTGCAAAGTGGAGCCCAATGGTTTGGGCAGCGCTGCCCCCCCCCCCCCCCCCCCCCCCCCCCCCCCCCCCGAGTAAAGCAGGGCAGCAGGGACAGCAGCAGCATGAAGACTTACCTGGCCTCCGACAGCCCGCAGCAGAGCGGGCAGCTGGGGCTCTCGCCTGAAATTGTGCATCGCTCCAGCACCAAGAGGCAGCTCAGGCCCGATTCGCTAGACATGTGTCAGCAGAAGTGTGAGTTTGTGCTAGGAGCGGCGGCCACCATCAGCGCCCGCAGTTTCAAGGGCAATGGCAGCCTGGTCCGTTGGCTGCTGCCCGGCTCTAGCGGCCGGGGTGACAAGTAGCAGGGGATGGCAACAGGAGCAGCGATGTCGGAAGGGGAGAATTAGCAGCTGGTACAGAGACTGCAGCACCCCAGGGTGCACAGGTAACCACACCAGCAGCACTCCAGGGTTCGCAAGTAACCACACGAGCAGCATTCCAGGGAGAAACAGCAGCCTCGCCAGCAACACCCCAGGGTGCACAAATAACTACACCAGCAGCACCCAAGGGTGCACAAGTAACTACACCAGCAGCACCCAAATGGTGCACAAGTAACCACTCCAGCAGTGCCCCAGGAAACAGCAGCAGGTCGCCCCAAGGAGCCGCTCAAGCAGGTTGGTGAAGGCGAATTATGGCGCTCGCACTCCGACCTCAGCTCCCGCTTCTATCGAGCCTGTTCCTGCTTGGACATTTTCTTCGAGCACTGCGGACTCGAGCCTGAGGTGATCGAGAACCTGGCCAGGGAGAAGTTTGCCGCCGACGTCGCCTTCGAAAGCCTTTCGCTCATGTTTTGCAGCGTGAAAGGCCTGTCGCACTTGGGTGACATTTAAGGCGACAGCCTGAAAAAAGGTTGTCAAGTAGTGGTCGGGTCGTGACGTAGACTGATGCGTGGTGACGCATGTAGTGACGCGCGGTGACTCCCTGTCGCTTCTGGACTTTGGAATGTTCAAAATCCAGGGGCGACATCTGGGTGTCTCATCATGTCGTGTGCCCTGTCACACGCTGACGTATGCTGCCCTGCGGGTGACGACCGGTTAGGGTTAGGGTTAGGGTTGGGATTAAGGTTAAGGACCACAGATGGGCTGTAAAATATTCTTCCTTCAATGCATGGATTTTAAACATTAATATATTAAAATTAATACAATAAAATCAATTGTGCAAATGAAAATATGTCTGTCCAGTTTTATTTACAGATGTATTGTCCGCTTCCAGATCCAATCACCATCTCTAACCTTCACAGGAATGGATTCAGCTAGTGTAGACTGAACTTCCCTCTCCCCTCACTTCCCTAAGTGGGGGGTGCTAGATGAATCAGTGCGGGATGGGTAGATGGCGGGGGGGGGGGGGGGGGGGGGTTAGAAGGCAATAGATGCGGAATGGATGGATTGAGGCAGGGGAATTAGTGTGTGTTGGTTGGAGTCGGTAAAATTGTGAGGGGCGAACGCGGGGCATGTCAGTGGAGGAATACGGGATGGACGGGGGAAATCAGTACAGGATGGAAGGGGGGAATTAGTGCAGGATGAATGGGGGGTTCAGAACAGGATGAATGGGAATTGGGGTCAGTACAGTGTGGATCGGGGGGGTGTTCAGGATGAATGGGGGGGGGGGCAGTGCAGGATGGATGGGAAGGGGGTCAGTACAGGATGAATTGGGGGGACGAGTGTAAGATGGATGTGGAGGTGGCAGGAGAATCAATGCGAGGTGGATAGGCAGATTGGTGCAGGATGAATAGATGGCGGGTTGTAGATGGGGAGGAGATCACAGGGGATGTCAAGTGAGGACTGAATAGAGGGGGGAATGGGGAGGAGAGGGTCCCAGGATAAGAGGGGTGGCGGTGGGGGGTGGAGGCGGGTGTGTACAAGAGAGAGAGAGAGAGAGGGGGGCAGAGGAGGTGGTGAGGAAGGAAAGTCAGCGCTCCTCGGACAGGGACGGCATCATCGCCGCGCAGCTTTGGCCGTCCCTGTCCAGCGCCAAGTCCACTTGGGACTCCTCCCCCACCACCGCCAGCCAACGAAGGTGCAGGGCCGAGCGGTGCAGGTGCTTCAGACTGCAGAAGGGGGCCTCCCCCTTATTTCCTCGCTCGCTCCCTCCTCCCAGGCTCGGCGTGCGGGAGGGGTTGTTTTGAAAGCGGTTGTCGTCGTTGGCGGAGTGGCAAGCAGCGGCCGCTGTGAGGGCTGGCACGGTGCATGAGGAGGTGGAGCCGCCGTCCCGACTGTTGCTGCTGTGCGGGGCCCGTCATTCACTCCGAACCTCCGTCACCAAAGATTATAGTCTATAATCTTTGTCCGTCACCCCGCACTACAGTCGACGCCGCCGCCGACCAGAAACGATTGGGTGGGGGGGGGGGGGGGTGCGATGGTGGGCCCGGCGGGGGGTGGGAAAGGCGAGTGTGGGGGGGGGGGGGGGGCGATTGATGTGGACCCGGCCTGAGCAGCGCCTGGTGCCAGGACTGGGTTCAGATTCAGTCCTTCCCGCTTCCCGCCCGGTGACGGGAGAACGATCTCCCCGTGTCGGCAGCCGACGGGACCCGCGGGCGAGGCTCCGACGCCGCGGATGGAGCCGATGGACCGGGCAGGCAAACACCGCACCCCCTTCCCCGGAGAAATGGGAACTCATTTTTTTTCCCAAGCCATTCCGTGTTTGAATACCCCCGATATAAAACAAACAGATTCCCCCTCCCCGCAACGCAATATCTCATGGTCCCAATCACCCAAACTAGGCCCGGAGCGTCGAGGCGATGCATTGAAAATGCGTTTTCTGATCCCGCCCACTGCGCACGCGCGGAGAGACGGCGCCATTTTGCGTCGCTTCTGCGTCTTTGGTCACCAGATTCCCCCCACTGCGCAGGCGCGGATGTTCGCAAATATTAAAAATATATATTTTCTGGGATTATTTTTTCCTCTGAAAAAAAGGGGGGTGCAGTCGCACCCAACGCACACCCCGTTCGGACGGCCATGAGTGTCTACAGTAGTCCTTTATTGTGCATGAAGGCTTCATTGTCCGGGACAGAGAGGAAATGTTCATTTCGTAGAAGAACGAGAGAGGGCGGCTCGGTGGAGCAGACCAAGGGTCCACCAACTCCACGAAAGTCCTCAGTTTTCCGCGGTCGGAGCTCCCGAGGCCGATCCCTGACAAAGGGATCGCGAGCTCCGCGATTTTAAGTCCGTAGGCTCCCGCGTTTGGAGATCCCAAAGTCGATCCCCAGCAAGAGGCTGCCAGCTCCTCGATATTAGGCCGCAGTGCGGACGGTGACATAATTGAGAAGAAATCGCATCTACATTGGGGTAGAGATTAAAAATATGAGAATGGTCCTTGATTATGCTGGTTGCCTTGCCGAGGTAAAGCTGGCAAGTGCTAGTTGGATGATCATGGGCAGAAATCCAGAGGGGGGTGGGAACACGTCACCCCCATGTTTTGAGAAGTGGGGGACAATCCCCCCCCCTCCCCCATGTTTTGAAATTCGGTGAAACTAAATCTATTAAAATCTCCGTTTAAAATTCGAAGTGGACTGGGTAGCGATCTTGTTGTGCAAAGCACTTTGGGATAGTGACCATAATATGGTGGAATTCGACATTAAGATGGAGAGCGACACGGTTAATTCAGAGACTAGGGACCTGCACTTAAAGAAAGGAAACTGACGGTAGGAGACGGGCATTGGCAAGGATTGACTGGCAAACGGTACATAGAGTTGACGGTGGAGATGCAATGGCAAAGATTTAAAGATCGAATGAATGAATTACAATTGTTCATCCATGTCTGGCGTAAACATAAAACGTGGAAGAAGGATCAAGGTGGCTAACGAAGGGAATTAAGGATAGGGTTAAATCCAAGGGAGAGGCATATAGGACTGCGAGAAATTTCAAATTCAATAGAGGAGGCCAAAGGGGTTAATTAAGAGGGGAGAAATAAAGCATGAGAGAAAGCTTGTGGGAAACACTGATTGTAAAAGCTTCTTTAGATATGTGAAGTAGAAAGATTGCGAAGAACAATGTTGGTCCCTTACAGACGGAAACAGGTGAATTTATAATGGGAAACGAGGAAATGGCAGACTAGTTAAACGAGTATTTTGGTTCTGTCTTCACTAAGGAAGACACAAACAATCTCCAAGAAATACTAGGGGACCGAGGATCTAGTAGGGTGGAGGAACAATAGTACTATGCGACATATTAGGGACAATTTGCGAGTTTACATCAGCAAATTAACCTACAAACCTGGACGTCTTTGGAGTGCGGGAGGAGAACGTAGCTCCCGGAGAAAACCCACGCGGTGCATACTCCAAACAGACAGCACCCGTAGTCGGGATCTATCCGGTCGTTTGGAACTGCAAGGCAGCATCTGTACCGCGGTGCCACAGCGCCGCGGAATAATCTGCGTTCTGAAGAGTTCAGTTGAAGTCCCGGCCAAGCCCCTGTCAAAGGTTTCTGCTGGCGGTTAACTGAGTGGTCATATCTGCAGAAATGGTCGAGACTGATAGATCGGAGGAGGATGGGAGGACCAAATTTTCGAACACCGCGTACATCCAACCGGCAGTCCCTGTACTGAAAGCGTCCACCGACCTGCCGCGCACCTACGATCGCAATCTTTCGTTGCGTACCATCGTATCGACTGACAATTTTATCCGGTTCATAGATGTCACAGCTGATCGCCGTGTAGTTCTGTTGGAATCGCTGGATTCTCCGCTTGCTTTTTGCAAAGCTCGTGACTCAACTACCTGCTTTAATTTTTGCTATTGATTTCAATGGGGACGGCAGGATGGAGCCTTTGGGAGGGAGAGACGTGCGTTGCACCGTGACGAGAACCAGCGTCAGCTTTACCCTGTCACCAGTGTCTACATTAGTCCATTATTCTGCATGTTTTCAGAATACGGATATAGGGGGACACCGGCAAGTCATAGGAAGGGGGTAAGGGAATTTTGGTTGCGCTATTCTTAATCTGAAGCATTTATAATCAATTAATTAGAAACGATTGAAAAAATAACAAAATGGCTAAAATTGTTATTAAATTCACTTACCTAACATTTATGGTATATTTCACTTGGTAATAATACTTGCATTTAACTTGTGTTCTGAATTACGTATTACAAGACTAATTGGGCCCATTGGGTTCATGCTTGCTACCAACAGACCCTATTCACCCACATATTTCTTTCAACGCTTGTTCACTCCCACCCATTCCAGTCGACTGGGAAATATACCATACGGCACAGATCGGAGATCACCCAGGAACTATGGAGGTAATTGAGGAGAGCAGAGGCCTGGCGCTATCTAACAAGTAGAGGAACGTCGGGAACTCTTCCTGCAGCAAACTAAATCCCATCACTGATTGAACGCAGCCTTCATACACAAAGCGCGTCGGTGAATTGAAGAAGGGAACAATGTTCTTGGATTAATATGATGATGGGAATTGGACATAACTAAATGAAAATGGGCGGCACAGTGACGCAGCGGTCAATTTGCCGCCTTACAACACCAGACATGCTGGGTTTGATCCTGGCCTTGGGTGGTGTCAGTACCGAGTTGGTACGTTCTCCTTGTGACCGTGTCTCCTCCACGTGTTCCAATTTCATGAAGTCGTAAGGTCATAAGGTTATAGGTGATAGGAGTAGAATTACGCTATTCGACACATCAAGTCTACTCCGCCATTCAACCATGGCCGACTTGCTCTCCCTCCTAACCCCATTATCCTGCCTTCTCCCATAATCTCTGACACCTATACTAATCAATAATCTATCAACCTCTGTCTTAAAGAATTCTACTGACTTGGCCTCTACAGCCTTCTCTGGCAAAGAATTCCACAGATTCACCATCTTATGACTATATCCATATTTTCCTAATTTCGTTCCTGAATGAACATCCTTTAATTCTGAGGCTATGACCTCTAGTCCTCGACTCTCCCACTAGTGAAAACATCCTCTCCACATTCACTCTATTCAAGCCTTTCACTATTTTGTATGTTTCAATGAGGTCCCCCCTCATTCTTCTAAGCTCCAGCGAGTGCAGGCCCAGTGCCGTCAAACGCGCATCGTAAATTAACCAACTAATTCCTGGGATCATGCTTGTAACCCTCCGCAGGAATCTCTCCACTGTCAGCACATCCTTCCTCAGATATGGGGATTTGAGTATAGGAGCAGGGAGGTTCTACTGCAGTTGTACATGGCCTTGGTGAGACCATACCTGGAGTATTGCGTACAGTTTTGGTCTCCTAATCTGAAGAAAGACGTTCTGGCCATAGAGGGAGTACAGAGAAGGTTCATCAGACTGATTCCTGGGATGGCAGGGCTTTCATATGAAGAGAGACTGGATAGATTCGGTTTGTACTCGCAAGAATCTAGAAGATGGAGGGGGGATCTTATAGAAACGTAGAAAATTCTTAAGGTTTGGACAGGTTAGACGTAGGAAGATTGTTCCCGACGTTGAGGAAGTCCAGAACAAGGGGTCACAGTTTAAGGAAAAGGGAGAAGTCTTTTAGGACTGACATGAGAAAAAAAACAATTCACACAGAGAGTGGTGAATCTGTGGAATTCTCTGCTACAGGAAGTAGTTGAGGCCAGTTCATTGGCTATATGTAAGAATGTGTTAGATGTGGCCCTTGTGGCTAAAGAGATCAGGGGGTATGGAGAGAAGGAAGGTACAGGACACTGAGTTGGATGATCAGCCATGATCATATTGAATGGCAGTGCGGGATCGAAGGGCCGAATGGTCTACTCCTGCACCTATTTTCTATGTTTCTATGTATTCTCGGAGTTGAAGGTGCACACTGGAAATACCAAGGCGCAGAAGACGACGAATCAAGTATTTAGAGTGGGGATGTGGAGGAATGCCTTCAGCAAGAGGGTGGCGAGTCTATGGAATCCATTGCCACTGACGGCTGTGGAGGACATCATTAGGTATTTTTAAAGCGTAGGTTGATAGGGTTATTGAATAGTAAGGACGTCACTGGTAATGGGGAGAAGGTAGGAAATTGGTTTGTGAAGGTAAAAATAGATCAGCCATGATTAAATGGCGGAGGGGACTCGATGGGCCGATTAGGCTAATTCTGTTTTTATGTCACTAAATGCTGGTAAATGGGATTAAACGAGACGGGGATCCGATGAGAGCCATTCATATGCCGGGCCGAGGAGCCTGTTTCTGTGCAGGGTGACTCGCAGACGCCATGACTCCAACATTGCTCAGAGGGAAATGCCTTCCTGCCATTCCTCAATTGCAACACCTCGCGGAGTTTATTTCTACCTGAAATGAAGAAATACCATCTGAACGTGGCGGCACATTTTCCCCCCAAAGGTTAAGGGCATAGATTTGACGGAAGATTGAGACGTTTCGAATGGGTGTGCTGGACTTCATTCACTTGGAGACATTGCAAGAAGCTGCAGATACTGGAATCTGTTTATCCCACTATCCTTCCCGTGACTTTACACTTCACTCCCTTTCTCTCTTCAGCAAACACCATTTTGGCTCGTTTCCATCTCCGGTGCGATCGTGGGAGAAACAGATTCCTGCATCTGCAATTTTTCGCGTCTCCACGTGAAGCCCACCACATCCAATCTAAACGTCTCGATCGGTCCTCAACGCTATGCCCATGTCCTGCCGCTATCAGAGGGCTGAGGATTTGCTTCCCGAGATACCTCTGCGTCAATGTTCTTTAGAGTTCTGCCTTTTACTCGGTAGCCCCCCAAGCGCGTATTTTACGCATATTTGAAACTGATCTGTCTACAATACAAATCCTCGTACCTGAACTCATCTGTCGCTTGCTAGGGTTTGTCTCGCCCCCCTTTCTTTGTCAGTTTCCTCGCCCCTAATACCATCAGTCTGAAGTAGGGTCCCGACCCGAAACGCCGATCCATTCCTTTCACAGATGCTGCATGTCCCTCCAGCACTTTATGTTGTATTTACACATAAGTTGTTTGAAAGCGGGCCCACGACGGACCCATACCCCTCGAAATTGCCTCTGCCCGAGAGAATGGTGCTGACAGGTACTCTCACGGCCTTTCAGATGTGTGTACGTGTGAACATGATATGCCAAGGCTACGAACCAACACGAAGGCTACGAACCAACTGCTGGTCAGTGGCATTATCGTAGATGGGTATCTGACGTTCAGCATGCACATGGTGCGACGAAAAGTCGGTTTTGATGCTGTATGGCTCTCTAGCTCCAATACTCTAACCCCATTCAGCATGACATATCTCCCAATACCGCTCACGATATTCCAAATGCGGCACGACTGGTGCATTATGAAGCCATCGCATTATATCCCTATTTTTTTGTATTCCAGTCCACTTTAAATAAATGCCAGTATTGCATTCTCCTTCTTTATTACCGATTCGACCAGCAAATTATTTTTTTGGAGCAAATTAATTCTGGAATCGCTCCTCGCCTGAATCTGGTGGGTGAAGTACCAGTACATGGATCCCACCCACGAGTGCAGTGTGATGAGCTCTGCCCATTGACGTCTCAGTCTCTGCACAGCACCGGCGAAAGGGAATGAACTGGGTCACACGAGACATCCTCCTGCTGCAGATGCAGATCTTCAATTCGATCACCAAGCCAAGGGGGCTGACCACTGGCATCAAACTTTCCACCGATGCATGACCACGCCAGGGAACGGAATGAATCCTCCCCTCAACGATAGAGTCATTGAATCATGGGAGTTATATGGGAAGGGAGGCCATTTGGCCCATATTAAATAATTTGCCTTCCTGCGTTATCCCATTTCGAACTAAGCCTTTAGCTCCACGCATTGTTTCATTGTCTTTTAAAGTTGTAAATGTAGCCGCCTTTACCAACACTCTGGCGGTTGGGGCGACGTAACCACCAACCTCTGTGTGAAAACAATAGCCCTGCGGCCCCCTTTAAATTTGATCCCAGGAATGCGGATGGATGGAACTTGCTGAATAAAATTGACTGCAGGTAATGGGAAGAGAATAACTAATTGATAGCAAAAGGAGAGTGGGTTTGAAGCTTCGTCTTTCAGAGTGAATGGAAGTGCAGAGTGGTGGGAGAAAGTCATATAATTGAACTGCAGATGATGGAACTACAAAAGCACAAAATGATGGAGATGTAAGTGAAGCAGTGGGTCAGGCTGAATCTGTGGCAGGAAATGGTCAATCAACGCTTCGGGTCGGGGCCTTTTTTCGGATTCAATATTTTTCATCGTCACTGGAAGCCTGGTCATTTTGATGGACTGAGTTACATGCACAACACAGTAACTTCTTGTCGTCTTGGACAGAGCAATGTCCAACCCAGGCCGTGATGAATCCCGGTAGGGGATGTGCCGACGTTACTTCGCCTTTTGAGGAAGGAGGGGCGTGGGTGTGCTTTCATTCCGGTAGCGTCAATTTCAAAGGTCAGATTACTCACGCCGTAAAACTTGAAGCTCTCGAACATCCCCCACTTCAGCACCATTGCACACTGAGTAGGGTCCATACTACAACAGTCTTCTTCATGTCGATGACTCGCTCGGGTGTTTTACCGACATTGAAGGAAAGGCACCTTGTTAATCCATCTCAGTGGTTTTCCCCATCATGAGGGCCACCCCCATTACAGTATTGCCGACCAGAACGGCATACAATGAATGCTTCAAATTATGTCTCACCAACATCCGACACAGCTGTACCTTTATCCCCCACATCTACAATATATACTCTGACCGATAAAAGCAATCATTTGTAATGTCTAATTCAAGGCCAGTCTACTGGCGCCGTCACTTTCAGGGAACTCTGCACATGCACCCCGATTGTGTTACAAGGGAACAGGTTCAAGGATCTGACTAGTAGAACAGAAAAAAGGCACACTCGTCCGTTAAGTTAAAATCAGTTTTATTCGCACGAGAGAGAAAAAAGAACACATATCGCGGTGGGCGCGGGCCCGTCTTCCAGCAGCACGCCACCGTCCCCCTCGCTCTTCCTCGCCCTCCCTCTCTCCCTCTTTCCCTTTCTCTCTATTTCTCTCTCTGCCTTGCTCCGTCCGCGGGGCTAATGGCAACCCAGAACGTCGGTGAACAGCAATGGTCAAGAACTAGGTTATGACTTACTGGCGCATGCCTTTATACATGCAGAAATCAGTCGGTGAAATAACTGCAGGTAATTCCCAAATTAAAATTACAACCAATGGCAGGGGACTGCGTCAGAGCAACCCCCTCTCCCCAAACACCTCCCCTCCCCCCACGCCCCACCAGCAACCCCCCTCCCCCACAGCCATCAAGATCGCGGCCGAAATACTGGCTCCTGTTTTGAAGTTCATTTTCCAACTGACGCTTGACTCAGGTGATGTTCCGCTGGATTGGAGGAAAGCTAACATCACTCCTCTCTTTAAGAAAGGTTCAACCACCAACCCGGCGAATTATCGTCCTGTTTCAATAAAAAGCACTTGCTACAAACTGCTGGAGCATGTAATCGATAATAATCTGATGAGACATCTTAGCAAACATAACAGTTTACTTCGGAGTCACGTGAGTGATTCCATGAAGCAGACCCGCGAGGCCACATGCGCACCAGTACATCAGTCGCACTGGCGCAAGCACCAGACTGGCAGGACAGAGCTCCTGCCAGTGGTAAGTTAAACCTAGAAGGTAAGTTCGTTTTTTACTTACCAGGGGTTTTCAGGCAGGAGCCTCTTTTCACAGAGGTTTTCCTGCCAGTTTCGCAGCCCGACGAGTATGCCTGTTATGGACTGTGGGGAAACCCAGTCCAACCACAGATGTGGATAACTGGCAAAAAGATTGGGGTTGTGAGATAAGGAGCCGCTGACAGTGAAGTCAGCGGCTCCCAGCCTGTGGGGATGCCGTTGGTATGGCAAGTAAGTAACGTCAGAGTCACTGACAGTGGGGTCAGTGGCTCACAGACGTTGGTCCCCAGGCAAGGAATTAAATAGGACTAATTCAGCCCTATTTGGACTCAGGTGAGTCGGGCTACAAAGGATTCTCCTTATAATAAAATGTATGTATGTTATAGTGTTTTTCTTAAAATTATTGTTATATGTCTCTGCCAATGTAATCCTTGTTGTTTAGGAGAAGTTGCTGTGAATTTAAACCCTTCACATGTAAAACTGTACACTAAAATGTTGATTAGTGAGCTTACAATGTAATAGCGCGGGCCTATGGGACAGGCCATGCCAGCAGCGCCTGACAGAGCTGCTTCTTGTGTAATACTGCAGACCTATAGGACAGGCCGCACCAGCAGCGCCTGGGATAGGGCTGCTTCATGTGTAATAGTGCGGGCCTATGGGACAGACCATGCCAGCAGC
Organism: Okamejei kenojei; assembly: GCA_035221665.1. Classification (NCBI taxonomy): domain Eukaryota; kingdom Metazoa; phylum Chordata; class Chondrichthyes; order Rajiformes; family Rajidae; genus Okamejei; species Okamejei kenojei. The sequence continues at coordinate 35,602,257 of CM069133.1, forward strand.
ATGGGCTGCTTCATGTATGGAAGTGCCGGCCTACGGGAGAGCCGTGCCAGCAGCGCTTGATACAGGGCTGTTTCATTTGTGACATTACAGGCCCACGAGAGAGCCGTGCTAGCAGCACCTGGTACAGGGCTGTTTCATGTCAAAATGCGCCGGCCTTTACGAAATGCGGCGCCAGCAATGCCTGGGACAGGGTTGCTCAAGTTCACACCTAATCTGCTATACCCACAGAGTCGGGAGATGATTCTCCACCGGGACTGGATAGCAAGGCCCACAGAGTTGGGGGATGAATTCCTCACCAGGGCTGGATAGTGCGTTTGAAACTACTATCCCAAATATAGCAACTGTTGCATTCAGTGCTACAGATGTCTCCCTCTTGGAGGCAGAGACCAAGAGTCCTACTGACACTGAGTCTCAGGGTATGGCTGTGGGGAATACCCCAAGGGATGAGCGGCATGTGTCAGAGGTACCTTTTGCCTGACGACAAAGTTGCCATCCCAGCAGAATATTCTACTTGGGTTAAGGCCAATGGGTTCATATCAGTATTGGTACCCTGCGGCCTGCGGCAGCACCTGTTTAGGGTTGCCTACGAATCACCCTCTCTGAGGAGGGAAGAGCAAATCTTCAAGATATAACTGACTCCAGGCTCTGAAGAAGTCAATAGAACATACTTAAGCACATATGTGCCGGCAATGCAATCCCATATGCATCCCAGAGTACTTAAGGAAGTAGCTCAGGAAATAGTGGATGCATTAGTGATAATCTTTCAAAACTCTTTAGATTCTGGAGTAGTTCCTGAGGATTGGCGGGTAGCAAATGTAACCCCTCTTTTTAAGAAGGGAGGGAGAGAGAAAACGGGGAATTACAGACCAGTTAGTCTAACATCGGTAGTGGGGAAACTGCTAGAGTCAGTTATTAAAGATGGGATAGCAGCACATTTGGAAAGTGGTGAAATCATTGGACAAAGTCAGCATGGATTTTACAAAAGGTAAAATCATGTCTGACGAATCTTGTGGAATTTTTCGAGGATGTAACTAGTAGCGTGGATAAGGGAGAACCAGTGGATGTGGTATATCTGGACTTCCAGAAGGCTTTCGACAAGGTCCCACATAAGAGATTAGTATTACAAACTTAAAGCATACGGTATTAGGGGTTCAGTATTGATGTGGATAGAGAACTGGCTGGCAAACAGGAAGCAAAGAGTAGGAGTAAACGGGTCCTTTTCACAATGGCAGGCAGTAACTAGTGGGGTACCGCAGGGCTCAGTGCTGGGACCCCAGCTATTTACAATATATATTAATGATCTGGATGAGGGAATTGAAGGCAATATCTCCAAGTTTGCGGATGACACTAAGCTGGGGGCAGTGTTCGCTGTGAGGAGGATGCTAGGAGACTGCAGGGTGACTTGGATAGGCTGGGTGAGTGGGCAAATGTTTGGCAGATGCAGTATAATGTGGATAAATGTGAGGTTATCCACTTTGGTGGCAAAAAACAGGAAAGCGGACTATTATTTAAATGGTGGCCGATTGGGAAAAGGGGTGATGCAGCGAGACCTGGGTGTCATGGTACACCAGTCATTGAAAGTAGGCATGCAGGTGCAGCAGGGCAGTGAAAAAAGCGAATGGTATGTTAGCTTTCTTTGCAAAAGGATTTGAGTACAGGAGCAGGGAGGTTCTACTTCAGTTGTGTACAGGGTCTTGGTGAGACCACACCTGGAGTATTGCGTGCAGTTTTTGGTCTCCAAATCTGAGGAAGGACATTATTGCCATAGAGGGAGTGCAGAGAAGGTTCACCAGACTGATTCCTGGGATGTCAGGACTGTCTTATGAAGAAAGACTGGATAGACTCGGTTTATACTCTCTGGAATTTAGGAGATTAAGAGGGGATCTTTATAGAAACTTACAAAATTCTTAAGGGGTTGGACAGGCTAGATGCAGGAAGATTGTTCCCGATGTTGGGGAAGTCCAGGACAAGGGGTCACAGCTTAAGGATAAGGGGGAAATCCTTTAAGACCGAGATGAGAAAGACTTTCTTCACACAGAGAGTGGTGAGTCTCTGGAACTCTCTGCCACAGAGGGTAGTTGAGGCCAGTTCATTGGCTATATTTAAGAGTGAGTTGGATGTGGCCCTTGTGGCTAAGGGGATCAGAGGGTATGGAGAGAAGGCAGGTACGGGATACTGAGTTGGATGATCAGCCATGATCATATTGAATGGCGGTGCAGGCTCGAAGGGCTGAATGGCCTACTCCTGCACCTAATTTCTATGTTTCTATGTTTCAATGAACAGTGCCAACAGGGGAATGTGAGAGCCAGCCGCTGAATCTGTTATTCAGGTAGGCCTATTTAACAGGGGAAGAAAGCCTGGCAGACGAATCATATAGGCCAATGGCGGGCAAAAGTCATCGTTTCAGAACGCACCCCACGTGCTCATTGGAAGTAAGCAGTTCACTGGAGCTGGGGGCAGCATGACAGCTCTGAAATCCCATGCACCTCACCGATCCTACTCACCAAAATTGGTCTAGCACTTCCAAAATATGGGTAGTGCGCCGTTCACAAGTTGTAATATTTACATTTGTTTGTACAACACACAAAGGGTAAAAATATTTGGTTGTGGCACAGTCGGACGATTCCAAGCAAGTTTGGATTATGGCAAGGGTTATTTAAAAAAAAAGGTTTGGAAATCGGGCAAAAGCTCTCATGCAAACCACCCATGGAACAAGGAAGGAGTGGCATGTTATTATGAAGAATGGAGAGTGTCGGGCATATGAACTTTCCGAATACGAAAACTTATTTTTCCAGACTAACAGAAGATTCATAAGGGTCAGAAATCCATGCTTTGCAAATCCCACTACAGAGGTTATCAAAGACAATATAACTGCACTATAATAGTAAAGCTTTCGGGTATGGGATAAACTGTTTGTTGCTCATTGGGATTTAACTTTAATTATTTTTAGCCTAGACTCCCCCTTGTGGCAAGTGATTGGAGTTATAGAAATCTGTTATAAAACAGTGTTTAATTTTCATCAAAAGTAATTGGTAATATAGCAGCTGTGCTTTTAGCCGAGCAAATCAAGGAACTGATATCGTGTAAGTAGCAATTAGACCATTGTTAACAACCTTATGCTATTGTCAGCTAAAACTACCTCAGTCACAATGATGAAGTAACCGTATTCAGCATTGTTGAACATGAAAATAACTCATTGAACTTGAACTTGAAACTTCAGTTATTACAAACTGATGCTAGGACTCTAAGATGATAAGTTCTGAATACAATCACCTAATTGGAGGTATTGGAGATTGCATGAGTTACCAATTCTTCAATTGTTGGTATTAACTAAATATAAGCACTAGATGCACCCCATGGGTAAGGGGCTATTGAGAGAATACACTTATTCTGCATGCTCAAATTCAAGTTGTTGCTCTACGATGGTGACATATATTAGTCACATGGCAATCAAGTAAAAGTATCCTGTAATAATTACCTAAATCTCCTTTGCCACTGGTGTATCATCCAGTTCAGATCGATGATAACACAGAATAAGTATTGCATTTCAAAGTATGATGAAAGTATGGTTCAATACTACATCGAATATCGACATGTTGGTCCATGTTTATTCACTGATTGCAAAACTATGTGGCACAACAGTGCGGAGAAATACATTCTCGCTTCAATAGGAGGAATGGTCTTTTATGTCTTCCTCATTTTTGCCTCATTAGCCGGTTCTTAAAACAGTCAGCATGACCTCGCTTGGGTTCATACTGTCGGACTGGCCAAGCGTCCATGTTGCTTGTTTCATCAGGCATCATGGCACAACGGTATATGGTTATTCCAAAAAACAAGAACTTGCTGTTTCAAACTGTGGTTCAGGAGACCGGTCTTTGCACAGTAACAATTATTGACTTACACCATTTGAGTTGATTGACTTATGCCTCAGGTTGTCACATCAAGCCATGAAGGTGCTCACTGCAGTGTGTAGGGATAGCACCCAAAAAGGCAGTACATTCCTATTGAGAGGATCAGAAGTGTTTTTGTTAAATGTTAATGTTACATTTAATATGGTGCAGATTACTGACATTTTCCAGTTCATTTTAAATGGTATTTGAAAATAATTCCGTTATAGAATTCACTACAGCTGCAATATAAGGGAACTGCGCTGTCAGGTTAAACCCGGATATCAAGTTGTTAAAAGATCTTGACACGTGCTCCCACTACAAAATTGTGCAGTTGGTTATTCAAAATGTGTTACAATCACTTCACCAAGGGGTTCCAGCTACATCCTTAGTTATGACACTAATATCAGCACAACGATGGCAAACAATGCAAACGCTGTGGCTAGATAGGATGGAATTGGCTGCAGGTGCCATTACATTTTACATTCTGGTCTACACAAGCAGAGTAGACTAGGGGTGGCATGATTTAAGATCATTTTCGGATACCCCACGGTCTCACGTCTATGTTATCAAGGCCACCAGAATCCTAAGAAGTATGGAATCAGCATTGTTTATTAGTCAACAAACAACTACACAATGGAAGGTCGGTTCAGACTATTTCAAGGTGGCTGCAGCAGGTTCTGGTTTATACAGGTGTTAACACTGACTATTGTATATCTCATTCCACCCGTTCAGCATCAACTTCAGCGTATCATTCAGATAGTATGTTTACATCTCATTCCACTAGGGCAGCAGCTACATCGGCGGCCAAGGTGAGGGACGTGCCCTTCGACCATATTTAGGTGGCTGCCTGATGGGCAAATGAGCTGATGTTTCAGAATTTCTATCATCGGCCGATTGCCGATCCAGGGCTGTTTGCCAATGCTATTTTAAGTTATGTTTAAAGTACCCTGGGATAGAGCTGTACTGGTGTTTGTTTATATTTTTTTAAATAAACATTATTACTCCATTAAATGCAATGTTACTACTATTGGATTAATTTCTCATTCGCGTCAGTCAATGCAGTGGGATGCTGAGATTTGTAATCTGCGGCATGAAATCACAAAGCTTTGAACTCTTTACGGAATAAATCACGTGACACCGAAGTAAAATAGTAAGATTCAACGAGAACATACCAGTTTGAAGTTTGATCTTGGTTATATGAGCAATTACGTTGGTGATTACATGCCCGCCACGCCCAACCCTCTCTCATAAAGGATCATCTGATAGTTCTCGACTCACGCATCTTACTATGTCACTTCGGTGTTGTTATTTGTGATTTCATACTGCTGCTTTGAAGATTGGTGTGCATGCGGCCTGGCGGGTCTTCTTCACGTAATCACCAACGTAACTCCTCATAAAATCAAGATCAAACTTCAAACTGGTATGTTCTCGTTTAATTTTACTATTCTTGCTGACAACCAACATGCATTTAGGAGACACTAGACAAAGTGGGACCCGTTGGGCCTCAGCTTCACACGGGAGGGCTGGTCCGCCAAAGCAATGGGGGGGGGGAGCTTTCTGAAGTGCGAGCACGGGCGTTGTGGGCTGATGGGACTGGTTGCAGAGGGCTACTATGGACATTGTGGGCCGAATGGATTCTTGGGCTTGCACCTCAGTCACTCAGGCCTGGCACCTCAGTCACTCAGAACTAGCAGCACAGTCACTCAGGCCTGGCAATCACTCAGGCCTGGCAGCTGAGTCACTCAGGCCTGGCAGGCTGGCAGCTCAGTAACTCAGGCCTGGTGGGCTGGCTGCTCAGAAACTGCCTGACATTCTGCCGGAAACAGGTGACAGACTCTATGAGAGAAAAGGGGGAGAGGGTGGACAATCAATTTTAGACATTTTCATCTTTTTCACAGATCACAGCAATGAAGGAGGAAAGTATATCCTTGCATGGATCTCTGGAGCACTAGTATGGGTGTTGTGCGCTGAAGGGACTGGTTTCCAGAGGGCTAGTACGGACATTGTGGACTGAACGGATTCTTGGACTTGCAGTTCAGTGAGCCATGGCTGGCAGTTCACTTACAGTTACTTACAACTGGTGGGCTGGCAGTTCACTTCCTCATGCCAGGTGGGCTGGCAGTGCTGTCACTCACGGCTGGTGTGGTGGCAGTTCACTCAGTCACCCCTCCTCTCTTCACCGCCCACTCTTCCCCTTGCCATTCCACTCCCCTCAACCCCCATGCACCTTTAGTGGCTCTCCAACAGCACAGCCATTCCTACCTATTAGGTTCCCATTGTGCAGAAGAACATGCAGGTATGGCAGGTGGAAAGATGATTTATTAAAGTTTAAAATGTGAATGACTTAAAATATAACAACAATTTAAATGTTAAAGGTGAGATTTATTACGTTCTTTCTTGTTGTGTCTCTTGTTATGTTCTGCTGCTCACTGCCTCATAATGGCTCTTTGGTGTTGATAAAAAAAATAATCAAGAGATTGAGCAGTCAAAAAGACAATCAAGAGATTGAGCGGTCACATTTTAACAAAGAGAATCTGAGAATTTCACTCAAAATTCATCACTCAGTGCAGGCCTGCAAATCCAAACACAGCACTCGAAGCGGAGTGCAGGCCACAAATCCAATCTCATGGCACTCGAAGCCGAATGCAGGCCGCAAATCCAATCTCACAGCACTCATAGCGGAGCGCAGGCCACAAATCCAACCTCATAGCACTCAAAACAGAGTGCAGGCAGCAAGTTCAACCTCACAGCACTCCAGGCAGAGTGCAGGCAGCAAGTCCAACCTCACAGCACTCCAGGCAGAGTGCAGTCAGCAGGTCCAACCTCACAGCACTCCAGGCAGGGTGCAGGCAGCAAGTCCAACCTCACAGCACTCCACGCATTGTGCAGGCTGCAAGTCCAACCTCACAGCGCTCCAGGCAGAGTGCAGGCAGCAAGTCCTGCCTCACAGCACACCAGGAGTGGTGCAGGCAGCATGTCCAACCTCACAGCATTCCAAGCAGGGTGCAGGCAGCAAGTCCAAGCACAAAACACTAATAAGTCTTTTAATTTTCATGGATGGGAAAATTACTCGGGGCCTGATCATCGGAGGGGAACTCTGAGAAAGACGGCCAAAAATTACAGCCGTACGTGGTAGCGTTCTTTCTAAAATCAAAGCACAGTGCAAACAGGAAGTGGTCAAGATGAGGCTTTTAATTATATAGATGGATCATGCGAATCTCAGTTTATCCTGTTGACAAATTACCTGTCCAAGAACCTTGTTAGCATTGTCATCACGGATGTAGTAGGGCTGGACTTTTCTAAAGCATTTGATATCATCCCACACCAGAGACCGCTTTGGAACTTTGACCTCTGGTATTCTTTCCAACACAAAACAATGTATTTCCAGTTTTCTAACAAAACGTCTTCAGCGCGTGTGTGTAAATAGAAAGAGATCTGAAAGGGTCCAGTGTTGAGTGGTACTCCTCAGGGCACAGTGCTTGGCCCACATCTGCTTTTGCTTTACATTCATGACATTCATGAAAATGTCACAAGTACGATCAGACAATTCACTTATGATTGTTTGCTGTACCGTCCTATTAATTCCAATTAAGATTATAAAGATGCTCTCCAAAAATATCTCTATACTATGGTTGAGTGGTCACTATAGTGGGGCATGCAGTTCAACACTTACAAATGTGAAACCATGTGTGTCACCCGAAAGAGGAAACTAGGTGAAACATCATACAATATCCTTAGTGCCACCCTTGAAGAATCCAAACAGACCAAGCATCTTGACATTAAATTACAGGACAATCTACGTTTAAATGGTCAGACTCATCATGCAACGGTGAAAGCAACAGGTGTGCTCAATTTTCTGAGATGCAACCTTCATCATTGTGCAACGTCTATCAAAGAGAAGTTATACTTCATCCTCATTAGACCACATTTGGACGACACAGTTGCAGCATGGGACCCGTACACAAATAAAAACATTTTTTCCATCGAACGTGTCCAAAGACAGGCAGCCCAACATGTTACTGATACCAATGAGAGGGGAGCGAGTGTTATCAAACTTCTGGATTCACTCGGGGTGGAACCCTCTCCAAGACAGACATAAAGCTCGCAGTTTGAGCTGTTTTTACGAAATGTTAAATGGTCAGCTCGATATAGATGACCAAACCTACATCAAACCCAAATCTATTAGGAACAGACGAGGGCATTCGACCCAATTTGAGATACCATCTACCAAGCAGATGTGTACAGCACGTCATTCTTCCCCGCATAATTACACCACGGAATGGTCTTCATCCTACCAATAGTTACCCAACCAGATGCAACTAAACTTAAGGTAGCTCTTTTTTTGAGAACCGTTTTTTGCTTAAGTGCGCCCTCTGCCACCTCAACTTTAATTTCCATTTGGAATATTTCTGGAGGTCAAGGAAACCAGGGACCAACCAAGAACTAAGTTGGCGGGACTGTCATATGTTGATAGAATATACCGACTGGGTTTGTATACTCTGGAATTTAGAAGAATCAGAGGGGATCTTATTAAGGATTTGGACACGCTAGAGGCAGGAAACATGTTCCAGATGTTGCGGGAGTCCAGAACCTGTGGCACAGTTTAAGAATGAGGTGCAAGTCATTTAGAACGGAAATGATGAAAAACATTTTCACACAAAGATTTGCGAGTTTGTGGAATTCTCTACCTCAGAGGGCGGTTGTGAGTTATTGGTAATGTACTATATGTAATATATGTAATGTAATATACAATGTAAATGCCAGTGCCCCTTGAGGCCTAAAGCAGAAGCTGGCAAATGTACCTGTGCCTCGTGACTGAGGTCAAGTGACCTTTTGGAAATTTCAGTCATTACAGATTAAACATATCTTACTTGATGGCGGACGTGTTGTCTTTGTGCTAGTCACAACAGGGCCTTAAGTTATCTCAAACATTACATGGTGTCAGAAGTGGGATCGGGAGACAAAGAGAAGGTCGCCAACCCAGAGGGAGTGATGGCTGCCGCCATGTTCGAGAGCGCGCAGCAGGACCCGATGAACAGTTTAAATATTTTGTTATTTTGTTCTTGTCTATTGATATACACTGCCTCTGTATTGTTGTAATAAAGGATCATTTTTTGTAGTGGTGAGGGCATGTTTTCGTACATTTGAGGGCATAATATTAATGCAGAATTGTGTTTTCGTATCTCGGAGAAGTTAGTGTTTCGTCTGTTAAAGAGATTGCCGCAGTTTTTTTTCTCTTAGCGAGGCCAAACTTAGTTTGGTGTCTGTTTTTTTGTCATTCAACAGTTTCAATAAATCCTTTTTTATATACAAAAGACGTTGAAAGAATGAAAGTGGTTTGTATTGACTGTGTAAGTTTGTTTTGTTTGAAGACCCCTGTATACGTGGATGGACTAGGAGTAAGAACCCCTGTATAGCCGTGGATGGACCACCTCTAGCCAGACGCCCAGATGGGAGAAACCTGGACAGAGGAGCCAGTCTCCCAGAAGCCAGAAGTAGTCTCCCAGAAGGGTCTTTAAGAGTGTGAGAAACCTAGACAGAGGAGCCAGTCTCCCAGTGGTGAGAAACCTGGACAGAGGAGCCAGTCTCCCAGAAGCCAGAAAAAGTCACCAGAAGAGACGATGCGCCGAGATGCAGCGAGAGGAAGGAGTCAGTCTCCCAGTCGCAGCAAAAGGCAACGAGTCAGGTCCTTTCTAGAGTTTGAGGTTGAAGTGTACATTAGGTGGAGATGAGACGCAATTAAAGTGAAGGGGAGATGTGAGGTCTTGGTAATGTACAATATGTAATATATGTAATGTAATATACAATGTAAATGCCAGTGCCCCTTGAGGCCAAAAGCAGAAGCTGGCAAATGTAGCTGTGCCTCGTGACTGAGGTCAAGTGACCTTCTGGAAGTTTCAGTCATTGCAGATTAAACATATCTTACTCGATGGCGGACGTGTTGGCTTTGTGCTAGACGCAACAGGGCCTTACGTGGTCTCACAGCGGTGAAGGTTGGTTCTCTGGATACTTTCAGGAGAGAGTAGACAGAACGCTTAAAGATAGCGGAGTAAATGGCTATGGGGATAAGGCAAGAACGTGGTACTGATTGTGGTTGCTCAGCCATGACCACATTGAATTCGTTGGAATTTAGAAGATTGAGGGGTGATCTCATGGAGACTTACAAAATTCTTGAGGGGTTGGACAGTCTAGATGCAGGAAGATTGTTCCCGATGTTGGGGAAGTCCAGGACAAGGGGTCACAGTTTAAGGATAAGGGGGAAGTCTTTTAGGACCGAGATGAGAAAATCGTTTTTCGCACAGAGAGTGGTGAATCTGTGAAATTCTCTGCCACAGAAGGTAATTGAGGTCTGTTCGTTGGCCATATTTAAGAGGGAGTTGGATGTGGCCCTTGTGGCTGAAGGGATCAGGGGGTATGGAGAGAAGGCAGGTACAGGGTACTGAGTTGGATGATCAGCCATGATCATATTGAATGGCGGTGCAGGCTCGTAGGGCCGAATGGCCTGCTCCTGCACCTAATTTCTATGTTCTATGTTCTATGAATAGCGATGCTGGCTCGAGGAGCCGAATGGCCTATTGTTGTTCGTCCTTCGTAGTCAAAGAAGACCATGACTTCAGTGTTTTTATTTGTGGGTCCGATGTGACTGATCCGGGCCCGGAAGGCTCTCCCGCACATGGGACACAGTTGAGTGGATGCTGCAGTAGAAGTTGAAGTGGCTCGAGCCTTGCGCGCGGCGTGTTTCCTCTGAGCTTCTGCGATGCGCTTCTTCTCAGCTGCACGCGCTCCTGTGGTGATCTTGCTTCGCCGCTGCCTCACCTCTCCAAGTATTTGCAGCGGTGCTGCGCAAATTTTGCGATTTTTACTATAAAAAATGATTAGATTCTTATAGAAATGACGTTTCTAACAGATCGGTGGAACAATATATTATCTTTGGGAGTATGACAGGTTAGGCTCTGCCTCCCCGGCCTCCCCTGGCCGCACGCCCCTGAAGACAAGAAAACACGCTTAGCTGGAGTAGAAAAGTGAATTATGGGCAGACTGAAATCTTTAAATAATCTCCAAGACACCGCCCTGTGCTCGCGAACAGGTCTAAGAAGCAGACGACTGGAGCTGCCCCGGCATCGTGATCCCTGCGACACAAAATCATCTCCTCCCCACCCTACTCCGGTGACAGAGCGATGTGGATCATTTTGGTTTATACCCTTTGTCTCTGTTTATGCCGTGAGTACGGCTCACACACTTCACACTGTTACGGTTTGCGTAAATTTGTCCGAGGCTATTTTTGAAATGAACTTGAATCGCCTTCCGAGTTAATTTGTTCGCCTCTGATGTCGATACATCTCTCCTAGTGTATAATCGCCAGGCTCCTTCAGTCATTCCATGACCCAGAGTTCGACAGGGGTGACCGGGAAGAGTGCCAGTCCTTTACGAACTCCTGCCGCTTTCGGATTAGTTCGTTAAGTTCATACCGTTTTAACTCTGGACCCGTGTTCTAACCGACCCAGCCCGTGGAAGAGCTGCAGCGGGTCATCGTAGGGGGACCATGTGTCGTGTCGACCAATAAAGCGGACATGACTTTTACGCTGGAAATTCGGGACATGAGAGTTGGTGACAGCGCCAACTATCAATATGAAGCTACAGATGGCTGGATCGCTTGAGGTTTGGATATGCACATTGGAATGGAAGGGCGCATATAACGAGGGTCACGCTATATGATTTTGATCGGCCATCAGAATTAAAGTATTGTTTTTATTAGTAACCTTGCAATGAAGTTCAATTTGATTGTAATGCTCTATTTCTAAGTTATTTGTCTTTGCCGTTTGGTTCCTGATAACGTCGGCCTCAATGGGAACAAAATCATCTACTAGACGTTTGGGAAACACGGAATATTATTTGTTCTTCTGAAGCACTGAAATAATTGGGCAGCGTTCCCTGTTGCTTTCCGGGCAAAATGGGGCGAGGACTTTTCTTTTACCGGGAAGACTGAGGGCTGGATCACTGTGTATGACTGCCGTGCTTACTATAAAAATGGAGCGGGGACAAGCATGACTTTCACGGCCGGAAAGCATCATAAAGGCGCTCTTTATATCCCTTGCCCAGGAATAATCAGCATAGTCGAAAATTGGGATCGTGTGATGTCAATGTCCGTCTAAGTGAAGCAACCCCAATTTCTAAATTTGTCTTGCAAAATGGCCCATGGGTATGTTGGCGCAGGGCGACAGGTCTGGTGTGATACCCGAGAGAGCATAATGATGCACTTCTGAAGCAGAAGGATTGTGGATTTTGATGGACAAAAAATGACAGACTTGTCAGCCATGCACGCACAGCAGTAAAAGGAAAAAATAAATACGAATTCCCGAGTTGGCGATGTTTGGGGGAACGGGGAAGACATACCGACTCTGAACGTTGTCAAATCCAAGAGATTACTGATGTGAGGGGAGCCCAATGGGGAACGGTTTTACGAGGGGCCCACGTGCTCTATGAGTGTGAGAATACTCGATGCAATCCACAGAGCAAAGTTGATAGGGAGACGCTGAGCTGTGAGTAAGTCGGAAATCCCCGCGTAAAACAGCACGGACTCAAAGCAACTGACAACTGAATGCGGGAATGGTTTTCAGGAGGGGGAAATATGAACCGTAGGGAGCGAGAGGCGAGGAGGGAAGTACAACGGGTTCTGGGAACCTTGTTCATCAGTCAATGAAAATAAGCATGCTTGTACATCAGGCAGTAAAGAAAGCGAATGGCAAGTTGGCTTTCATAACAAGAGGAGTTGAGTACATTGCTTTAATACTTCAAGAATAAGAACAAATGATTCTTGACATTTGAAGCAAACAAAATCTCTCTTGTTAGGTGCTACTAATGTTCCACAATGGAAATATTTAACGCAAATGAAAATCCTGCGGATGAAGCTTCTAGAGGACAAAAGCAGACCGCTTCTTAATCAACAAGACATGGATCAATGGACCGGAATTCCTCTGTAAGTCAGAGAGAATATGGCCAAAGCTTGAGCTGGGATTTGAAATCTCTGGTAATTATGCGAAAATTAAACAAAACATCACAGTGAACTTCATTGCTAAAAATCCTATTATTCTATCGAAGGATATTCACATTTCAACATCATTGTTACGACACATTATGAATTGATCGGGCATGGAGGAAGAAGTTTCATGCTGTCAAAACTTTTGACTTTTGTGTTTGGACTATATACTGGGTATCATGCCTGATGTTAAGGGCTTGGTACGTACAGTACGACTTCAGACCAAGAATAATGTTTTAATAAGACTAATAACCAAGTTATGCTTGATTCTAGAATGCGAAGGTGATGAAAACATCGTTAAAGAAGTCTGAATGCTGACATATAATGCATGCTATTTTTTGTTTTTTTTATAGCAACATTTTTAATATATTTTAGTAATTGCCTCGTTATATACTCAGAACAATTAGGGACCGGTATGTAGTAGCCATTTAGCTTAACTCAGTATGTTATAACTATAAACAGTTACCTTTAACTTTTTCTGCCTGTGTGGGTGGGATATTTACGCAGTTGGAGGCGTGTTTGCGGCTGGGATTCTCGCACAGACGTAATAGTAATTAGTTTAGTTTAGTTTTAAGAAGCATGGGGGGGGGGGGGCGTCACAGCTTTCGACCATGCACGAGTTCCACCAAGCACGAATTGGACTACGAGTAAGATCAAAATGTACTTAAACAAGAAGAAGTTTGGATGAATATCTCCCTGTTTTTACTACTGCAATAAAGAGACTACTAATTAAGAGGCTGTGTTTGGAAGAATTATTTTTCGACGGCATTAAATGTCTCGTGGAGAGCTCATAAATGCGTTTAAATGTCCCCTGAATCCCTGCCATCAATCATAGTGACTAGAGGAAAGATTCCTTGAATGATATGAAAATCTGTCACTACAAAGGTGCTCAAAAAGGCTTTTGGCACTTTAGCCTTTCATCAATCACAGTACTGAACGTAGAAGTTGAGAGGTCATGTTGCAGTTGTATAAGACGTTGGTAAGACCGCTTTTACAATATGTTGTTAAGGTCTGGGCATCAAATTATAGGAAAGATTTTGTCAAATTTGAAATGGTCTCTATTCCATGGAGAGCAGGAAGATGAATGGTGATCTAAAAGAGGCGTATAAAATCATTATAGGAAGATACTTAGAGACCCTTTCTGGAGCAGTTGCATGGAGGACCGGAGAACATAGGGTAATGAACGACTACCCTCGTGATTGTTGGCGTATAACATCACACGGGAGCAAAATCCGTAATGAATGTCCACAGGGAGGTGATCTCAATAACTCATTAATCTTTTCCTTAGCTTATAAATGTTCAGTGTATATAACATCTCCCACTATAACATCTGTGAGCTTCGTACTGCATTTCAGAGGTCGCAGTGAAGGAGAAATGGGTCGCCTCCTGCACTTGCCGATTGATTATTATTATTACCCAATCCTGGCAATAATTGGAGTGCCAGGTATGTCACTTGACGCATGAAAGTGGGACGATCTTGACGTCATTTGATTGGGAAACGACAATGATGAAAGTAAAGAGAAAATGTTGTGAGAAAATGTGCTAAATGCTAGGATGCACATTGGAACGGTGTTTGGGGAATAACCTTAAGTTAATGTAGTTATTGTATGCTTTAACTATATTTCATAGCTTGCCGTTTACTGGGACTGGTATAGAATTGTTCTTGAATTATTGTTAAGAGTCAAGTCAAGAGTCAATAGTGTTTATTGTCATATGTCCCGGATGGGACAATGACATTCTTACCTGCTGCAGCTCAACAGAATATGTGAATATGTAATCATTGTATATAATGGGGAAAAAAACGTTCAATGAATAACAAATATAGTGGAAATAGCTAATAATAATATAGTATTTTGCTGTTCAGAGCTCAAAGCTTATTCGTTGTGTTTAATAGCCTGATAGCTGTGGGGATGTAGCTGTTCCTGAACCTGGACATTACAGGCTTCAGGCTCCTGTACCTTCTTCTTGATGGCAGTGGTGAGATATGTGTGTGGCCAGGATGATGTGGGTCCTTGATGATTTTCGCTCTAGTGAAGTAACAGCCAAGTAAGCTGAGCGACAAAGGCTTTATATGTTTATACCAGGGGCGATTGCATTTCCCGCGTCTATTTTTGTCTCCATCTGGTTTCCCATTTTATGGCTTTAAATTTAATTAATTTTAATTGTGAGATTACCGCATCGGGTGCTGGTAATCTCTATTATACACCGCCCCCTTCAAACGTTGCAAACCCGGTAAGCAAATGCCGATCCGAAAGGTGCACCCGATTAACACTAATTTTAGCCTTGTTGGTCAAACTACACTTCCGTTTAAACCGTCTCTCGGTTGATTAATTCACTGTTAGGTAGAATGTCTGTTCGTGAGCGCAGTAGATTGTCTTCAAACCAAAGGAAATCTCCGTCCATGCCATGCTTTTCATAATTTTAGGAAAGTAACAATATATACCCACCCATTACTCAACTCGAAGTTCTTCTGTCCACATAATCACCATTGCTTCTTTCTTACTCCCCTAGTGAATCTACTGGCGATTGTGGTCCTGTCCCGAGGAAAGTGCGGTCTCTCTAAATGCATCACTCGTTATCTGGTGGCTATGGCGACGGCGGACCTCACGGTGATTGTTGGCGAAGTGATTTTAAATCGGATTGCTGTTCTTTATTGGTGGAACACAATCCTGTACTACACGGCAGTGTGCAGGTTTATTCTCTTCCTGTCCGCCGCGGCCGTGGACTGCTCCGTATGGTTCACGGTCGCTTTCACATTTGATAGGTTTGTGGCCATCTCCAAACAGAATCTGAGATCCAGATACTGTACTGCCAGAACCGCGGCTGTGGTAATAGTGACCATATGTACCTTCTGCTGTTTGCAGAACGCTCCCTGGCCTTTCACATTTAATTCTTTCTACAGGTATAATGGTTTACTGTGGGGCTGCCGAATCATATCGGACTTCTATTTCCTGCCCGCATGGATCGCATTTTCTTGGATTGAGCCGCTATTGACCCCAGTGATTCCATTCTGTTTGATTTTGTTCTTTAATGCGCACACGGCGAGACGTATTTTAATGGCCAATCGGGTCCGCAGAAGGCTCTGCGATCTCAGTCGTGGAGACCCGGAGACGGAAAGCCGTAAACGGTCAATAATTTTACTCTTTGCAATCTCCAGCAGCTTTATCCTGCTCTGGGTCACAACTGTATGTCATTTTGTTTACTATCGATGTGTCAACGGATTTTGGATGCGAGGTTTGACAAACCCATTTGCAACATTCCAAAAAACTGGAGCTCTGCTGCAGCTGCTGAACACCTGTACAAACACAGTGATTTACATCGTCACCCAGGGGAAGTTCAGAGAGCAGCTCCTTCACGCACTGCAATGGCTCGTCGCGCTAACTGGAAAGTTATTGAAACTTATCAAATCATGTTTACAATGACATCAGGTAACAAGTCTTCCCGTGTGTGACTTTATGGATCTCTGGTGAAGAGGGAGCATTGAACGAAAATCTCACCTATCTTTCCAAAACATTTAAAAACATGTCACTCATCTTCAGCTAAAAACAATAACTTCCTCCGGACATATAGCCATTTCGGCGGCCCCATCGCTCCCCAGACCCGTCCCCCTGCCCTTTAAAATGAAAACCGCCGGCCTCCCTATTGCTTTACGGGTTGGGCGATCGGCGGGGACCTGATGTTCACTTCTACTCGAGCGGACGCCCAGTATTTCCAGTTGTAAAATTCCGCTACATCTCTGATTTCCTTTCAATGCAGCGGCCGCCCCATTCGGCTCTAAATGCCAAACCGCCAAAAGTTTCCCGACGCGCTCCACGTCCTTCGCACCTTAGTTCTTCGAAGCATTCCGTGCTTACTCATGAGGGTGCCCAAGTCACACATTTACTTGATGACATTAAAGTAGAGTGCGTCTCCAACATTCCAGCTACAACATTTAGCTAAACGGGAGCTTCATTGTATTCCCGGAGCTCCCTTTCAACAGAACCGGTTATTCCCATTCCGAGGCGCTTTCGGATTACATTACACTAATTAACCAAGCAGCAGATGGAAGTAACAAGAACTGGTGGTGTTCGTACAAGCCAGCGTAGCTACATAATCTATATTTTTAGAGGAAGGAGATATTGACAGTCTACCGATTCGACCGCGGTAATGTGCATATGTACGATTGATGTGCAGACGATCCGACGGTGTGTATACCTAAAGGGCGCATCTCCCATGTAGAGATTGGCTCCGCTGTCCCTTATCTGCTGAATGGATACTGTATTCTTCAAATATTTTACAATATTGCTCGTCAAGTCTGAGCATTCAAATTCAGGAACCAAATGTGGACCAGATTGACGAATCCTGACAGAGCCTCACTACATTCACAAAATACCCGGTAGAAAGTGACGCGAGGTTCTATGAGGTATTGTTAGCCTTTTGGCCAGTGACAAAGGACAAGTTAACTTCCAAGAGTCAAGAATGTTGTATTATCCTCTGTTCGAAAATGGAACAATGAAATACGTGCTTGCAGCACGATAACAGATAAGTAAACATCGTGTGACTTCCGGCTGAGAGACGCTGCCGTCTTGCTCTGCTCCCGAAAGAATGTTTTAATGTTCTAAAATACGAGTTGGAAGGCGGGGCAGTTCTAAAATATTCTACCGGAGCTGCTATTTAATTGTGTGTTATCAGAAACTCCGCTGATAACAGAGAATAACTGCAGTTTTAAATGAAAAAAGGGAATCCTCGCCAGAGCCTGTAAAACCTGCTTCAAGACCTGCCACAAGAGAGTACTTGAAAAAACTTGGAAAGACTCCTCAATCCCCTCAAGCATCAGCTGGAAGCTCAGAAGAAGAAGCTGACTTTCGAAATCTTTCCACAGAAATGGAGGAACAAAGAGGGCATATGGAACAATTGGAAAAGTCAGTATTAACTTCAGTCACTGAAGTTATTTCTAAAGTGATACAAGATGGGAACATCGCGCTGGACAAAAGCCTCTCTGAAAAAATTAAACAAGGTAATGATACGCTGAAGGGGAAAATTCATGACTTAACCAAACGTGTGATTGAGGTTGAGGAGGATTTAAACAAAAAAATTAAGCGGGTTGATAAGGACTGTAATAAAAAGCTGGACGCAATGTTAAAGTCTACTGAGGCGACTGTGGAAGGAATGGACAATACGATAACTGAGATGGCTAAGGAGATAAAGAGACTAAAAAAAGAAAAAGAAAGCACTGGGAGGGAGCTTGCTAAAATGAAGCATAAATGTACGGACTTGGAAGCAAGACCAAGAAGACAAAACCTGAGGATAGTTGCAGTAAAAGAAAGAAAGGAGAGTGGGCAAAACTTTCAGGAGTTAACTTACTTGCCAACTTACTCAAACAAGTGCTTAAGGTGCCTGAAGCCCGGAGAATAGATATGGCTCTCCGGGTCCGACGTAAGGTTCAAGCAAGCCCAACTGCCCCCCCAAGACACCCACACACAACTGACTGACTTCATTCATTTCACCACCAACTTCCATCCGGCACTCAAATACACTTGGACCATTTCCGACACTTCCCTACCATTTCTTGACCTCACCATCTCTATTGCAGGTGATACGCTCCTGACCGACATCCACCACAAACCTACTGACTCCTACAGCTACCTGGACTACTCTTCCTCCCACCCTGCTTCCTGTAAGGACTCCATCCCCTATTCCCAATTCCTCCGTCTACGCCGCATCTGCTCCCAGGATGAGGTGTTCCACACCAGGTCATCACAAATGGCCTCATTCTTCAGAGAACGGGGATTCCCCTCCCCCACTATTGATGAGGCTCGCACCAGGGTCTCCTCCATACCCCGCAACACTGCCCTCGCTCCCCATTCCCCCACTCGCAAACAGGGCAGAGTCCCCCTAGTCCTCACCTTTCACCCCACCAGCCGGCAAATACAACATATAGTCCTCCGCCAGTTTCGCCACCTCCAACGTGACCCCTCCACCCGCCACATCTTCCCATCTCCCCCCCTGTCTGCCTTCCGCAAAGACCGCTCCCTCCGCAACTCCCTTGTCAATTCTTCCCTCCCCTCCCACTCTACCCCTTCCCCGGGCACTTTCCCTTGCAACCGCAAGAAATGCAACACTTGTCCCTTCACCTCCCCCCTCCACTCCTTTCAGGGACCCAAGCAGTCCTTCCAGGTCCGACAGAGGTTCACCTGCACCTCCTCCAACCTCATCTACTGCATCCGCTGCTCCAGATGCCAGATGATCTATATTGGTGAGACCAAGCGGAGGCTTGGCGATCGCTTCGCCGAACACCTCCGCTCGGTCCACAATAACCAACCCGACCTCCCGGTGGCTCAGCACTTCAACTCCCCCTCCCATTCCACATCCGACCTCTCGGTCCTGCGCCTCCTCCACGGCCAGAGTGAGCAACACCGCAAGCTGGAGGAACAGCACCTCATATTCCGCTTGGGGAGTCTGCATCCTTTGGGCTTGAATATTGAATTTTCTCAATTCTGTTAAGCCTTGCTGTCTCCCCCCCTTCCCACCTCTCCCTCAGCCCTCGCGCCCTGGCATTCCCTCGATCTCTATCTCCCTCCCCCACCCCAGTCGCACCAGCTTCTCATTTTCACACCACAAACAGCTTACAATGGCTTGTTCCCTTTATCACCGATACTTTTTTGCATATCTTTCACTCATTGTTCCTTATCTCTCCACATCACCGTCTGTATCTCTCGTTTCCCTGATCCCTGACCAGTCTGAAGAAGGGTCTCGACCCGAAACGCCGCCTATCTCCTTCGCTCCTTAGATGCTGCTGCACCCGCTGAGTTTCTCCGGCTTTTTGTGTACCCCCAAGACAGATTATTCTGAAATTCTATGACATTTCAACCCTGGAAGGAATTATGAAACAGCTTCCATATGGTGTGAATTTGATGTTTGAAGAAGACAAACTAAAATTCTTCCGTGATTTTCCAGCTGAAGTTATGGAAAAGAGGGACAAACGTTCAACGTGCATTCACGGTTCCAGACGAGTCATTTAATTATGCACAAAGTATCACAAAGGAGGTCTACTGATCATGAGAAATGACGAAGAAAGAACTGTGTTTCTTTTTTTTTAACATAAAAAAATACTGCTCTGGTTAAGATGGAGAATTTTTCTCGAGGTGTTGTCTAGCCATTTTAACTTTGGAATGTTAACTCAAGGTCGGATTTTATGTTTGACTTCAACAAAGGATTGACAAAGAAGAAAAATTGTGGCGGGGAAAATAACTTGGGAATATGGAAAAATATTATCAGTGAACTTGTATATAGAAATTTTTGATTTAAGAAACACACAATTACATACTAACATAAAATATAATGAATAAAATGGTGTAATATTAAGGCATAGCTTAATAATGGCTAATGTTTATTTCATGATGTTAATTACTTGCTAAATATAAGAATAACAAGTTAAATATGATTGATAAGTACTAATAACATACTAACAAATGTTATGGATATAGTAGATTTAGTCTAAATTGTGTGCAAAGAGGGGGGAGGAGACTCAGAGGCTTGGAAGTTACCCAAGGGTCTGAATCTGATTAACCCATTGGAACCTGCTGGTGTCTGACAACAGTTTGAGATGTAATTGTATTAGAGCTAGGCATATCAATAGATATGGATATATAATTAACATAATTACTGTTATATCTAAATATATACTCGGAAACTCTTTTTTATTTTGTTTTTTCTCTTTGAAGATATATTTCTAATCAATCTATTTGAGTGAATTTTATTTTATATATATATTTCTGAACATTCTATCGCTCTCTCTTCCAATTAATAATAACTGGTCAAGGGAACAGAGCGAAACATATAAAAACATCTACGGAAGTCAACAACTTGGTGGTCTGTTTTTAATTATAATATCTTTATTTTTGGGTATTATAATATCACTTTTTGTTTGTTAAGTATCTTTTCACGACTACACTTTCTGGTCTTTTTCAAGGTCTATTCTGAAGGGGAGATGCCAACAAAACTTAACAGCTGGGGATGACCATCCTCCTCCTAGAGTTATGAGGTTCTTGGTTGCACCATATGAAGTAAAGGTATTAACATGATTCATAATGCAAGACGATAAACAAAAGAAAACTGGAGGAATCACGTGCTGTAGTTGGAATATAAGCGGCGCTAATGAACCAATTAAAAGGGGTAAGATCTTTGCCCAATTAAAAGCCTTAAACAGGGATATCATTTTCTTACAAGAGACGCATTTGAAATATCACAGATAAGATTGAAGGCAAATTGGATTGGGCAAACATACTACTCTTCATTTACTTCTAAATCTAGAGGTACGGCTATTATCATTCGTAGAGGTATACCATTTAAATTAAAGAATACTATAGCAGATAAAGAGGGGAGGTATGTCATAGACACGGGAGAAATATATTCTACTCCACTTACTTTGATAAATATTGATGCTCCTAATTTTGACAACCCCCAATTCCTTAGTAAAATTTTGGATACAATTACAGAATTTAATTAAAATGTGATAATAGGGGGAGATTTGAATAGTGTTTTAGATCCATATCTGGATAAATCAGCAAAACAAAAAAGGATTAACATAAAATCTAAAACTAGTGAACTCCTAAATACATACATGAAAAATACCAACAAAACAGATGTATGGAGGATCGCTAATGCAGTAGGTAGGGAATATTCATTTTATTCAACGGTACATAAAACATATTCACGTATTGATTACTTCTTAGTGGACATGAAACTAATTCCATATACATATAATTCTAAATATCATAATAGTTTTATTTCTGATCATTCCCCGCTAACTTTTTCTTTAAAATCGGATGGAATGCCTGATTAAAAAACTCGTTTTGGAGGTTTAACCCCCAAATCTTAAACAATTCACAAGGATGTACATATTTAAAAGAGCAGATGGGATTCTTTTTTGAGACATATGATACACCAGATATTTCACCCTCCTTATTATGGGAAACTTTTAAGGCATTTATTAGAGGAACTATAATCTCATATCAAGCTTTCCAAAATAAAAAAAAAATAACACTGAACAATTGCAGTTAGAACAAGAAATTAGGCAATTACATTTAGAAAATGCTAAAGAACCAACTGTAGATAAAGATAATAAGATAACAACACTAAAATATAAATTAAATAAAATTTTATCGGCCAGAATAATAAGATTATTTCAAACTATAAAACAAGAAAATTTCGAATTTGGTGATAAACCACATAAACTCTTAGCACGCCAACTGAAAAAAACGGGAAACAGAAAATACTATTAATAAAATTAAATCAGACAAAGGGGAATTGCTAACACTACCTAAAGATATTCATAAAAGATTTGCTCAATTTTATCAAAATTTATATACATCGAAAACCTCTGCAAATAATACTCAAATTACAAATTTCTTAGACAATTGTAATCTTCCAAAATTAAATATGGTGGAACAAGAGGGATTAGAAGACCAGATTACACTACAGGAAATAGAAGAAACAATAAATTCGTTGAAGAATGGCAAAACGCCAGGACCAGATGCCTTTAGTAATGAATTCTATAAAAGATTCTATGAGATAATTTCTCCATGCCTGCAAGATTTATATATATACGCTTTAAAAGAAAATAAATTACCAGAAACATTAACTGAGTCAACGATTATACTTATACCAAAAAAAGATAAAGATCTAGAAGACCCAGGCTCATATAGAGCTATTGCACTCCTAAATACAGATAAGGAAATATTAGCAAAGACCCTAGGGAGAAGATTGAGTAAATATGTTAGCAAACTAATAAACCCGGACCAAACAGGGTTTTTACCAAAGAGATACACTTTTAACAATTTGAGACGGCTGTCTAATATAATGTACTCACATAATACTGAAGAAGAACTAGCAATTATTTCATTGGATGCAGAAAAAGCTTTCGATCTAGTAGATAGCAATATTTATTCAAAGTATTGCAAAAATTTAACATGGGGAAAACTTTATCTCATGGGTAAAATTATTATATGATAAGCCGACGGCTAGAATACTGACTAAAAATATATTATCCCCGAAATTCCAATTAGCAAGGGGCAATAGGCAGGGGTGCGTACTATCGCCCCTGCTATTTGCACTAGTGATAGAGCCTTTAGCAGAAAGTCTAAGAAGTCATCCGAATATTTATGGATATAATACCAAACACTCAAGTAATAAAAATTCATTATATGCAGACGACATATTACTATATATTACAAATTCACAAATTAGCATACCAAATATACTAAACTTAGTAGAGGAATTTGGTTATTTTTCAGGAAATAGAATAAATTGGAACAAAAGCGAAATTATGATGATAAAACCTCAAGAGCCGACACATTTGTTGAAATTTCCCTTTAGAATTGCAACAGAAAAATGTAAGTATTTGGGCATCCAAATCACTTGGAAATATAAATCATTACTCACCACAAACTATATGCCTTTATTAACTAAATTAAATGGGTTGATTACATTTTGGAAAACACTGCCAATGTCCTTAATAGGCAGAATAAACACGATAAAAATGATCTTCTTACCACAAATCTTGTACCTATTTATATCAATACCAATATACCTACCTAAAAAATTCTTTAGAAAACTAGACTCTGATATTATAAACTTCATATGGGATTATAAATCACACAGAATTAAAAAAAAACAACACTTGTGTAAATCTAAAGAATCAGGGGGACTGACACTTCCTAACTTATTGTATTACTATTGGGCACTGAATATTAAAAATATAATCTATTGGTTGGACAGTTCTGCCCAACAGGTAGATTGGATAAGAATGGAGAAAGAGGATTGTTCCCCTTATAATATAGGAGCGATCCTTCTTTCCCCAATGAAACTGAACAATATAATATATAAGAAGAATCCAATTATTCACAGTATAATACAAATTTGGAAACAAATAAAACTAACTTTAAAATTAAGAAAATTATCACTTCTTTCTACAATAGCTAATAATCCCTCATTCAAACATCCATTATTGATAAAAACGTTTATCCATTGGGAAAGTGAATCCTCCTCCTTTTCTGTGGGTGGACAGTATCATCAGAAAAGTGATCAATAATCAGTATCATCAGGTAAGTGATCAATAATACTCAGTGTCCTTCATCTTCATCTGCTTCTTCCTCTACTTCTTCCCCTTCCAATTTTGTCTGAATATCTCGAGTGAATTCAAGAGCTTCTGTATGTTTGGTGAAGCGGTGCTCCTTGTTATCATAAGTTACCCTTAATGTTGCCGGGTACATCAGGCCATATCTCAGATTCTTTATGTTCCTCAGGATATCTCTTGTTTCTGTAAATAACGATCTCCTCTTGGCCACTTCTGCAGGGTAATCTCTAAAAATACTGATGTTATCTCCCTCATATTTGAGATTTTTCTTACGTATTATTATCTTCGTCATATCTTCAAAAACATAATTGTAAGCCACCTTCACAATCATCTGTTTTGGGGGAGCATCCCTTCTAGGGGTATGTCTCAATGCCCTGTATGCTCTGCCCAGCAGAGGTTCTTGGTCCAAGTTCAGAATATCTTTTAGAAGTTTTGCAGAAAATTTTTGAGGGTCTTGATTTCCCTCTCGGCCTTCACTCAACCCAACAATACGCAGATTCTTATGCCTTTGACATCCCTCCATCGAAGCATTTCTCAGTTATTTTGTGTAATAATTCTGATAAACGCTTGTTCTCGGCAAGGCGCTCCTCGGCTGATTCAGTCAGTTCTTTTATTCTGTCATTTTGTTGGTTAAGTGAAGTTATAATAGGTTCTAACTTGGTATCCAGCAGCACCTCCATCTCACCAGTATTACGGTTTACATCATCCATCTGTTGTTGTAAATCAGTACCCGCTTTATCTTTCCATTCGTCCATCATAGTCTTTACAGCGGCTATAACTTCCTTTTTGGACTCTTCTTTCAAATTCTCATGATACACCAAAATATCAGCTCTTAAAGTCTTTATTTCCTCTTTATATTCTTTTTTCATATCCTTAATGTGACATACGCTTTGTGCTCACAATCACTGCTCAAAGACCAAATCGTGGAAGCAAGAGATTCTTTATTTTACGAGTCTGCAGAAGCGGGTGCCTCTCCAAGTTGAGACACTCCGAAGTCAGAAAAGTCATCCCCCTTTATACACACAATTCTACATCCAACCTCCCCTCCGGACCCTTCTCCAATCAGGGTCTGAGGTGCACAATCTGTAGGTACATCCCCCAGTACCTCCCACATCATACATCGCATGTTCATGGTAATGAGCAGTTTCTTGACCAGGGGTGTGTTGTAATATTCATTTATTCTATTAAGCATGCTCAGTTGTTCATGACCTACCCTAGTTTTACTCACCTCCAAGTGAACCCTCTCAGTTCTCCTATATCAGTGCTAAAGCTAAGCTATAGTGACAAGGAACCCATCTATCACTCCATTCTTCTGATAGGGATCTCTCTACATCACTCCCTTCTACCGCTATACAATGCTATCACTTCTTACTCAAGGATGAGTCTGGTAACTTTTATACACAGCTGTGTCAGAACCCTCTCCCTGGCCCCTATCAGTTTGAATCCTCTTTAAAGCTCCTTATTATAGTGGGGTTTAATCACTTTATCCCTCACATTAAGCATTTGTTTCAGCTCACCCATAATGTTTTTTTTTGAGGTCGTCCATCTTTAAAATATCTTTCTGGGAGGCACTCAAACTCGAGCCCGAGGCTCCAATGAGGCCTACTTCCCTTTTCACAGGCTTTTTCACTTGGTGGGGGGGGGGGGGGGGGGGGGGGGGGGGAGCGATGCAGCGACATTTTCTTAGTAAAGTCGCGCGCCTGATGACGTCACGCAAACTTTTTAACGCTACTGGAGCAGTTCACAACCGTTCTCCTCTGGTGAGTAGCTTCAGTTAACCCCTTTTACCCCCGTTTTTAATACAATTTTAGCGGAGATGAATGGCGCGAGTTCCACTCACTCTATAGCGCCACCGGAAGTCCCAAATATGTAATATTTAAGCTAATGTTTATATGGTGATCAATCTCTTTATCTCAGGAAGTTGCAGGCAGTTCCTTGGAAAATGCGGTGACTGAAGAAAGCGAACTTACAGCTCTTAATGGAAAGTAACGAATTTTCCCTGAAACATTGACAACTGTTCATATCAATGTCGATTCAAATTGATGTGTTCATTATCCCTTTAACATTCGAGACTGAAGTCTGCCCAGAATCAAATATCTAACATTGCTCTCCGAGTGTTCCTTTGATCATTGTCTTACAATGGATGGGCGTTTATCAGTGTTCAGGATTGTATTGGTTGAATACATTTTAAGTGCTGATTGACGATTAACTATTGCTGTAAATCAGAAAGGAACCCGCCCCGTCATGTTCCTTTGCTGCTTTGAATCCATAATAACAGCAGAGAGGGCAGAGGGGCTACCACCTGAAACATTGATGACTGATTTGGGGTTACCTCCTGTACCCAGCCAGAACTTCCGGACTTCATTAACGTCACAACTAATTTCCATCCCACACCCAAATTCACTTGGACCATCTCCGATATCTTCCTTAATCCGCCACAGGAGATAGACTATCGACAGACATCTGCTATAAACCTACTGACTCCCACATCTACCTAGACGACATTTCTTCCCACCCTACCTCCTGTTAAGACACTATCCCCACGCCCAATTCCTCCGTCTGTGCCGCATCTGTCCCTCACTAGGGTCTTCTCGATAGCCCACAATATCCTGCAGACTTTATATTTCACCCCATCAGCCATCGCACAAGGCACATAACCCTCCGATATTTCCGTAACTTTTACTGGGGTCCTATCACGAGCCATATCTTCCCATCTTCAACCCAGCAGTTTTCCGCAGAGACCGCTCCCTCCGCAACTCACTGGTTTACACGTCCTTCCAGATAACACCCCTCTCTCCTGCCCCATCTTAGGTATTTCCCCCTGCAACCACGGGAGCTATAGAACCTGTCCTTACACCTCCTCCCTAGAATCCGTCCAAGGGCCCGGACAGTCTTTACAGGTGGGGCAGAGATTCACTTTCATCTCCTCCAACCTCATCTACCGTATCTGCTCTTCCAGCTGTCGGTTCCTATATATCGGCGATACCAAGCACAGGCTCTTCAATGGATTCGCTGAAAACCTTAGCTCAGCCCGCCTGGACATGCCTGATCTCCCGGTTGCCAAACACTTTAATCCCCTTCCCATTCCCACACTAACATCGGGCTTCTAGGCCTCCTCCATTGTCAGAGCATGGCCAAACACAAATAAAAGGAACAACATCTCATATTTCGCTTGGACAGCTTACAACCCAGTGGAATGAATATCGATTTCCCTAACTTCAAGAAACTTCTGCATTCTCTCTCTCCCCATTCCTACCTCAGCTGGGTCGCGGTAGATTCCATGTTATCTTGTTCTGTCTCATTGTCTATACCCCGTTCAAAACTGAGAAACAGCTAACAATGTATTTTTTTCTTTATCATTGTTACTTTTTTGCATATATTGGAAACATAGAAACATAGAAAAATAGGCACTGGAGTAGGCGATTCGGTCATTCGAGCCAGCACCGCCATTCAACACGATGACTGCTGATCATCTATATCAGTACCTCGTTCCTGCATTTTCCCCAATACCCATTGATTCCTTTAAGAGCAACATCTTACTCGCTCTTGAAAACATCCAGTGAATTGGCCTCAACTATTTTCTGTGGCAGAGAATTCCACAGATTCACAACTCTCTGGGTGAAAATGTTGTAACTTATCTCATCCCTAAATGGGCTCCTCTTATTCTTAAACCGTGACCCCTAGTTTTGTACTCCCCCAACATCGGGAACATTTTTCCTATATCTAGCCTGTCCAATTGTTTAAGAATCGCACCGTATTCCCAAAGTCGGTTGCGTTTACTTTGTATCATCAATTCTTCACTCACTGTAAGGTGTTCCAGGTCTGGTTGATTCAGATTCCAGCACCCAAGAGGATGGTCCGCTGACACATACAGAGGGTCAAAGCGCCACTTTCACATGTACCTATTCTAAGGATAATTATTACTTATACTGGTATCGCCAATATCCAGGCGGACAGCCGAGTTTGCGGTCCGGCGATAACTAACGGTGGCTGTGACCCGAACGCAGAATTCGCTCGAAATCGTTTTTCGGACGCAGTCCAGCAGTCGGTGAAGAAATATCGATTGACTCGGGACTGCGTCTGACTGATACGGCAGTTTATTACTGCGCAGTGGATCACACAGTGTTGAGAATGGCGCGAATTTCAAGCGCACAGCTGCTATTTCGTGGAGGGATGTCGTTCATCGCGGCTTGAGCAGCTGCCGCTAGGCTCACAGGTTGTGTGCGGGGAACAGAAGCGGTCAGAGCCGGATTCACTCAGTGTCGCGATTCCGTCTATTCCTGGTAGTGACTGCCTGCTTTCGGGGAGATAAAAAGAGAAACTACTTCTCCATTGAAAATAAATTGACGCCAAACTCGTTCATTTAGGAATCCACTTCGCAAAGAGAAACGTTCGTCCAATTAGGGAATAATTACTGCTTAAAGTATCTCTCGATAGAGAAAGAGAAAGGAGGCAGATGAGCAAGAAAAAAAAGAATGCAGATGCTTCTAAGTTAACCATGTTCTTGGTCTTGCGGTCAAACTCCGCGTTTATTAACTCATGACTACTTCTTGCGAACAGTATGTAATGCTGTACGCAGTCGTGTGGCAGTTTTCTTGAAACACAGACTGATCAGAGCAGACAATGAAAATAAAACGATGGCCTTAAAACGGACTGAACTTTGTTGCCTTCCAACACAGTGAAGAATGCTGTGGTGGATGTCTGTGTTAACTTTTATTGTGTATTGTGTGTTCTTTTTAAGTGTATCGCTGCTGGCAAATTCATTCCACTGCACCTTCGGGTGCATGTGACGAATAAAATTGAGTTTCACTTTGACCTTACCGAAGGAGAGGTTGAGGCAGTTGGTTCTTTACTGTATTAAGTATTTATTTTATCGTTTTATTAAAGGGTATACATTTATTTCGTGATTATAATGCTCGATAGTTCACTCATACATTTGTACTTCATTCCGAATTCTGTATTATAACCTAACAATATAACTACGGTAAGAAAATCACTGCAGCCGGATATTTTGATCAGGTTGAATAATAAATATAAGCCTCCAAAATGCGGGCGAAACAGCCTAGAGCGTTATCGAGATTGGATTGGGAGCTGACAACGGACGGTTAGCAAGCAGGTCCGGCAGAGTGTGCCCACTCGTCGTCCCAAATGGTCCTTAGAAAGGCAGAATAGTTTTTCGTCGGTAGCACGGAAGGCACGACCACGTCTGACAGCAACAAATTAGACGGGAGTTTGATAGAAGTGTGTGAACATGCATATCTAACGCAGGCATCGTAAGGCACTGGTAGGTAAATACACGGACAGAGGATGAGAACCCCCAATAAAATGTACACCGTCAGCAAGTATTTTGTCTTCCTCTATGGTATGTCATAATGCGGCTAGTTGCGGTTGGGTGTTGATATCGTTCTGCTGAAGGTCCCACAGTACAGAACCGAAGTACAAGGAAGTTATGCCCGATTTGTTAACACACTCGCAGGGGGCTCTTTGCGTTTTGCGCCCTGATCCTCTCACGACATTACAAGGGGATGTGTTAAATAATGGAAGGCGTAGAAGAGGCAAACGGGGACATTCTATAAGACTGGGAAGTACAGAATGAAACAGTGGAGAGACGTGAGGTTTCAATGGAGCAGTGTAAATCGATGCGGTACTGAACAAAAGTATTTTACCGAAAAGCGAAATCCTGAGATAAAAACAAAGGTGCGTGATTACCTTTTAGTCCGCAAATGCCCCGGGACCGACTGACGATCTCCAGAATGATCTGACTTTAAATTCAATTTCCTCCATCCGTCCTTCTTCCTTTCGAAGGTTCTGCTTGACCACTTGGGTGCAGGTGCTGGATTAGGACCACATTCAAAACATGCTTCGCATCTGTTGCACAGATCACAAAATTAAAACGGTAAAACGAGCAAGATTCACACAAGGAGAATTAACTAAACCAATATACATAAAACAATACATCTTGCACATCGCTGAGATACAATAGACTACTGGTGCTCGAATATTGATCCAAAATTCAAACGCTGTAGGGACTCCATTTAGACAAACCGTGGCACGGCCTTCGCCGACTGCATGAGTTCATTTCGTTCCGAATAGCCAGCAACCGGTCAGTGGAGACGAGTACGCGCGAGTTGACAGATTATAAATGTTCACATAATTAAACGACTGTTAAGACAATAAGAAAATGACAGAATAATTAATTGTAGATGTCAGCGTTTGCTTTATTGCCTGCATAACCATTAAATACAAGTGCTTATTCAGAATTCCTAAAACGCGAATTATTTTTCTCGCAATCAAGTGAGTTGCATTGTGCTGATAATCCAGTGATTGTTATGACCCAGCGCCGCCGTAAGCCAGGAGTTTGAAGAAGGGTCTCAACCCGAAATGTCACCCATTCTTTCTCTCCAGCGATGCTGCCTGTCTCGCTGAGTTACTCCTGCATTTTGTGTCTTCGACAAAAGCACAAATGGGCGCTCTGCTTTAACCTACAAAGTTCACTTCCGTCAATTAAAAATGCCGACAGGAACCTACGTCAAAAAGGCCCACCGGCGTCCAGCCGATCATGGCCGACGGGTGACGGCTCAATTTCTCTCGACTGGCGGGCTGTCGCTGTATCTAAGAGTGCACGTTGTCAAATACTGTCCTGAATAACGGTCCGTGCAAATGTTAAACAGATTCACCAAATGCATGCACACTTCCGTTAGAATAAAATACATGAACATATTCACGACAAGAAGAGATCGATCCGGCAACGATAAACTGTTCTGCTGGACCAACGGCATAATCATCTATGAGGTGAACTCCATGAGACAGAACAGGACCTATGGAAATACATAGAGCAACGGGATTATGGTAAGATAACGAGAGAGTATCCATTATCCCAAAGAAGGATTATAGTTAATTGCAAAATGTATGGGAAATGGCTAATTCTATCAAAAACGCGTGAACATACTTGCAAAGTAGAACTATCTTAAAGATAATACATTCATTGTGAACTGTGATTGAGGATGGTAATTTAAGTGGCGATTGGCCCTGCTGTCACAGGCAATAATGTCCATTACGGGCCAAATGATATCGTAAACGGCAAATGTTGCTGGCTTTATGCATGTAAGCATATTATAATTTAATAGGTGATTATTGTGGCATAACGCGATCACCACGGATTGCACCTTGCTTTAAAGTACCGATGAAGTAAATAGAGAAACTTTCCGTGCTCATGGTGCCCACTACAACACCCGGTTTTAAAAGTCCTTGTTACATCAGAGTTCTGTGCACGACTGGGAAATATGTCCAATGTTATAGATATATGTTATTCACAAGAACCCCGATGTCTATCTAAATTGGACAATTATCAAAATCTAACATCATCCATGGCCCACGTATTCCTGATATATCTTAAAATATCAATTGACGGCCTCCATAGCCTTCTATGGCAATGAATTCCACAGATTCGCGACCCTCCGACTAAAGAAATGTATCCTCGTCTCCTCTATAAAGGAACGTCATATTATTTTGAGGCTGTGGCCTCTCGTCCAAGACTCTCCCACTAGTGGACACTACCGCTCCACATCCACTTTATCCGGACCTCTCACAATTCGATAATTATAATGAGGTGCTCCCCTCATCAACGCTGATGTGAAGGACAATGCACCAACAAAATAAAATTAAAAACTAACTTTTCATGCAGATGGGGTCGCGCAAGCTTCCTCACCAAACGTCCTATGAAGGGTGGTTTGTATATGGAACGGAAGAGGTACGTGAGGCAAGTAAACTAATAACGTTTGAGATACATTTGGACCGACATGAGTTGGATAGGTTTAGAGGGCTATAGTGGGCTGGTGGGGCGTTTAAATTGAATATGATGGTTGGCGTGGACAAGTTGGGCCCGATGGCCTGTGTGACTCTATAACTATATGACCGTATCATATATCCCACTGCAGAATGTAAATAAGACCGCTCACAGGAACATTTCTATTTTATATTTCAACAGGACCTCCTGGAAAAACCTGGGATAAAATTAATAATGGGTAGATGTGAAGCGATTAGGTCAGTGTCTGGGAACTGTAGTTCAAGGTCTCGACATAAACTATTTCATCGTACCGTGTGGTGTTGACTGATATTTCTGTCCGACCTTCCACACCTGCAACCTCGTGGAGCATATTTAAGTTTAGAAATATTATTCACTATTTTATTCACTAATATCCTACTTTACAATTCCTTTGTTCTGTACGTGCTCAATTGGTGCACATGAGACGAGCGGCCACACTAATGAGTGTTATCATATAACATCACATGGGAGCAAAATCGGTAATATATGTCCACAGTGAGGTGATAACAACAAGTCGTTAATCTTTTTCTTGGATATAAATGTTCGGCGCTTTAGCCTCCCAGTACATAATCTGTGAACATTGTTCTGCATTTTGGAGGTCTCTTTGAATGAGCAATGGGTTGGATGAACCGCCTTTCAGTTTAATATTATAAGTACCCAATCGTGGCATCAATTGGAGTGCCCGGTATGCCACTTGAAGGTTGAATGTGAGATAACCGTGACGACAATTGATTAGGGAACGGCAATGTTGGAGATCAAATTTCAATAGTGTGGTGAAATGTCCTGCATGCTAGACTTAACCAATAGTTATTTTATGCTAATAACATATATGTTCGTTGGCCATTTACTGGGACTCGTCGAGAATTATTAGTGCATATTGCCAAGTGAAGTAATATTTAAAGTAAGCTGTGCGACGTAAGGCTGCATCTGGTTATACCTTGGGCGATTGCATTTTCCACATTTATTTTTGTTTCCATTTGATCTCTCTTTTTT
This sequence comes from Okamejei kenojei, assembly GCA_035221665.1. Lineage (NCBI taxonomy): Eukaryota > Metazoa > Chordata > Chondrichthyes > Rajiformes > Rajidae > Okamejei > Okamejei kenojei. The sequence continues at coordinate 35,635,118 of CM069133.1, forward strand.
ATGACTCTAAATGTCGTTTATTTTAGCTGGACTATCTTGAACGACCGGCGCATCGCGTGCAGGTAATCTCGATTGTACACCGCCCTCTTCAAACGTTGCAAACCCGAGAAGCAAAATCTGATCCGAAAGGTGCACCCGATTAACACTAACTTCAGTCTTGTTATTCACACAACACTTCCGTTCAGTTCCTCAGTTGATTAACTGTTAGGTGGAATGTTTGTTGGTGAGCACAGTATCAGGGATTGCATTCGAACCAAATGAAATCTCCGTCTCAGCGCATAATCACCATTGCTTCTTTTTTACTCCCCTAGTGAATCTAGTGGCGATTGTGATCCTGTCCCGAGGAAAGTGCGGTCTCTCGTTATCTAGTGGCTATGGCGACGGCGGACATCGCGGTGATTGTCTGCGAAGCGATGTTAAAATCGGATTGACGTTCTTTATTGGCGGAACACAATCCTGTTCTGCACTCCTGTGTGCAGGTTTATTCTCTTCCAGTCCGCCGCGGCCGTAGACTCTTCCGCTTGTTTCACAGTCGCTTTCACATTTGATAGGTATGTTGCTATCTCCAAACAGAATCTGAGATCCAACTACACCATCGACAGAACGGCGGCGATGGTTATGGGGACCATGCAATGTCCACTGTATTATCCTGGTGTGACTAGCACAATGAACTGGATCATACAGTAGATATTACAGGGTCCGCACACGCCCACCATCTTGTCAGAAGAGTTTATTATTTCCAACAACCAACAGAAACTACTAGAAGGTCACTTGTCATCAGCCACGAGGCACAGGCACATTCCACAGCTTGTACTCCTATCCTCAAGGGAGCACTGGCATTTACACATTGATGACGAGTACAATGTGTCAAGATGGCACTAGCATTTACATTACAGACCCTATGCACCTTATACTGTTTACAGAAGGCTCCCTGGCCTTTAGCTTAAGTCTTTCCACAAGCATAATGGTTTACTGTTGGGCTGCGGAATCCGATCGCACCTCTATGTCCTGCCCGCATGGATTGCATTTTCTTGATCTGAGCAGCTGTTGACCCTAGTGTTTCCATTCTGTTTGATTTTATTGTTTTAGGCGCACACGGCGGGACGTATTTTAATGGCCAATCGGGACCGCAGGAGGCTCCCTGATCTCAGTCATGGAGACCCGGAGACGGAAAACTCTAGACGGTCAATAATATTACTATTTGCAATAACCAGCAGCTTTATAATGCTCTCGGTCACAACTGTATTTAATTTTGTTTTCTATCGATGGGTCAACGGATATTGGATGAGATGCTTCAATAAGTAATTTGCTACATTTGAAAAAACTGGAGTTCTGCTGCAGCTGCTGAACACCTGTACAAACACACTGATTTACACCGTCACCCAGGGGAAGTTCAGAGAGCAGCTCCTTCACGCACTTCAATGCCCCGTCGCGCTAACTGGAAAGTTAGTGAAACATATTAAATCATGTTTAAAATAACATCAGGTAACAAGTCTTCTCGAGTGTGACTGTATGGATCGCTGAAGAGGGAGCATTGAACGAAAATCTCACCTATGTTTCCAAAACATTTCAGAAAATGTCACTCATATTCGGCAAAAACTATAATATCCCCTGCACATGACGACATGTAGGCTTTTAGGCCCGACCCAAGACCCACCACCTGCCCTTTAAAATGAACACCGTCCGCCACCCTATTGCTCAACGGGTAGGGCTGTCATGGGGAACCCGATGTTAATTTCTACTGTAGCGGACCTCCAGTATCTCCGCGTTTACAACATTCCTCAACATCTCTGATTTGCTTCCAATCCAGCGGTCACGCCACTAGGCTCTCATTGCCCAAACCTTTAAAAAGTCAGTCGTCGAACCGTTCCACGTATTTCTCACTTCTCTTATTTGAAGCACTCGTGATTATAAATGTGAGGTTATCCACTTTGGTGGCAAAAACAAGAAAGCAGACTATTATCTAAATGGTGGCCGATTAGGAAAAGGGGAGATGCAGCGAGACCTGGGTGTCATGGTACACCAGTCATTGAAAGTAGGCATGCAGGTGCAGCAGGCAGTGAAAAAAACGAATGGTATGTTAGCTTTCATAGCAAAAGGATTGAGTATAGGAATAGGGAGGTTCTACTTCAGTTGTACAGGGTCTTGGTGAGACCACACCTGGAGTGTTGCGTACAGTTTTGGTCTCCAAATCTCAAGAAGGACATTATTGCCATAGAGGGAGTGCAGAGAAGGTTCACCAGACTGACTCCTGGGATGTCAGGACTGTCCTATGAAGAAAGACTGGATAGACTCGGTTTATATGCTCTAGTATTTAGGAGATTGAGAGGGAATCTTATAGAAACTTACAAAATTCTTAAGGGGTTGGACAGGCTAGATGCAGGAAGATTGTTCCCGATGTTGGGGAAGTCCAGGACAAGGGGTCACAGCTTAAGGATAAGGGGGAAATCCTTTAAGACCGTGATGAGAAAGACTTTTTTCACACAGAGAGTGGTGAGTCTCTGGAACTCTCTGCAACAGAGGGTAGTTGAGACCAGTTCATTGGCTATACTTAAGAGGGAGTTAGATGTGGCCCTTGTGGCTAAGGGGATCAGAGGGTATGGAGAGAAGGCAGGTACGGGATACTGAGTTGGATGATCAGCCATGATCATATTGAATGGCGGTGCAGGCTCGAAGGGCCGAATGGCCTACTCCTGCACCTAATTTCTATGTTTCTATGTTTCTATTCATGTGGGTGCCAAGTCACACATTAACCTGATGACATTAAAGTAGAGTGCGTCTCCATCATTCCAGCTACAACATTTAACTTAACGGGAGTTTAGTTGTATTCTTGTTTCTCCTTTTCAACGGATAGCTTTATTCCCATTTAGAGGCGCTTTCGGATTGCATTAAAGTAATTAACTTAGCAGCAGATGGAAGTAATGAGATTTGCTGTTGCTGCTGACTCTGGTTGTTGTCGTTCGCCAGATAGATCAGTTACCAGGGCTCACCACGGGGAGGTCGACAACTTGAGCCCCTGGTGAACAAAGCCTCAATGGACCCAAATCATACCCTACACAACCTTGCCCAGTACTCCAACCTGGATCGTCAACGCCTGCCCTCCCGGCGCCCCTTCTCTCGTCATGCTGCATCTCTTCGTAGCTCCGATTTCAACATGCTAAGAGCATGGAGAGCCTGCTGGCAGGACACCCAACATCCCGCCCAAATGACCGTCTACCCAAACACACTGTTGCCACCTGGTGCAGAACTGGTCCGCAGAGAGTGGGTTACACTGAATCGTCTGCGAACTGGTGTTGGGCGTTTCAATCATAACATGAAACGTTGGGGACTGCGCCCATCAGCAGCCTGTACTTGTGGACACCCCGACCAGACCGCACACCATGTAATCCACGACTGTCCCACCCTCAGCCCACCAGATACCACTACCATCGACCTGACCAACCCCAATCCTGACACAGTGAACTGGCTGCGACGCCTGAATCAAACTGTGTACGACTCATACGCAAGAAGAAGAAGAAGAAGATTTGCTGATATCATACAATATGGCGTAACGACATTATTTATATATTTTAGAGCAAGGATACATTGACAGACTACAGAGCGGACCGCGATAAAGTGCATAAGTTTGCTTGAGTGTGGTGTCTACCCTACAGACGAGGAACAATTTACTGAAGCCGCCAACTAACCTGCAAACCGAAGTACCCGGAAAAAACCCCACGCGGTCAACGGGAGAGCGTGCAAATTCCGTCCAGACTGCAAGCGTGTTGAGGATCAATATCGGGTCTCTTGCACTGCAAGGCAGCAACTCTCTCGTTGCGCCACTGTTCCGCCCCTTCTTCAAAAATATTTTCATGATTCCATTTAAGAATTCGGCAATGTGCGGGTTAAATTTCAATGTAACTTGCGATGCCTTGTGCAGTAGAGCTGAAGGGTTGTGCACTCCACTGTCCCTTTTCTGCTGAATGGATACTGTCTGGTTTTATAACCCATTCGTCAAATATTTTACAATATCACTCGTCAAATCTGAGCATTCAAAGTCAGGAACCAAATGTGGAGCAGATTGACGAAACCTGACAGAGCCTCACGGCATTCGCATATCAACTGGTAGAAATTGGTAGAAACTGGCAGAAAATGACCTGAGATTCTGTGAGGTATTGTCAGCCTTTTACCAGTGTTACAGGACAAGTTAACTTCCAAGAGTCAAGATTGGTTTATTATCCTCTGTTCGAAATAGAACAATGAAAACCTTGCTCGTAGCAGCACAAAAGTAATTATCGTTCTCTGCAAAAACCACAATATAAAACAATGACGGTCAATTGTATGGAGTTCGGAGTTTGTTTATTGGTAAATTAGCCGTTGAAGTTTTCACTGTTCCCGATGGCAGAAGTGAAATGAGAATCTGGGTGGTGTGGGTCTCTGATGGGGATTGTAGCGGCAGATTATTATATCGTTCAAGAGATTACAGAGGAGGGACATTCTTGCTATTGATGGAGTGCAGCGTAGGTTTACAACGTTAATTCCCGGGATGGCTGGACTGTCATATGCCGAGAGAATGGAGCAGTTGGGCTTGTACACTCTGAAGTTTAGAAGGATGAGACGGGATCTCATTGAAACATATAAGATTGTTAAGGGCTTCGACACGCTAGATGCAGGAAACATCTTCCCGATGTTGGGGGAGTCCAGAACCAGAGGCCACAGTTTAAGAATAAGGAGTAAGCCATTTAGAACGGAGACGAGGAAACACTTTTTCTCACAGAGAGTGGCGAGTGTGTGGAATTCTCTGCCTCAGAGGGCGGTGGAGGCAGGTTCTCAGAATGCTTTCAAGAGAGAGCTAGATATGACTTAAAAATAGCGGAGTCAGGGGATATGGGGAGAAGGCAGGAACAGGGTACTGATTGGGGATGATCAGCCATGATCACATTGAATGGTGGTGTTGGCTCAAAGGGCCAAATGGCCAATTCCTGCACCTTTTGTCTATTGTCTACTACCTGTAGCCACTCAGGAGACAGCATGGCTTTAGGACAATGTCATATTTCGCATGTGAGCTTTCTGAGCTTCTATGTCGATACATTTTCCTAACACCGACTTTTGATTAATAGTTTCTTTATTGTTGAAGAAAAACAGTAAGATATTTATCCACCTTTCTTATCTGACTAGTACACTTTAATCTTCGTGAAACTGCAGCTCTAGTTCATTGATCCATGTCTTATCGCTTAAGAAGCGGTTCGCTGTCAGTTCTCTCGAAAGTTAATCCGCAAGATTTTCTTTTGTGTTATCGTATTTCAATTGTGCAACATTAGTAACTACCAATGCTCTTTCCAATGGCAAATTGTCTTTGTCCAAATCCAACTCTCTGGTTTCATTGGCTCGATCATCTGAGGGAATGCTTTCCAATACATCACAATTGGGTGTTCAATGTCATGAAATCCGATGGACCTCGATTGTGGAATTGATCCAACTACTGACTCACTTGGAGCAGTTTTTCCTCTCGAACCAGAGTTCATCGTCTTCGATGCTCTAGAGTTGCAACTTGGACCCTCACTTTCCAATATCTCCTTTTGTAATTTGACCACCGCCATCTTTGTGTCTAGTTCCAGCTGTTCTTTTTGTCGCTCATCTCTTCTTTCATCTGTTCTTCTTGTCACCTCAACTCTGCTCCTTGTCATGTCATCTCTTTCTTTTGTCGCCTCCTCTCTGCCCCTTGTTGTGTCATCTCTTCTTTCTCTTGCTCAATCTCATGTTGCTTATTCAAGGCCTCCGCTTCTATTGAAAGAGCGGCTAGATCGGCTGCAACTCCCAATCGAGCAGAAGCCCTCGATGCTGAACTGGCTGTATAACCAGATTTATGTCTTGACCTTCATGTAGATACGTTCGAGATACTATCTCGTAGTGTAATCTCCTCTTCCAATTCAGCATCTTGTTGCATCACACTTCCAGCTATTAAGCACGTAAGTTGTGGTATAATTTCAGATAACCACTCCTCTGACTCCTCCATGAGTCCAGTGAATATCGTCACACTTGCTTCCCACCACTGTGTGTGTCTTCGTGTTCTTCCTGAGGCGGATGTGAATACAGCAGCACATTTTCTTTCTCTCCAACCTCTTGGAAGAGGTTCCATTGTTGGCGCAGATTAGATTCTACTTGATCGTGTTCATAACTGATTCTAATGGTTTCTTCTGTTTCTCAATTGATTTGGTAAACTGTTCCCACAACTTGTTTCTCTCCTTCTGGGTTTCTTTCAGGTAGGCAGCCTGGGTATTATCTGCATCTTCTCGATACATGAGTTTCCTGGAGCTTTCCATTGACTCGTTAACTTGTTCTTATATCGAGTTTCCATCCTTCTTGGTTTCTTTCAGGTAGGCAGCTTGTCCTTTGCTGAGCTTGACTTCGCCACCTTCTGGTATCTCTGACGAACCTATTTCAACTCAAGGTCGGACATCTGGATTTCTCCAGACAAATTGAAAAAAACAAGCTTGTTGGCTATTTTCCAAGCTAGCAGAACTAGCTTTCTTCGTCAACATAGAAACCATTCAAGGTAAAGCTTCCCAGCTTTAAAATAAAACAAGTATAATAGTCGTTCTACTCACGGTTCCGTGATAATGTCTTCAATCTTCAAATAAGCCATGTTGCTGTCGACAAATCTCTAGGCCAGTATCTGGGTGCGATCCATTGTCTTCAGTGCCTCTTCTGGAAGCAGTCTTCTGACCACAGTATTCTTAAACTGTGAGCCCTGGTTTTGGACTTCCCTAACATCGAGAACATTTTTCCTGCATCTAGCCTGTCCAATCCTTTAAGAATGTTATATGCTTCTATAAGAACCCCCCACCCCCCATCCTTCTAAATTCCAGCGAATACAAGCCTAGTCGACCAATTCTTTCATCATATGTCTGTCCCACCATCCCGCGAATTAACCAATGCGGCAGTCACCTAATAGCAATAATGTTATTCCTCAAATTAGGAGACCAAAATTGCACACTATACTGCAGGTACGGTACAAACACAATAGGACCTCCTCGCTCCTATACTTAAATCCTCTCATAAAGGCCAACATGACATTAGCTTTCTTCACTGCCAGCTGTACCTGCACGCTCACTTTCAGTGACTAATAGACAAGCACACCCAGGTCTCGTTGCACCTCCCCTTTTCTAAATCTGACACAATTACGATATTAATATGCCTTCCTGTTCTTGCCACTAAAGTGGATAACCTCACACATATCCACATTATATTCACTGGAGTTTAGAAGGATGAAGGGGCATCTTATAGAAACATATAAAATAATAAAAAGGACTTGACAAGCTAGATGCAGGAAAAATGTTCCCAACGTTGGGCGAGTCTAGAACCAGGAGCCACTGTCTTAGAATAAAGGGGAGGCCATTTAAGACTGAGGTGAGAAAAAACGTTTTCACCCAGAGAGTTGTGAACTTGTGGAATTCCCAGCCACAGAGGGGAGTGGAGGCAAATCACTGGATGGATTTAAGAGAGAGTTAGATAGAGCTCTAGGGGCTGGTGGAATCAAGGGATATGGGGAGAAAGGAGGCACGGGTTATTGATTGGGGACGAACAGCCAAGATCACAATGAATGGCGGTGCTGGCTTGAAGGGCCGAATGGCCTTCTCCTGCACCTATTTTCTATTTTTCTATGTTTCTATCTGCATGCATCTTCCCACACACCAACCTATCCAAGTCATCCTGCAGCCTCATTGCATCCTCATCGCATTTCACACTATTATCCAGCTGAGTGTCATCCGCAAACTTGGAGATATTACATTTAATTCCCTCGTCCAAATCGTTAATATGTATATTGTAATAATTGGCGTCCCAGCACAGAACCTTGTGGTGCACAACTAGTCAATGCATTCTTACATTCATCTATTCTATATCTCCATACATCACCGTCTGTATATCTCGTTCCCATTTCCCTTGACACTCCAGTCTGAAGAAGGGACTCGTCCCGAAACGTCACCAATTCTTTTCTCCAGAGATGCTGTCGCACCCGCTGAGTTACTGGAAGCTTTTTGTGTCTATATTCGATCCTCAATATCCGACATTAGATAAAAAATAAAACGCATGGCGACCTGCACAATGCACAACACTCTCGAGACTTCTCATCAGACCCATTACTAAAGCTATTATTCAATGACAGGAACATAAATTCCCCTTTGAACTCTAACACTACCAAATTTCTCTTGCATCGTCAATAGCCAACCACACCCATTCAGCGTATGTGCGCCGCTGAAGCATCTCAACATCCTTCTCCCGACCAACATATCAACGCCCCCGTTGTTTGTGCATGGGGACGCTAGATATCGGCAGCGTAGTTGAAATAGCTGGGCGCTAACTGATCTCTGTGACATCTCATCAATCTTATATTGCCAACCTGATCAAGGTCAGTCAGTGCCACTGTTTCCTCTCTGACCTTCTGCACATATACTTTATTGAAAGAGGGTGGAAAAGGCCCTTCGGCCACCGAGGTCGTACTCAGCGATCACCTCGTACACTTACACTATCCTACACACTAAGGACAATGTCAAATTTACAGAAAACGCTTTATCTGCTAACCTGTACATCTTTGGAATGCATTGGAATGAAATGGATGGAATTGAACGGAATGCTTTATTGTCACATATGAAAAGGCACAGTGAAACACTTGCTTGCATAGCAAGCGTATGCAAATATCGCCTCATCCGGCGCTAACAAAGTTACAATGTATTCCCGCCGGCTGCTCATTTGGTATTCACCCTCCTCTCCCCCTCCCACTCTCCGGGTCCTGCATTTTTCATACCCCCACCCCACATCCCAGTGGTCACCCCACGCCAGGTTCATACCCCCCCCCCCCCCCCCCCCGCGCCCACCCCCCCCCCCCCACCCCACCCCACCATCCCAGTGGTCACCCCACGCCAAAACAAATGTAGGTCCCTTGCAGTCAGAAACTGGTGAATTGATCACGGGGAACAAGGACATGGCAGACCAATTCAATACCTACTTTGGTTCTGTCTTCACTAAGGAAGACATAAATAATCTGCAGGAAATAGCAGGGGACCGGGGGTCAAATGAGATGGAGGAACTGAGTGAAATCCAGGTTAGCCGGGAAGTGGTGCAGGTAAAGTGAATGGATTAAAGGCCGATAAATCCCCAGGACCAGATAGGCTGCATCCCAGAGTATTTAAGGAAGTAGCCCCAGAAATAGTGGATGCATTTGTGATAATTTTTCAAAACACTTTAGATTCTGGAGTAGTTCCTGATGATTGGAGGGTAGCTAATGTAACCCCACTTTTTAAAAAGGGAGGGAGAGAGAAAACGGGGAATTACAGACCAGTTAGTCTAACATCGGTAATGGGGAAACTGCTAGAGTCAGTTATTAAAGATGGAATAGCAGCACATTTGGAAAGCGGTGAAATCATTGGACAAAGCCAGCGTGGATTTATGAAAGGTAAATCATGTCTGACGAATCTTATAGAATTTTTCGAGGATGTCACTGGTAGAGTGGATAGGGAAGAACCAGTGGATGTGTTATATCTGGACTTTCTGAAGACTTTCGACAAGGTCCCACATAAGAGATTAGTATACAAACTTAAAGCACACGGTATTGGGGGTTCAGTATTGATGTGGATAGAGAACTGACTGGCAGACAGGAAGCAAAGAGTAGGAGTAAACGGGTCCTTTTCAGAATGGCAGGCAGTGACTAGTGGGGTACCGCAAGGCTCAGTGCTGGGACCCCAGCTATTTACAATATATATTAATGATCTGGATGAGGGAAGTTAATGCAACATCTCCAAGTTTGCGGATGACACGTAGCTGGGGGGGGGGGGGGCAGTGTTAGCTGTGAGCAGGATGCTAGGAGGCTGCAAGGTGACTTGGATAAGTTGGGTGAGTGGGATAATGCATGGCAGATGCAGTATAATGTGGATAAATGTGAGGTTACCCACTTTGGTGGCAAAAACAGGAAAGTACACTATTCTCTGATTGGTGGCCGATTAGGAAAAGGGGAGATGCAACGAGACCTGGGTGTCATGGTACACCAGTCATTGAAAGTAGGCATGCAGGTGCAGCAGACAGTGAAGAAAGCGAATGGTATGTTGGCATTCATAGCAAAAGGATTTGAGTACACGAGCAGGGAGGTTCTACGGCAGTTGTACAGGGTCTTGGTGGGGCCACACCTGGAGTATTGCGCACAGTTTTGGTCTCCTAATCTGAGGAAAGATATTCTTGCCATAGAGGGAGTACAGAGAATGTTCAGCAGACTGATTCCTGGGATGGCAGGACTTCCATCTGAAGAAAGACTGGATAGACTCGGCTTGTACTCGCGGGAATTTAGAAGATTGAAGGGGGATCATATAGAGACTTACATTAGGTTAGATGTAGGAAGATTGTTCCCAATGTTGGGGAACTCCAGAACAAGGGGTCACAGATTAAGGATAAGGAGGAAGTCTTTTAGGACCGAGATGAGAAAATCATTTTTCACACAGAGAGTATTGAAGCTGTGGCATTCTCTGCCACAGAATGTAGTTACTGCCAGTTCATTGACTATATTTAAGAGGGAGTTAGATGTGGCCCTTGTGGCTAAAGGGATCAGGGGGTATGGAGAGAAGGCAGGTACAGGATACTGAGTTGGATGATCAGCCATGATCACATTGAATGGCGGTGCAGGGTCGAAGGGCCAAATGGCATACTCCTGCATCTATTCTCTATGTTTCTATGTTTCTATGTTTCTAGATCCTCAATTGTTCATTTTTCTACCCCCTCCCTCATCGAGAGTGAGAAGAAACTGGATCAGCCGGATAAAACCCATGTGACCACAGGGAGAACGCACAAACTCCGGATAGACCACACCCCTAGTTAGGAACGAACCCGGGCCTCTGGTGCCATAAGGGAGCAGCTCTACCGCTGCGCCATTGTGCTTCCCTGGCAAAAAGACTAATGGGTGGATGATCATATTGCGATTAATTTCCTGGCACACAGGTTGAGACTTAAGTAAACACCTTTCGAATGCCAGTCTGCCAGGGCAGACGAAAAAAAATTGAATAGATGCGTTTACTGTAGAAACAATAATTAGACTGGAAGAAATACTGTTGCGACGCCATTTTACTTGGAAAGTATTTCTATCATGGGTTGTCGAAATGGAGGGCGGACGAGAACAGCGGATGTCCAGTGAAACTGGAATAAGGGCTGAGCGATTCTCTCAGGGCCCTCGGGGAAATATGGACGATCAACAATGCCATTGAATCTACATCAGCACAAATGCTTTGTGCGCCATTGCTGACAATCAACAAAACAAAAAACATCAGTTAACGGGACAACTCATCTCAACCACCGAAATTCAGAGGAACGTGGGAGGACCTTTCACTTCTGGCACATAAAGCAGAATAATTTTCGCACTGGAGATTCGTGGTCTGAGAATTCAACAGGGCATCATATGTCCCTATCAATGTGCGGAAATCGTTGGCGTGCTAATTCGACGGGGGTACTCAGCAGTGTTACAACTGGGTTGGGTTTTGTTTGGACTGTGATGGAATATACAAGCAATGCAAATTAAAAAAACAAGCATCGCGTACGTAAGGGAAATAGAGAAAATTTCCTTTTCAACGGAAAGCGTTAATCAAACTTAGAGGCGCTTCCTGAAAGTTTGATTACACAAGAATTTGAGATGTGATGTGACAGTCAATTCGGCCGTAATCTGACTGACGAAAGGTACGGGTTTATAAAATTACACTAATATCATGGTGTTACTAATGATCCTGGATGCGGCCTTGCGCGTTATGAATTAACGTTGAAAACCCAAAGTAGTAGGGGGGTTAGCATTCCCCAACTTTATGTATTACTACTGGTCTGTAAATATCAGAAACATGATCCAATTGCTGGATAACTCTCCCCAGCAACCGGATTAGACGATTATGGAGAAAGAGGATTGCTCTCCTTATAATATTGGAGCAATCATTCTCTCTCCAATATCGATGAATAATATAAATTACAACAATAATCCAATTATATACAGTACAATTAGAATTTGGAAACAAATGAAACACAATTTAAAATTAAGAAATGTATCTCTCTTATCTCCTATCGGTAAAAACCCCTCATTTAAACCTTCAATTATAGATAAAGCATTTATACAATGGGAAAGAGCTGGAATTAACATCTTCGGAGATGTGTATGAATTGGGAAAACTGCTATCATTTAAACAAATACAACTAAAATACAATTTGGGAAACAATCAGTATTTTAAATATTTCCCAATCTGCGACTATCTGAAAAAATATGCACAAGATTATCACAATATGCCTCCAGACTTACTGGAAGAAGTAATGAATAGAAAGGCAGAATCAGCAAACCTAATATCATATATAATATTATATATATAATATTATTTTAAATGCAGAAATACCAACAACAGATGGTATCAGGACAGACAGGGAAAAATAAAAGTATATAAATTCCCAAAGAAAGGTGGGAAGAATATTTATTAAATGTGCATAAATGTTCAATTAATGTAAGACATACTTTAATACAATTTAAAATCATACACAGATTATACTATTCAAAAACTAAAATAAGTAAACTTTTTCCCAACGTCTCACCTATATGTGATAAATGTCAATGTCAAGAAGCTAATATAGCACACTCATTTGCCTTTTGTACAAAAATTCAAACATTTTGGACTGAAAGTTTTGAAATTTTCACAAAAACATTTAAAATAAAACTGACTCCAAAAGCAGACTGGATTATCTTCGGGATATCGGAAGATAGCCCTGAATTAAATGTGTTTCAAAAGACTCTATTTGAATATGGCTTAATAACTGGAAAAAAGCTAATCTTAAAATTCTAGAAAAATTCTCCTGTACCAACAGTTAATATGTGGATTTCAACTATGTTCGAAACACTACACTAGCAGGAAAATCAGACTGTTTCTATAAGACGTGCTCTGCATTTATACATCTATTACAAGGATAAGGTGCAAGAATACCTCAAAAAAGTACCGGTGTCGGGTCTTGGCAAAAGGGGAAGAAAAACTGTCGAGTTGGTAGATTCCTTTTGCGAGATGGAGGAATGGTCTTTTTTGTCTTCCTCATTTTTCTCTCATTAGCCGGGTCTTAAAACAGTCAGCAAGACCTCACTTGGGTTTGTACTATTGGACTGGCCAAGCGACCATGTTGCCTGCTTCATCAGACATTATGGCACAATGATATACAGGTTATTCCAAAAAACAAGACTTGTCATTCAAACTGTGGTTCAGGAGACTGACCTTTGCACAGTAAAACAATTATTGACTTACACATTTTGAATGGATTTACTTATGCCTCAGGTTGTCACATCATGCCATGAAGGTGCTCACTGCAGTGCGCAGCGATAGCACCCAATAAACGGTACATTTCTATTGAGGGGATCAGAAGTGTTTTTTGTTAAGTCTTAATTTTACATTTAATACAGTACAGATTACTGACGTTTTCCAGTTCATTTTAAATGGTATTTGACAATAATTCAGTTATAAAGACATTACAGCTGCAACATAAGCTGCAACATAAGGGAACTACACTGTTGGGTTCAACACAGATATTGATTTGTTAAAAGATCTTGACACAAGTTCTCCCACTACAAGATTATGCAGTTGGTTATTGTAAATGTGTAAACATTACTTCACCAAGGGGTTCCAGCTACATCCTTAGTTATGAAACTAATATCAGCACAACGATGGCAAACGTTGCAAATGCTGCGGCTAGATAGGATGGAATTGGCTGCAGGTTCCATTACCTTTTACATTCTGGTCTACACAAGCAGAGTAGACTAGGGGTGGCATGATTTAAGATCATTTTGGAAACCCCACGGTCTCATGTCTATGTTATCAAGGACACCAGAATCCTAAGAAGTATGGAATCAGCATTGTTCATTAGTAAACAAAAAACTACACTAATGTAGGTCGCAGACTATTTCAAGGTGGCTGTAGCAGGTTCTGGTTATACAGGTATTAACACTGACGATTGTATATCTTATTCCACCAGGTGAGCATCAACGTCAGCATATCATTTAGCTAGTGTATTTACATCTCTTTCCACGAGGGCAGCAGCTACATCGGCGGCCAAGGTGAGGGACGTGCCCGTCGATCATATTTTGGTGGCCGCTGGATCGGCAAATGAGCTGATGTTTCAGCATTTCTATCATCCGCCGATTGCCGATCCAGGGTGTTTGCCAATGCTATTTTAAGTTCTGTTTAAAGTGCCTGGGATAGAGGGGTACTGTCGTTTGTTTATATTTTAAAATAAACTTTATTACTGCATTAAATGCAATGTTACTACTAACGCATTAATTTCTCATTTGAGTCAATCACTGCAGTGGGATGTCAAGATTTGTAATCTGCAGCATGAAATCACAAAGCTTTGAAATCTTCACGGAATCACTCACGTGACTCCGGAGTAAAATAGTAAGATTTAACGGGAACTTACCTGTTTGAAGTTTGATCTTGATTTTATGTGGAGTTACGTTGATGATTACGTGCCGCCACGCCCAACCCTCTCTCATAAAGGATCATCTGGTAGTCCTCGAGTCACGCATCTTACTATGTCACTTCCGTGTTGTCATTTGTTATTTCATACCGCTGTTTTTAAGATTGGTGCACATGCGGCCTGGCGGGTCTTCTTCACGTAATCACCAACGTAACTCCTCATGAAATCAAGAACAAACTTCAAACTGGTAAGTTCTCGTTTAATCTTACTATTTTACCATGTTGACCTTTCTCTCAGAGCTCAGCACTGCCGTTGTTTTCAGGTCATTGGCGTTGAGGCGATCAACTTAGCTAATAAAATGGGCCCTGAACCTGAAGTTTTTGAGAGACAATAGCATGTGCGTAGGGGTAGCTTCGACATATTCCCCGGAGGTCTCGTGGTTAGGATTCGACGCTTTCACCGCCGCGGCCCGGGTCATATTCCCGGTCAGTGAAACGCTCTTTTGCCATTCATATAATTGGAAAGTTCCCACGTTGAGCAACGCCTGCGACAGTCTCTCCAACATACAGTACATTCCCATGCAGGAGATGCCATTGTAAACACGGTAGGTGCAATATATTATATTACACCTTCTCCATTTGGACAATCCATAATCAAAATACTTTCCAAATAAAATGGCGACACAACTGTATTTCTTACAATCTAATTTACTGTGTTCGGTGTGAACAATGTTGTCTGCTCTACATTATGTAAACCGAATTATGTTGTTTGAAGAACATATCCTTTTAGAGCGTAGGAGCAATCCTCAGCTTCCTGTTACGCGCCACTTTCATCATCTTCTCGATCCACTTTTGCCCTCTACCCTCTATTCTTTAGAAACAAAGTGCAAGAGAAGATCGAAGATCGATAGGTCACCTTCCGGTGGGCACATTTCAGTCTTCCGGTCTCAATATTCAAATCTAAAATTTTGCTAACCAACGCCTGCTTTCCGTTTGGATAATAACTCCACCTGCGATGATCATACGAATGCCTCGTAATAATATTTTTCATTTCCAAAAGTGAGCTGTCAGTCTTGTTCGCTCCAGAGATAAAGAAATCCCAACCTATCCAGTCTGTTGAACATTGAAAATTTCCAGCCCTGATAAAACCCTTGTTGAATATTCTGCCGCATTCCACTTAATTATATGCTTCCTAATGCCCCTGTGCCACATAGGAAACCCGAACGGAAACCTCTGGAGACTTTGCGCCCCACCCAAGGTTTCTGTGCGGTTCCCGGATGTTTTTGTCCTCCGGCAACTACCGTCAACTAGCATCGCAACAGGCTTCGACTAAAAAATTACCGATTTTTAAAACGGAAACCACTTTCGACCATTACGGAGACTGCCAAAAAACCTCCGGGTACCACCGGGAACCACACGGAAACCTTGGGCGTGGCGCAAAGTCTCCAGTGGTTTCCATTCAGGTTTCCTAAGTGGGACAGGGGCATTAGATGTTCTGACCTAGGCAATATTGCACACACCGTTTCACCAACGTCCTGTATCGTATATTAAGCGCTCAATTTCCCTTGATGTCAAGCAGTTCCTTCGGTCCTCCGTGACGAATGTTTGCCGTTTTTTCATTAAACTCCACTTGAAGTCGGCTGGGTGCGACAACTGTGGTAAAATAAACACAAAACAGAAACTGAATGAGGGGAGGGTTATCCTACCTTCACCACTCAGATAGACTCGCATTGATTTCAAACATATTCGGGATGGAATACACCGTATGGTGAAAGGCTTGGATGCAGTGGATGGAGAGAGAATGTTTCTACCAGTGGGGGCGTCTAGGACTAGAGGTCATAGCATCAGAATTGAAGGACGTACTTTTAGGAAGGATATGATGAGGAGATTTATTTGTCAGGGGTTGGTGAATCTATGGAATACTTTGCCACAGCAGGCTGCGGAGGCTAAGTCAGAAGATATTTTAAAGGCATAGATAGAGAGATAGATAATTGAGCATTGAAAACGTCGAAAACAGGTGCAGGAGTAGGCCATTTGGCCCTTCGAGCCTGCACGGGAGTTTATGGGTAGAATGTTGCAGTTGTATAAGACATAGGTGAGACTGCATTTAGAATATATTGTTAAGTTTGGGCATTATATATTGTCAAAGATATTGACAAGCTTGAAAGGGTTCAGTAAAGATTTACGATGATTTTGCCAGTCTAGATGGTGTGTGCTGTAGGGAGAGGTTGAGTAGGCTGGGTCTCAATTCCATGGGACGAAAGTGGATCCGCGGTGTTCTTATGAAGGCGTACAAAGTCATGAGAAGGAAAGATCGGGTAGATGCGCAAAGTCTCATTCAGGAGTAAGTGTATCGAGGACCAGAGGACATAGGTTTCCCGCTGATCTTTCCCCCTGAAGAGTGTAAATAAGAACACTCAAAAGAACCTTTCGATTTTATTTTTCAACGGTGCCACGTGGAAACACCTGGGACGAAATTGATAATGGGTAGATGTAATGGGATTGGGGTACTGTCTGGGAATTCACACACTTAGTGTTCAATGTCTCAAAATAAACTGAATAGGGATACAAAAAGTTAGAGTAACTCAGCGGGATGGGCAGCATCTCTGGAGAGAAGGAATGGGTGGCGTTTCTAGTCGAGTCCTTCTTCAGTCTGTACGTGCTCAATTGGAGCATGCGCAATAAACGACCACCCTCGTGATTGTTGTCGTATTACATTCACACGGGAGCAAAATCCGTAATGAATACCCACAGGGTGATGATCTCAATAATTCTTTTTTTTTTCCTGGGTTATAAATGTTCAGTGGTTTAACCTCCCACTATAACATCTGTAAGCTGTGTACTGCATTTCCGAGGTTGCTTTGAAGGAGAAATGGGTCGGATACTGCACTTGTCAGTGGAATATTATTATTACCCAATCCTGGCATCAATTGGAGTGCCCGGTATGTTACTTGGCGGTTGAAGGTGGAATAACCGTGACGATAATTGATTGGGATGCGGTAATGTTGAAGATAAAGTGAAAATCGAGTGACAAAATGTGCTAAATGCTAGGTTGCACCGCGAAACGGGATTTTGGGATTAACCTGAAGTTAATGTAGTTATTGTATGCTTTTAATATATTTCATCGTTTGCTGTTTACTGGGACTTGTGTCGAAATGTTCTTGCATTATTGGTAAGAGTCAAGACAAGAGTCAAAATTGTTTTCATGCCATATGTCCCGAACGGGACAATGACATTCTTTCTTTCTGCAGCACAACAGAATATGTGAATATGTATACATTATATATATGGGGAAAAAAAGAAAAAGTTCAATAAATAAGAAATATAGTGCAAATAACAAATACTAATATAGTATTTTGCAGTTCAGAGCTCATAGCTTATTCGTTCTGTTTAATAGCCTGATGGCTGTGGGAAATTAGCTGTTCCCGAACCTGGACATTAGTGTCTTCAGGCTCCTGTACCCTCTGCCTGATGACAGTGGTGAGATAAGTGTGTGGCCAGGATAGTGTGGGTCCTTGGTGATTTTGACTGCAGTGAAGTGACAGCCAAGTAAGCTGAGCGTCAAATGCTGCATCTGGGTATACCTCGGGCGATTGCATTTCCCGCGTCTATTTTTGTCTCAATCTGGTTTCCCATTTGATAGCTTTAAATTTCGTTAATTTTAACTGAGATTACCGCATCGCGTGCAGATAATCTCTATTATACACCGCCCCTGCAAACGTTGCAAACCTGGTAAGCAAATGCCGATCCGAAAGGTGCACCCGATTAACACTAATTTTGGTCTTGTTGCTCATACTACACTTCCGTTTAAACCGTTTCTCAGTTGATTAATTCACTGTTAGGTGGAATGTCTGTTCGTGAGCGCAGTATCATGGATTGCCTTCAAACCAAAGGAAATCTCCGTCCATGCCATCCTTTTCACAATTTTAGGAAAGTAAGCCAAGTAACAATATATACGCACCCATTACTCAAGTCGAAGTACTTCTGTCCACATAATCATAATTACTTATTTCTGACATCCCTAGTGAATCTACTGGCGATTGTGGTCCTGTCCAGAGGAAAGTGCGGTCTCTCTAAATGCGTCACTCGTTATCTGGTGGCTATGGCGACGGCGGATCTCACGGTGATTGTCTGCGAAGTGATTTTAAATCGGATTGCCGTTCTTTATTGGCGGAACACAATCCTATACTACACGGCAGTGTGCAGGTTTATTCTCTTCCTGTCCGCCGCGGCCGTAGACTGTTCCGTTTGGTTCACGGTCGCTTTCACATTTGATAGGTTTGTGGCCATCTCCAAACAGAATCTGAGATCCAGATACTGTACCGACAGAACCGCGGCGGTAGTAATGGTGACCATATGTACCTTCTGCTGTTTACACAATGTTCCCTGGCCTTTCGCTTATAATTTTTTGTTCAAGAAAAATGGATTACTGTTGGGCTGCCGAATCATATTGGACTTCTATTACCTGCCCGCATGGATCGCATTTTCTTGGATTGAGCCGCTATTGACCCCAGTAATTCCATTCTGTTTGATTTTGTTCTTTAATGCACACACGGCGAGACGTATTTTAATGGCCAATCGGGTCCGCAGGAGGCTCCGCGATCTCAGTCGTGGAGACCCGGAGACGGAAAGCCGTAAACGGTCAATAATTTTACTCTTTGCAATCTCCAGCAGCTTTATCCTGCTCTGGGTCACAACTGTATGTCATTTTGTTTACTATCGATGTGCCAGCGGATTTTGGCTGCGAGGTTTGACAAACCCATTTGCAACATTCGAAAAAACTGGAGTTCTGCTGCAGCTGCTGAACACCTGTACAAACACAATGATTTATACCGTCAGCCAGGGGAAGTTCAGAGAGCAGCTCCTTCACGCACTTCAATGGCCTGTCGCGCTAACTGGAAATTTAATGAAATGTAAAAAATTATGTTTAAAATAACGTCAGGTAACAAGTCTTCCCGGGTATGACTTTATGGATCTCTGGTGAAGAGGGAGCATTGAACAAAAATATGAGCTATGTTTACAAAACATTTCAAAAAATGTCACATATTCGGTTAAAACAATAATATCCCCCGTACATGACGGCGTGTAGCTGTTTCGGAGGCCCCACCGCTCTCCAGATACGTCCCCTGCCGCTTAAAATGAACACCACCTACCCGACTATTGCTTTACGGCGTGGACCCGATGCTCACTTCTCCTGGACGTCCAGTATTCCCAGTTGAAAAATTCCGCGACATCTCTGATTTCCGTTGAATCCAGCGGACGCCCCATTTGGCTCTAAG
Organism: Okamejei kenojei; assembly: GCA_035221665.1. Lineage (NCBI taxonomy): Eukaryota > Metazoa > Chordata > Chondrichthyes > Rajiformes > Rajidae > Okamejei > Okamejei kenojei. Next base: position 35,654,834 of record CM069133.1, read on the forward strand.
TGCCAAACCTCTAAGTTTTCCGATGCGGTCCACGTCCTTCTCATTTTCAATCTTCGAAGCACTCGTGATTTCTCATGTGAGTGCCCAAGTTACAAATTTGCTTGATTACATTAATGTAGATTGCGTATCCAACATTGTAGCTGCAACATTCAACTAAAGGAGAGTTTCATTGAATTCTTGGAACTCCCTTTCAACAGAAGCCGTCATTCTCATTTAGAGGCGCTTTCGGATTACATTATACGAATTAACTAAGCAGCAGATGGAAATGACGAGAATTGATGATGTTCATACAAGCTAGCTGAGCAATTTCATTTTTAATATTTAGTGGAAGGAGATATTGATAGTCTACGGATTTTCCCGCGGTAATGTGCATAGGTACGATTGATGTGCAGAAGATCTGACGGTTTGTACAACGAACTGGCCCCTCTGATACGCTGCGCTGTCTCTTTTCTGCTGAATGGATCTTGTCCGATTATATAACACATTCTTGAAATATTTTACAATATTATACAATATAAAATATTACAATGGAGTATTGTGTACAGTTTTGGTCTCCTAATTTGAGGAAGGACATCCTTGTGCTTGAAGCAGTTCAGCGTAGGTTCACGAGATTGATCCCTGGGATGGTGGGACTGACATATGAGGAAAGATTGAAAAGACTAGGCTTTATTCACTGGAGTTTACAAGGATGAGGGTGTATCTTACAGAAACAAATACATTTATAAAACTACTTGACAAGATAGATGCAGGAAAAATGTCTCCAATGTCGGGCGAATCCAGAACCAGGGAGCACACTCAGAATAAAGGGGATGCCATTTAAGACGGATGTGAGAAAAAACTTTTTCACCCAAAGAGTTGTGAATTTGTGGAGTTCTCTGCCACAGAGGGCAGTGGAGGCCAAATCACTAGATGGATTTAAGAGAGAGTTACATAGAACTCTAGGGACTGGTGGAATGAAGGGATATAGGGAGAAGGCAGGCACGGGTTATTGATTGGGACGATCTGCCATGATCACAACGAATGACGGTACTGGCTGGAAGGGTCGAATGGCCTCCTCCTGCACACATTTTCTATGTTTATATTGCACGTCAAATCTAAGCATTAAATTTCGGGAATCAAATGTGGACCAGATTGACGTATCCTGACAGAGCCTCGCGAAATTCACATAAAATGGTGCGGGTTTCTGTGAGGTATTGTCATCCTTTTGGCCACTGACACAGGACAAGTTAACTTCCAAGAGTCAAGGGTGTTTTATTATCCTCTGTTCGAAAACGGAGCAATGGAAAACGTGCTCGCAGCATAACAGACAACTAAATATCCTACTCTGCAAAAAACACAATATAAAACAATTCTGCCCCACACCGCCAAGTCTACAGATTTCGGAGTTTATCGGTTGTATTTTTAATTAGCTCGATGGTGTTTGGAAGAAACAGCTCCTGAACCGTTAGCAGTTGCATTTTTAATGGTCCAGGTGAGATGGTCAGGGGTGAAATGAGAATCTGGGTTTCGACGGTCTCTGGTGGGGTTGGCTGAATTTTAGACAGCGACTGCTGTAGATCGCATCGATATCATTATCCGTGATGGATCAGATCGTGTATACCGCATTTTCACTCTGACTCGTTCACGTTTTCATACCCAGCTGCAGCGTTTCAAACAATTGATAAAACGAGTCCACAATTCTCCAGCAGATTTCCCAAGTGCATATTTACCCGCAGCTAACTCAATTGACTTACGTACAATCTAATGAGACTTCGAACAGTCATGGAGAAATATTGTAATGTTAATTCCTGCTTCATTATCAATAGCTTTTCAAAGGTGCTCCACGATCAATTAAGCAAATATGTAATATTTAAGCTAATGTTTATATGGTGATCAATCTCTTTATTTCAGGAAGTTGTAGGCAGTTCCTTGGGAAAATGCAGTGACAGAAGGAAGCGAATTTACATCTCTTAATAGAAAGTAACGGATTTTCACTGAATCGTTGACAACTGTTCATTTGAATAATGATTCAGATTGATTTGACCATTGTCCCCTTTGACATGCAAGACTGAAGTCTGCCCAGAACCAAATTTCTAAAATTGCTCTCCGAGTGTTCCTTTCACACATGTCTTATAATGGATGGGCGTTTATCAGTGTTTAAGATTGTATTGGTTGAATACATTTTATGTGCTGATTGACCATTAGCTATTGATGTAAATCAGTCGGGAACCCGTCCCGTCACTTTCTTTTGCTGCTTTGAATCCATAATACCAACTGAGAGGGCAATGCGTCTACCACCTGAAACATTGACGACTGATTTGGCTACCTCCTGCACCCACGCAGAACTCCAGGACTATATTAACGTCACAACTAATTCCATCCCGCACCCAAATTCACTTGGACCATCTCCGATATCTCCCTTCATCTGACCGTCTCCATTACAGGAGATTGACTATCGACGGACATCAACTGTAAACCTACTGACTCTCACAGCTTCCAAGAGGACATTTCTTCCCACCCTGCCTCCTGCAAAGACTCTATTCCCTACTCCCAATTCCTCCGTGTATGCCCCATCTGTCCCTCACGGGGGTCTTCTTGATATCCCAAAGCTCCGCTCTTGCTCCCCTATCCCCATCGAAAGAGGGACAGTAGCCCGCAGACCTTATCTTTCACCCCATCAGCCATCGCATACAGCACATACACCTCCGACATTTCCGCCACATGTAACGGGATACTACCACGAGCTATATATTCCCATCTTCAACCCTATCAGATTTCCGCAGACACCGTTCCCTCCACAACTCACTGTTTTTCAGGTCCTTCCAGTACGCTGAACACCTTAGCTCAGTCCGCCTGGACGTGCCTGATTTCCCGGTTGCCACGTGGTCGAGTTGGGGAGCCGCGCGGGGCCGGTCCCACTGAGAAACGCTGAGAGGAATGGAGTTGTGCGCGACATCGCGCGGGGCTCCGAAATTATTGTAGCGAACGACATATTCGCGTGCCAACGGCCGGTCGCAGAACTGACGGCCCAAGACCCTGGCGCGACACAACGTCTCACCTCTAACAGCAGCAGAACCAGGCAAGCGATCGCCGAGCTCGGCCTGGGGTTGGAGGGTCCATTGACGCATACAAACGGTCTAAGCGCCAATTTCACATGTACCTATTCTAAGGATAATTATTACTTATACTGGTTTCGCCAGTATCCAGGCGGACAGCCGAGTTTGCGGTCCGGAGATATACTAACGGTGGCTCTGACCAGAAGGCAGAATTCGATCGAAATTATTTTTCGGACGCAGTCCAGCAGTCGGAAAAGAAATATCGAATTACGATTTCGGGACTGCGTCTGACTTATGCGGCAGTTTACGACTGCGCACTGGATCATACAGTGTTGATAATGACTGGAATTTCAAGCGCACTGCTCCTATTTCGTGGATGGATGTCGTTCATTGCGGCTTGGGCAGCCGCCGCGAAGAGCACAGGTTGTGTGCGGGTAACAGAAGCAGTCAGAGCAGGATTCACACATTGTCTTGACTGTCTATTTCTGGTAGTGACCGCCTTCTTTCGGCGAAATATCTGGAGAAACCTTTTCTCCATTGAAAATTAATTGACGCCAAACTCGTTCATTTAGGAGACCCACTACTTCGCAAAAGAGAAACTTTCGTCCAATGAGGGAATAATTACTTCTTAAAGTATCTCTCGCTAGAGAAACAGAAAGGAGGCAGATGAGCAAAAAAAGAATGCAAGATGCTTCTAAGTTAACCATGTTCTTGGTCTTATGGTCAAACTTTTATTAACTCATGGCGACTTCTTGCGAACAGAATGTATTCCTGTATCCAGTCGGATGGCTGTTTTCTTGAAACACAGACTGATCAGAGCAGCCAATGAAAATAAAACGATGGCCTTAAAACGGACTGAACTTTGTTGCCTTCCACCACAGTAAAGAATGCTGTGGTGGATGTTTGTGTTAAATGTTACTGTGTAGTATGTGTTCTTTTTTAGTGTATCGCTGCTGGCAAATTCATTTCACGGCACCTTCGGGTGCATGTGACGAATAAAATTGACTTTGACTTTGACTTTGACCTTACCGAAGGAGAGGTTGAGGCAGTTGCTTCTTTACTGTACTAAAACGATAAAATAAATACATTTATTTTATCGTTTTATTAGAGAGTATACCCTTATTTCATGATTATCATGCTGGATAATTAACTCATCCATTTGTACTTCATTCCGAATTCCATATTCTAGCCTAACAATATAACGACGGTAAGGTAATCACTGTAGCCAGATATTTTTTATCAGGTTGAATATATTATATGCCTCCAAAAATGCGAGTGAAACAGCCTAGTGCGTTATAATCGAGATTCGATTGGGAGCTGACAACGAACAGTTAGCAAGCAGGTACGGCAGAGTGTGCTCATTCGTCGTCCCAAATGGGCCTTAGAACGGCACAATAGTTTTTCGTCGGTAATTAGGAGGGCGCGACATTAGATGGGAGTTTGGCAGATGTGTGTGAACATGCCTATCTAAGGCAGTCATCGGAAGGCACGGGTAAGTAACTAGCGGACAGATGATGAGAACCCCGATAAAATTTACACCGTGAGCAAGTATTTTGTCTTCCTCTATGGTATGCCATAATGCGGCTAGTTGCGAATGGTTGTTGATATCACTTCTGCTGAAGGTCCCACAGTACAGAACCGAAGTACAAGGAAGTTATGCCCGAATTGTTAACACACTCGCAGGGGGCTCTTTGCGTATTGCGCACTGATCCGCTCACGACATTACAAGTAGATGTGTCATACAATGGAAGGCGTAGAAGAGGGGACTTTCTATGAGACAGGGAAGTACAGAATGAAGCAGTGGGGAGACGTGAGGCTTCAATGGAGCAGAGTAGATCGACGCGGCATTGAACGGAGGAATTTTAACTAAATGCGAAATCCCGAGAAAAAAACAAAAATGCGTGATTGCATTTTATTCCGCAAATGCCCCGGGACCTGCTGAGGATCTTCAAAATGATCTGACTTTAAATTCAATTTCCTCCATCCGTCCTTCTTCCTTTCGAAGATCCTGCTTGACCACTTGGGTGCACGTGCTGGATTAGGACCACGTTCAAAACATGCTTCGCATCTTTTGCACAGAGTACAACATTAAAACGGTAAAACGAGTATGATTCACACAAGGGCAATTAACTAAACAAAAATACATAAAACAATACATCTTGCAAATCGCTGAGATACAATGGACTACTGGTGCTCGAATATTGATGCAAAATAAAAACGCTGTAGGGACTCCATTATGACAAACCATGGCACGGCCTTGGCCGACTGCTTGAGGTCATTTCGTTCCAAATAGCCAGCAACCGATCAGCGGAGACGAGTACGCGCAAATTGACAGATTATAAATGTAAACATAATTAAACGACTGTTAATAAAATAATATAATGACATTGTAGATGCCAGCGTTTGCTTTATTCATATCGTGGATGCCTTGGTGATAATTTTCCAATGTTTTATATTCTCAGGATCAGTTCCTGTGGATTGGAGGGTAGCTAATGTTATCCCACTTTTTAAGAAAGGCGGGAGAGCGAAAACAAGGAATTGTAGACCAGTTAGCCTGACATCGGTGGTGGGGATTATGTTGGAGTCAATTATAAAAGATTAAATAGCGTCACATTTGCAGCAACAGGATCGGTCCGGGTCAGCGTGGATTTACGAAGGGGAAGTAATGCTTGACTAATCTTCTGGAATTTTTTGAAGATGTAACTTGGAAAATGGACGAGGGAGAGCCAGTGGATGTTGTGTACCTGGATTTCAGAAATCATTTGATAAGGTCCCACATAGGAGATTAGTTGCAAAATTAGGGAACATGGTATTGAGGGTAGAGTGCTGACATGGATTTAAAATTGGTTGCCAGACAGGAAACAAAGAGTAGGGATTAACGGGTCCGTTTCAGAATGGCAGACAGTGACTAGGGGTGCACCGCAAGGTTCGTTGCTGGGACCGCAGCTGTTTACAATATACATCAATGATTTGGATGAAGGCATTCAAAGTAACATTAGCAAATTTGCAGATGACACAAAGCTGGGTGGCAGTGTGAACTGTGAGGAGAATGCTATGAGAATGCAGGGTGACTTGGACAGGTTGGGGGAGTGGGCAGATGCATGGCAGATGAAGTTTAATGCGGACAAATGTGAGGTTATCCATTTTGGTAGCAAAAACAGGAAGGCAGATTACTATCTAAATGACGGAATGTTGGGAAAAGGCGAAGCACAACGGAATCTGGGGGGTCCTTGTAGAGGATTGTGAAGACCGCCAGCAGGATTATTGCTGCTCCACTTCCTTTATTGCTGGACATATACAGGAAGAGATGCATTAGCAGAGCCATCTCCATCCCTTACCACCCATCGCATCACATATTCTCCATCCTGCCATCTGGGAAGAGGTACAGGAGCATCAGCTGCAAAACCAGCAGGATGCTCCTCAGCTTCTTCCCGCAGGCAATTAGACTGATAAACGGACTTTGCCCCCTGCCAAAGTATCGTGCACCAAACACCAACCTCGACACACTGAAGCACAGCCATTGTCGTGCCACTGCCGATCGGAACTCGTGATATATGTACTTTTATTCTCTATTTCTATTTATTTTTTACCACACACTGAATGGACACTGGTTGAGAAACGCTTTTTCGTTTTCCTCTGGGTATGCAAATACTCAGAAAAATGATAATAAAGATATACAATACAACAGAATGGAGCAGCTGGGCTTGTACACTGTGGAGTTTTGAAGGATGAGAGGGAATCTCATTCAAACATAGAAGATTGTTAAGGGGTTGGACAAGCTAGACAGGAAACATGTTCCCGATGTTGGGGGATTCCAGAACCCGGTGCCGCAGCTTTCTCGCAATCAAGTGTGTTGCATTATGCTGACAATCCAATGGTTGTTATGACCCAGCGTCCCCGTAAGCCAGGAGTCTGAAGAAGGGTCTCAACCCGAAACCTCGTCCATTCCTTCTCTCCAGTGATGCTGCCTGTCTCGCTGAGCTACTCCTGCATTTTGTGTCTCCGACAAAAGCACAAATGGGCGCTCTGCTTTAACCTACAAAATGTACTGCCGTCACTCGAAAATGCCGACAGGAACGTACGTCAAAAAGTTCCACCGGCGTCCAGCCGATCATGGCCGGCGATTGACGGCTCAATTTCTCTCGTCTGGCGGGCTGTCGCTGTATCTAAGAGTGCACGTTGTCAAATTGTGTCCTGAATAACTGTCAGTGCAAATATTAAACAGATTCACCACCCTGCGTGCACACTTCCGTTAGAATAAAATGCACGAACATATTCAGACACGAGTAACAAAACACGTTTTAGGCAACACGGGTAAACCGATAGAGTCTGTATGGAGACTCGGTAAAATACAGAACATGGGGCACATTCAATTGCAACGCAAACAACGTCGCCGTGTCGTGTACGTGTGTAGAAATGGCATTGTGCGAAAAGTAACCACGTGCAGGACAGCGAATACCAAGCGTCTGTAAAGTAATAAGAACACACAGCCACACACTGGTGTATTGGAGGGTGACTCAATGTGATGTAGTGTAATCAAGGAGAGGGTGTATTTAATATATTGTGTACTTAAAAGAATGATAGCGACGGGTGCAATGTAAAAACGAAAGAGCGATCTGCAAATCCAATGGAGAATCCACTGACAAAAGTGAGGCAACGTAGATTGCACGACAAGAAGAGATCGATCCGGCAACGATAAACGGTTCTGCTGGACCAACGACAAAATCAGATCTTCACCTACGAGGTGAACTCCATGAGACCGAACAGGACCCAGGGAAATACACAGAGCAACGGGATTGTGGTAAGATAACGAGAGAGTATCCATTAACCCAAAGAAGGATTATAGTTCATTGCAAAATGTATGGGAAATGGCCAATTCTATCAAAAACGCGTTAACATACTTGCAAAGTAGCACTCTCTTAAAGGTAATACATTCAATATGAACTGTGATCGAACATGGTAATTTAAATGTCGCAGGCAATAATGTCCATAAAGGGCCAAATGATATCGTAAACGGAAAAATGTTGCTAGCTTTATACACGTGAGCATATTATAATTTGGGAGGTGATTATTGCGGCATAACGCGATGACCACGGATTGGGCCTTCTTTTAAAGTACCGATGAAGTAAATAGAGAAACTTTCCGTGTTCATGCGGCCCACTACAACACCCGGTTTTACAAGTCCTTGTTACTTCGGAGTTTTGTGTACGTCTGGGAAATATATCCAGTGTTATATATCTATGTTATTTACAAGGGCCCCGATGTCTATCTAAATTGGACAATCATCAAAATCTCACATTATCCATGGCCCACGTATTCCTGCAAAGATATTTGCCTCATTGACTTCCACTACTCCTGACATAATCCTGAACTTTTTACCAACAAAATAGTGAGGTGATGTCCACAAGTGCATAAAATAGTGCAGATCAAATTAGCGAAGGCCTCACAAATGTCCATTGACGGCCTCCACAGCCTTCTACGTAAATGAATTCCATTGATTCGCGACCCTGCGACGAAAGAAATGTATCCTCGTCTCCTCTATAAAGAAACGTCATATTATTTTGAGGCGTGGCCTCTCGTCCAAGACTCTCCCACTAGTGGACACATCCGCTCCACATCCACTTTACCGGACCTCTCACATTCGTTAATTATAATGAGGTCCTCCCCTCATTCACGCTGATGTAAAGGACAATGCGCCATTGGAATAATATTTAAAACTAACTTTTCATGCAGATGGTTCGCCCAAGCCTCCTAGCAAAGCGTCCTATGAAGGGTGGTGTGCATATGGAACGGAGGAGGTATTTGAGGCAAGTCAAGTAATAACGTTTGAGAGACATGTGGACCTACATGAGTTGGATAGGTTTAGAGGGCTATACATCGAGCATGGGCTGGTGGGACGAGCGTAAATTGAGCATGATGGTTGGCTTTGACAAGTTGGGCCCGCTGGCCTGTTTCCACCCTGTATGACTGCAAGCCTAAACGACTGTTTCAGATTTCACCCCTGCAGAATGTAAATGAGACCTCTCACAAAAACATTTCTACTTTATTTTTCAACAGGGCCTCCTGGAAAAACCAGGGATAAAATTGATAAAGGGTAGATGTGAATGGATTAGTTCAGTGTCGGGGAACTGTTCAAGGTCTCGTGATAAACTATTTCATCGTACTCTGTGTTGTTGACTGATATTTCTATCTGACCTTTCTACACCTGCAACCTCGTGGAATATATTTAAATTTAGGAACATTATTCGCTATCCTACTTCACAATACTCACTTATTGTATAACATCACATGGGTGCAAAATCCGCAACATATTTCCACGGGAGGTGATCTCAACAAGTCGTTAATCTTTTTATTGGATACTAGACTAAGTGGGATCCAGCTACACGCGGGAGGGCTGGTCCCCCAACGCAATACTCCACCTCTCCACTAATTCAAATATTGCTGGCCAGTGGGGGAGGGGGGCTTTCTGGAGCGCTAGCATGGGTGTTGTGGGCCGAAGAGACTGGTTTCCAGAGGGCTAGTATGGACATTGTTGGCCGAATGGAATCTTCGCCTGGCAGTCACTCAGGCCTGGCAGTCTGGCAGCTCAGCAACTCAGACCTGGCGGGCTGGCAGCTCGGAAACTGACAGAAATGCTGGGAAAAACATGTGACAGACTCCGTGAGAGAGAAGGGGGTGAGGGTGGACAGTCAATTTTAGACATTTTCTTATTTTTTTAGATCACAGCAATGAAGGAGGAAAGTCTATCCTTATAGATAGAAAGTCTATCTATTCCGTGGATCTCTGGAATGCAAGTATGGGTGTTGTAGGCTGAAGGGACTGGTTCCCCGAGGGCTAGTATGTGCATTGTGGATCGAATGGATTATTGGACTTGCAGTTCAGTGAGTCATGGCTGGTGGGCTGGCAGTTCACTAAGTCATGGCTGATGCGCTGGCACTTCAGTCACTTACAGCTTGTGGGTTGGCAGTTCACCTACTCATGGCTGGTGGGCTGGCAGCCCCAGTCACTCACGGCTGGTGTGGTGGCAGTTCACTCAGTCACCCCACCTCCCTTCACCCCCCACTCTGTTGGTTGCCATTCCCCTCCCCCTTGCATTCAGTCCATCTGCCCTCAACCTCCCCCCAATGCACTCTTAGTGGCTTTCCGACAGTGCAGCCATTCCTACCTAATAGGTACCCATTGTGATGAAGAACACGCAGGCATCGCAAGTGGAAAATGATTTATTAAAGTTTAAAACCTGAATGACTCTTAAAATATAACAACAATTTAAATGTTAAGGATGATTTATTTGTTTATGATTTATTTATTCTGTTATTTCTTGTCGAGACTCTTGTTGTGTTCTGCTTCTTGATGCCTCTTTGCTGTTCTTAAAAAAGAGACACTTTTAATATGGACAGATTGAGCGGTCAGATTTTAACAAAGAAAATCTGAGAATTTACCTCAAAGTCATCGTTCAGTGCAGGAGGCAAATGCAATGTCACAGCACTTCAAGCAGAGTACAGGCTGCGAATCCAATGTCACAGCTCTTCAAGCAGACTACAAGCAGCGAATCCAATGTCACAGTAATTCAAACAGAGTGTAGGCAGCGAATCAAATGTCACAGCACCTCAAGCAGAGTGCATGCAGCGAATCCAATGTCACAGCGCTGAAGGCAGAGTGCAGGCTGCGAATCCAGTGTCACAGCACTTCAAGCAGAGTGCAGGCAGCGAATCCAACGTCACAGCACTTCCAGCAGAGTGCAGGCTGCGAATCCAATGTCACACACACACACACACACATATATATTCACACACGCGCGCGCACACACACACACAAACACACACAGAAACTCACACACACACACTCACACACACACTCACATCCTCACACTCACATACACACTCACTCACAGACACATACACTCATACTGATTTACACATCATATATATTGGCAGTAAACTCTCTTGAATTTACTGACACTGCTCAGCGCGGCACTCCACTTTGGGGCCTCCGCAGTCAGCGGCACTTACGCAATCTGTGCGATCTCTGCACTCACCGGAAATTACACAATCAGCGCGACCTGTCCACTAGGCGGAAGTCACGAAATAAGAGTCAAACATATTCGGATCTAATAAAGCATTGCAGTTTCAAGTACAGGCAGGGCAGCAGGCCAAACATCTCATTTTATTTTAATTAAGGGCTAACAAATCATTTATTCAAGTACATTGCTGGCTCACAGTTCAGTTGATTCCCAGCTTAGAATGAGAGTCGTGGCCTCTCCCTTGCCATCTTGCAGAGAGGCTGTCATGTCCGGGAATCCGGGGTTTTATAGTCCTGCAACACCCCCCCCCCCCCCCCCAAGGGGTGTTACCTTCACCGCGGTGATTGACAGGCGAGAGGATCTCAAGGTTTTTTAAAGGCTCATAATTCTTTTATTTTTCATCGATGGGAACGATCTTCGGGGCCAGATCAGCAGAGGAGGACTGCGAGTAAGTTGGGCAAAAATTATAACAATATACGGTAGCATTGTTTCTATAATCAATATACAGCGCAGACAGGAAGTGGTTAAGTTGAGACATTTAATTATATAGATAAATGTTCCGCGTTTTAACATCCCACTATATAACCTGTGAACATTGTACTGCATTTTGGAGGTCGCTTTGAAGGAGCGAGTTGGATGAAGCACGTTTCCGATTAATATTATTATTATTACCCAATCGTGGCACCAATTGGAGTGTCCGGTATGTCACTTGAAGGTTGAATGTGAGAACCGTGACGACAATTGATTGGGGAACGGCAATGTTGGAGATCAAATGAGAATAGTGTGATGACAAGTGATGCATGCTCGGCTTTGCCCATGGCATGAGGTTTTTGTGTTAACTGAATTTTGTGTTAATCGGGTGCACCTTTCGGATCAGCATTTGCTTCCCGGGTTTTCAAAGTTTGTAGAGGGCGGTGTACAATCGAGATTACCTGCACGCGATGCGCAGGTCGTTCAAGATAGTCCACAGTTAAAATCAATGACATCTAGAGTCGTAAAAAGAGAGAGCAATTGGAAGCAAAAATAGATGGGAAAAAATGCAATCGCCCAAGGTATAACCAGATGCAGCCGTTTTTCGATCGGTTTACTTCGACTGTTAATGTATTGGCCATATGCAGTACTAATGCTCGACGTTTCCCATTAAATGGCCAACGATCAAATATATTATTAGTATAAAACAACTATTATTAATTGGTTGTTGCCCAAACCTCATGCCACGGGTAAAGCCGAGCATGCAGCACATGTCATCACACTATTGTCATTTGATCTCCAACATTGCCGATGCCCAATCAATTGTCGTCACGTATATCTCACATTCAACCTTCAAGTGACATACCGGGGACTGCAATTGATGCCACCATTGGGTAATAATAATATTAATCGGAAACGTATTTCATCCAACCCGCTCCTTCGAAGCGACCTACAAAATGCAGTACAATGTTTACAGGTTTACAGATGTGGGAGGTTAAAGCGCTGAACATTTATCTAACCTTTACATCACAGACCCTATGTACCTTATTATGTTTACAGAAGGCTCCCTGGCCATTCGATTATAATTTTTTCCACAAGCATAATGGTTGACTGTGGTGCTGCGTAATCCGATCGAACCTCTATGCCCTGCCCGCATGGATAGTATTTTCTTGGACTGAGCAGCTGTTGACCCCAGTGATTCAATTCTGTTTGATTTTGTTGTTTAGGGCGCACACGACGAGACGTATTTTAATGGCCAATCGGGGCCGCAGGAGGCTCCGTGATCTCAGGCGTGGAGACCCGGAGAAGGAAAGCCGTAAACGGTCCATAATATTTATCATGGCGATTTCCAGCAGCTTTATCCTGCTCTGGGTCACAACTGTATCTCTTATTTTGTTTTCTATCCATGGGTCAACGGATATTGGATGTGATGGCTGAATAACCCATTTCCAACATTTGAAAAAAACTGGAGTTCTGCTGCTGCTGCTGAACACCTGTACAAACAAAACAGATTTACACCGTCACCCAGGGGAAGCACAGAGAGCAGCTCCTTCACGCACTTCAATGGCCCGTCGCGCTAAATGGAAAGTTAGTGAAACTTAACAAATCCTGTTTAAAATGGAGCGGTAAAGAGGGAGCATTGAACGAAATTCTCACATATGTTTTCAAAAGATTTCAAAAATGTCTCTCATATTCGGCTAAATCAATAATATCCCCTGCACATGGCCTTTTTGACACCGCACCCCTCCAAAGACCCACCACCTGCCCTTTGAAATGAACACTGCTCGTTTCCCTATTGCTCAACGGGTAGGGCTGTCATGGGGAACCTGATGTTAACTTCTACTGTTGTGGACATCCAGTATCTCCGCATTTACAAAATTCCTCAACATTTCTGAATTGCTTCCAAACCAGCGGCCGCGCAATTAGGCTCTCAATGCCCAAACATTTAAAAACCAGTCCTCGAACCGCTCCACGCCTTTCTCATTTCTCTTCTTTGAAGCACTCCGTGACTACTCATGTTCGTGCCCAAGTCACAAATGTACTTGATGACATTAAAGTAGAGTGCGTCTCCATCATTCCAACTACAACATTTAACTTAACGGGAGTTTAGTTGTATACTTGTTTCTCCTTTTCAACGAAAAACGTTATTCCCATTTAGAGGCGCTTTCGGATTGCATTAAAGTAATTAACTAAGCTGCAGATATAAGTAATGAGCATTGCTGATGTTCATTCAATATGGCTTAACGACATTATTTATATTTTTAGAGCAAGGATATAATGACACACTACGGTACAGATCGCGATAAAGTAGATAAGTTTGCTTGAGTGCGGTGTCTATCCCACATATTAGGAACAATTTACTGAAACCTACAACTAAATTGCAAACCGGAGTAGCCGGAAACAACTCACGAGATCAAAGGGAGAGCGTGCAAACTACGTGCAGACGGCACGTGTTGAGGATCGATCTCGGGTCTGTTGTACTACAAGGTCGCAACTCTATCGCTGCGCCATTGTTCCGCCCCATCTTCAAAAATATTTTCGTAACTCAATTTAATAAGCATTCTGCAATGTGTGGGGTAAATTTCAATGTAGCTTGCGATGCCTTGTGCAGTCGAGCTGAGAGTCTGCACACCTAAACGTCCCATCTCTCAGGCAGAGATAGGCTCCGCTGTTCCTTTTCTCCTGAATGGATATTGCCTAGTTATTTAACCTATTCGTCAAATATCTTACAATATCACTCGTCAAATCGGAGCATTCAAAATTCAGGAACCAAATGTGGAGCAGATTGACGAAACCTGACAGAGCCTCACGGCATTCGCATGAGGTGGGTCTGGGTTGTGTGGGTCTCTAATGGGGATGGCTGTCATTTTGGAGACAGCTTCTGCTGCAGATCTCATCGGTGGTGGTAAGGTCATTACCCATGATGTAGCAGACAGAATTCACCGTTTTCCTCGCTCACGTTTTGCATTCTTCCTAGCTCACGTTTTCATACCCATCTGCAACGATCCAACGATTGGAGGATGAAAAAAAGACAAACGGCATTGATCCACTGATTCCGCAACTCTCCAGCAGATTTCCCAATTTTATTTTCATCTGCAGCTAACTCAATTGGCTCAAATCAAATCTAATGTCTTGAAACTGTAATATGGTTTAATTGTTCTGTTAATTCCTGCTTAATTATCAACAATTTCTCAAATATACTCCACGGGGTGACGATATGAATTAAACCGCGACCGGGTAGGAAGCGGTCGCTTTCCCAGAGCATTTTCCAGGTTAGTTGCTCGTTCGTTTTCACATGTTATGTAAAGTCCTTTAAAACAGCTCGCAGAAGGCATATTGCTTTGGATTTAAAACCCCAGAGAGGCTTATATGACATTTTCTCTTGTTATCAATAAAGCAAATATGTAATATTTAACCTAATCTTTATTTGCCGATCAACCTCTTTATCTCCGCAAATTGCAGGTAGTTCCTAAGATGAATTCATTGGAGGAAGAAAAACGAATTTTCATCTCTTGATGGAATTTATGGAATTTTCCCTAAATCGTTGACAACTGTTCATTTTAATATCGAATCAAATTGACTTGTTCGATGTTTCCTTTGACATTAAAAAAAGAAGTCTGCTCAAAACCAAATATCGAAAATTGCTCTCCGAGTGCTCCTTTCACAACTGTTTTTCAATGGATGGACGTATATCAGTGTTCACGATGGGGTGGAAGATTGAAACCTCCACGTGGTCCGCCCTGTTTCGACGAATGCAATCAACCCGGCGTGCACGATCAAATAACATCAAATAGAACAAGTTGTCCTACAACTTTAGGCTGTGCACGCCATACGCAAGAAGAAGAAGTGTTCATGATTGTATTGGTTGATTCATTTTTAAGTGCTGATTGACGATTTACTATTGGTGTAAATCAGAAGGGAACCCATCCCGTCACATTCATTCCCTGCTTTGAATCCATAACAACAACTGAGAGGGCTGAGGGGCTACCTCCTGGAACTTGACGAGTGATTCGAGGTTACCTCTTGCACCCACGCAGAACTTCCGGACTTCATTAACAGTACAACTAATTACCACCCTACAATCAAATTCACTTAGACCATTTCCGATATCTCCCGACCCTTTCTTAATCTCACTGTCTCCATCATAGGCAATAGACTATAGTCGGTCATCAAATATAAACCTACTGACTCCCACAGCTATCTAGACTACATTTCTTCCCACCCTGCCTCCTGTAAAGTCGCTATCCCCCACTCCCAATTCTACGCCGCTTCTGTGCCCAGGATAAATTGTTACATAACAGCACTTCTGAAATGTCCTCATTCTTTAGGCACCGCGGTTCACCTCTTCCATCATAGATGAGTCCCTCACTAGGTTCTTCTCGATATCCCGCAGTTCCGCTTTTGGTCCCCTTTCCCAGTCGCAACAGGAACACTGTCCCCCAGACCTCATCTTACACCCCATCAGCCATCGCATACAGCACATTATTCTCCGATATTTCCGCAACTTCCAACGGAATCCAACCACGAGCCATATCTTCCCAGCTACAACCCTATCCGATTTCCACGGAGATTGTTTCCTCCAAAACTCACTGGTTAACATGTCCTTCCTGTTAATACCCCCCTCCCCCCCCCCCCCCCCCCCCCCCCCCTCCTCGGAACTTTCCCCTGCAACTGCGGGGCTACAATGCCTCTCCCTATACCTCCTTCCTCGACTCCATCCAAGGACTCGGACAGTCTTTTTAGGCGAGGCAGTGATTCACTTGCATCTTCTTCAACCTCATCTACTTGGTCCGTTGTTCAAGGTGTTGGCCCCTATATATCGGCGGTAACAAGCGCAGGCTCGTCGATCGTTTCGCTGAACCCTTAGCTCAGTCCACCTGGACCTGCCTGATCTCCCCATTGCCAAACACTTTAATTCCCCTTCCCATTCCTACATTAACCTTTGGGTCCTAGGCATCCTCCATTGTCAGAGTAAGGCCAAACACAAATTTTGAGGAACTGCATCTCATATTTCGCTTGGACAGCTTACAACCCAATGGTATGAATTTGATTTCTCTAACATCAAGTAACATCTGCATTCTTTCTCTCTCCATCCCTCCCTCACATACGTTGCAGTAGATTCCAAGTCATCTTCTTCAGTCTTATAGTCTATAACTAGTTCAAACCTAAGAAACAGCTAACCATTACCTATTTTTCTTTATCTTTGTTACTTTATTGCATATCTTAGAAACATGGAAACATGGAAACATAGAAAAATAGAAGCAGGAGTAGGCGATTCGGTCCTTCGAGCCAACACCACCAGTCCATATGTTGACTGCTGGTCATCTAAAATCAGTACCCCATTCCTGCTTTTTCCCCCATATACCCAGATTCATAGAAACACAGAAACATAGAAAATGCGTGCAGGAAGAGGCCATTCAGCCCTTCTCTCCAGCACCTCCAATCATTGTGATCATGGCTGATCGTCCTCATTCAATAACCCGTGCCTGCCTTCTCGCCATATCTCTTGATTCAACTCGCCCCTAGAGCTCTATCTAACTCTCTCTTCAATCCATCCAGTGATTTGGCCTCCACTGCCCTCTGTGGCCGGGAATTTCAGAAATTCACAACTCTCTGGGTGAAACATTGTTTTCTCACCTCAGTCTTAAATCATCCTTTATTCTAAGACTGTGGCCCCTGGTTCTGGACTCGCCCAACATTGGGAACATTTTTCCTACATCTAGCTTGTCCACTCCTTTAATAATTTTATATGTTTCTATAAGATCCCCCTCATCCTTCTGAACTCCAGTGAATACAAGCCTAGTCTTTGCAATCTATCCTCATATGACAGTCCCGCCATCCCAGAGATCAATCTTGTGAACCTACGCTGCACTGCCTCAATCACAAGGATGTCCTTCCTCAAATTAGGAGAGCAAAACTGTAAGCAATACTTGAGATGTGGTCTTACCAGACCCCTATACAACTGCAGAATAACCTCTCTACTCCTATATTGAAATCCTCTTGTTATGAAGGCCAACATTCCATTAGCTTTCTTCACTGCCTGCTGTACCTGCACACCAACGTTCAGTGACCGGTGTACAAGGACACCCAGGTCGCGCTGTACCTCCCCCTAACCTAACCCCATTGAGATAATAATCTGCCCCCTAGTTTTTGCCACCAAAGTGGATAACCTCACATTTATCTATATTATAGAACAGAATGTCTTTTATTGTCATTCAAACAGCTCGGTGTGAAAGAAATTGCATTTTCTACAGTCTTACAATGCAAAAAAAAAAACAAGACCCACACTTAACACAGTTTACACAAACATCCATCACAGTGAATCTCCAACACCTCCTCACTGTGATGGAAGGTCAAAAGTCTTATCTCTCCCCTTTGTTCTTCTCATGCGGTCCAGCAGTCCAAATGCAGCGTCGAGGAGAACTGGGGCTCCCGATGTCAAAGCCCCTGGCAGGCATTTGTAAGTCCGGTGGCTGTTTAAGCCATGCCGGGCGAAGTTAGGACCCGCCTCGAGTCCTTTAACCCCCGCGCTTCCAGCGGGAGAAGTTGCCGTTGCCGGAGCTCCGAAAAGTGGTGTCGCACCAGGGACCTGCGAGCTCCCGGTGTTGCTGTCCACCGGGCCTGCGGCCGGAGCCTCCGAAGTAGGGTCGCAGCCGCGTGCCACAACAGCTCTTCCCGCCCCGAAGATGGTCAGCTCCGCGATGTGAGGACCGCAGGCTCCGCGACTGGAGCCCGCTGGTTGGTTCCGCCGGCTCCACGATGTTAGGCCCAACCACATCGGAGACCTGACAGGGATAAAATCCATTCCCCCTACAGGGTTAACGGTCCCCCATCTTCCCCCCACCCCACACACATCCCCCCTCCCCCCCCCCCCCCACATGCCCCCTCCACCCCACATATACTCAGCTAAAGAAAAATAATAACAACTAAAGTCAAGACATACATTTAATAAGAAAAAATACAGACGGACTGTACACGAGCTGCTGCCGATAGGCGCCGCCACACCACATATACTGCATCTCCAACGCATCTGCCCACTCACTGAACTTGTCCAGATCACCCTGGAACCCCCTAACATCCTCTTCACAGTTCACACTGTGTCGTCTGCAAATTTGCTCGTGTTGCTCCTAATTCCCTCTTCCAGATCATTAATATATATGGTAAACAGTTGCGGCCCCAACACCGAGCCTTGCGGCACTCCATTCGCCACTGCCTGCCATTCTGAAAAGGACCCGTTCACTCCTACTCTTTGCTTCCGGTCTGCCAACCAATTTTTTATCCACGTCAACACCCTACCCCCAATACAATGTGCTCTAATTTTAGTCACCAGTCTCCTGTGCGGAACCTTATCAAAGGCTTTCTGAAAGTCTAGATACACTACATCCACTGGCACCCCCTTCATCCATTTTACTTGTCACATCCTCAAAAAATTCCAGAATATTAGTCAAGCAAGATTTTCCTTTCATAAATCCATGCTGACTTGGACTAATCCTTTTACTGCTATACAAATGCCCCATTATTACCTCTTTAATAATTGATTCCAGCATCTTTCCCGCCACTGGTCAGGCTAACTGGTCTGTAATTCCCCGTTGTCTCTCTCGTTCCTTTCTTGAAAAGTGGAATAACATTAGCTATCCTCCAATGCACAGGAACTGATCCTGAATCTACTGAACATTGGAAAATGATCACCAATGCGTCCACTATTTCTAGACCCACCTCCCTGAGGATCCTGGGATGCAGTCCATCAGGCCTCGGGGATTGATCATCCTTCAGTCCCATTAGCCTACCCAATATTATTTCTCGCCTTGGTGCAAAATCTAATTATTTCTTGCAAAACATCGAGTGAATTGGCCTCCACTCCCTTCTGTGGCTGAGAATTCCACAGGTTCTTAGCTCTCTGGGTGAAAGTATGTATTCTCATCTGAGTCCTAAATTGGCTCCCCTTATCCTTAAACTGTGACCCCTGGTTTTGGACTCCCCCAACATCGGGAACATTTTTCCTACATCTAGCCTGTCCAATCCTTGAAGAATGTTGTATGTTTCTATAAGGACCCCTCCCATCCTTCTAAACTTCCTGCCTACTGTACATGCACGCTCACTTTCAGTGACTGATGGACAAGCACTCCCAAACCTCGTTGCACCTCACCATTTCCTAATATGACACCATTCCGATAATAATCTGCCTTCCTGTTCATGCCAATGAAGTGTACGCTCTCAAATATATACTCATTTCATTTCGGAGTCACGTCAGGCACGCATGCGCGACATATCGTCGACAGGATGTGAGCGACAGGCAGTGAGGAGCGTTGCTCCTCTACTGCAGGGACCTGCAGGTAAGGAAAAAACTAACCTGTAGTCCTTTTTTCATTTTAGGTGACTCTGTTTCACGGAGTACTCCAGGCCGCCTCAACACTGACTGCGGACCGAGGGATGCGGGCAGTCAGCGGCGGCACCAACAGAATGGAGTCGGGAAGAGCCGTTGACCCAGGTGGGTCCCGGTTCTCACTCGCCGGCGGAGGACGGCAGAGGCAGCCCGACTCCACACCGCAGCTCGCAGGACACCGCGGGCTGACGGCATTAACAAAGGAGTGGGGGCTAGCCCCAACTCAACTCTACTCCACAGCCTGCAGCATCCCTGTCTGTATTAACAGGTAATGGGGCTTGCAGGAAACGGCTGTGGGCTGACGGCTTTACTTACGACGTTGCCCGACTTTATTTTTACACCGGGGACCCGGTAGGGGCCGGGTTCACACTCGCCATTCGCGCAGCGACGGCAGAGCGGCGGCCCGAATCTACACCCGCAGCCCGCAGGATCACTACGGGCTGACGGCTACGATAGCCGGAAGTGGACCAGGAGGGTCCGGGCTCGGAGGCTGTCATTCGTGGGCAGCATAGGCAGAGCAGGAGCTCCCACTTAACGTCGCAGGTCCGCAGGTATACCGCGGACTAACGGCTATGCTACCCTATAGAGGTAGTAGACAGAGCCGGGGCCCCGACTCACACAGGCGGGACCCTTGCCGTTAGTGGCAGTCTATGTCCCGCATGCAAGTCTGGTCACCGTTGGGGGGCGGGGGGGGGGGGGGGGAGAGAGAGTGCGCTTCTCCATCGGAAGCTCATACAGACCCTCAGGTAAGATACTAACCTTGAGTTGTTAGCTTCAGTGCTAGCCTTTGCTTACAGAGACAATGATGGGAGACCAGAATGAGGGCATCGAAGTCTGCCTCCCAGGGCCATGGGACTTCGGATGGGAGTCAGCGCCCACTATTCCCGGAGGGGTCGACTTTCCACCGGAGCAGCTGCCAGTTCACGGACCGGTGAAGGATTGAGGCCTGGGTCTGCAAGCCCGTATGTGCGGCTGGCACAGACTCACCGCCGGGGGAGCCTGCCAAATTGCAGGCTGGTGTAGTCTCATCTCGGTCACCGCACCCTCCTTTAGCGGCAGGACGTGACCGAACGTCAGGACAGGCGGCAAGCCCGCGCGGACGTCGCCGTACCACGCTTCAGCGGCCGGGATCGACTCATCACCGCTCATGTCATATCAGACTAACGGACCGCCTCCGCCCGGAAGACGGCGGTCCAGCGGCAGGTCCGCGCGGGAGTCGCTTAGCCACGCAGAAGCGGCAGGCAGCGACATCTTGTCTAGGCACCCTTGTTATCACCTCGACGAGGTGCGGGGCGATGACAGAAGCCTCAGGGATTCTCCAGAACCTGTGGAAGTCGACTTGTCATCCGCAGATGCGGTGGCGGTCGCATGACTCGGATGGAGCGTATCCTAGAGCACAATCTCTGCACCTGGACCAGATGTCCTGCAGTCCAGGAGACATTCGACTGAGCCACCCAGCATGTCCACATCATTGATGGGGCTGCCACGGATCAGCAGCTGGCGGACACATAAGACGGGCTGGAGCAGGAGCCTACAGTGCCTGAGAAAACCCAGGAGGAACTGCTGAATGTGGTCTCCAAGTTCGCCCAGCTGAAGCACTCAGCCCAAACCAGGGGCCCAGCATAGACTACCTCACCACACACCAGCTGCAGGAACAGGTCCTTACCAAGGCGATCAACATATACCAGGCCCAAACAACTGCATATCGTTGAATGTACCGTCAGTCAACAAGCCCATCTGGGGCAACATCAGCACAGGAGCTGAAGTTCCTAAAACATCCTGAAATAGCTGGCGTCGGGGATTACTGCCTTTGCCAGGTCGGTTGACGGCATGGAAATGACAGCAGAAAAGGAGGATGCTCTTGCAATATTAGTCATGAAGTTTACACTTCCCGGAGTATCGCCATCAAACCGACTACAAACCCCATATTTGCGAGGTTGTACTAGGCATCTGCGACGCCACCACCGAAACAGCTGTTCAGTGAGGACCTGCCCAAACAGGTCTAGGACCTGGATTAGGAGGCGAAGGCAGACGGGTTGATGAACCCACCTCCCTCCAGCAGGCTGGCAGTGCGCAGACAAACACCATATGGAAGACCTCGGGGGCCACCTGAAAGACCAGTAAGGACCTACACGCCAGCAGCACCTCAACACATTTCAACGGAACACCAGGAACCAGAACGTCAGGCCCGCCGGTAACCATGGAGGTAAGGGGGTCTGGTTCTCTTGGCAGTGCTGCATGTTTAACCTCACAAGTAGGAGAGCGGTTATATACATTCTGGGATGTAAGAGAGCTGATTGTCACTATTCCAGGGAACAAAACTATAGACATAATAGAGGCATGAGCCTTGCTTGCGCCAGGAAACCGACTCTTAGACATACTGCTAAAATAATAGCTAAACTTGTAGCTACTTTCTAGCTACAATTGGGACTTTACACTATTTAAGCTTGCAAAGAGCAAAATCTCGGCATTAAAAGCGAATGCTGGATATTTTTACAGGCCTATGCAGCCGCCTATCAAGGCATAAATTGAGCTACAATAGTGGATTAGCTATGTTTGTAATTAATAAATCCCATCATTACATCAAACCCATTAGTCGTGTTACAAACCGACGCAAGCACCAAGGGCTGGGGAGCTACTGACACCATTTCCAGTTGGGCTGGTAGATGGGATTTGCACGAGTCTACTTTTCTTCAATCACAAGGTATAAACTGTTTAGAAATGCTGGGAGCATGTCACGGGCTTAATGCACTAATCTGCAGCATACGCATGTCCGTCTTCAATACCACGGAGGTGGCGTATTTAAACCTTATGGGTGGTATCAAGTCAATATCTTGTGATGAATTGGAAAAATTAATTTGGCTCTAGTGGATTGAAATAAATATTTGGATATCAGAAACGTACCTTCCGGTTAAGCTCAATACAGTGGCGGACACGAGGCCACAAGTATTTAATAACGACATCAAGTGGATGTTGAATCTCCATATATTTGCTAAAACTATAGCCTAATATGGAACACCAGATGATGACCTCCTTGCATCCAGGTCGAACCATTGGATACCAACATATGTGTCTTGAGAACCAGATCCTGGGGCAGTGACGATGGACGGGTTCTCGCTACATTGTCGGGAAATAGGTTTTCTATGCTTTCCCCCATTCTGCTTCATCAGATAGGTGTTGCAGAAAATGCAAACCAGATCTGCAACAGAAAGGACCATGGACATCATACAGCAGCGTGTAGAGACAGTCCACCAGAAAGCAGTACCTTACCCGCATAAGGATATGTGAGGTTACCACAGTTGGACCTAGACCACCTACATATCTATTACGATCTCCAATGTGCTGGAATCCTCATGGGCCTGCATTATGATGAGTCCCTCAGTTACAGTGCCACATACAGTGCCATGAGTGGACTGTCATCCTATCTCAACATTGGAGTGGGATCTCACCAGCTGGTTTCCACTCTGAAGGGTATGTCTATCCCTCCCCGACCTCAATATATTACCAGAGATATAGGGGGTGGTGTTGACCCTACTCAGGAGCTGGTCGCCTTTGCCGGATTTACCTCTCGACTTATTCACCTACAAAGTGGTGATGGTAATGGCACTGAAGACAGCACGACGGGTCCAAACTCTGCAGGAATTGCCTGGATAGAATGGTTTTGACCCACAATAAAGTGACTGCGTTATAGAAGAGTTGCTTAAACTAAACAGACCTGCGACTACTGGTCTGAAAATGGGCATAGGAGATATCTCAAGGTGGTATTCGGTGCAGCAGGTAAGACTAACATTTTAAAATGTCATTCGACCAGGGCTGCATCCACATCAGCGGCGACCAGCTGGTAAATAGAGTCTCTTCATCTTACTATATTAGTTCATTTCTGGGTAGTTCTGAGATTCCACACTGCTGCTTTGAAGAATGTCGCGCATGCGTGCCTGGCGGGGTCTTCACGAAATCCCTCACCGCAACTCCTCATAAAATAAAGATCAAACTTCAAACTGGTAAGTTCTCGTTTAATCTTACTATTATACTACATTTTTCATGCATCTGCCCACTCACCCAACTTATCCAAATCATCCAGCAACCTCATAGCATCCTCATCGCATCTCACACTACCATCCAGCTGAGTGTCATCCGTAAACTTGGAGATGAAACATTTCATTCCATCGTCCAAATCACTAATATGTATACATTTCCAACATGGCGAGACCGGGTCCAGTCGCAGTCGGGGCAGCTCCACGGAGACTGTGCGTATTTTGAACTTGCATATTAATTTTAAACTTGTTTCTAAGTGCTAACACTCTAGCACCAACAACATACCACTGGGAAACTCTCGTAAAACTTAACTTTAACGTAACCGGAGACTTTTTAAACACTATACTCACCAATCCAGTGTGGCCGGCAGAGATCAACAAAGCACACCGCGGCAACAACAATCGAAGCGCGGCTCCGAGAAAAACCCGGAGAAAATAATGTGGTAATTGGGGGGGGGGATTCGGAATAGGCTGACAGCCCAAGCCATCCATCCACCTGCGCCCATCATTATTCTGGCAAACGTCCAGTCCCTGGAGAACAAGCTGGATGACCTGAGGATGAGGATAAGATTCCAGCAGGACATAAGCGACTGCAACATCATCTGTCTGACTGAGGCATGGCTGACCTCGCTGGTGCCAGATCAGGTAATCTGCCCAACCGAGTCCTTCACTGTGCCGACAGAATAGAAGAATTTGGGAGATCCAAGGGGGAGGAGTCTGCTTCATGACCAATAATAACTGGTGCAACCCTGGAAATATTAAGATGCTTCCTCATTCCTGCTCCCCGGACCTGGAGCATCTGACGATCTCATGCCATCCATTGTACCTTCCCCGTGAGTTCAGCTCAGTGATCATCACAGCCATCTGCATTCCACCGCATGCGGACACCGTCGTAGCACTATCGGCCCTACACGATGTGTTATGTCAACACCAAAACAAGAACCCTGAAGCGGTGATGGTGGTGGCTGGAGATTTTCATAAATCAAATCAAATCTCAAAAAAATGCCTAACTCCTGCCAATACATCACGTGTGCCACCAGGGGGGAAATAACTTTGGACCACTGCTATACACCGTTCAGGAAAGGCTACAAGGCCATTTCATTCCTCCTTTTGGACAATCTGACCACGCTGCTATTTTCCTGGATAGCTTGGGAAGCGGCAGGGATGAGGGATGTAAAGCGGTGATCCGACCAGTCAGAGGCCATGCTACAGGATTCACTGACCGATGACGACTGGAATATGTTCCAAGCAAGTTCCAGTGAGTTCGCAAAAGCG
The DNA here is from genome assembly GCA_035221665.1 of Okamejei kenojei. NCBI lineage: Eukaryota > Metazoa > Chordata > Chondrichthyes > Rajiformes > Rajidae > Okamejei > Okamejei kenojei. The sequence continues at coordinate 35,680,052 of CM069133.1, forward strand.
GCCACGGACTTCATTGCAACAATAGTCGATAACATCGTCCCCACGGTAAGCGTTAGCATCTTTCCTAATCAAACCCCTGGGTGGACAGGTCCATTCGCTTGCCTCGAATGTTCGTACCACTACTTATACCTCTGGTCTGGCATCCAAAAATATTGACGACTACAAGCGAAGGGCGGTGAAGGACGCAAAAAGGAGGTACAGGGACAGGATGGAGCCGCATATGGAGCAGCGGGACACCAGACGCCTTTGGCAGGGACTACAGACTATAACTAACTACCGGTGCAGCCGCCCCTCAACCAGAAGTGCAGGCACCTCCCTAGCTGGTGACCTGAACTCTTTCTATGCACGTTGACGCGATCAACTTAGCGAACAGAAACGGGCCCTGAACCTGAATTTGTGAGACAATATAATGTGTGTAGAGGCAGCTTCGACATATTCCCTGGTGGTCTCAAGCTTAGGATTCGGCGCGTTTACCACCTTGGACCGCGTTCCATTCCTGGTCAGGGAAACGCTCTTTTGCCATTCATATAACTGGAAAGGTCCCACGTTGAGTAACGCCTGCGATGGAACTGTCAGTACACTTTCGACTCTCTCAGACATAACGCTGTTTTTGCACTGTGTGCTCCGATTACCCACAAAATCAACAAATATTGCATTTGAGGTGAAGTTTATTGAGAATAGGCACGGGTGTAAATTATCAACGATGGTCTCCCCAACATGCAGTACATTTCCATGCAGGAGATTCCGTTGTATACCACCATGTCTAGTTCCCTGTTTCCACATGAGGTGCAATATCTGACATTTCAGCTTCTCCGTTTCGACAATCCATGATAAAAATACTTTCCAGGTAAAATAGCGGCACAACTGTATTTCTTTCCATCTAATTTACTATGTTCGATGTGAACAATGTGGTCTTCTCTACATTAAATAACCCGTATTATTTTGTTTGCTGAACACATCCTTTTAGAGCGTTTGAGCAATCCCCAGCTTCCAGTTGCGTGCCACTTCCATTACCTTCTCAATCCACATTTACCCTCTACCCTCTACCCATTTGAAACTAAGTGCAAGAGAAGATTAAAGATCGACATGTCACTTTCCCGTGGTCTCAATATCCAAGTCTCACATTTTGCTAAGCAGCGCTTTCTCTCCGTTTGGAAAATAACTCGCAATTTCCACCTGGCTTGATCATACTAATGTCTCTCCCAATAATATTACACATTTCTAAAGGTGAGCTGACAGTCTTGTTCGCCCCAGAGAGAAAGAAATCCCAACAATCCAGTCTGTCACAATTGAAACTCCCCAGTCCGGACAAAATCCTTGTTGATTAAAATTCTGCCGCTCTCCAGTTTAATGATATCCTTCCCAAGATATTGTGTCCTAGACAATATTGTACACACCGTCTCAACAACCTCCATTATCGGATATTAAGAGTCCCATCGCTTCAGCATGCATTTAATTTCTCTTGATGTCAAGCAGCTCCGTCGGTCCTCCGTGGTGAATGTTTGGCGTTGTTTTATTAATCTGCCCTTAAAGGCTGCTGGGAACGACTATTGTAGTAAATTAAACACACAACAAAAACTGGATGGGAGGATTATCCTATCTTACGCACTCAGATAGACTTGCGTTGATTGCAAACTTATTCGCATCAACAAGATGGAGCACACATCATAGTGAAAGACTTGGATAGAACGGATGCGGATAGGATGTTTCATTAGTGGGGGAGTCCAGGACTGGAGCCGATAGCCTCAGAATTGAAGGACGTATCTCAGCAAGCCCCACCTGCCTGGAGGAGCTGAGGAGGAGATTTATTCGTCAGGGGTTGGTGAATATGTGCAATTATTTACCACAGAAGACTGCGGAGACCAATTCAGTGGATATTTTAAAGGCAGAGATAGATTCTTGATTAGGTCGGGCGTCATTATTTAAGGGGAGAAGACAGGAGAATTGGGTTGAGAGAGAGAGAGATAGATCAGTCGTATGTGAATGGCGGAGCCTATTTCTGCTCCTATCAGTTATGATCTTATGATTATAAGGTGTGTTGTAGCCATGTGGCTCCCATATGTTGTGAAGTAGCCATTTAGCTTAACTCAGTACGCTATAACTACAAATTGTATCTGCCTGTAAATATGTGGGTGGCATTTTATGTAGTTGGAGGCGTGTTTGCGGCTGGGTTTCTCATGCAGATGCCCTAGTAATTAGTTTAGTTTAGTTTGAGGAAGCATGGTGAAGAGATCACAACTTTCGACCTTGCACTAGTTCCATCATGCACGAGTTTGACTACGAGTAAGATCAAAATGTACTTAAAAAGAAGAAGCTTGGATGAATAGCTTACTGTTTTTACCACTGCAATAAAAAAACTAATTTAGAGGCTGTGTTTGGAAGATTTACCTTTCGACGGCATTGAATGTCTCGTGGAGAGCTCGTAAATGCGTTTGGATTATCCCCTGAACCCATGTCTTCAATCATAGTGACTAGTTGAAAGATTCATTGAACGATATGAAAATCTGATACTACATCTAGAGTCGAAAGCTACCTCACAGCCAGGAGGTAGAAGATTGGTCCCATAGAAGAGGGACAGAAGAATGGCAGAATCTCTGGAGGGAGATTACTGCCTGAAGAACTAGTTCCGTAGAAGAGGAACTGGAGAAGGTATCTCAGCCAGAGATTGGTTTAGAGCCTACTCCATTCAGGGACCCAAGCAGTCCTTCCAGGTCCGACAGAGGTTCACCTGCACCTCCTCCAACCTCATCTACTGCATCCGTTGCTCCAGATGCCAGATGATCTATATCGGTGAGACCAAGCGGAGGCTTGGCGATCGCTTCGCCGAACACCTCCGCTCGGTCCGCAATAACCAACCCGACCTCCCGGTGGCTCAGCACTTCAACTCCCCCTCCCATTCCACATCCGACCTCTCGGTCCTGGGCCTCCTCCACGGCCAGAGTGAGCAACACCGCAAGCTGGAGGAACAGCACCTCATATTCCGCTTGGGGAGTCTGCATCCTTTGGGCTTGAATATTGAATTTTCTCAATTCTGTTAACCCTTGCTGTCTCCTCCCCTTCCCACCTCTCCCTCAGCCCTCGGGCCCTGGCATTCCCTCTATCTCTATCTCCCTCCCCCACCCCAGTCGCACCAGCTTCTCATTTTCACACCACAAACAGCTTACAATGGCTTGTTCCCTTTATCACCGATACTTTTTTTGCATATCTTTCACTCATTGTTCCTTATCTCTCCACATCACCGTCTATATCTCTCGTTTCCCTGATCCTGACCAGTCTGAAGAAGGGTCTCGACCCGAAACGTCGCCTATCTCCTTCGCTCCTTAGATGCTGCTGCACCCGCTGAGTTTCTCCAGCTTTTTGTGTACCCTCGATTCTCCAGCATCTGCAGTTCCTTCTTTAAAACTTGGTTTAGAGCCTACCTGCCGGTGGGTTAATCGACAAAGCCACGCGACTTATCTGAAGATTGAAAACTTCACTGATCGAAAGCGTGAGTTATGCTGTAAATTATGCTGTAAATGTGAAAGCCCGAACGCTTTAAATAGAACAGCTTCCTAACCAGATGCTGTGAAAGGGCGAAAACATCGTATTTTTAAATAAAATTCCAGGCTCTGATAAAGAGTCTAGAGAAGGGTGAGAAGCCAGTTTTCCTAAGTTTTTGAAGGCAGCCAAGAGCGAGTAAAACTGGAATCCAGGTGGTGTCCTTGGTTTGTTTTGAAGTTGCGATTAGATACATTCTTTCTGAACTGAAGTCATTTCTATGCTTCGAAAATATTTGGATGTTTTCTTAAAGTCCAATTTTGATTTGGTTTCTTATCTGGTGTTTATGGAACAGAGCAGAATGTTTATCAGTAATGATTGAAGCAAACTGAAGAGGCCCTATTTGTCCAATTAGCAGATTTGGCAGTCTGCCATGACCTGTTTCATCCATGGAGCAAGATGGGGCAGTTGAGTCAGAGGAGCCACAAGGTAGCGAAGAGAATATCCAAATAGACAAGCTAAGGTAACGGAGAAGATAGAAGAAGCCTATCTGAAAAAAATCCAGAAGAAGAGAGACAAACTGTGGAGAAGGGTGTCTAAGAAGATCGAGAGCCAGAAGGGACTGATGGAATCCACAAAAAACGTGATGACAGTGTGATCTAATCAGGAACAACGACTAAGTCTTGATCTCGAGATTAGAAAAAGGCAAGAGGCATGAACGAAAGACAAACTGCATGGGCAGGAACTTGAAAGACACAGCCAGTGGTTTGATCGTGCAATTCTTCGATTAATTTGTGGAGTTTTGTGAAAGATTGGCTACTTCAAGCTGAAGTGCTTATGGACCCTGTTGCAGAACGTGTAATGCAACAAGGTGCTGAAATGGAACATGTAGTAATGCCACAAGATAGTATCTCAAACATCACTACACAAAGATCAAGATATAAATCTGTAGTCAGTTCATCCACAAGGGTATCAGTCCAAGTGCAAGCTGAAGCTAACATAGCTGCTCTTTCATTAAACGTTAAACCAGTGAGATTGAGATTGAGGTTAAATGCATGATATTGAGGAACAAGAAACGGGGCTTAAGAAAGAGGCAGAAGAACAAGAAATGCGGCTTAAGAGAGATACTGAGGAACGAAAAGGCATTTGAGTAGACACAAAGAATAGCTGGAAATAGCCACTAAATTGGCAATTGCCAAAAGTACAGCAGAGATACTGGAAAATCGAGACTCGAGACATGGCTCGAAAGTGTCTCAGAGGACGGGTTCCTCAGTCCAAGGAGCTGCTGAGCTGGAGACAGCAGCCACATTAAATCCACAGCCGACGACCACTATTTGAACACCCAAATCGTGGCTTTGAACACCCATTGAAACTGTGGTGGGGTGACAAAGCTTTAGCTCAACAACAGGATGTCAGAGCGAAGCAAAAAATGTATGGGTCTCCTAATGAGGCTCGTAAGAAAACAGCAACTCAGTACTCTTTTCAGAGGTCTAACACACATGCTAGAGCAAGTCAAGATTGGACAATGCCTGTTTATGATACGACAGGCCTAGTCAGACACAAACGACTAGTCATAGGACTCATGACAAAACTTACTCAAATCAGTATCCTTTTCAGAGGCATATTTATCGTGCGTCTGCACCAAGCCAAGGACCTCAAGGTGAATTCTATGAATTGGTGAGGAATCAAACTGAAATCAGCATGCTCATAGCTCAAGAAAATCTCTCTTCCACCCTATCACCAATAGAAATTCCTAGGTATAAAGGTGATCCTTTGCGGTATGACGCTTTCAGAATGGCCTTTCACGAAGGAGTAGAAATGAAAACTACTGGTGAAAAAGAGCGCTTACGATTTCTGGTGCATTGCACAAGCAGACATGCTAAGGTGCTTGTAGAAAGTTGTCTAAATAGGCCTGGTGGCCTTGGCTATGGAGAGGCATAAGGGGTGCTTGAAAAACGTTATGGTAACGAACAGAGGATTGCAAATGCAGACATGAAGAAGGACTATGCATGGAAAGATATCAAGTCAGAAGATGTGGAGGAATTAAGTGCATTTGCACGATATCTTAGAGGTTGTTGTAGCACGATGAGAAATCTAGACCATGGAGGAAATTACTGTTGTTAGTAATGTTAGAGCCATCATTCTAAATCTGCCCTATAGGCTTAGAGATAAGTGGAGAGATTGGGCAGGCCAGATAATGGAAAAGGAGAATCGGGAAGCCATGTTGCTTGACTTGGTGTCTTTCTTAGAAAGGGAAGTACAGTTCATGTTAGATCCATGTCAAGGGAGTATTCAAGATCCTAAAGCAATTGCAACTGCCAAAGGTTCTACCTTTTTTAAAACAAAAGGACGTTCAGGACCTAAGAGAGGCAGTTTTTCAATCGCTATAATATATGTGGAAACGACAGGTGGAAAGGAAGGAGATACATCTAGTATAAGAAGAAGGAATATAAAGAAAATATTGATTTCTTATAGGAGAAGGGAATCTCTTTTTCAAGTTTGAAAAAGGGCATATGGTTAAGGACTGTAAGAGTTCTATAACTTGTGAAAAGTGCAATTTAGATCATCCTGAAGCACTTCACATTGAACAGAATATGCTAGGGCAAATAGAACAGAAGGATAAGCCTGCTACTGGTGAGGTTGTCACCTCACCTCAGATAACTGCCAATATTGGGGCCGGATAGAAAATTGTATCTTCTCTATCTTACCAGTACAAGACAAATAAGTGTTGCAAACATATGCAGTTTTGGATCATGTAAGTTCAGCTACCTTTTGTATGGAAAGATTGATGAGAAGGCTGGACATTGCAGGTGAAGAGGTTAAGATTCCATTGCGTATCATGAATGAAGAGAAGGAGTGCACATTACATTACAAGTATGGAAATATTAGTAATTACATTACAAGTATGGAAATATTTCGTCTGGATGAAGACAATTTGATACCAATATCTGAGGTTTTACGCACAAGACTATGGCTGGTTGTCATCAAAATATACCCAGACATGAGGACTTGAAACGATTAACTTATGTGAAGGATGTCAAGATACCTAAAATAAATTCTGGTATCGACCTATTTATCGGAACAAATGCTTTGAAGGCACAGACTGTGAGGAGCCAAGGAGATGGACCGTTTGCAGTGAATACCCTACTAGGATGGGTTATCTATGGCTCCTTCAGAAGGAACAACTAAAGCAGGAACCACAAGAACTACCCTGCTGCTGCTGTTTATCAAATATCTACTGGTAAATTAGAAAAGCTATTGATCAAGCAATACTATCATGACTTCAATGAAAGTACCTGTAAGGTATCCGGAGAAATGTCCAGGGAAGAGTTAAAGTTCTTGGGTATTAAGAACTACTCAGTAAAGATGATAGATGGACATTATTGTCTGGACTTATCTTTCAAATAAGAAAGTGTTAGTCTGTCGACTAATCGTCATATGGCAGAGCAACACAACCTGAATCTGAAACACAAGTTTGACAAGAATATAAAATTTAATGAGGAATATACATCTTTCCTAAAGGATATGATTGACAATGATTATGCCGAAATGGTACCAACAAACTAACTAAATTGAAGCGATGGAGAGCTTTGGTACATTCCACACCATTGGGTGTATTTCTCGAAGAAAGGGACCTTGAGTGTGGTCTTTGACTATGCTGCAGTCTTCAAAGGAACTACCAACTACTGCAATGTCCAGATGTTACTAACTCACTCATTGGAGTTCTTATTAACTCATTGGAGTTCTTATTGAGATAAAAAACGGAGTGCGTTGGGGTGCGTTGTATTTTATATATATATATTTCTGAACTGTGTATCACTCTCTCTTCCAATTAATAATAACTGGTCAAGGGAGCAGAGCGAAACAAATAAAAACATCTACGGAAGTCAATAAGAATTTTTCTACCACCTGTTGGTGGTCTGTTTTTAATTATAATATGTTTATTTTTGGATATTATAATATCACTTTTAGATTGTTAAGTATCTTTTCACGACTACACATTCTGGTCTTTTTCAAGGTCTATTCTGAAGGGAAGATGCCAACAAAACTTAACAGCTGGGGATGACCATCCTCCACCTAGAGTTTTGAGGTTCTTGGTTGCACCATATGAAGTAAAGGTATTAACATGATTCATAATGCAAGACGATAAACAAAAGAAAACTGGAGAAATCGCATTCTGTAGTTGGAATATAAGGGGCGCTAATGAACCAATTAAAAGGGGTAAGATCTTTGCCCAAGATCCCATGGAGATAACTTTATCTCATGGGTAAAATTATTATATGATATATTATTTAATATATTTTAGTTATTGACACGTTTATATACTGAGAACAATTAGGGACCGATATGTAGTAGCCATTTAGCTTAACTCAGTATGTTATAACTCTAAACAGTTACCTTTAACTTTTGTCTGTCTGTGTGGGTGGGATTTTTACTCCGTTGGAGGCGTATTCGCGACTGGGATTCTTGCACAGACGTTATAGTAATTAGTTTAGTTTAGGTTGAAGAAGCATGGGGGAGAGGTCACAGCTTTCGACCATGCACAAGTTCCATCATGCACGGGTTTGACTACGAGTAAGATCAAAATGTACTTAAACAAGAAGAAGTTTGGCTGAATATCTTACTGTTTTTACTACTGCAATAAAGAAACTATTAATTAAGAGGCTGTGTTTAGAAGATTTATAATTCGCCGGCATTGACTGTCTCATGGAGAACTCATAAATGCGTTTCGTTATCCTGTGAATCCCTACTTCAATCATTGTGACTAGAGGAACGATTCCTTGAACGATATGAAAATTTGTCACTACAAGATGGTTAAAAAGGCTTTTGGCACTTTCGCCTTTAATCAATCATCGTTTGAGTATAGAAGTTGGGAGATCATGTTACATTTATGATAATCGCATTTAAAATATGTTGTTAAGTTCTGGTCACCATGTTATAGGAACGATTTTGTCAAGCTGGAACGGGTTCAGAAAAGATTTACGAGGATGTTGCCAGGACTAGAGGGTATGTGCAAAAGGGAGAGGTTCAGTAGGCTGGGTCTCTATTCCATGGAGAGCAGGGTGCGTGGTGATCTAAAAGAGGTGTATAATATAATTAGAGGAAGATACACAGAGACTCTTTCTAGAATAGGTGCATCGAGGACCAGAGGACATATTTTTCTCATGCTCTTTTCCTATGCATAATGTAAATAAGACCACTTCATCTTTCATCAGGGCCAACTGGAAATACCTGAAACGAAATTCATAATGGGTGAAGGGATTAGGTCGCTGTAGGGGAACTGTAGTTCAAAGTCTCAAAATAAACGAAAGATAGACACAAAAAGCTGGAAAAGGTCTCTACCCGAAACGCCACCCATTCCTTCTCTCCAGAGATACTACCTGTCCCGCTGATTTATTCCAGATGTTTGTGTTTACCTTCGGTTTAAAACAGCATCTGCAATTCCTTCATACACCCTCCACATAAATGACAATCGTATCGTGCGTTGTTGACTGATATTTGTGTCCGACCTTTCTGCAGCTGCAACCTCGTGGAACATATTTAAATTTAGAAATATTATTCGCAATCCTACTTTACAGTTCGTTTGTTCAGTACGTACTGAATTGGTGCATGTGCAATCAACGGCCACCCTCGTGATGTTGTCGTATAACATCACACGGGAGCAAAATCCGTAATGTATGTCCACAGGGAGATGATCTCAATAACTCGTTAATCTTTTCCTTGGCTCATAAATATTCACTGGTTTAAACTCCCACTGTAACAGCTGTAAGCTTTGTACTGCATTTCCGAGGTCGCTGTGAAGGAGTAATGGGTCGCCTGCTACACTTGTCCGTTGAATATTATTATTACACAATCCTAGCATCAATTGGAGTGCCCGGTATGTCACTTGGCGGTTGCATGTGGGATAACCGTGACGACAATCGATTGGGATGGGGTAATGTTGAAGATAAAGTGAAAATAGTGTGACAAAATGTGCTAAATGCTACGCTACATGCGTGGAACGGGGTTTGGGGAATAACGTGAAGTTAATCTCGTTATTGTATGCTTTTAATATATTTCATCGTTTTCCGTTTACTGGGACTGGTATAGAATTTTTCTTGCATTATTTGTAAGAGTCAAGTCAAGAGTCAAGAGTGTTTTATTGTCATATGTCCCGGACGCGGCAATGGATTTCTTACTTGCTGCCACACAATAGAATGTGTGAATATATAAACATTGTATGGAATGGGAAGAAAAGAAAAAGTTCAATAAATTACAAATCTAGAGCAAATAACAAATAATAATATAGTTTTTTGCAGTTCAGAGCTAGTAGCTTATTCCTTGCCTTTAATAGCCTGATAGCTGTGGGGAAGTAACTGTTCCTGAACCTGGACGTTACAGTTTTCAGGCTCCTGTACCTTCTTCCCGATGGCAGTGGTGAGATAAGTGTGTGGCCAAGATGGTGGTGGGTCCTGGATGATTTTGGCTGCAGTGAAGTAACAGCCAAGTAAACTGAGCTACAAAGGCTGCATCTGTTTATACCTCGGGCGATTGCCTTCCCCGCATCTATTTTTGTCTCAATCTGGTTTCCCATTTTATGACTTTAAATTTCGTTAAGATTAACTGTGAGATTACCGCATCGCGTGCAGGTAATCGCGTGCAGATTATACACCGCCCCCTTCAAACGATGCAAACGCCGATCCAAAAGGTGCACCCGATTAACACTAATCTTGTATGTTGTCATACTACACTTCCATACAAATCGTTTCTCAGTTGATTAATTCACTGTTAGGTGGAATGTTTGTTCGTGAGCGCAGTATCAGGGATTGCATTCAAATCAAAGGAAATCTCCGTCCATGCCATCCTTTTCATAATTTTAGGAAAGTAAAAAAATAACAATATATCCCACCCATTACTCAACTCGAAATACTTTTGTCCCCATAATCACCATTGCTTCTTTCTTACTCCCGTAGTGAATCTACTGGTGATTGTGGTCCTGTCCCGAGGAAAGTGCGGGCTCTCTAAATGCATCACTTGCTATCTGGTGGCTATGGCGACCGCGGACGTCACGGTGATTGTATGTGAAGTGATTTTAAATCGGATTGCCGTTCTTTATTGGCGGAATACTGTATTGTTCTACACTCCTGTGTGCAGGTTTATTCTCTTCCTGTCCGCCGCGGCCGTAGACTGTTCCGTTTGGTTCACGGTCGCTTTCACATTTGATAGGTTTGTGGCCATCTCCAAGCAGAATCTGAGATCCAGATACTGTACCGACAGAACCGCGGCGGTGGTTATGGTGACCCTATGTACCTTCTTCTGTTTACAGAACGTTCCCTGGCCTTTCGCTTATAATTCTTTCCACAGGCAGAATGGTTTACTGTGGGGCTGCCGAATCATATCGGACTTCTATTTCCTGCCCGCATGGATCGCATTTTCTTGGATTGAGCCGCTATTGACCCCAGTGATTCCATTCTGTTTGATTTTGTTCTTTAATGCGCACACAGCGAGACATGTTTTAATGGCCAATCGGGTCCGCAGAAGGCTCCGCGATCTGAGTCTTGGAGACCCGGAGACGGAAAGCCGTAAACGGTCAATAATTTTACTCTTTGCAATCTCCAGCAGCTTTATCCTGCTCTGGGTCACAACTGTATCTCACTTTGTTTACTATCGATGTGTCAACGGAATTTGGATGCGAAACATTTTTGCGAAACCGTTTGCAACATTCGAAAAAAGTGGAGTTCTGCTGCAGCTGCTGAACACCTGTACAAACACAGTGATTTACACCGTCACCCAGGGGAAGTTCAGAGAGCAGCTCCTTTACGCAATTCAATGGCCCGTCGCGGTAACTGTCAAGTTAGTGAAACTTAACAAATCATGTTTAAAATGACACCAGGTAAAAAGTCTTCCCGTTGTAACCTTATGGGCCTTTGGTGAAGAGGGAGCATTGAACAAAAATATCACCAATTTTCCAAAACATTTAAAAAAAATGTCACTCATATTCGGCTAACCCCCGGACATGACCGCGTATAGTCGTTTCGGCGGCCGCACCGCTCCGAAGACCCGTCCCATGGCCTTTAAAATGAACACCGCCGGTTCCCCTATTGCTTTACGGGTAGAGCGGTCAGCGGGGACCGATGTTCACTTCAACTGGTGCGGAGCCCAGTATTTCCAGTTGAAAAATTCCACGACATCTCTGATTTCCGTTCAATCCAGCGGCCGTAACATTCGGCTCTAAATGAAAAACCTCTAAGTTTGCCGACGCGCACCACGTCCTTCGCACTTTAATTCTTCGAAACACTCAGTGATTACTCATGTGGGTGCCCAAGTCACAAATTTACTTCATGAAATCCCAGAGACTCCCACATTCCAGGCAACATGCAACTAAACAGTCAAAAACAGGTGAATTGATCATGGGGAACAAGGACATGGCAGACCAATTGAATAACTACTTTGGTTCTGTCTTCATTAAGGAAGACAAAAGTAATCTGCCGGAAATAGCAGCGGACCGGGGACAAATGAGATGGAGGAACTGAGTGAAATCCAGGTTAGCCGGGAAGTGGTGTTAGGTAAATTGAATGGATTAAATGCTGATAAATCCCCAGGGCCAGATAGGCTGCATCTCAGAGTACTTAAAGAAGTAGCCCCAGAAATAGTGGATGCATTAGTGATATTTTTTTCAAAACTCTTTAGATTCTGGAGTAGTTCCTGAGGATTGGAGGGTAGCTAATGTAACCCCACTTTTTAAAAAGGGAGGGAGAGAGAAAACGGGGAATTACAGACCAGTTAGTCTAACATCGGTAGTGGGGAAACTGCTAGAGTCAGTTATTAAAGATGGGATAGCAGCACATTTGGAAAGTGGTGAAATCATTGGATAAAGTCAGCATGGATTTACGAAATGTAAATCATGTCTGATGAATCTTATAGAATTTTTCGAGGAATAAGGGAGAACCAGTGGATGTGTTATATCTGAACTTTCAGGAGGCTTTTGACAAGGTCCCACATAAGAGATTAATATACAACCTTAAAGCACATGGTATTGGGGGTTCAGTATTGATGCGGATAGAGAACTGGCTGGCAGACAGGAAGCAAGAGCAGATAACCATATAACCATATAACAATTACAGCACGGAAACAGGCCCTCTCGGCCCTTCCAGTCCGTGCCGACCATTTGTTTTCCCCTAGTCCCATCTACCTGCACTCAGATCATACCCCTCCATTCCCTTCACGTCCATATACCTATCCACTTTACTCTTAAATGTTAAAATCGATCCTGCCTCCACCACTTCTGCTGGAAGCTGATTCCACACAGCCACCACCCTCTGAGTAAAGAAGTTCCCCCTCATGTTACCCCGAAACCTCTGTCCCTTAATTCTCATGTCATGCCCTCTTGTTTGAATCTTCCCTACCCTCAATGGGAAAAACGTATCCACGTCAACTCTGTCTATCCCTTTCATCATTTTAAATACCTTAATCAAGTCCCCCCTTAACCTTCTGCGCTCCAAAGAATAAAGACCTAACTTGTTCAACCTTTCTCTGTAACATAGTTGCTGGAACCCTGGCAACATTCTAGTAAATCTCCTCTGTACTCTCTCTATTTTGTTGACATCCTTCCTATAACTAGGCGACCAAAATTGTACACCATACTCCAGAATTGGTCTTACCAATGCCTTGTACAATTTTAACATTACATCCCTACTCCTATATTCAATGCTCTGATTTATAAAGGCCAGCACACCAAAGGCTTTCTTTACCACCCTATCTACATGCGATTCCACCTTCAGGGAACTATGCACAGTTATTCCTAGATCCCTCTGTTCCACAGCATTCCTCAATTCCCTACCATTTACCATGTACGTCCTATTTTGATTTGTCCTGCCAAGATGTAGCACTTCACACTTATCAGCATTAAACTCCATCTGCCATCTTTCAGCCCACTTTTCCAAATGGCCCAAATCTCTCTGTAGACTTTGAAAATCTACTACATTATCCACAACACCACCTATCTTAGTATCATCTGCATACTTACTTATCCAATTTTCCACCCCATCATCCAGATCATTGATGTACATGACAAACAACAGATTAAACGGGTCCTTTTCAGAATGGCAGGCAGTGACTAGTGGGGTACCGCAAGGCTCGGTGCTGGGACCACAGCTATTTATAATATATATTAATGATTTGGACAAGGGAATAGAATGCAACATCTCTAAGTTTGTGGATGACACGAAGCTGGGGGGCAATGTTAGCTGTGAGGAGGATGCAAGGAGGCTGCAAGGTGACTTGGATAGGCTGGGTGAGTGGGCAAATTCATGGCAGATGCAGTATAATGTAGATAAATGTGAGATCCACTTTGGTGGCAAAAACAGGAAGGTAGACTATTATCTGAATTCTGGCCGATTAGCAAAAGAGAAGATGAAACGAGACCTTGGTGCCATGGTGCACCAGTCATTGAAAGTAGGCATGCAGGTGCAGCAGGCAGTGAAGAAAGCAAATGGTATGTTAGCATTCATAGCAAAATGATTTGAGTATAGTAGAAGGGAGGTTCTACTGCAGTTGTACAGGGTCTTGGTGAGACCACACCTGGAGTATTGCGTATAGTTTTGGTCTCCAAATCTGAGGAAAGACATCCTTGCCATAGAGGGTGTAGAGAAAAGTTTCACCAGACTGACTCCAAGGATGACAGGACTTTCATATGAAGAAAGACTGGATAGACTCGGCTTGTAGTCGCTAGAATTTAGAAGATTGAGGGGGGATCATATAGAAACTTACAAAATTCTTAGGGGGTTGGACAGGCTAAATGCAGGAAGATTGTTCCCGATGTTGGGGAAGTCCAGAACATGGGTCACAGTTTAAGGATAAGGGGGAAATATTTTGGGACCGAGTTGAGGAAAACATTTTTCTCACAGAGAGTGGTGAGTCTCTGGAATTCTCTGCCACAGAAGGTAGTTGAGGCCAGTTCATTGCCTATATTTAAGAGGGAGTTAGATGTGACCCCTGTGGCTAGAGGGATCAGAGGGTATGGAGAGAAGGCAGGTACGGGATACTGAGTTGGATGATCAGCCATGATCATATTGAATGACGGTGCAGGGTCGAAGGGCCGAATGGCCTACTCCTGCAAGTATTTTCTATGTTTCTATGTTTCTAAACGAGAGTTTCATTGTGTTCTTGGAGCTCCCTTTCAACAGAACCGGTTATTCCCATTAAAATGCGCTATGGGATGACCTTACACTATTTAACTAAGCAGCAGATGGAAATATCGATAATTGCTGATGTTCATACAAGCCATCGTAGCTACATAATCTATATTTTTAGAGGAAGGAGATATTGCCTGTCTACAGATTTTACCGCGGTAATGTGCATAAGTACGATTGATGTGCATAAGATCTGACGGATTGAATACAGAAATGGCCCAATTGTCAGATCGAAATCGGCTCCGCTGTCTCTTTTCTGCTGAATGGACAATGTCTAGTTATATAACCCATTCGTCAAATATTTTACAATATTGCACTTCTAATCTGAGCAGTTAAATGCAGGAACCAAATGTAAACCAGATTGACGAATCCTGACATAGCCTCAAGACATTCACATAACGCTTGGAGGGAAATGACGCGAGGTTCTGTGAGGTATTGTCAGCCTTTTGCCAGTGACACAGGGTGAGTTATCTTCCAAGAGTCAAGAGTGTTTTATTTTCCTCTGTTCGAAAACGGAAAATGAAAATTGTATTCGCAGCACCACAACAGACAAGTAAACATCGTACTGTGCAAAAAAACAGAATATAAAACAATAGCAGCAATATCCTTCCTCAGATTATGGGACCTGTAATGTTAGGGCTCCTGTAATGGAGTTATATTGTAATGTTATTTCCTGCTTCATTACCAATAATTTTCAAATGTTCTCCACGAGATGCCGATTTACATTAAACCGTGATTTCGGGAAGGAAGCGGTCGCTCTCGCAGAATATGTTCCAGATTAATTGTTCGTCCGTTTTGACATGCTCTGCAAGGTCTCGTTCAACAGCTCGCGGAACTCATAGGAATTAAAAGCCCACGACAGACATATGACTTTTTCTCTTGTTATCAATTGAGCAAATATGTAATATTTAAGGAAATATTGTGATCAATCTATTTATCTCAGGATTTTGCAGGCAGTTCCTTGTGACACGTGAAATCGAATTTACAGCTGTTAATGAAAATTATGGAATTTTCCCTGAATCGTTGACAAATGTTCATTTTATTATCGATTCAATTTGACTTGTTCGATGTTCCCTTTGACATTAAAGACTGAAGTCTGCTCAAAACCAAATATCTAAACTTGTTCTCCAAGTGATCCTTTCACTATTTTCTCACTATGGAATGACGTTGATCAGTGTTCAGGATTGTATTGTTTGAATAGATTTTAAGCGCTGATTGACGAATAACTAGTGGTATAAATCAGAATGAGCCCGACCCGTCACGTTCGTTTGTTGCTTTGAACCCATCATAACAGCTGAGAGGGCAGAAGAGCTACCACTTGAAACACTGATGACTGCTTCGGGGCCACCTCCTTCACCCACGCAGAACTGCCGGACTAACTTCAGAACTAATGCCGAAATTAACTTCACAACTAATTTCCATCCCGCACTCAAATTCACTTGGACCACCGTTTCTTTATTTCACCGTCTCCATCACAGGAGATAGACTATCGACGGGCATCTACTATAAACCTACTGACTCCCACAGCTATCTTGACTACATTTCTTCAGACCCTGCCTCCTGTATAGGCTCTATCCCCTGCTCCCAATTCCTCCGTCTACGCCCACGATAAAGTGTTCCATACCAGAACATCTGAGATGTACTCATTCTGTAGTCTCCAGGGTTCACTTCTTTCATTGTAGATTAGTCCCTCACTAGGGTCTTCTCGATATCCCACAGCTGCGCTCTTCCTCCCCTCCCACAGTCGCAACAGGGATAGTGTCCCCCAGACCGCATAGTTCATCCCATCAGCGCTTAATCCTCAGATATTTCCGCCACCTCCAACGGGATACTACCACGAGCCATATCTTTCCATCTTCAACCCTATCCATAGACCGTTTCCTCCGAAACTCACTGGTTAACATGTCCTTCCCGTTAATAACCCTTACAACCCAGTAGTATGAATATTGATTTCTCTCACTTCAAGTAACCTATGCATGCTCCATCACCCTCCATCGCTCCCTCACCCAAGTCGCAGTTGATTTCAAGTCATCTTCTTCATTCTCATACTCTACAAGTCATTCAAACCTAAGAAACATTTTTGCATATCTTAGAAACACAAAAACATAGAAAAATAGGTGCAGTAGGCGATTCGGCTCTTCGAGCCAGCACAGCCAGCCAATATGACGACTTCTGATCATCTAAAATCAGTAACCCGTTCCTGATTTTTACCCTTATCCCAAGATTCCTATTGCTCTAAGAGCAAAATGTGACTCTCTCTTGAAAACATCGAGTTAATTGGCTTCCACTCCCTTCTGTGACAGAGAATTCCACAGGTTCACAACTAACTGGGTGAAAATATTTTTCCTCATCTCGGTCATAAATGGGCTCCCCTTATTCTAAAATTGTGACCCCTGGTTTTGGACTTCATCAAAAACGTCGGGAACATTTTTCCTGCATCTAGCCTGTCCAATCCTTTAAGAAATTTATATTTTTCTATAAGATCCCTTCCAATCCTTCTACATTTCAGCGAATGCAAGCCCAATCGACCAATTATTTCATCATGTCAGTCCCGCCATCCCGGGAATTAACCTACGCTGCACTCACCCAATAGCAATAACGTTATTCCTCAAATTAGGAGGCCAAAATCGCACACCAGGGTGCCGTACAACCGCAGTAGGACCTCCTTGCTCCTATACTCAAATTCTCTCGCAATGAAGGCCAACATGCAATTAGCTTTCTTCACTGCCTGCTGCACCTGCACGCTCACAATCAGTGACTGATGGACAAGCACACTCAGGTCTCGGTGCACCTCCCCTTTTCAAAACTGACACCATTAGGATATTAATATGCCTTCTGTTCTTGCCAGTAAAGTGGATAACCTCACATATATCCTCATTTTACTGCAACTGCCATGCATCTGCCCACTCACCCAAGCTATCCATGTCACCCTGCAGCCTCGTAGCATCCTCATCAAGCATCTCACACTACCAGACAGCTAAGTGTTGGAGATGTCACATTTAATTCCCTCGTCCAAATCGTTAATATATATTGTAATATAAATAACTGGGGTCCCAGCACAAAACCTTGCGGCACCCCACTAGTCAATGCGTTCTTTCATTCATCTATTCTATATCTCCCTACATTACCGTCTGTATATCTCGTTTCCATTTCCCCTGACTCTCCAGTCTCTAAAAGGGACTCGACCCGAAACGTCACCCATTCCTTTTCTCTAGAGCTGCTGTCTCACCCGCTGTGTTACTGGGAGCTTTTTTGTGTCTATATTCGATCCTCAGTATGACATTAGGTTAAAAGTACAACGCATGGCGACCAGCACAATGCACACCACTCCTCGAGACTTCTCATCAGACCCATTATTAAAGGGTAAATCATCTTTACCCAGTAGTCAAGGCCTCACATTAGAAAGGCGAATGCAACATGTGGCTCACCACGGTTGCGAGCTATTTTCAATGACACAAACATAAATTTCCCTTTGAACTTTACCAAATTCCTCATCATCCAAATGTGTTATTTTTGCACCACAATGTATAACGTCAAAATTCCCACCCTAAATAACCATCCACATTCTTTCAGCTTTTGTGCGCCGCTGAAGAATCTCTACATCCTTCTCCCCACCAACATACCAACACCTCCGCTGTTTGTGCATAGGGACGCTAGATATCGGCCGCGTGGTTGAAATAGCTGGCTCCAAACTCTGATCACGATGACATTTCATCAATCTTACCCTGCCAACCTGATCAAGTTCAGTCAGTGACATTATTTCCTCTCTGCCCTTCTGCAAATAGACGTTAGAGAAATAGTGTAGAACCAGGCCCTTCGGCCCATCGAGATCGCACCCGGCGATCACCTCGTACACTTACACTATCCTACGCACTAGGGACAATGTCAAATATACAGCAATCAATCCATCTACGAACCTCTACGTCTTTGGAATGCATGTGCATGGAATGGGATGGAATGGAATGCTTTTTTGTCACATGTGACAAGGCCTAGGGAGAACGCACAAACTCCATACACACCGCGTCCGTAGTTAGGATCGAACCCGGGTCTCTGGCGGCATAAGGGAGCATCTCTACCGCTGCTCCATTGTGCTTACCTGGCAAAACGACTAATGGGTGATGATCATACTGCGATTAATTTCCTGACACGCAGTTTGAGAGTTAAGAGTACACCATTGGAATGCCAGTCTGCGAGGGCGGACGAGAACAAACTAATTAGGTGCTTTTTTTATGTAGAGCAGACCACATTGTTTACACCGCACGGTAAATTAGACTGGGAAAAATACAGTTGCGACGCCATTTTACTTTGAACGTATGTTTATCATGGGTTGTGGAAATGGAGGGCGGACGAAAACAGAGGATGTCCAGTGAAACTAGAATAAGGGCTGAGCGATTCTCTCAAGGTCCTCGGGGAAATATCGATGATCAACAATGCCATTGAATCTACATCAGCAAACATGCTTTATGGGCCTTTGCTGACAATAAAACAACAATGACAGCATCAGTTAACGGGACAACTCATCCCAACCACTAAACTTCAGGAGAAAGTGGGAGGGGCTTTCACATCATGCTTAGAAAGCAGAACGGTATTCGGACTGGAGATTCGTGGTCTGAAAATTCAACAGGGCATTGTTCCTATCAATGAGCGAAAATCGTTGGCGTGTTAATTCAACACGGAGGTAGTCAGCAGTATTACTGCTGTGTTGGATTTTGTTTGGACTGTGATGGACTATACAAGCATGGAAATTTAAAAATAAGCGTCGTGGACGTAAGGGAAATAGAGAAAGTTTCCTTTTCAACGGAAAGCGTGAATCCAACTTAGAGGCTCTTCTTGAAAGTTTGAGTGCAGCGTAGGTTTACAAGGTTAATTCCCGGGGTGGAGGGACTGTCATATGCTGAGAGAATGGAGTAGCTGGGCTTGTACACTCTGGAGTTTAGGATGAGAGGGGATCTCATCGAAACATATAAGATTGTTAAGGGCTTGGACGCGCTTGAGGCAGGAAACATATTCCCGATGTTGGGGGAGTCCAGAACCAGGGGCCACAGTTTAAGAATAAGCAGTAAGCCATTTAGAACGGAGACAAGGAACCACTTTTTCTCACAGAGAGTGGTGAGTCTGTGGAATTCTCTCCCTCAGAGGGCGGTGGAGGCAAATTCTCTGGTTGCTTTGAAGGGAGAGCTGGATAGGGCTCTTAAAAATAGCGGAGTCAGGGCATATGAGGAGAAGGCAGGAAAGGGGTACTGATTGGGAATGATCAGCCATGATCACATTGAATGGCGGTGCTGGTTCGAAAGGCCGAGTGGCCGAATAGCCTACTCCTGCACCTATTGTCTATTGCTTATTGTCTAGATGCCAGAAACTTGAGGTCGAAGTTTAGATCAATCAAAGCGGAAGCTTAGCTTCTCACTTACCATACAGCCATATAATGGCATGTCCCACTTGGGCGATTTTCAGCGGACTGCTGGCGGCTGTGAAGTTCGCTGCACTCGCTGAAAAACCAGGAACTGGAACGGCGAGTGTCAGAGTGGAACACACACACACACTCTCTCTCTCGCTCACACACACACACACACACACACACACACACGCACACGCACACGCACACGCACACACGTCGCAAAGGCGGAGGCCAGGGAAAGCGAGCGGAGCGGTATCTAAAATTAACACGGTGAAAAGCCAAGTTGATACAGACTAACACCGCGATGAACAGGAAAGTTAAGACGGCTAGCACAGTGTACTTTAAGTCCTTTAAAAGAGGGGAGAGTGGAGAGGGGAGGGGGGAAGGGGGGGGGGGGGAGAAGGAGAGGAGACACTTTTAAGTAGACAGACAACCTTTTAATAAGCCAGAGATACACAGCTATAAAGTTTGGAGGGCATTTAACAATACCGATCAGAACCTCTTTGGTTCTGCAAACTCGTGTTTACGTTCTTTCCCCCAATGAACCAATGAAAATGCCCGGTCAGAAAAGGCGATGAACTAAAACTTCCTACGACCAGCTCGACTACCTATAATTACATTGAGATCCCGCTACAACTGCACCTACGACTACAAAAGTATCGATTTTCTCCATGGCGATAAATTTTTAGTCGCAGAAAAAATTTCAACACGTTGAAAATTTTGTGGCGACGATATTGAGGCTGCGGCTAGTTCCCAGAATGCGGGAACTCCTCGCGACCATGAAGGAGACTCACCAGAGACCACCCGCGAACATGCGGCGAATATGTGGGGATCATGTGGCTAGCGCAGTCTTCCTCTTCCTCGTTGGAACGAAAGGTCGTGCATCTTCCGAACTATTCCCAGAAATTCCTGGCATTAAAGTTCCATTGTTATCCCTGCCAGAGTCACTTTCTAGTCAACTTTCACCAGATCTTCCTTCATGCCTCTGTAGTCCCATTTGCTCAGCTGCAATACCGACACATCAGATTTCATCTCTCCCTTTCAAATTGCAGATTAAAACTGATCATGGTCTGGTTGCTATCTGGTGGCTCATTTACCTTGCGTTACCTTTATCAAATCCGGATCGTTACACAACACTAAATCAAGATTCACCTTTACCCTGGTAGGCTTTGCGACAAGGTGTTCTGCGAATCCATCTCGAAGGTACTCAACAAATTACCTTTCTTGGGGTCCAGTACCAACCTGATTTTACCCAGTTTACCTGCATAATGAAATCTCACATGACCTCCGTAGCATCACCTTTCTTATATGGCTATTGTATATCCTGGTGTAACTTGTATCTTATATCCTGGCTACCGTTTCGGGGCCTGTAAATAACTCCCATTGGTGTATTTTTACCGTAACATTTCTCAGCCCTACCCACAATTACTCTACATCCTATGATTTTATCAGCCCTCCCCAAGGACCGAATTTCATTCCTTGCCAACAGTGCTACCCCACCCCCTCCGCCCACCTGTCTTTCTTTTCGATAGGGTGTTTAACTCCCAGCTCCGATCGTCGCACATGGCTCAGGTAGCAATCCATTGATTATTACCTTCTTGGTTCTGCTTTTCAATTTGGTACCTAGCTCTTCATATTCCTTCAGCAGAACCTTTTTTTTCACATTCTACCTTCGTCATTGATACCCACATGGACCACGATGACGGGATCTTTCCCCTCCCCCTCCCCGTTGCTCTACAGGTCAGACGAGATGTCCTGAACCCGGATACCAGGCAGACAACACAGCCTTCGGAACTCTCAAACCTCTCGACAGAAAACAGTGTCAACGCCCCTAACAATACTATCCCCAATGACAACAACTTTTTCATTCCCTGTTCACTCTCGAACGCCCTTCTGATCCGCGGTGCCCTGGTCAGGTTGCTCACCCTCCCTAGGTCCTCTAGCTCAGTCCTCCCTTGCCTGTCTCATGAAGAGTCACACCCTCCACGCCACCCCATTAATTAATCAATTAATTAATCAAATAATTAATTGAGCGGTTAATTAATTAATTAATCAGTCAGTCAAGTAATTAATTGATTAATTAATTAATTAGACGATTGATTGATTATTACCTCATTCATTCATTCGTTATTTTATTACGCCAATTAACAATTTTCTTGACAATAATCGCGCGATCTTGCTTTCTCTTTTTCTGCGCCGTGTGTATCTGTGCTCGACCACATCGACGTTTTTGTATGGCTTTCTCCCTATTTTGTATGGCTGTGCTGTGCATGACCTAACTGCACAAAAGAACACAGCCGCGTCGCCAAGCTGTAACCGGCTGATATTTGTGCCATGATCAAGAGAAGCGAATATTCTTTCTCCAGCAGTGTTTCTGACCCTGCTCTCCTGAACTGTGTCTCTGGAGCTGGAATTTTGGAGCCCATCCTGGGAACTGCCGGTACCAATATATTGTGAACGGACAGAACCCAGAATATGCGCATTCTAGAGTAACGGTGCTGCCAGCAGGAAAAGACTGTAGAGGCGGACTCGTGGTCAACGGGGAAATAGAAAGTGCAGGTGGCAGCGAGAAATTCATTATTCCGTTACTCCACATTAGTGGAGAGATTTGTGCACTCGATTTCAGCTCTACACCGGCTTGAGAAACTTTCAACATGCGCAAACATTGTTCATTGTCCATGGTAATTATTCAAACCATGTGCAGCGATGGTGCATCACTGACCATTAAATTATAATCATGGATTATCATAGCTAAGTCTACGAAAAATGAACTGGGAGCACACAGAATAATTGCGGAGTACATTCAGAGACTACATCCAGATCATGGGCCAGAGTAACAATAAATAAAAAATATAATTTCTTTTCATGCTTCCCGAAGGACACATCGTGTAAAAATTGGATATGTTTTGCTCGCATAGACTGCATCTTACAAAGATTTACCACAACTCGGTTATAATCCAGTACACTGGAAAAGACACCAGAGTGAAATGGGACGCAGAATGAGCCAAGCCGACACTGAATATTTCTGGGAAAAGTGCTATTCTTTAACAACATTTAACACACCCGGGATAAACCACTCCCACCTTATTACAAACGTTTCTACCTTCGGTGGGATGCATCTTTCTTTGTTTCACTTTCATTTCAACGTTACAGCACATTCTGTCAGATCTGGGTATTCGCTTTAATCACTTGCAGCTCGTGATTAACATCGTGTGATATTTTCCCACAATCTGCATGTTGTCGGTTTTGTGAGGGATAAAGTGATTAAACCCCACTATTGTAAGGGGCTTTAAAGAGGATTCAAACCGATAGAGGCCAGGGAGAGGATTCTGACACAGCTGTGTATAAAAGTTACCAGAGCCGTCCTTGAGTAAGAATTGATACCATTGTATAACGGTAGAAGGGAGTGATGTAGATAGACCCCTATCAGTAGAAGGGAGTGATAGATGGGACCCTTGCCACTATAGCTTAGCTTTAGTGCTGATATAGGAGAACTGGGAGAGTTCAGTTGGAGGTGAGTAAAACTAGGGCAGGTCATAGACAACTGAGCATGCTTAATAAAATAAATGAATATTACAACACACCCCTGGTCAAGAAACTGCTCATTACCATGCACATGTCTGGCCATGCGATGTATGATGTGGGAAGTGCTGGGGGGACGTACCTACAGATTGTGCACCTCAGTGCCTGATTGGAGAGGGTCGGAAGGGGAGGTTGAACGTAGAATTGTGTGTATAACGGGGTTTACCTTTCTGACTTCGGTGTGTCTCGACTGGGAGAGGCACCCGACTCTGCAGACTCGCAAATAAAAAATCTCTTGCTTCCACGATTTAGTCTCTGGGTAGTGATTGTGAGCACAGTGCATATCTCACAGTTTGATTCAGCCTGTGCAGTTTTCGCCCGGGGTTTTAGACGCAATGATCAACATTCTTCCAGTCAAGCGCCTTCTAGCAGTTACAATTTATAACAAGATTACTTCACCGTCCCCGAACACGGAGATAGCATAAACCCTAATGGAAAACCTCTTACAAAAGCAATCTAAATGCGCTGTCAACAGGTTCAACATCGGTATTGCTTCCTTTCGCCTCTTCCTTGGCTGCCGGGAAACGCAGACCAACCACCCCCCCCCCCCCCTTCTGCTTATTGAAGATTGCTACTCTTCTCAGTCTTCACAAAATCGCTGTTGTAACCATCTTTATTTGGGTGTGTGGGGGGGGGGGGGGTTGTGCATCAAGGCACTTATCGTTCTATGTCATCGTTATATCATGCTTGCTGTCGGGGAATGCCTCAATCCTTTCTCCAAATCACAACCAGATGTGTTTTTCACTGCAAACGCACACTCTGGATCATTTTATCCGAACCCCCTATAGAAAACCACCCTGTTGCACCTTGATTAAATTACTGTCACCATGTTTCCAGTGTTACACATTCCTGAAAATTTCCAAGTGCATCTAGGGGTAGGACCGGAAGTTTTCGAATGCTTACCGACTGAGACAGTCACTGCGGACCCAGTTCCATCCTTGTATGTCCGCCACGGAATTATGGACCCACAGTGACCTGACGCCAGGGCTCGGCAGTACAAGAAACTCCCTCGCCTAAATCTGCCCAGCAGTCATGACCAGAGGCTGTGTAATCCCTCCAGGAGTTTCAGAACGACAACCAATGTTCCATGTCCCACCATCCCAGGATGATCGAGCTGTTCCATTTAAGAGACGAACCCCCCAGTAATGCATTTTCTGTACCTGGGGCGGTGGTCGTTTCGTAAATCGATGGAGTAAATGTCGTAAAAATAACAATAACTTTCCGATTGCAATGGAATTCAGCTGGACTCTAGCGTCACGAAGAATTGTTACATTTTGTTGCTGCACCCCGTGAATAGATGTTTTAATTGCCCGAAAATTAGGATCCGCTCTCTAATATTGTGATCACCATAACTCTTTCTAGACGTCATTTGTACTCAGCTTGACAGTAATAGGTGGCGTTGACCCCAACTCCCAGTTCTCGAATGTCCTGCATGAAAGTCATTTCCGCTTCATTAATCGATGGACGGAATCGGGGCCCGTTAGTGATCCGCTCCCGCCCTGGTTCGGATTGTAAGAAGAAACATCCAGTTTGAAATGTATATTCACCCCATGAACCAGGATGGAAATGGCATTTGATGGCAAGAGAATGGCACTCTTCCCTCGTCGACGCTGAGGGGCTCTGCGTCAGTGTCTGACTAAAAGACCCTGCAGATGAAGCACAGGGAGAGGTAAATGTGCACCAAAAACGAACCACGTCTCGAGGGTGAAACAAGCAAACTGTTTGAAAATCGGGAAGTATGCGATTATTGTTATATTAAATTGCGAACTGTACTCACAATTATAACATATCTACCAACTGTTGAAATTGCATTAGGCCCTATTACAACGAGCCCTGACATCATTTCAACTACAGTGGGCCCCAGAAAACCATGCCGATTTGCTGTCCATTGGAATTAAAATACAGAATATTTGTGTTATAACTCCAGGATTAGCGCTAAAATAAGAAAACCAAGCACAGAGCCAAAGTATTATCTAGCGATCTAACTGAATATATCAACATATGCTCAGGATAATAAATAACTCCATTTGCAAAAAAAAAACAGCTACCTACAGGATACTATCTCTTAACAAAAAATAGTCATATCGATGCAAGTGTATTCCCTTCCCTTCATTGGTGTTTCGTTTCGATAGGCCCGCGACACCGAAGGAAGGATCAACATTTGGTTCTGACTTCCCGGAACAACACTCCTCAATACCTGCTCTCACCATCTATGCTACCAGTATCCCATTTGTGTCCAAATTTTGGTATAAACCAGCATCTGCAGTTCTTTGTTTCCAGAACCTTCGGCTCAACTGGCCCTGTCTGAAGAAGGGTCTCGACCTGAAACGTCGCCTGTCCATCCCTATCCACTGACACCGCTTGGTCCTCTGAGCTCCTCCGGCACTTTTGTGTTTTTCCCCCCACCTCTGAAACATCTTGCCTCTGCAGCCCACACTTCATCACCGGTTTTTTGATCCAGCATCCCATTGGCTTTGAAGGATAATTGTAATGGGTTATTTTTAAATAAATGAAGTTCCTGGTCTTTTAAGTGGGATCTTTTTTTTTCTTTTTTTTTTTTGATTGATAGAAATAACACCATTTCGAGTAATCATTGGCGGTTCTGCTCTGAAACCGCTTTGGGACTCATGCTACCAGTATCTACCAGTATGGACTAAATAAATGAACCAACAGCCAATCAACTCACTCTAACAAATGCATCCTTTCTTCCACTAATTGTAGCCCATCATTAAACTTGTAACACCACAAATATCACTCTTGTATAAGACCGGGATACACTTACAAATACGACAATTACAAATAAGTATTGCATGTCATACGTTTTCTTTCTGTCCACAACTGCCACTATTTCTTCTCCACCAAATCCACTTACTGCCTTGCTCTGCAGCCTCTGACGTCTGTTTTACGGCCTGACGCAAACTTTGTCCGCGAATCCCTTGCTCTCCAAAGAGCGACGTGGTCGATTTCGTTTTGAACCTTCAGCAACCTACCTCTACCGGACGCACTCTTGCTCCATCCTCGCTGCGCAAGCTCAGCTGCAAAGTCTACATATAGTGGCTTGCAAAAATATTCATACCCCTTAAACCTTTCCACATTTTATCACGTTACAACCACAAACGTTTTCATACCCCTTAAACCTTTCCACATTTTATCACGTTACAACCACAAACGTAAATGTATTTTGATGGGATTTTATGTGATAGACCAACACAAAGTGGTGCACAATTGTGAAGTGGAAGGAAAATGATACATGGTTTCCAAATTTTATTATAAATAAAAAACTGAAAAGTGTGGCGTGCAAAAGTATTCAGCCCCCCAGAGTCAATACTTTGTAGAACCACCTTTCGCTGCAATTACAGCTGCAAGTCTTTTGGGGTATGTCTCTACCAGCTTTGCACATCTAGAGACTGACATTTTTGTCCATTCTTCTTTGCAAAATAGCTCAAGCTCAGTCAGATTGGATGGAGAGCATCTGTGAACAGCAATTTTCAAGTCTTGCCAGAGATTCTCAATTGGATTTAGGTCTGGACTTTGACTGGGCCATTCTAACACATGAATATGCTTTGATCTGAACCATTCCATTGTAGCTCTGGCTGTATGTTTAGGGTTGTTGTCCTGCTGGAAGGTGAACCTCCACCCCAGTCTCAAGTCTTTTGCAGACTCTAACAGGTTTTCTTCCAAGATTGCCCTGTATTTGGCTCCATCCATCTTCCCATCAACTCTGACCAGCTTCCCTGTCCCTGCTGAGGAAAAGCATCCCCACAGCATGATGCTGCCACCACCATGTTTCACAGTGGGGATGGTGTGTTCAGGGTGATGCAGTGTTAGTTTTCCGCCACACATAGCATTTTGCATTTAAGCCAAAAACTTCAATTTTGGTCTCATCAGACCAGAGCACCTTCCTCCACATGTTTGCTGTGTCCCCCACATGGCTTGTGGCAAACTGCAAATGGGACTTCTTATGGCTTTGTTTCAACAATGGCTTTCTTCTTGCCACTCTTCCATAAAGGCCTGATTTGTGGAGTGCACAACTAATAGTTGTCCTGTGGACAGATTCTCCCACCTGAGCTGTGGATTTCTGCAGCACCTCCAGATTTACCATGGGCCTCATGGCTGCTTCTCTGATCAATGCTCTCCTTGCCGGCCTGTCAGTTTAAGTGGACGGCCATGCTTGGTAGGTTTGCAGTTGTGCCATACTCTTTCCATTTTCGGATGAAGGATTGAACAGTGCTCCATGAGATGTTCAAAGCTTGGGATATTTTTTGTTAACCTAACCTTGCTTTAAACTTCTCCATAACTTTATCCCTGACCTGTCTGGTGTGTTCCTTGGGCTTCATGATGCTGTTTGTTCACTAATGTTCTCTAACAAACCTCTGAGGACTTCACAGAACATCTGTATTTATACTGAGATTAGTTTACACACAAGTGGACTATATTTACTAATTAGGTGACTTCTGAAGGCAATTGGTTGCACTGGATTTTATTTAGGGGTCTCAGAGTAAAGGGGGCTGAATACGTTTGCACGCCACACCTTTCAGTTTTTTATTTGTAAAAAAAATTTGAAAACCATGTATAATTTTCCTTCCACTTCACAATTATGCGCCACTTTGTGTTGGTCTATCACATAAAATCCCAATAAAATACATTTACGTTTGTGGTTGTAACGTGACAAAATGTAGGGGTATGAAAACTTTTGCAAGCCACTGTATCTAAGCGTTTTCCTTTCCTAAGCATCCACAAACTTTTCCCAAGGCACCATGCGATCTATAAAATACACTATCGTCTGAATAACTGACCATATCATTATATCAGGCCTCAAACTAGTAATATTTTTTCCTGCGGAACAACAAGCTTTCCTCCCAAATCTGCGTGCAGCTTCCAATCTTTGGCTCCTCGTAACAGACCTGAGTCATATCTGTCTGAAAACTTCCCTCCTCTACAATTCTCTCCCTCACGGACAAAATGAATGGCTAAATCTCAGTCCTGATGCCGACTGAATTCACTTGTGCTCTCCTCCTCTCAGTTGCTGCAGCTATGCACTTGAATACCTGGTTACGCTGCTAAATATATCGACCTTGAGAAAAACTAGTTCCACATCCTGACAAAACATGCCTCAACGCCACGTCTGATCACAAGGGACACGCCGAGTCCCCAACGATTGTTTGAGGTTCTGCGATAATGGCAGCACCCCATAAATATGTGCTGCCATTTATGAGGAAACTTACATGGCCGTTCTTGATGCACCACAGACCTTCCAGCTAAACCTCCTCTTTTGCTCCACTTTCCCCGTTCATCCACTGTCCTGCTTAACCTGAGCTATTGCCTTTTTCATCTCAAGGATTCCTTCTGATGACATACGTCCTCCACAACCAATTTCCTCCTCACTGTTGGACCTGCCTTTCTCCACATTGGTTTCACTGTGTTGAGCCCAAAGCCTCCCGTCCCTTGCTGCACCCTACCAGCAATGTGTGTATGCCCCATAGCTGCTTGTGCTTCTTGTATTTCCTGCTTTGAGTTCCAATTCCTCCCCCTGGTTATACTTGGCACCAAATTACGAACGAAGGAACCTTGCTCCCTGTTGATAGTAACATTAAACGAGAACCTACCAGTTTGAAGTTTGATCATTATTTTATGAGGAGTTACGATGATGACATTGCTAAATGCAATGGGGTGACGAGTAGTACGCAATGGAATGGAATGTGCGCCTTTTTTAAATATATTTCTGTAACCTGACTACACCCGACTCACAGTGTAATCAACGTTGTGGGGAAACAGTTTGTGTAAATAAATTAAAATTCAGAAAATGAGAAGATTTTTACAAAATTGTCTTTTATTTTAACGAGGATGTTTTTGTGACCAGCTTCCATATCCACATATGCAGGCATATCCGGGTATGTCATCATATCTGGGTATGCCGTCATATTCGGGTATGCCGTCATATCCGGTTATGCAGGCATATCCGGGTATGCCGTCATATCCGCGTATGCAGGCATATCCGGGTATGTCGTCATATCGGGAACTGTCGCCATATCCGGGTATGTCGTCATATCCAGGTATGTCGTCAAATCTGGGTATGTCGGTATATCCAAGAATGTTGTCATATCCGGGCATGTTGGCATATCCGGGCATGTCGTCATATCCGGGCATGTCGTCATATCCGGGCATGTTGTCATATCCGGGTATGTCGTCATATCCAGTTATGTCTTCATATCCGGGCATGTCGGCATATCCGGGCATGTCGGCATATCCGGGTACGGCGTCGTATTCGGGTATGCAGACGTATCCTGGTATGCCGTCATATCCGGGTATGCAGGCATATCCGCATATGCAGGCATATCCGGCTATGTCGTCATATCCGGGTATGTCGTCATATCCGGGTATGTCGTCATATCCGGGTATGTCGTCAAATCTGGGTATGTCGGCATATCCGAGTATGTGGTCATATCCGGGTATGTCATCATATCCGGGTATGTCGTCATATCCGGGAATGTCATCATATCCAGGCATGTCGTCATTTCCAGGTATATCGGCATATCCAGGCATGTCGTCATGTTCGGGCACGTCGTCATATCCAGGTATGTCATCGTAGCTGGGTATGTCGTCATATCTGGGTATGCAGATATATCCTGGTGTGCTGTCATATCCGGGTATGCCGTCATATCCGGGTATGCCGTCATATCCGGATATGCAGGCATATCCGATTATGCCATCATATCCGGGTATGCCGTCAGATCCGGGTATGTCATCAAATCCGGGTATGTTGTCATATCCCGTTATGTCGTCATATCCGGTTATGACATCATATCCAAAGATCCTTTAGCAAGCAAGATAGATCACTCGACAAAAAAGAGGTTGCACAGTCATGGGCAGATTCATGGGAAATTTTAGGCCCCATTTCAGTAACCGGCTTCGGTCTCCGCACCAAAGATCCCATAGCGGAGCAAAGATAACTAGTGCGGAGACAGAAGCTGGTCACAGAAACATCCTCATAAAAATAGAAGACAATTTTGTAAAAACATTCTCATTTTCAGAATTTTAATTTATTTACACAAACTGTTCCCCCACAATGTTGATTACACTGTGAGTCGGGTCAGGTCAGGTTACGGAAATGGATGAAAAAAAGGCCCACATTCCGTTCCGTTGCGTACTACACGTCAGCCCATTGTATTTAGCAGGAGTGATCTATCTTGCTCCGCTATAGGATCTTTCGGCATATCCGGGTATGTCGTCGTATACGAGTATGTCATATCCGGGTATGTCATCTTATCTGGGTATGTCGTCATATTCGGGTATGTCGTCATATCCGGGTATGTCGTCATATCCGGGTATGTCATCGTATCCGGGATTATGCCGTCATATCTGTGTATGCCAGCAGTCACGTGCCGTCAGGGTAGGCAAGGTAACCCTGACTAAGATTATGAAAAGGCAATTATTAAATATAAATAGTAAAGGCATGGGAGAATTATGCCTATCTAAGAGATGGATCTCTTAGGTAGGCATAATTTTCCGTGCCTTTCGTACGCAGCGCTTGTAACACGGGAAGGGCTGTGCAGCGCACGTGCCGTCAGCGCTGCCTGAGCCGTCAGTTTCAAGGGGAGCTGAAGGCAGCAGAAATTCTGCCTTTGCAGTACTGCGCAGGCGCAGCAGTATACTGCGCATGCCCAGCGCGAGTTTCTTGGCGGGATTTTGGATTATGGATTGCCATTATTTTAATAGTATCTCAGGAAACAAAGAGTAAAGAATGGACTTAATGTACCAATAACGTGGTAAGTGCATTTCTTGGTGCTTAATTTTTATAAATACTGTATTTCCCGGGGGGGGGGGGGGGGGGGAGAGCTCCGTTCACAGTGTTTGGGGAGTCTGGCGTTGTGAAGGAGAGGTTCGAGGTCAGTAACACACTTGCCACGCTCCAGTCTGAATGCAGGTAGATGGGACTAGGTGAGAGTAAGTGTTCGGCATGGAGTAAAAGGGCCGAGATGGCCTGTTTCCGTGCTGTAATTGCTATATGGATTTATTGTGGCCGGGGAGTGAATTAGCTTGGGTGGCTGCCGCAGCGCTCCGGGCACGGACAGCAGAACTGGCCGCCACTTCCGAGGAAGGAAGCAGCTCGGGTGACTGACATTGAGCGGCCGCCGGGACCCTGCCACTTCAGCCGCTTCAGCCCCGTCTGCTAGTCCCCGTCTCCTCTGGCAATGTCTCTGTCTGAACATCTCTCACCTGCCGCTCGTCGGCCGGCTTCCCGCAAATTTTTAAATTCCGTCAGCGCGCTCACGGGACCAGTTGAGGTTACTCAACTGTGGGAATTTAAGGATTTGCGGGACGCGGTTGACATGAGCGAAGCCGGCGAGCGGCAGGTGAGAGATGTTCAGACGGACAGAACTGCCAGAGGTGAGCGGGCCGGCAGAAGGCGCTGAAATGGCAGCCGGTTCTGTTGTCGGATTCCGGCGGCTGCACGCACCCGAGCTGCTTCTATCCTCGGAAGTGGCGGGCAGTTCTGCTGTCCGTGCCCGGAGCGCTGCGGCAGCGGTGAGTGAGTCTGACATGATCTCTGACCCTCCTCCTTTTCAACACTCCTGCCCTCCCCGCATCTTTAACCCCTGGCACAGACTCTCCACACGCTGTGAAAGGAACTCTCCCTCCAAATGGACCCTTGAATTAGTATTGTCATTCAATAAGATGACAACTGATTCAACGTCCCGGTGTGCTCCCGTTTTTCCCACCATCTCTCCACCTGCTTTCATCCTCCGTCTCCCACCCATTCAGTGATTAGAAAATGAAGGAGATTGAGAAGCCTTGGTAAAATTGAATTGTTACTTATTTTTTATTGTTTACGAAGAGAACAATCTGCGCATGCGCGGTTTAAGATTTTTTTTTAAAAGGCTGGCTGACTGCCTACCCTGAGTAATTACTCACGGCACGTGCCTGCTGTGTATGTCCTTCCTGTAATGGTTCAAAATGAAGCACCTTCCATGAACAGAATTAACCCCCATCTGCCAGTGCTCTGCCATCTGATTAATCTCACTCTGCATCATAAGACTACCCTCCTCATTGTCAATACCATCGCCAATATTCACAGCATCTTCAAGATTACTTACAAAATATGTACGTCCATCTCAAATTTTCAGATTTAAAATTCAGATTATGTGCATTCATCTTAAATGTTGTTGTCAAACACTGACACTGACAATAGAATCCAGTTCCGCTTAGTTTATTATTGTCGCGTGTATCGAGGTACAGTAAGAATCTTTTTTGTTGTGTGTCATGCAGTCAACCAAAAGACCATACATGGTTCCAATCGAGCCGCCCACGGTGTACAGATACGGGATGAAGGGAATAGCGTTTAGTGCAAGATAAAGTCCAATAAAGATAGTCCAAGGGTTTCCAATCAGGTAGATGGGTGCTCAGGACCGCACTCTATTTGGCGA
The DNA here is from genome assembly GCA_035221665.1 of Okamejei kenojei. NCBI lineage: Eukaryota > Metazoa > Chordata > Chondrichthyes > Rajiformes > Rajidae > Okamejei > Okamejei kenojei. Next base: position 35,713,105 of record CM069133.1, read on the forward strand.
TAGGGTGGTTTAGTTGCTTGATAACAGCTGGGAAAACACTGACCCTGAATCAGGGTGTATGAGTTTTCACACTGTATCTCTTGCCTGATTGGAGAGGGGAGAAGAGGGAGTGACCGGGTTGGGACTGGTCCTTGATTATGCCATTGGCCTTGCAATGGCACAACCGTCTACCGTCAGGGTAGTTTAGTTGAGGTCTTAATCTAAATCTCGTCAAAAAAGTCTGCTGGCTGTTAATGAAGAAGCTTTGTTATTGTACAATTATCTTACGTCGCTTTAATTGGTCTTGTTGTGTCCACAGAAAAAGTCAAGACTGATCGATGGTGGGAGGCTGAGAAGACCCGTTCTCTGACCACAGTATACACATTCCCCGCCCACTCCGCGATGAAAGCATCCGCCGACCTAAATTGCATGTCAGTTTGGTTCAGCTTAGTTTATTGTCACGCGTACCGAGCTACAGTGAAAAGCTGTTATTGTGTGCTGTCTAGTCAGAGGAAAGACCATACAAGTTGGAGTTATTGGGGGTTGATGCTGGCACATGTAACTGGGTCCTGAACTTTCTATCACAACGGCAGCAGACAGTCAGGGTGGGCAGTAGGACATCAAAAAGCATAGCCGTGAGCACTGGCTCGCCCCAAGGCTGTGTCCTAAGCCCCCTGCTGTTTAGTCTGCTTACACACGACTGTACTGCTAGACTCAACAACAAGTTCATCAACAAGTTTGCTGATGACACAACAGTGGTGGGTCTCATCAGTGACAATGATGAGTCGGCGTACAGGATGGAGGTGGAGCTGCTCACAGGATGGTGCAAATCCCACAACCTCATTCTCAACGTGGGAAAAACAAGGAGATGGTAGTTGACCAGGAGGGCGGGAAAACAACGCCATACACCACTGCACATTGATGGCGCTGATGTGGAAAGGGTCAGCAGTGTGAAGTTCCTAGGACTCCACCTGTCAGATGACCTGACGTCCATGATCAACACCACAGCACTGGTCAAGAGAGCCCAGCAGCGACTACACCCTCTCCGAAGACTACAGAAAGCAGGTCTCCCCACTACACACCTACGAACCTTTTATAGGGGGACAATCGAGAGCACATTAACCTACGGCATCACCTCCTGGTTCGGGAGCTGCAAGGCGTACGAACGGCACCAACTAGACGGGATTGTGAAGACCGCCAGCAGGATTATTGGTGCTCCACTTCCTTTATTGCTGGACATATACAGGAAGAGATGTATCAGCAGAGCCATCTCCATCATCAAAGACCCCTACCACCCACCGCATCACATATTCTCCATCCTGCCATCTGGGAAGAGGTACAGGAGCATCAGCTGCAAAACCAGCAGGATGCTCCTCAGCTTCTTCCCGCAGGCTATAAGACTGATAAACAGACTTTGCCCCCTGCCAAAGTATCGCTCACCAAACACCAACCTGGACGCACTGAAGCAGAGCCATTGTCGTGCCACTGCCGATGGGAACTCGTGATATATGTACTTTTATTCTTTATTTCTATTTATTTTTTACCACACACTGAATGGACACTGGTTGAGAAATGCTTTTTCGTTTTCCTCCGGGTATGTAAGTACTCAGAAAAATGATAATAAAGATATACAATACAATACACGATTACATTCGAGCCATCCACAGTGTATAGATACATGATAAAGGAAATTACGTTTAGTGCAAGATAAAGTCCAGTAATGCGAAATTAAAGGTAGTCCAAGGGTCTCCCACGAGATAGATAGTAGCTCAGGACCTCTCTCTAGCTGTTGACAGGATGGTTCAGTTGCCTGATAACAGTTGAGAAGAAAATGACCCTGAATCTGGAGATGTGCATTTTCACACTTATGTTCCAGTTGCCTGATGCGACAAGAGGGAGTGGGGAGAGCAGCGGGGAGAGCTGTACTTTACCCGGGTCCGAGGGCCAGTGTCTACATTTGTCCAATATTCTGCCTATAGTGGAATAGGGACTTTGCTCGCGGAAAGCTTTGTTGTCCAGTACAGAGAGAAAAGGCACAGGGAATTGAGGAACGAGTGTAAAACTCGGTTACTGGGTCGCAATCCAGCCTTTCCGATTTTCTGGGCAAATTGATTTAATCTTATTTTAATGCGACTATTTTAATTTAATTCGTTTTATTAGTCGTTTCATAGTTGTATACGAAATGTTTATGTCATAGCTACATAATTAGGCCATTCGGGGCATCGAGTCGAGTGAACTCGATTAGTTGTGTAACTCATGAGATGAGGAAGGAACTGCAGATTCTGGTTTAAACCGTAAATAGACGCAAAAAGCTGGAGTAACTCAGCGGGACAGGCGGCATCTCTGGAGAAAGGAAGAGGTAACATTTCCGTGCTAAACCCTTCTTCAGGCTCAGTTTTCAGGGTCAAGACCCTTCTTCATTTTGGGGGGGGGTGGGTTATCTAGGCCACTGTGAGCAATAGGGTGCGCGGGAATTTACGCGGTGCTATTCTTAATACGAAACATTTGCAATTATTCATTATTTTAGATTGCTAAAATAATAAGGCACCGTGTCTAAAATGGTTATTAAATTCGCTTATATAGCCTTTGACGGTTTACTTTATTATAAATATTTCAATTCATCGCCTGACAGCGCCAGAGACTCGGATTCGATCCTGACTACAGGTGCTGCATGTACGGAGTTTGTACGCTTTCCCTGTCACCACGTGGGCTTTCTCCGGGTGATCCAGCTAACCCCCCGCCCCCGCCCCCCACTCCCCACTCCAGAGACGTACAGATTGTCGTTAATTAGCTTTCTAGTAAATTCCTCCTAGTATGTAGGATACTGCTAGTGCACAGGGTGATCGCTGATCGACACGGGCTCGGTGGGCCTGTCTCCGCGATGTTTCTCTGAAGTGTTATTACAACGGCACCCTGTTAGATCTGTGAAGCGGTCCCATCGGCTTACTGGTTCCTGGTAGCCCTTCTTATCTTTCACAAATGCCCTTCAATTCCCTACAAGACTTTTGTCCTTTAACTACTCTTCCACAACCATGAATCTTGATTCCAGTCTGTTACTCTCCCCCGGGTATCTATCATTCTACGTATAAACCCGCTGACGACCACTCTTCCCACTTCAGTCCCCAGCCTGCATCCAACGCCCCTGTATAAAACGGAGCGAATAATATCTGCTAAGACCACTTGTACTAACAAGTCATACTCGAGCCGTGAGTGCAGTTTTGCTGCCACTTTAACATCTCTGCCATTTTGCTGTATCAAAGTTGCCCCCCGTCGCCAACTTTAATACAGCGACGAGGCAGAGATTGGGGGTGGGGGGTGTAAAACTATACTAACAACCCGAGTATGACTTGTTGATGAGTTATGGGGAGAAGGCAGGAGAATCGGGTTGAGAGGGAAAGAGATAGCAGCCAGGATTCAATGGCGGAGTATACTCGATGGGCCAATTGGCCTAATTCCGCTCTTTAAGACATATACCCCCACCCCATATTGTGCTCCCAATCAGTTGCTGTAATTTATACAGACACGAGAACTCCGAAATGGAAACGCAAAATGCTGGGAACACTCAGCAGGTCAGGCAGCGGCCGTGGAGAGAGAAGCAGAGTCAACATTTCAGATCAAAGGCCCTTTATCAGAATCAGGAAAGAGCAATAACGCGGAAGAGAAAAAGAAAACGGGTCCCGATCCGAAACTCGCTCATCAATTCTCGCTAGTGTTGCCTGGCCCGCTCAACAGCAGGACCTCCACAGTCCAGTTTGATAAACTAATTGAATGCAGTGGTTTGCGTTAAGAAATCTTATCTGACCTCCATTGCCCGTTTTGACAATATATCCTCTGGTTTGTGCCGGGGGAAACATTGACCTCTCCATCCCTGATGATAATCCCTGTAAAACCTCTTCGAAATGGATACCTCTGATTCCTAAACCCAAGAGTGAAGAGTGCGGTTTATTTACCATGTCAAACCTAACACAGAGGTCAACTTGGTGAACTATTACTGCACTCCCTCGATGGTTGGTATACACTTGAGAGACACCCCCCTTCTTCCACACCCACAAGTTACAGATGTGGTCTCACTGGACCCTTTGACAATTGTAGCAGTCCATCCATCCTAATCGAACTGTATTATCACTGCACCAAAAGCTTCCATTTAACAATAAATTCTCCTATTTCATCAATTCTTCCCCACCCCATTTATTTTTTCCTGCTCCCACCCGGTGCACATCTGATTCACCCAGTTCTGCCCCAACCATCTTGCTCCTTTCCTCTTCTTCGTCCAGACGTGTCGCTTATTTCCCCTCTCTTTATATTTCACCTTTCTCTCCTTATCCAACACCTCTTTTGCACACCTGCCCTTTATAACATACGCCTTCCATTTGCCAATCAACACCCTCCTCACCTATAACTTGCCAGGCTTTGTCCAACCCCATCTTTCCATCTCTCTCCCTTCCCCATCTCAAAGATCCGGACGCAAAACAGCATCGTCTATTTCCTTCCACAGGTGGAACATGAGGTGCTGGTCCCCTGGTTTGCATTACTAGTTTGGCCAGAGGAGGCCTAGAATAAAAAAAGTTTGTGTGGGGAAAATATTTTTTCTTTGTCCCATCACAGACTATGAGAGGAATAGCTGGGGTAAATACAGTCTTTCACCCAGAGTAGGGGAAACAAGAACCAGTGGGTATGGGTTTAATGGGGGAGGGCAGGAAGAGATTTAATACGATCCTAAGGGACTATATTTCTTTACGCACAAAAGGGTGGTCGGTTGAGGGAATGAGCTGCTGGAGGAGGTAGCTGATGTAGGTACGATCGCAGTGTTTAAAAAAAAACATTTAGACAGGTATATGGATAAAATAGGTTTAGAGAGATATGAGCCAAAAGGAGGCAAGTGTGCCTCGTTTAGATAGGGCAGGTTAGTCGGTGTGAGTAAGTTGGGCCAAAGGGCCTGTTTCCATGCTGTATGATTTGAACTCTATGACAGTATTAAACAGGAACAGGCCTTTTGCCCGACAATGCCCGTGCCAAATACAATGCCAAATTAAACTAATCACTTTTGCCCACGTGATCTGTTTGGACAACATACAAAACAAAGCTTTTCAATGTAGCTCAGCACATGGGACAGTAATAGACCTAAATATAGAATACAGCACAAGAGCAGGCTCTTCGGCCCACAATATCAGTGCACGTTATGATGCCAAATTAAACAATTCGCTAATGCTTGAATCAGGTGCGTTCTTGTGGCAGGCACCAGGGGCTAAACCAATTACTCCAGCTTCTATTTATGTTCTAATGTTCCTGCTCTCCCAATCCAAAAGATGATCTTTTAACGTCCATGCTGCTGTTAAAATATTGGCAAGCTGCGTCCCATGCATGAAAGGGAGCTGAAGCTCTACAGATGGTGTCCAAACCAACAAAGGTGTCCCTGGCAACATTTACCAAGCACATAGGCGATGAAAGGATTCCATGGAGATGCTGATCACAATTAATAACTCTAGTTCTTTCCCTTCATCACCCAGCCCCCCCAATCCTTCCGCCATGGGAAGATCGATGATTCCATTTAACTGTTGGAGACAGAAAGTTTGAGTTCCCTCCCATGGGTAGTAAAGGTGGCCCTGGAGAGAAACAAAATGATATAATAATCTACTTATCCAACACCTGCTTCTCCCCCCCCCCCCCCCCCCCCCCCCCCCCAAATTGCATGCAAATGTGTGGTACAGAGATTGTTGGACACTGAAGGGAATTGTCATAGAAAAACTGAGCCTCCAAGGATAGCTGTTTAATTTCTCCTGGGAAATCACAGTGGAATGGCAGTAATCTAATTTTATATTAATGCATAGATACCAAATCAATGTTGAAAATAAAGAAATCTCAGTACAGTCATTGGGACCAGACCAATAGTTAACATTCAAGATTTCATTAAGAATAACATGGCTACGGACATTGTTACAAGATTAGACAATTATATCCTTGAACTGAAATGCGAAACATAATTCTTTGACCATGGCGATATAACGTTCTGTGAGGAATGGATAACAAACCAATTGGCAACATTGCAAGGTCGTTTATATTTTCAGCTCCAAGGTTCAGTTTTAAAATGTTTTGTTTTGCATTGCAGTCTCATCTGTGCTCCATGTACTTACTATGAACTGAACAGGTTCCTAATCAGTTTATTGGAACACAAAGTTCCAGAATGACTGGCTGGGCCAAAGGCAATCGCTGCCATATTATCCAACATCACATAATAAAACTGTTGTAAAATGTTTCAGTGCAATTTGTGGGATCCTGCTCTGCCTGTTAGTAGCAAAAACCCGTGAAAGGAATCTCCTTGGTTGGGAGATGTTATTGTGACATCCCATGGTTGCAAAGATACATCTTGAAAACCGAGTCAATGTCGACCATCGACCACCTGTTCACATTAGTTCTGTTATCTTACTTTCACAACCACTCATAAACCACCAGGGGCAATTTAAAATGGCCAATTAACCCACAGACCTGCACGTTTTTGGAACATAGGAGGAAAGCGGAGCGCCCACAAGAGATGAATCCCATGTGCTTACTGGGAAACCATGCAAACTCTGCACAGACAATGTCCCCATGCCAAAATCTTTCCATCTACATTTCTCAAACAGTATTTGATGGGAATCAGGAGCTGTGCTGGGAAGTTTAAGAGTTCTTGCTGTATTTTTATGGCTGGGTGGGACCAATGAAAACAAAAAACTTATGCCGCAAATAAAAAACTGATTTTGGAAACACAAGGAACAGCAGAGGCTGGAAATCATGAGCGAAACACAACGTGCCAGAGGAACTCAGCAGATCAGGCAGCATCGTCTCTCCAATCAGTCTAAAGAAGGGTCCTGACCTAAAACATTGCTGGCCCATTCCTTCTACAGATGCTGCTTGACCTGTTGAGTCACTGCACTACTTAATGAAGCTGACATCCACCCCCCCCCCCCCCCCCCCAATTACCTAATTCCCAAAAGCCTGCAAAACTCTGAACCATGTGCCCCTGACTCCTTACTGGACTGACAAGGCAATGAGTACTTAAAACTTCCAGTACAATCCAAAAGAACATTTTAAATTTCAAAGATTGTAAGGGCAAAGTTTAGGGTATTAACATAGAACAGTGTATTGTCCTGTATTGACTTTCTGCTAACTGGATAGCATGCATCAAAAGCTTTTCACTGTATCTTGGTACACGTGATAATAAACCAAACGAGAACAATTTAGCGCATAACAAGGCCTTTAGGCCCACAATATCTTTGCCGAACATGATGCTGTTAAACTAGCTCTCTCTGCTTGTATGTGATCCATTTCCCTCCATATCAATGTGCCCACCTAAAAGCCTCAAACAGCACCATCATATCTATCTCCACCACCAGCCCTGACAGTACCTTAATACACCTAATACTTATCGAGAAAAACATGCCACGTATATCTTTAAACGTTGTCCCTATAACCTTATGTTAGTCTTTTGACACTTCCACCCTGGGGAATAAGGTTGTCACCGCTATCTTCTGATCTGTTTGAAACAGTATTATCCCCAAAGGCAGAGGAAATCATGCAGCAACACACTGCAGAGATGTGACCACTTTGAATGTGCAAGCATGCTTCATCTTGGTTCCATGCAAGACTGGAGGATTTAGACCACTGTGCAGTGCAACTAATTGACAAAACAAGTTTGGACTGTCATTGTCTTCTGATGTGTCATGGATATTTGGACCAGTGTTTTATTTCCCTTGGCGAGTCTTTGCAAGGTTCTCCAGAACACTGGAGGGATGAGCAGAGTGACTTCCAAGGACAGTTAATGTCAACCATGCAGGACTGCATGACATCTGGTCAAGGATGATTCCCTTTCCAGAAGGAATAGTCTGAAGAAGGGTCCTGACCTAAAACGTCATCTGTCCATGTTCTTCAGGGATGCTGCCTGACCTGCTGAGCTACTCCAGCACTTTGTAAACCAACATCCACAGTTCCTTGTTTCTACCCAACATGAAGCAAAGTTACTGTTGCAACGTAGGAGTGACAGCATCCAATTAGCACACAGCAAGATCCCACAAACTGAATCGTGATGCAGGGATAATCGGTTAGCAATGCCTCCCGAGGGAGAATGTTTGCAGAACACCACTATTCTATCTAAACAGGCAATGGCACATTGTCACCCATGAGGGATACCCGAACCTCAGTTTTATAGGACATGGGACTGGGTGGTGCGGTGCCATCTTCTTGGGCTGTTGATGGCAGCTGGGCAGGGTGATGCCAGGATGCATGGTGTGTCTCAGCCCCAGATTTGTGTTCTTTAGTTTGACCTTGCCATTCACACTTGGAGGCAACAGCAGGATGGGAAATAGCGAAATGCCTGAACCACCTACCGGGCTTTCACAACAATCGAGCAGTTGCTGTGGGCATTTTTGCTCTTCCCTGGAGCAAGGCCAGATGCCACACCATTTGGTTCCAGTTTAAAACAGTAGTGCAGATATCAACTAAGTGCTTTGTACATCCTGAGAAGACATTTTACATCCATACAAAAGGCTCACCACACTCTCTGCACAGCAAGAATCAGAACAAACCAAACTGTATTAGCGGCAGCCACGGTGAATTACATTAGGTGACCTCTACACACCTTGACAATGTGGTCAAGCCAAACAACATATTGTGCGTAAACAGTAAGGATTACGTATCAAATGCACACAGACACAGACAGTGCAATGCACTTCACACACAAACACACCGTACTACGTACTTTCCACAGCAGACTATCATAGTGTAGGATATACGCATCAACATCAAATGCACATTACCTTGGATTTGTGAAAGACATTAATTAAATAGTCTCCTACTAACGGTAAATTATGAATTGAGCAAAAATAAAATCACATTAATAGCCTAGAGTAAAACCATTTTGGCAAATAATTTAAACATACCATAAATTAAAATTAAATTATTTGGAGGAGTTTGAGATAAACAGCACTTATTCAAGCGTAAGTCTTAGAAATGGGCGCAGAGTTTGGAATCTTCTGACAAAGATGGCATTTAAGCCTGAAAGCACATTTAATGGCCTTCCCAGCTTCCTTGGGTAGAGACAGTGAGCTATCTTTGAGAGGGGGCACAGAGAATGGTTAAGATGCAGTAAAGATGCTAGAGGGCAAGAGTCACATATGACTGCAGGTGACACGCTGGCACTGCTTGTACAGATGCTGCCTCACAGCACGAGAGACCCATGTTTAATCCAGACCTCGGATGCTCGCCTGCGTGGAGTTTGTATGTTGTCCTTGTTCCCGGGTCATGTCACACATCCCTATGACATGCATGTTTCTTGCTTAATAGGGCATCATCATTTGGCCTATTGTAAGCAGGTAATAGAATTCAATGGGAGGAGTGTGGAGGGAATCTGCGATCAGGAAAAATAAAATCAAAAGGCATAGGTTTAAAGATGAGAGAGAAGGGTGTTCTAAAGGGGATCGAACAGATTTGGGTCTACACCTGGAATGTACTGCCAGAGGTGGTGGCGCCAGATTAAATTACAACATTTAAGAAGCATTTGGACAAACAGGTAGGGCATCAATGCAGCAAATGGCGTTAATGTAGATGGGCAACTTCTTCGGCATGAAGATTTAGTTTGGTTCAGAGATACAGCATGGAAACAGGCCCCTCGGTCCACCAGGTCCGAGCTGACCAGCGATCCCCGTATATTAACACTATTATTAATACTATCCGACACACATTAGGGACAATTTTTACATTTACCAAGCCAATTAACCTACAAACCTGTACGTCTTTGGAGTGTGGGAGGAAACCGAAGATCTTGGTTACGTGGAAAGCGTACTAACTGTGTACAGACAGCACCCGTAGTCAGGATCCAACCCAGATCTGCGGCACTGCATTCGCTGTAAGGCAGCAACTCTACCTCTGCGTCACCGTGCCGGTGGTGGCCCCAAAGGCCTGGTTCGATGCTGTGCAGCCCTATGACTTTTGCAAAAAAGCATTTATCACCATTCCCCAACCGACACCCCCCCCCCCCACCACCATTTTATTGACAAATATGTTAATTATCAAAATAATATTTCACCTAAAGGCAAATCTGCATTCAGCACAACCACCACAATCTGCCATGTTAACAGTGTCTGGCCTCTAGGCGATTGCCATTTAATTGGCTTCTGACAAGGCCCAGGAAAACAGTCACTTCAATAATTGTTATTGCCGGGCATTAGTCAATCCCTTTTAGCAACATGCAGATCCTGGAAAATGTTGTACTTGTACAAGGCTTTGGCAAGGTTGCATTTGGAGTATAGTGTCCAGTTTAGGTCATCCTGGAGGATGTCAGAACAGGAAAGATTACAGGAAAGATTTACGAGGACTTTGCCAGAAGCCTGAGCTATAGGGAAAGTGTGGGCAGGCTAGGACTTTATTCCTTGGCGTGCAGGAGGAAGGACGAGAGAAGATCTTAGAAGCTAATAAAATCATGAGAAGGATAGATTGAATGGGTGAATGCACAGTCTTTGAGTGGGGGAGGGTGTGAATAAACGAGGACATAGGTTGAAGTTGAGAGGGATAAGATTTAATAGGAACCTGAGGGGCAACTTTTTCCACTCAGTGGGTGGTGTATGCAGAACGAGTTGCCAGAGGGGATAGTTGAGGCAGGTACTACAACAGCACTTAAAATACACTTAGACAGATACATTAAAGGATATGGTCCAAATGGAACCAGTTTAGAAAGAGAATCTTGGTTGGCATGGGCGAGTGGGGCCAGGGGGCCAGTTTCTGTGCTGTATGACTATGATAAATGAAAAGAAAATCTTAAAATTAAACCACAGATGAAAAGTGACAGCTATTCAATCGCATCCCAGCAATAAAATCTTAATTGCATTCGCTCAGATGGTAATAATCCAGGGCAAAGGTGAAACCAAGTAGCAAGAGAAACATGGCAAATTTGCAATAAAAACTTCTGCTGTATAACAGATTATTACCATCATAAATCAAAGGGAAGGGGATGAAAGTCCAGATCTCTCATTTCATATTTTGCTGTTGCTGCAAATTATTTCCCATAGGGCAGATTAAAACTAAATAATAAAATGTGGGACAGGTAGAAGCAAGGAACTGCATATGCTGGTTTAAGAAAAAGTGCAACCTTCAGATTATCAACAGTTCAAAGTGGAATAATTCCCTTGTCTGTTAAACAGCTCTGGGCCTGTGCTCTCCGGAGTTTGGAAGAGGGGGGATCTCGTTGAAACTTAGCGAATAGTGAAAGGCTGGGATAGAGTGGATGTGGAGGGAATATTTCCATTAGTGGGAGAGCCTAGAACCAGAGGGCACAGCCTCAGCCGTACAAAGATGAGGAGGAATGTCTTAATCAAAGGGTGGTGAGATTGACAAGTTTTTGATTACTAAAAGCATCAAAGGCTTAGGAGAGGCAGGAGAATGGGGTTGAGAAGGTAAGATAGATCAGCCATGATTGAATGGCAGACTCAATGGACTGAATAGCCTAATTCTACTCCTATAACTTATGCATGTATGAATCATGGATGACCATTTGCATAGGGAAAGCACATAACCTAGTAAAAGTGAGTTGGTTTATAAGACAAAATAAATGTGGGATAGGTAGTCCTTTGGACCGATCCCAGGTAAAGATTAATTTATCTTAGTACTTTAGTAATTAGTAATGAGTAACTATCAGACTCTACGGGGAGACATTCTTTAAAAAAACCCACAGGAATTGCAAGCTCGCTCTACATTCTTCATTCAGAATCCCATACAGAGGGTGGGAACACAGTGGCAAGGAAAGGCTGTCACGATGAAGCAGGTCACTAGACCCCAAGTTAAACATTCCTTGAATGCACAGGAGATAAAGAATAAGAAATGCAGCAGAGAATGCTGGAAAAAAACAGCAGGTTAAGGCAGCATCTGTGGAAAGAGAAACACAAATCTCAAGTTAAGATCTGAAGTATTAACTGGAGTTTCTCGCCCCACAGATGCTGCGTAACCTACTGTGCATTCTCTGCTTTATTTTGAATTTCCAACGTTAAGCTTCCTGAAAAAGTGAAAGGTTACAATCTTCAGATCATCGGCAGTCCGAACTGGAATAATACCTTCGTCTGTTGAACGGCTAAGCTTTCCTTCAATTGAGCATGAACATTTGCACAATGAAAGTACAGAAGCTGCTAAATGTGAGCTAAAACAAGACTAAATAAATGTGGGATAGGTAGACATTTGGACCGATCGCAGGTAAAAATTAATTCAAGCCAGTATTTCAGCATTTAGTAATGAGCAACTCTCTGACCCTATGGGAAAAGATCCTTTTATAAAAACATATACGCAGTCGGGCCACCCATCTAAATTGCCATCTTTGGCCGGGGAGAGATTTTATTCACACAGCAAACTGCTTTATTTTCTTTTTTGCAACTATGCAAAGCTGAATTTTAAATAACTGACAGACCATGACTGAGTAAACTCACTGACCGGCTTTAGTTTGTCTATGCAGAACATAATAACTTACAAGGAGACCAATCTTAAGTGGCCCAGTGGTTTAAGGGCTGAGGGAGCAAAGAGTGCAACTCGTGGGGACATTTGTGATGAGATAACGCAGGCTGGGAGACAGCTGTGAGATTACGCAGGCTGGGAACAGAATGAAAGTCAACAAATACGACCAACTGACTGACATGCTTAATATGTGTGAATAGTAGTAAATTGAAGGCCTTCATTTGAAAGGGCAGGCAGTCTTCATCTGGCTGGAGAAATTGTCATGATGGTTGTAACAGGAATGGCAGCAACTCAGCAAGGACTGTCCAGGTTACAGGGAGACATAAACAGAGGGGCTGCTCTGGGCTCAGAGTGAACAAGGTTTATTTCTCTTTGGAATTGGCCAGTCAGCTGTACTCCACTAAAACGAAGCAACAGGGGACTGCTCATAACATTTGGAGAAAGCAGACAGGACAGAGACTGGGACAAAGCAAAGTGCTGGATCAACTCAACGGATCAGGCTGCCTCTGTAGACAGATAACATTTTGGGTTGGGATCCTTCCTCAGATGGAATATTGGATTAATGTCGCCGGACAACATGATAACTTCCCCATTCCCCAGTGTGAGGGATGAATGCATGATGTCCTACCTATAGATTATGTCAAAAACAATGTTGAGGTGAATGTTTATGAGAACACTAGAAAAGTGAACAGGAAGGAGCCATTTACCCTGCCAGATAGGTCACTAACTCAATGGGGAGACGGAGGAACTGAAGGAAATCTACATTAGGCAGGAAATGGTATTGGGTAGACTGATGGAACTGAAGGCTGATGAATTCCCAGGGCCTGATGGTCTACATCACAGGGTACTTAAGGAAGTGGCTCCAGAAATCGTGGACGCATTGGTGACAATTTTCCTATGTTCTATAGATTCAGGATCATTTCCTGTGGATTGGAGGACAGCTAATGTTATCCCTCTTTTAAGAAAGGTAGGAGAGAGAAAACAGGGAATTATAGACCAGTTAGCCTGACATCGGTGGTGGGGAAGATACTGGAGTCAATCATAAAAGTTGAAATAGCGGCACAGTTGGAAAGCAGCAACAGGATCGGTCTGAGTCAACATGGATTTACGAAGGGGAAATCATGCTCGACTAATCTTCTGGAATTTTTTGAGGATGTAACAACGAAAATGGACAAGGAAGAGCCAGTGGATGTAGTGCACCTGGACTTTCAGAAAGCATTTTGATAAGGTCCAATTGAGGAGATTAGTGGGCAAAATTAGGGCACAAGGTATTGGGGGTAGAGTGCTGACATGGATAGAAAATTGGTTGGCAGACAGGAAACAGAGTAGGGATTAACGGGTCCCAGGCAGTGACTAGTGGGGTACCGCAAGGCTCGGTGCTGGGACCACAGCTATTTAACCATTAAAATAATCTCCTCTGCCTGCACATGATCCATATGCCTATCCAAATCTTTAAATGCCACTTTTGTATCTTCCTCCACCACCATCCCAGGCAATGTATTCCACAACTCACTACCTTCTGTGTAAAAGAAAATCTTGGACCCGCATATCATGCCTCATAATTTTATATACTTCTATCAGGCTTGCCCACAATCTCCGAAGCCCCACAGAAAACACCTCAAGTTTTTCCAAATTTCGTTTGTAGTTAATACCCTTCCAGACAGCATTCTGGTAAAGCTCTTCTGCACCCTCTCCAAAGCTTCCACATCCTTCCCATTAATCCAAATTAAATGTTACGTATGAATGGGTTTAGGAAAACCCCCCGTCTGAGGGGCAGTGGATGACTCGGACTCTCTGCCAGTGATGGAAGCAGAGACAAGAAGCACGCTGAGAGGTAACTTTTAAGACGGAGCTAGATATGGCCCTTGTGGCTAAAGGGATCAGGGGGTATGGAGAGAAGGCAGGTACAGGACACTGAGTTGGATGATCAGCCATGATCATATTGAATGGCGGTGCAGGCTCGAAGGGCCGAATGGCCTACTCCTGCACCTATTTTCTATGTTTCTATCGATGAAAACTTGAACTAATAACGTAAGAAAACAGAAGATGAGCTGGAGAGTGAGTAACCCAAATATTTTGGTTGGAGTGAATGCAAAGGACTGAGCCACCTCTGTTTTATATATTTAGAGTGATAGCTGAAAACTAATAAATAAAATACACATACTTCTGTTTTCACCTAAACAAGGAATTCCTTTAGAAAGGAAAAGAGGAGGAATTTCTTTAGTCAGAGGGTGGCGAATCTGGGGAATTAATTACCACAGACAGCTTCGGAGGCCAAGTCACTGGGTCTTTTTAAAGCAGAGTTTGACAAATTCTTGATTAGTAAGGGTGTAAGAAAAAACAACAGGCAGGAAAATGATGTTGAGAGAGATAGATCAGCCGTGATTGAATGGCAGAGTAGACTAGATGTGCCGAATGGCCAAATTTTGTTCCCATGATTTATGAACCATAGACCGATGAAAGAGATGACTTCCCACACCATTAACTTCATCGCTTAGAACAGCAGATGCGGGAAAAGGAAACAGGAGGCAAGAGGAAGAGAGGATGTTTACCCCATGTTGTGCATCTTGTTTTAGATTAAACAGCAGCAAGGAGAAATGGTGGGGGAGCACAGTGCGTTGTTGGTCCGAACGTAAGGGGAGATCTGAGTTACAAGTGATAGACACAAAATGCCGGAGTAACTCAGCGGGACAGGCAGCATCTCTGAAGAGAAGGAATGGGTGACGTTTCGGGTCGAAACTTCTTCAGACAAGAGAGACAGAACTTATCCCCAGAGCTTGGCAGAATCACAGTTTTGAATCGACAGCAGAGAGGCCAAGATAAAAGACTGTCAGACCAGAACTGGAATACTGTGGGCTCACTCTGGGATAGGTGTGAAGGATGTTTAAAGGGCACAGTGGAAATTAAGAAAATGATTCCCAAAGGCAAAAGGCTTCAGAGGCATGGACTGGAGATTGGCAACAGAACAAGTTATGAAGGAATCCAGTGGAAGTATTTATTATTATGACAGCTTTGTTTAGTTTAAAGATACAGCATTGATACAGGCCCTTCGGCCCACCGAGTTTATGCTGATCGGCGATTATCCTTTCACACAAGTTCTGTTATCGCACATCCACTCTCTGAACACGAGTGTCAATTTACAGATGGCAATTAAGCTACAAACCAGCGCGTCTTTGAGATGTAGGTGGGAACCGTATCACCCGGAGGAACCCCATGCTGTCACAGGGATAACATGCAAACTCCACACACATACAGTACCCGAGGTCAGGATCAAACCTGGTCTCAGGTGCCACGAGGCAGAGGCTCTACCAGCTGTGCCACTGTGCTGCCCCAAGATGTAGACAGTGGATAGAGCACGACTGCCCTCACTGTCAGTGGGAACACAAACGAGTACATATAAATATGCACGATTCACACAGGAAGTAGAAGTAACACAAAGGAAAATGTCCCCATCCGCACAGACCTATAGTTAGGCTTTGGTATGCATGTCGATGGAGAGCACTGGACGCAGATTCATCTGTGGTGTGCAGACGGGAGCAGAGCAAGTATCTGAAAGGAAATTAATCTGGCAGGATGACGGCGGGAGGGTGGAGAACGCTGGATTGCTCTTCCATAGAGACAATGCAGACATAACTGGTCAAAAGGCCTCCTTCTGGCTGTAACTGTTCTTGCAATTGGGTGAAGCAATGGGTACCTGCTCATGGAAACAGGGCAGGATGTGCCCGGTGCTTTAAAACCAGAGGCTACTTGTGCGTTTTGATGAGACAATTAGAAAAATAAATTAACAAGAAGCTCACCAAAAAACAGGACATAAACTTGCTCTCACCCACACCCCCATCTACCAATCCAACATTTCTGAACTTGATTCAGTGGCTAATTTCCGAGAAAATAAAAATCTGAAACCCTGCGAGGGAGGCCAGAGGTTGTCGATGGCACTGGTCCTAATTTGAGCATTGCTGTACAAACCAGTGGTTATTGTAACTCCACCTGCTGAGCTAAGAGCCAATTTGACTGAGGTTAGATAATTTCAGATGTTCTCGATAGCCTGGTACATCCCGCCAACCTCCCTTCTCGCTTATCACTCATCCAGCCGCACGCTTACTCTGCGCAGGTCCAGCCTTCGCAACACCCAGTGCTGGTCCTGCAGGCTTGGGGTTATTTAACATGGGGAGTTTCGGATGACACTGTATGGAAACCTTTCAGGCGCCCGGCTACCGCAGACAGCTGGATGGACTGGCCATGTGGAATCCCCTGTCACAGAGGCGTCTCCTGGAGGATCTCCACCTCCTGATCCTTCTTCGCCACCCCAAGCTCGACGGACAAGTCAGCGTCAAGCCCCTGCTTCTGCTCTATACACTCGGTCGTGTCTTTGCGCAGCTCCCCGTTCGACGCCTTCTGCACAAGCGAGCATTGAAGGCTGGGCTCGTTGATCTGTGTGGGCGAGAGCAGCAAGACTTCAGGCAAGCTAACTGTAGATGGTTTATGCATGCAACCAATAATATAGCTACCTCAGTACCTATAACCCCGCCTTAGTTAACATCAATCATAACGCTTTCCCCTCCCTGGATATAGTTCAGTAGAAGAATGTAACCAGTGCTTGCTGACGTGTGTTATACCCTGTGCTATCATTAAAGGATGCTATACACTCCAAGAGTATGTGAATTGCATTTTTACACTAACATTTCTGAGAGACAAATAAAAAGACAAAGTGCTGGAGTAACTCAATGGGTCAGGCAGCATCTCTGGAGAACGTGGATAGATGACATTTTCAGGTCTCGACCCATAACTTTACCTCATATATCCACATTCTCCAGGGAGGCTGCCTAACCCACTGAGTTACTCCAGCACTTTGTTTCATGGAGCCATGCAGTGTGGAAACAGCCTCTTCGGCCCAAAGTGCCCACACTGACCAACATGTCAAATCTACACTAGTGCCACCTACCTGCATTTTGCCCATATTGTTCTAAACCTATCCTATCCATGTACCTATCTAAATGTTTCTTAACCGTTGCAACAGTACCTGACTCAACTACCTCCTCTGACAGCTAGTTCCATACACCCATCAACCTTTGTGTGAAACGGTTACCCCAGGGGAAACCCACAGTCATTAGGAGCATGCTTTGGTGGAAGGAGGACGATGGTAAGAGTGGGAGACACCAGAGGCTGCTGGTCTTGAATTCTTGAGTAAGAAGAACGGCTGGAGGAACAGAGCAAGTCAGGCGTCATCTGTAAGCTCCAGAGGCAAATATATTAAATAAAGGTCACCAGAACTGCAAGACAGCTGGTTTGACAATGGGCCCCAACCCAAAACACCTATCCGTGTCCTCCAGAGATGCTGCCTGACCCGCTGAGTTACTCCAGCACTTTGCATTCCGCGCAAGATTCTAACATCTGCAGTTCATTGTGTATATCCCCGGTTATGGAGGGGATATTTTAGCTGAAAGGTTCTGGGGTTGGGGGAGGGGGGGGGGGCCTCATTAAAAAAAGTCACTATTTAAGACGGAAACAAGGAAAAAGATGTTCTCTCGAAAAATCATAAATCTTTGGAACTCCCTCAAAGGGCAGTGGAAATAGCCTTGGAATATGTTTCTTGCAAATGAAAAGATTCTTCCTGGGAAAAGGGTGAAAGCTTACCGGAGATAGGTAGGACTGCGGAGCAATTAAGTTTCAGGGACTCTGAAGCTGCAAAAGGGCGCTGGAGTATGGCACCTGTGTGCCATGCCAAAAGGATATATTGTAATCATGTAATCAGATACAACACAGACTCCTGCCACCTGCAGAGGTTCTCAGATGACTCGGCAATTGTGGGTTGCATTAGTGACGGGAGTGAGGCTGAATACAGTGTAGTCAACGACCTTGAGTGGTCCGGGCTGAATCATCTGCAGCTCAACACCGACAAGACTAAGCAGTTAGCAGTGGACTTTAGGAGGAGAGGAATACCCCAATCTCCATCAAGTGTGTGGATGTGCAGTTTACCAAGGAGTACAAGTACCTTGGAGTTTACCTGAACAGTAATCTGGACTGGTTCAGGAAAGCTAAGGCACTGTATAAGAAGGGACAGAGCTGTCTGTACTTTCTGAAGAGGCTCCGCTCTTTCAGATTTTCGATCTGCACTAAGATACTGTGGATATTCTATCAATCGGTGGTGGCCAATGTCATCTTCTTCGCTGTCCTGTGCTGGTAGTAGCAGGATGAAGGCCGTGGATACCAACAGAATTAGCAAGCTCATCAGGAAAGCTGGCTCCACCTGGGGGTGGAGTTGGATTCACTGAAGGTGGTCTTAGAGGGGAGGATGCTGAAGAGCATCCTGGACAATACAGCTCACCCCCTCCATGACACACTGGTCACCCCGCGTACCTTCAGGAACAGTACGGTTCCACCAAGATGCAGCATAGAACGCCACAGGAGATTCTTCTTCCCTGTGGTTATCAAACTATACAACTCCTCTCCCTTCTGTCGTGGGGTAGACTGAATCTGGAGGTGTACGTTTTCATACTTCTATACCTCTTGCCTAATGAGAGAGGGGAGTAGTGGGAGTGGCCAGGGTGTGACTTGTCCTTGATTATGCTGGTGGCCTTGCCGAGGCAGCGCAAAGTGTAGATGGAGTCAATGGGAGGTTAGTTTGTATGACAGCATGGACTGCGACCACAATTCTCTGCAATTTCTTTAGTCGAATGCTCGACTTTCTTCACTTACCGCTGGGTGATAGCGGACTCCACAGCTCAGCTTTTCCTTGCATCTTTCAGGCAAAAAGAAGAGTAGGTACCGAAGAACAGGAACCACAGTGGAAGGATTCACATTTTCCCCTTTCATTGGGCCTGCAACACAAACAAATGGCCTAAACTTACCCATTAAAAAAAATACGTAGACAATGATGTATTTATATCTGTACAAAGTTACACCCTGAAAAAATGTGTGCACATGCATCTAGATACAGACACAAGCCCACTAACCTATGCCAAAATATGCAATTAGAGATTCTATTGTATGGAAAAGTTTGAGAAATAGATTCATAGTTGTACAGCATAGAAACAGGCTCTTCAGCCCAACTCATGCATGCTGAACAAGTTACCTAGCAGATTTAGTTCACGTACCTATGTTTGGCCTAGATCCTTCTGAACCATTCCTATCCATGTACCTGTCTAAATTGCTCTCAAATCCTTCAAATCCTTTAAACCCTTTAAATCTTTTCCCACTCTCTTTAAATATGTATCTCCTGGTTCTGGACTCCTCTACCCATGGCAAAAAGTCTGACCAGTCACCTTCTTTCCCTCTCATGATTTTATGAACCTCTATAACATGTCCCTTCAGCCTCCTATCCTCCATGAAAAAAGGCTCAGCCTATATAGTCTCCCCTAACCTTTCAAGTCGCAGAAAGATCCTTGCAAATTTTTGCTGCACCTCTTCAGCTGAAAGGAGGAACACACACACACACCACTGTAAAATGTTTGGTTCCAGTGTCACATGGTTCCCTCTTGCACCCAGTTCCAATAAATCACGGTCTTTGTTTATTCAGGCCCATATTGGGATTTCAGAGGAGGTACAGTGGTAGATTTGCTGCTATTATAGTGCCAGAGACCCGGGTTTGATCCGGACTACAGGTGCTGTCTGTATGAAATTTATACATTCTCCGTGACCTGTGTGGGTTTTGTCCAGATCAGGTTTCCTTCCACAATGCAAAGATGTGCAGGTTTGTCAATAAATTGGCTTTGGTATAAATTGTTAATTGTCCCAAATGTGTAGGATAGAGTTCATGTACCGGACTATCGCTGGGCCGAAGGGCCAGTTTCTGAGCTGTATCTCTAAACTAAACTAGGCTCACAGTTTGCAAGTTGCACTGGAAGTAGTTTGCTGGCTGATGTCATTGCCTTCCAGGCATATAAACATTTTAGCTTGTTTACTCGTGCATATTAGCAGCTTTAGATTATAGGGAATATTTATATTTGCAGCGTGTACTGTAAACAAATGAGATGGCCGTGATGGTATCAGTATTTTTGGAGCCACAAGCGAATGCAGACGGTGTAATCTTGAAAGAAAAAGCAAATTGCTGAAGAAATTCAGGATTAAGCAGCACGCAAAGATACAAGGAAAGTTGATATTTCAGGATGAGACTCTTGCAAAAGGTATTGCAGAGGCTTGACAACTAACATGGCCTATCACGCAAACAAACCTCCTTTCCATTGACTCCATCTTCACTTTACGAAAGGCCACCAGCATAATCAAGCACCAGTCTCACCATAGTCACTCCCTCCTCTCCCCTCTCCCATCAGGCAAGAGGTACATAACTTTGCACTCATACCTCCAGATTCAGTGACAGCTTCTTCCTAGCGGTCATCAGGCAATTGAACAGTCCTTTCACCAGCTAGAGTGCGGTCCTGACCTCCGATCAACTTCATTGGAGACCTTCGAACTATCTTCACATTTCATCTTGCACAAAGCATTATACCCTTTATCCTGGATCAGTACACTGTGAACAACTTGATTGCAATTGTGTATAGTCGTTTCGCTGACTGGATAGCACGCAACAAAAAGCTTTTCATTGTACATCGGTAAGCATGACAATAATAAACAAAATATTTTAATTGGGAATTAAATTGATGCACTAATGCACTGACAAGGAAGGATGGGATCTGAACTCACACTCTACAGCCCATGATGCTTAGAAAGGAGACTCAAAATTGACCATTTTGCTTTGAGTAATCTTATACTTTACCTGTTAGGAAACTGACCAGCAGTCCTACGACAACTACGGTGGCTGCACTGTGTCCACTGTACCATAAATATGAGAGAGAATAGAACTTCTTCAGCCCTGTGGGACTGCAGAACAGAGGAAGCATTACGCTAGGAAATGCAAGATCAACAAAGTCATTCAGATTGTAAAGACTCCTCCACCATTGTGAAACGCGTGGGTTCTCACACGTACCCTGCACTTGCTGCCACTGTTGTTTGGTTAACTGTTGCTATGACGGTGGTTGTCAGGGAGAGGGTGATGTTTTCGATGCTGGTAGCGTTTATGAACGAAAGCCGTGTTCGTTGGGAAATAAAACTGCCAATTCCTATCCAAAACGCCATCACCAGGCCAGCCACCAAGCCCGAGATTGCACCCTAGAAGAAGCAAAAGATTAGCAAAGGCAACAATTAAAGTTGACTTGAACATTATATTTTACAAAAAACATTCCCAGATATCACCTGCAATTGCATGGACTGCAGGAGTTGCCAGTTTACATAGAAATTAGGTGCAGGAGTAGGCCATTCGGCCCTTCGAGCCTGCACTGCCATTCAATATGATCATGGCTGATCATCCAACTCAGTATCCTGTACCCGCCTTCTCTCCATACCCCCTGATCCCTTTAGCCACAAGGGCCACATCTAACTCCCTCTTAAATATAGCCAATGAACTGGCCTCAACTACCTTCTGTGGCAGAGAATTCCAGAGACTCACACCTCTCTGTGTGAAAAATGTTTTCCTCATCTCGGTCCTAAAGGAATTCCCCCTTATCCTTAGACTGTGACCCCTTGTTCTGGACCTCCCCAACATCGGGAACAATCTTCCTCCATCTAGCCTGTCCAACCCCTTAAGAATTTTGTAAGTTCTATAAGATCCCCCCTCAATCATCTAAATTCTAGCGAGTACAAGCCGAGTCTATCCAGTCTTTCCTCATATGAAAGTCCTGATATCCCAGGAATCAGTCTGGTGAACCTTCTCTGCACTCCCTCTATGGCAAGAATGTCTTTTCTCAGATTTGGAGACCAAAACTGTACGCAATACTCCAGGTGTGGTCTCACCAAAACCCTGTATAACTGCAGTAGAACCTCCCTGCTCCTATACTCAAATCCTTTCGCTATGAATGCTAACATACCATTTGCTTTCTTCACTGCCAGCTGCACCTGCATGCCTACTTTCAATGATTGGTGTACCATGACACCCAGGCCTCGTAGAATCTCCCCTTTTCCTAATCTGCCACCATTCAGATAACAGTCTACCCTCCTGTTTTTACCACCAAAGAGGATAACCTCATATTTATCCACATTTTACTGCATCTGCCATGCATTTGCCCACCCGCCCAGCCTATCCAAGTCACCTTGCAGCCTCCTAGCATCCTCCTCACACCTAACACTACCCCCCAGCTTAGCGTCATCCGCAAACTTGGAGATGTTGCATTCAATTCCCTTGTCCAAATCATTAACATATATTGTAAATAGCTGGGGTCCCAGCACTGAGCCTTGCGGTACCCCACTAGTCACTGCCTGCCATTCTGAAAAGGACCCGTTTACTCCTACCCTTTGCTTCCTGTCTGCCAGCCAGTTCTCTATCCACATCAATACTGAACCCCCAATACTGTTTACTTGGAGTTCCTGTCTTTTGCATGTGTGATCAGAGTCATATTGTGGCCTGAATAGTGAAGGACACCAGATTCCATCCCCAAAGAGATGTGAATCAGACGGACTAGAAAGACACCGAGACCTTCACTAGTTCTAGCTCTTTATTGCTCTACTTCAAACAAGTTAAAACTCTTGTCCTGTGTGGTAGGATTTGAATTATTGTTCATTCAGTGAAGTAACATAACCCAGATGTGGCCAATCATAGAATGGAACAGGAACAAACGCTTGAACCCACGATATCTGTGCAGAACATGTTGCGAAGTTAAACTACTCTCGTCTGCCTGCATGTGCCGCCATTCTCTGCATATGCCTATTTTTATTAATCGACTCCATCTACTTGCATTGCAACTTTCAGGAAGCTGTGGTTTGGAATCCTAAGATCCCTTGGTACATTAATGCGGTTAAGTGTCTTGTCATTAACTGCATACTTTCCCTGTACATTCAACCTCCCAAAGTGCAACACCTCACATGGGTGGCACAGTGGCGCAGCAGTAGAGTTGCTGCCTTACAGCTCTTGCAATGCTGGAGACCCAGGTTCGATCCCGACTACGGGTGCTGTCCATGCGGAGTTTGTACGTTCTCAGAGATGCCAACCCTAAATTTAGTTCACAGTAACATTCAACCCATTTGTCCGTAACAAATGGGGTTAAATGCATTTCTCTCCGTACTCACTTGGGGTTGTTGCCGGCGGGTCTGCGCCTGCGCACTGGTGCAGATCAGCGGGCTGCCGGCGGGCGGGTGCGGCACATGCGCACTTGGCAAGGTTGCCGGCGGGTCTGCGCCTGCGCACTGGGTGGGGGTGGGGGGGGGGAGGCCCGGTGATGGGGCTGCCGCGAGCGGCCGGCTGGCGGCAAGAAAGTGCCGCTGATCGCGCGGGCCGGCGCCGCCCGGGCTCTGGGCCGGGCGTGGCGTGGCTCGAAATGGCGCCAGGCCCGGCAACCCTCCCCCACTGCGCACGCGCGGCCACTGGGGCCCGGCAACCCTCCCGCACTGCGCACGCGCGGCCACTGGGGCCCGGCAACCCTTAACTGCGCAGGCGCGGACACTAGGGCCCGGCAAAGTGCCGCTGATCGCGCGGGCCGGCAAACCGGGGACACATGGCGCCGGCGTTCATCACGGGAGGAACACCGGCGCGGCGGTGTTCCGTAACAGCATGTTTGGCTGCCGGAACACCGTAAAAAGGTTATTTCGCCGGGACAAAATACGGCGAATCCGGGACACTTGGCATCTCTGCGTTCTCCCCGTGACCGCATAGGTTTTCTCTGAGATTTTCTGTTTCCGCCCACACTCCAAATCGTACAGGTTGTCGGTTAATTGGCTTAGTATAAGTGTAAATGGACCCTAGTGTGTGCAGAATCGTGTTGTGTGGGAATCGCTGGTCGGTGTGGACCTGGTGGGCCGAAGGGACTATTGCTGCACTATATCTCTAAACTAAATCGAAACTAAAAATTACACTTCATCTGCCATTTTACTACTTCTGTAGCTGAACTATATCCCAATATGTACAATGACAGCTTCTCTCAGAGTCCGCAATTCCACTGATTTTGGTATCATCTGCAAATTTACCAATCAACCCATCTACATTTAGATCTATACTACACCTACATTACAACAAAAACAATATATTCTCCCGATCTTTCCCAGCAACCCTTGCATCTATCTGACTCCTTTTGGGAGCACCACCCTTGTAGATCATTACCATTCTGCAATACAAATAGTGTCCTAAGTGAAGATTAATAGGTTATTGATTAGTAAGGGTGTCAAGGGTTACGGGGAGAAGGCAGGAGAATGGGATTGATGGGAAGAATGGGGAGGGGGAAATAGATCAGCCATGGTTGAATTGTGGAGCAGACTTGATAACCTGAACGGCCTACTTCTGCACCTTTGTCTTATGAACTAACATTCTACAAGACCTGTTTCATTGGATGCGTTATGTCTGATCCTTGGACACTCTTTATCCCATTAGAACCTCTCATTATCTCAAACTGCTTGAAATACTCAGCCGGTCAGGCAGCATTTATCAAAACAAACACAATGGTCAACATTTAAGGTTGACGACTTTTCAACAGAATTCAACCTTTCCTCAACATTCTTTACCCTAAGCATTAATGGGCCGATGCACAACAATGCACTATGTCAATATCCTTGCACAACTACATTAGCTGATGAACCCATGTCTTTGAAAGCCATAATAAACACTCACCGCAGAATTAGCCATCGGGAAAAACATTCCCAGGCAGAAGACGCCAAGTAGAGGGCCACCAATCATCCCAAATATACTCAAAGCTGCCTAGGGTTGAACAAGGATGGGCACATTAGACAAGCTCAGCATTCACAGATCATGGAAATAGCTTAAAATGGAGGCCTTTCATACAACACCTGTAGCACCGAGCCCATCAGGGATGCGATGTATGCCATTCCAAGGCAGAGCAATCCATAGCCTAGGGCTGTAAAGATACAGGAACATTAACTTATTGGAAGCTGATAATAAAATGGCCCAAAAAGCAAAAAAAATCTTTGCACAAGGTCCAGTTGGAATACAAATGCTGAGGGAGGGTTTGAGCAAACAGTAAAGATGCAATTTAATGACTTGGGAGTATGGTACAAAACAGAGTGCTGGAGGAACTCAGTGGATCAGGCAGCATCCACAGAGGGAATGAACAGTTGACATTTTGGTCGGGACTCTTCTTCGGAAATATTGTGTTCAGTGTTGTTCACCGTGGTGTGGGAAAGATGCCATTACGATGGAAAGAGTGCAGGGAAAATAATATATAATTTCATAAAAGGCACTGGAGTTTTGAAAGAAAATGTCAAGTCTCTTGCATGTGTTTCCAGTCTGTAGACAATAGTTCTTGGTGCCTTGAAGGTTTATAAATCGGTCACGGGTAGGTGAAAAGGATTTACTACTGCTGTTACTCAGCAGCATTCCAAGACAGGATTAATTGGAGCAAATGAAATATGTCATGAGGCAGAGGCTGATTAAAAAGTAATTAAGCCAGATTTAGTGGTCAAATATTTTGAAAAGCACAAGGTGGAATTGGAAGCAAGACAAGTTTAGTTTAGAGATACAGCATGGAAACAGGCCATTCGGCCCACCGAGTCTGCACGGACCAGCGATCCCCACATATTAACAACAGCCTACACAACACCAAGGAGAATTTTACGTTTATACCAAGCCAATTAACCTACAAACCTGTACGTCTTTGGAGTGTGGAAGGAAACTGAAGGTCTCGGAGAAAACCCATGTGGTCACGGAGAGAACGTACAAACTATGTACACACAGCACCCGCAGCCAGGATCGATCCTGGGTCTCTGGCGCTGCAAGCTCTACCGTTGTGCCACCGTGGAGTTATACCAATTTTCCAAGTCCTGACAACTGCAATACCTATACTCATTTCAAACATTTTTGAGGTTAACCAACTCCGATCACTGCTGCCCTTATTTCAACTCTTCTGGGTCTTGTTTACACAACACACCAATGTGCTTGCAGAACTATGCTGAACATCACCTCATTTACAATTCTCACCCTTTTCTCCAATCTTTCTCTGCAACCTTCTTCAGCCATGTAAACTTGAGACATTTGAACATCCAATTTTAAATGTTTAGTTTTTGGAGATAAGTGGCGCAGCAATAAAATTGCTGCCTTACAGCGGCAGGCACCCAGGTTTGATCCTGACTGCAGGTGTTGTCTGTACAGAGTTTGTATGTTCTCCCTTTGACTGCGTGGGTTTTCCAGTGTTCTCTCACACTCTGAAGAGGTACAGGTTAATTGACTTCTAGGTTAATTGTCCCTAGTGTGTGGGCTTGTGCTAGTAGTGCATGGGGCTGGTCGGCGCAGACTCAGTGGGCCAAAAAGTCTAAAGTCCAAAGATACAACATGAAAACAGACCCTTCACCCATTCACACCAGTTCTATGTTATCCCACTTTCTGATCTAATCCCAACACGCTAGAGCCAATTTACAGAGGACCAAATAACTTACAAAGCGACATGTCTTTGGTATGTGGGAAGTAACCCGGAGAAAACTGACACGGTCATAGGGAGAATGTGCAAACTCCACATGGACAGCACCAGATATAAGGATCAAACCCGGGGCTCTGGTGCGGCAAGGCAGCAGCTCTACCAGTTCTGTTCTTGTGCTCGTTCACTGTTTTTTTCTCTCACTTTTCATCTTTTTTTGAAATTGTGTAACTGAAACACAATTTGTTCTTGTGCGCCGTCAATGAACGTGTGTCTGCGATACTGCAAGATTTTCAATCTAGCTGCACCTATCATACTTGGGCATATGACAAACTCCACTTTATCTGATGAACAATTATCCGCCAAGATACTAAGCCCTGAAATACCAACCAGGCCTGTCCTCATTTTTTAATTCTTTGATCAAGCTTTATGCTCTCATCATATCTATGTGCCATCAGCTACATATGTTCTGGCAGCACACATCTGTGCAGTACCATTGGGTCTTCTGATAAAAACTGCTCTGATTACACAAAAGGACACGAAGTGCTGGAGTAATAGCAGGTCAGGTAGTATCCCTGAAGAACATGGACAGGTGATGTTTCAGCTCGAGACTCTTCTTCATACTCTGATTGCACAAAATTATTATCTTTCACTGGTACTTACCGAGACTCTTGGATACCAGCGCGGCACGACTCTCAGTCATGTCCGGATAGTGAGGTTTAATAAGGTCGGCCATAGTGACAGCAGCCAGTGAATTGAATGCAGATGATATAGTGCTGAGGGGACAAGCAGTAATTAATCGTCAATGAGAGCTTTTGGTAACATGGCTTCCACTGAGCAAGCTTCATCCATCTAATGAAACATGCAAATACTTGAAACAGCACATTGGACAATTAACGACAATCATTGTGCCTAGGGAGGCAAGCAACTGCAGATGCTGGTTTCCAAAAATCAGAGTGCTGGAGTACTTCGGCAGATCAGGCAGCATCTTAGGAGAACAAGGATCGGTGATGTTTTGCGTTCTGAATCTGAAGGATCCCGATTCAAAACATCATTTATCCATGATCTCCAGAGATGCTACCCAACCTGCCGAGTTACTCCAGCACTTTGAATTATGTCTGAACACATTAAATTTCCGAATAAAATCCTGGTGTGAAATTGGCATCAACCTCAAGGTTGTGCAAATACTTCAAACTTGGCATGACTGAGGCTCGATATTATTGTTCATGAGCAAGTATACTATTATAGGATTCCAAAAATGCAGTGACAATCAACGCAAATTTATTGTTGATTGCTGTTTTCTGATCTTTTGGGCAACAGATGGCCAGACAGGGAAGACATCATGTTAAAGAAGGAACTGCAGATGCTGGAGACTCGAGGGTACACAAAAGGCTGGAGAAACTCAGCGGGTGCAGCAGCATCTAAGGAGCGAAGGAGGAGATAAGGAAGAAGGGTCTCGACCCGAAACGTCGCCCATCTCCTTCGCTCCTTAGATGCTGCTGCACCCGCTGAGTTTCTCCAGCCTTTTGTGTACCTAGGGAAGACATCTCAGCTATCCTAACAGCTTTCTTCCTTTCCAAAGTTTCACTGTTTAAAAGATAGATCACATGTATACACAAACTATTTGGGATTTAAGGCAAACATTCTCCTAAAACAAGGTACTTGGACTGTAAGGCATAATGGAACACAGGCCTAATGCAGGGAAATGGAATTAGCATTTGGAATCAGGCATCACAGTCAGCATGGATTAGTTGGGCCGAACGACCCGTTTCTGTGCTGTGAAGCTCAATGACTCGAATAGAATGCTGGAATACCTCAGGTTAGGCAGTATCTGTGGAAAGAATGGATAGGTGACGTTTCTTCAGAATATTGCCTGACTCGCTGAGTTACTCCAGAACTTTGTTTCATGCATACTTGCAGCATCGGCAGTTCCCTGTGTCTCCAGCTCAATTACAGTATTCTTAAATGAATAGTCTGACAGAAAAGAGCAATGCAAAAACATGCAATTGCTGAGCAAGGCAACATAATCAAAAAATTATGGATAAAGCATTCAAAAGCAATGCCAAAAATCTTTCCTTCAAAGGATGGAAATACAGAGACACTACAGTCAAAACACTTCAGTGGCAGTCACAGAGCAAAGCCATGTTAATTAATTCACAGGATGCAGGCATAAAATCTCAACAGGCGGCACAGTGGCACAGCGGTAGAGTTGTTGCCTTACAGCGCTAAAATCGATCCCGACTATGGGTGCTGTCTGTACGGAATTTGTACGATCTCCCCGTGACCACGCAGGCTTTCTCTGAGATCTTTGGTTTCCTCCCACACTCCAAAGACGTACAGGTGTGAAGGTAATTGGCGTGGTAAATGTAAAAATTGTCATTAGCGTGTGTAGGATAGTGTTAATATGCATTGGTCACTATTCGGCATGGACCCGGTAGGCCGAAGGGCCTGTTTCCGCGGTGTATCTCTAAACTAAACAAAACTGTCCCATAACTGAGACAACAGTTAAGAATCACCATATTTTGAGAAGAAATGGTGGAATGGCATTGTCAGGAGTCATGCACAAGGTAACGAAAGGTAGATTTCATCTGCCAACCTGGGCTGACATGGTAGATGATAGAAACATAGAAACATACGATCTCACAGTATCACCTGCTTCTCTGAACGCAAGCTGAGGTAGCGCTGAACTTGCTCCTGGTTCACTCCATACAGCCCAGCATCATGAACTGGCTCAAAGATATCTGCGTCAGCTATTTATGATAATCCATCATTGCTGTGGCTATTGTTACTGAGGCTAGATTTGTAAATTAATGTTTTAAACTCCAGGGATGACTTATTAAGTGGAATTTAAATTCTCCAGATGCCAAAGTAGGATTTGAACCCCTGTCTTGGAATCAGTTGGCTGCCAATCCTGTACATTAAATACTATTCTACACAAAACCAAAGGTAGATTTTGTTGCAAGAGCATTAAAGACTATGGAAGTTGGAGGTCTAGATAGTGTCAGAGTCATACAGTATGGAAACGTACTAAGTGATCCATGCCCACAAATGGCCTAGATACCCCCAAACCTCTCTTCTCCATGTACCTTTCCAAATGTCTAAAATTTAGTTATTGCACCTGCCTCAACGATTTCCTCTGGCAGTTTGTCCCATTTACATACCATCAGGGTGCTCCATGCGAAATAGTCGGCCCTCAAGTTTCTATTAAATCTTTCCCCTCTCACCTTAAACCTATGTCGTCTAGATCATGATTCCCCTTCCAGTTACATCCCACCATCTACCTCCATAAGATCACCCCACAGCCACCTGCGCTCCGGTATAAAGTCCTAGCCTGCCTAATATCTCCCTATAGATCAGGCCCTTGAGTCCTGGCAACTTCCTTGTAAATCTTCTCTGCACCCTTTTCAGTTTATCGCATCCTAACTATAGCACAATGACCAAAATTGAACACAAAGATCGGATGCAATCTAACTGAAGCGAGCGAAGGGATTGCAGAGTGCACTCCAGTTTACGTGTTGCCCATTACCCAAATTACTTGATCATCAACAGCTTCTCGAAAATCATTTGATGATTTCCATCACAGCATCAGACAACCAAGGGAGTTCTGGATCCGTGGTTCATTGTTTTCTTGGCATCTTGACTGAGATGAGCAGACACAATGTACTATGTACAATAAAACCAAGGACGTACAATGAAAATGCCAAGGTTGATTATGATTGCAGTCGAGGTTCCACAAGTCTGCAGACTCTGCTGTTGCAAGATCACTCCCATTAATTCATAAACACTGTGTTTATATCAACGTACCTGAGAGCTCCACTGAACAGGCATGCGATGAAGAGACCAGGTAAACCAGGATAATCCTGAAGCACGTCCATGACGAAATAAAGAACCAGCTGTAATTCATCCAGAGTTGACATTGTTGAATTAGATTAAATTGGCAATGGTGTACAGAAAACAAAAATCACTGATAGACACAAAATGCTGGAGTAACTAAGTGGGGGGTTAGGCAGCATCTCTGGCGAAAATGGATAGGTGACGTTTCTGGTTGCGACACCGAATTTGCTGATGCAATGAAGAAGGAGGGGGTGGTGGCGGCACAGATAGAGCACGAATGCTAATGCTGGTCATATGGAATGAAGGTCCGACTGTGCTATTAATTACCAATGCAGCCCTTGGGATGTGCTACAGTCATGACAGGAAGCTACAGAAAGCTATTGCCTGACACAGTTGGGTTTTTAGACAGAAGGTGGCAGTGATACCTGGTCAGAGGCGGAGACGTAACCCTTTTGCAGGGGACCGTTCTCTCCATAGCGAGCGTACATAACCAGGCCCATCAAACATCCCATGGCCAGGACTATCTGTTGGCAAGGAAACACTGCGTAGCACGACCTATCATGGGGTGGAAGGGAGAAAACAAACAAAGGGAGTCAGAAGCTACAGGCAGAAACAGCAAAACGCAAGGCATTTAACCAATTACTGGTGCATTTTTATTCAGAAAGATTTCTCCCTGTAGCACAAACAAGGAAACAGGCAAGGGAGACAAACCCGACACCTGGAGCCAGAAACCGCGAGCAACAATCCACAGTGCCACTAGCTCAAGTGACTTTCCAGTGCACAAACTAGTGACAAAGTATTGTCATGGCGTTGAGACGGTTGCTGATATTAATACCTACACTAATTTCACCTGGCACCACCTCAAGGCTCTCCAAATACTGTCTAAAGCAACAAGAATATTTTTTACTGTCCTAAGTAATTTATGAACAATTTATGTACAAACTATGTTACTGAATGTTTGTTTGGGTCTGTGCTGCTGCAAGGTATATTCTCATTGCACCTGTACCTTATCGTAATTGTGCATACAACAAACTTGACGAAATGATCAACAGTACTGCAGCAGGCCCTTTGCACAAGGCACAATGTACAAGGCAAGCTCGAGAAAAGTGCAACATAACTTACTTGATTACCCGGCTTACGTAATGCTTGTGCAATAAATTCTCTTTATCCTGTATCTGTGCACTGTGGGTGGATTGATTGTAATCATGTACTGGGCTCGAAATTAGTGGTTGCCCGGGTGCCAATGACCACCCAAAGTGCCGCCGGGCAACCTAAACGCCGACTCATTTTGCCCGGCTTAGCAAGCAAATACTGGTTTATACCAATGGACACAAAAAACTGGAGTAACTCCGCGTGTCAAGCAGCATCTCTGGAGAATAGGAGAGTGATGTTTCGTGTCGATGGCGGCGGCTGTATTTCTCTAGTATCTTTGATTGCAGGGTAAACATACTTGGTGTGTAGTGACGAAGGGTCGGAGCGAATGATGGGTTTCGAACGGCGGCAGCAGCGGCCGCGATAGCGGCTTTACCGCCTCCTCCTCCAGCACCCTGCCCAGCGGAAGGAGGTCTCCCTCTCCCTCCTCCTCCCGACCTCGGCTTGCGAGAGGGGTTGTTTTGAAAGCGCAGTTGGTGAATTTGCAGCAGTATCTTTTGATTTGCAGGCAGCGGCTGTTATCGCCCTGATAACGGCCGCTGCCTACAAATCCGTTCACAGCACTTTCAAAACAACCTCTCCCGCATGCCGAGGTCGGCAGGAGGGAGGGAGGGGGAGAGAGAGAGAGACGGAGGCCTCCTTCCGCCGACTGAAGCAGCTGCACCAAAGATCCTACAGCTATAGGATCTTTGAGCTGCACCGCTCGGCCCCGCACCTACCTGTCGGCTGGCAGAGGAGGAGAGGCGGTGGCGACGAGTTCCCAACCGCCTCCCCCTTTGGCGTTGGACAGGGACAGCCAAGGCAGCGGGTGATGTTGTCCGAGGAGCGCTGACCTTCCTTGTTCCCCACCTCCTTTGCCCCTTCCTCCCCCCCCCCCTCTCTCTCTCTCTCTCTCTCTCTCTCTCGTACACACCCCTCCACCCCTCTTATCCTGGGACCCCTCCTCTCCATCCCATACTAACCCCCATTCCCTCCTCTATTCAGTACTCACTGACATCCCCTGTGCTCCCCTCCCCATCTACCCCGCATCCAATCTATTCATCACCCTACCCACCTCGCATTGATTCTTCTGCCACCCCCCCATTCATCCTGTACTGACCCCCCCTTCCCACCCATCCTGCACTTCTCCCCCCCATTCATACTGCACTGATCCTACCATTCATCCCGTACTGACCCACCTTCCATTTACCCTGCACCAAACCCCCCATCCATCCTGTAGTGATCGCCCCATTCATCTTTTACTGATCACCCATTCATCCTGTACTGATCCCCTCATGCATCATGTACTAATCCCCTCATGCATCCTGTACTGAGCCCCTCATTCATCCCATACTGATCCCCTATTCATCCTGTAGTGATCACCCATTCATCCTGTAGTGATCACCCATTCATCCTGTAGTGATCACCCATTCATCCTGCACAGACCCTCCGATCCACACTGTCCTGACCCTTCCCCCCAATCATCCTGTACTGACCCCCCCCCATTCATCCTGTGCTGTTCCCCCCCCCCTATCCATCCTGTACTCATCCCCCCCATTCAAGAAGAATGGGGGGGGGGGGGGAAACAGTCAGAAGAAGGGTCTCGACCCGAAACGTTGCCAATTTCCTTAGCTCCATAGATGCTGCCTCACCCGCTGAATTTCACCAGCATTTTTATCTACCCTCATTCATCCTGTACTGAACTCCCCCAATCCTCCTGTACTACTCCCCCCCATCCATCCCGTACTGATCCCCAATTTAACACCACTGACATCCCCCGTGCTCTCCCCTCACAATTTTACATACTCCAACCAACACGTACTAATTCACCTGCCTCAATCCATCCATTCCGCATCGAATGCCTTCTCAAACCTCCCCCCCCGGCCATCTATCCACCCTGCACTGATTCACACATCCCCTGACCCTATTGTGATTCATGATCTTCAGAACGAACATTGACTATGTTTGATAACGGAATGCAATCAAATGTGTTTTAATTCACAATGTTATTATTTGTTTTGATACCTTTAAACATATTACCAAAAGAACATTTGCTGCAGTTATGTCCTTTGGCCATCTCTTGTCAGTTAATGTAATGTTTAACCTGTCAGATGGGTATAGTCTGTTTTAAAAGCTATTATCATAAAATGCCTTTAGAAATTTCCTTGCAACCTGTATATTTTGTTATGGATAAATTATGTGGGAAGCCAGAGTGTTTCTGTGCTAATAGCATTAACGACCCATGCTATGCCATGTCATGGTAATTTTCGGTTCTTCACAGAAAAAATGCTTGCATCAATCTGAAGTGTGCATGGTCCAGGATTTATTGACACAGGTTGATCATTTGCTGAATAATTCAACCACATGTTTGGAAAGTGGAAAGAACTAATAGAAATTGCATTAATTGCAATGTGTAAAAAGAGTTGAGATATTGTATTATAATTTTACTGCATGTCATTGTGGTATATATCATGTCTTGATTGGTGAATATGTTTAGTTTGTGAGTTATTTGAACCAGAAATAATATGTGAATGTAGACAAAAGTGCTGGAGAAACTCAGCGGATGCGGCAACATCTATGGAGCGAAGGAAATAGGCAATGTTTCGGGCCGAAACCCTTCTTCAGACTGATGGGTTTTGGCCTGAAACGTTGCCTATTTCCTTCGCTCCATAGATGCTGCTGCACCCGCTGAGTTTCTCCAGCACTTTTGTCTACCTTCGATTTTCCAGCATCTGCAGTTCCTTCTTGAACATAATATGTGAATGCTTCATTGAGCATAATTCTGACTGGGAACTACGCACTTCGTCCGAGCACATTAAATGACCACCTAAACTGTCATTTGGCAACCTAAAAAGCTGTCAAAGTTGCCCGGCTGGCAACAGGGAAAAAATGTTAAGCGAGAGCCCTGATGTATAGTCTTTCAGTTGGCTGGATAGCATGTAACAAAAAAGCTTGCTACTGTACCTCAGTATATATGACAATAATCTAAACTAATAGTGGGGCAGTGAAAAACGTATAAATTATTCTACAATGTAAGTTTGGCCTTGGTTCATAAACTCAAAACAGAACAACACAAAAAAGCACCAATGACGTGGTTGATGCAACAGCTGACAACCTGGGCTGTCTTGGTAGATGAACTCACAGTATCGCCTGCTTCTCCGATCGCGAACTGAGATAGCGCTGAACCTGCGCCTGGTTCACTCCGTACAGCCCCAGCATCATGAACACGCCACCAAAGGCCAGCGTCCAGAAGGTGTGCCGCTCGAAGGGATCAGGGTTTAGGCTGCAGAGAACAAGGGCAACAATTACTTCAGAGAAAAACACACACAGCAAATCCCCTCTATCCCATCAGTGCATAATTATCCCTACCCAAACCGCCGCCTGCCCATTTCCTTCCACGGATGCGGCCTAACCCACTGAGTAACTTTTATTTTTGTTCACAAAACAAATCTCACTGTCCACTGGAGGCTTTTTCTTCAGGGCAAGAGGCATTGGGCATGCAAAATCTGATGACAAGAGTTATGCAAGCACAAAGCTTTTCACAGTACCTCGGAACACGTGACAATAAACTAAACTAAACAAAATGGGTTGGCATTACCCTGCAGAAGTGAAGTATTTGTTTCAGTTTGATGCACGTTTACAATGCAGGTCTACGGGTTCTTTCTCTCTTACACAGATGTTGAACAACTTGCAGATCCTTCCCAAAATTTTGTTTTACTGACTTTATTCTCCTTGATGTAATTTTATCTGCCTATATAGGTGCTGGAGCTTGACATTTCATGAATAAAGATGCAACATTCTCTCCTGTCTGCTAGTCTTTAGGGTCAGCCCCACAACTGTCTCTTCTTTTCAGGCAACACAGTAAGATTAAGGTTATTATTGCAATGTGTACTGACGTACAGTAAAATGCTTGGTTAGGCATTGTATCCAATCAGATCAGATATACCAAACATAAATACAATCGTCAAACTCAAACACAATAGGTAGAGCAAAGGGGAAGATACAGAATGCAGAATATAGTTCTCAGCATTGTAGCACATGAGTTCCATAGACGAAGTCCAATGTCCGCAATGGGGTAGCAGTGAATCGGACAGTACCCTAGCTTATGGAAGGACCGTTCAGAAGTCTGATGAGAGGGGAAGAAAATGTTTCATCTGGTGGTGTGTGCTTTCAAGCTTCTAATCATAATCCTTTGCATAAATAAAGGAAGTTTGCAGCCCTCCCCTGGAGTTTGTTCTGGTATCTAATGCTGCCCCCTCAATTGGTTCTCAAGTGAAGACACTACGTTTAAAAAAAATGGTTGCATTTATTTTGTTAAATATTTCACTTACTCGATTCCAGCGATCTTGTTGCCCTTCACTGCTACCCGCCACACTTCTCCAATCCCCCCTGCCTGCTTTGCTCCGATGATGATGACAGCCAGCTGCCCAGAAAACATCACCAGTGTCTGGAATACGTCTGTCCAGATCACAGCTCTCAAACCCCCCTGAGAGTGAAAGAAAAGGAGAGAACGTGGATGGGGAAGGGCGGGGGGGGGGGGGAAGAGACATTAAGTAGGATAAGAAAGGGGAAGTCAGACCCGGATTATACTTTGGCAGTCAGTTTCATTCTCCCATTGAATCGCAGAACTCCTGGCTTGCAAGCTGGTCAACAAGTGCGTCAGTCAATACAGCACTAAGGAACCATCAGTGAAGTGGTCTTTCTGATCAGACATTAAAGAGGCTCAGTCTTTTTACACAAGCAGATGTAAAAGATACAGCAGCACATTGAAAGAGCAGCAATGTTCCTGCCTCGTATTTAATAACAAAATTGCAAACGTTTGAGACCCAAGATCAATGAGCTTTTCCACCCCAGGTACAGTATACAGACTAACAGTGGGTAATAATTAGGGTGCAGTTCAACATGTTCCATTGAAAGGCACAACAGTCCCAACTCTAATCACTGCATGTTTTGGGGAATTATTGTGATGGTAGGCAAATTGCAGTGGGTCCACGTACTTGCTAAGGAAGTAAGTATGTCTCAAAACCAACGCTCAAAGCATTTAATTACAGGTTAGTGCCACCCATCAGCAATCAGAGGCATAATTGAATTAAATTGAAAGACACAGCATAGGAATAAGCTACCCACTCATCACCTGTTTACACTAGTTCTATGTCATCCCTCTATCTCTATCCACTTGAGCAATTAACCTACAAACATACACGTCTTGGGGGTACGAGTGGAAACTGGAGCATAGTCACAGGGAGAATGTGCAAACTTCACACAGGCAGCAACCGAGGTCAGGGTGATGCTGTGAGGCAGTAGGTCTACCAACTGTGCATGTCACCCTACTCTTCCTGTGCACTTATAACTGGGATCCTTCTGTGCACAAATATCTGCTGCATTCACCATCTTGCAATAACAATTATAACTACCCTTCACATTACTGATTTGGGAAATAGAGTTGTATAAAGCCGCTGCATGAACATTTTGAAAAGTCAGGGCACGCTGGCCCGCAGATTACTTACCACTGCTGTGTAGAGCGCACAGATCAGACCCATAGTTAGCACTGCTCCCCATAAATCAAAGCCAGTAACTGCAAACACAAAAAACATAGATCTTTTTATTACATGAACAGCAAAGATCAAAAGCAGAATAGCCACAGTCAATGGTCAGCACAAGATCTACTTGTCATACAATGCAACAATGACTTCAGTAACAAAGTCAGCTGCCCCACCAAAAAAAATAATCTTCCTACTGGAACAAAACGTTCTCCTCCATCTGCCCCACTACCTCTACATTTCTTCCACCGAGCTTCAACTTTTGCTCAACATCAGATCATATCAGGGCTGTAGAACTGCTGCTTCATAGTGCCAGATACCCGGCTTTAATCCTGACCTCGGCTGCCACCTGCGTGCACGCTCTCCCTGTGACCACGTGGATTTTCTCCCGGTGCTCCGGTTTCGTCGCATATCCAAAAGACGTGAGGGCTTGAAGGTCAATTAGCCCTCTGTAAATTGCCCCTGGTGTGTAGTGAGAGGACGAGAAAGTGGGTTAACGCAGAACTATTGTGAACCGGTGATAGATGGTGGGTTGGGATGTAGGGCCTGTTTCCTTGCTGCATCTCTAAACTAATAAACTGGCCAGAGCTGCAAAGACTGATGAAATTATTTACAGTTGGCAGAGAGCACAATTTCATTGCCATCTTACAGCCTTTGGCCCTGGATTTACTTCCTTATTAAGACTCATTTTATTCCAGAATGAAGCAAGCAGCCTCACGTAATCAGCCGCCTCCTGACCTGTGCCCTAGACAATAAGGCTAAGAACAAAGAGATCTTGTTTTTTTTTAAAAATGGTTTAACTTTATCTCTGAAAGACAGTCACTCCCAATTAATAAGATGAACAATGCCTCAGAGCCACACAGCTCTGCAATTAAATACTATATTTAACAGTCTTTAAGAAGAATGGTCCTGCCATAGTGATTTAACTTAACAGAAGGAATCAATCCAAAACTCAAGATAGACACAAAATGCTAGAGTAACTCGGAGGGACAGGAAATACTTGTGGTGATTTCACTCTGCGAGGCAGCTGTGGCAGAAGCAAGCTCACAGACATCAGAGCATAACAATCCATGACTTGAGCACAGTGGAGTAACAACTGTTGGAGGTAGAACATAGAACAGTAAAGCTGTAGGAAGAAACTGCAGATGTTGTTTTACACCAAAGAGAGACACAAAGTGCTGGAGTAGGTCAGCAGGACAGGGCGCATCTCTGGAGAGAAGGAATGGGTGATGTTTCGGGTCAAGACCCTTTTTCAGGGTCCTAAACTCATATATGTGTTACAAGCATTGTAAAATCCACTGAACCTTATTGGGCCCTTTCTGTTCCTACTGCATATTCCCAGAATTTTTAAATTTTGCTTTAATTATTCCCAGTTTTGTTTTTTCCATAACACTAACATTGAATGAATTAATTTGGCTTTCAGCTGGAAGTTAATTTTAAAGGGTTGAGTTAAGTGGAAAATCCTGGCACATTGTCGGCTCAGTTTAGTTTAGATCAGCGCG
The DNA here is from genome assembly GCA_035221665.1 of Okamejei kenojei. Taxonomy (NCBI): domain Eukaryota; kingdom Metazoa; phylum Chordata; class Chondrichthyes; order Rajiformes; family Rajidae; genus Okamejei; species Okamejei kenojei. The sequence goes on from CM069133.1 coordinate 35,751,898, forward strand.
GAAACAGACCCTTCAGCCCACGGAGTCCGCAATGACCAGCAATCCCCGCACATTAACACAACCCTACACATACTAGGGGCAATTTTTTAACATTTACACCAAGCCAATTAACCTCCAAACCTGTACATCTTTGGCGTGTGGGAGGAAACCGAAGATCTGAGAAAATCCACGCAGCTCACGGGGAGAACGTACAAACTCCGTACAGACAGTACCCGCAGTCACTAGTTCTATGTTATCACACTTTCTCAACCACTCCCTACACATTAGGAATTTATAGAGGCCAATTAACTTACAAACCCACATGTCTTTGGGACGTGTAAAAAGAGGCCAATTCGGGAGCTCCATGCCACGGAGAGTTTCAACCCCCCGACACGGGAGTTTCGATCACCCTGACGGGGGCTTCGGTCCACGGTTGTGGGGGCTTTGATCGCCGGCAGCGGAAGGTTTGACTGCCCCGATCGCAGGAGAACAAGAGGAAGAAGATTGAACTTTATTGCCTTCCATCACAGTGAGGAATGTGGAATCCACTGTGATGGATGAATTCAAGTGTTCATCTAAATACTTAAATAACCAAACATTGTTTAAAATCGAAGAGGCAGCTGGATCTCCTTTAGACCTAGAGCTTGTGTATAGTGATACTGTACTGAGCTGTATCCAAATTGAATTTCACTGTACCTCAGTACATGTGATAAATAAAGTGCCATTGAATCATTGAGACTATGCTGTTGATGCCAAAGTTAACTCAACCAAAACTACCCAAAGAATGGATAAAAAATGGCTATCTGACACTTGTGGCACAGAGTTAATAAACATATGCCCTTTCTGCCTGGTATCTTGGAATTCAACCCCCGCTCCCCTTTCACCAGGAGTTTAGCAGCTTAACCACCTTTAAATTCATTTCAACCATCACTCATATTTCTACAACATAAAAGACAATGGAAGATCGTATGGTTATTTATTTACATTGAGAGACATTCTCCTGCTGATTGTTCCACTAATTCACTTTTGCTATCATTTGACTCAAATCCTACTTTGAAAACAAACCGAATGAAAGAACAATGTATTTTGAAAGTCTTGACCTGAATAAATCATGCGGCACAGCTGTAGGGCTGCTGCCTTACAGTGCCAGATTCACAGGTTCGATCTAGGGGTGGAAGATTGCGACCTTCACGTGGTCCGCCCTGTTTCGACTAATGCAATCAACTCGACGTGCACAAACAGAAGATCAGATAGAACAAGTTGTCCTACACCTTTAGGCTGTGCATGCCACACGAAAGAAGAAGAAGGTTCGATCCAGACCACGGGTGCTGTCTGTACCGAGTTTGTACATTCTCCCCATGATCACGTGGGTTTTCTCTGGCTGCTCCGGCTTCCTCCCACACCCCAAAAACGTATAAGTTTGTAGGTTAATTGGCTTGGAAAAAAATTTGAATTGTCCCTAGTGTGTAGCATAGTGTTAGGGTATGGGGTGATCACTGGTCGGCGAAGCCTCAGTGGGCCAAAGGGCCCGTGCCTGTCCTGTATCTCTAAAGTCTAATCAGAGAATAAATGGGTGGGAAGGACCAGCTGTCCTAACCACTTTTGCCTCACACTCATAATAGTTTGAATATTGCCACTGGACACTTTTCTGCCTCAAGGGCCTTTGCTGCACCACCTCGTAGCCATGGCATGGCAGAGACACAAAAGATTTTGAGAACTAATGAGGAAAGAATTTCTGTAGCATTCCTATGACCCATTTTCTCTCTTCTCCACCGAGCAATCAAATCCACCCTGGGGCATCACATACATCAAGTTACTTTGATTTACACTGGCCATGATGTGAAACTAAACAACATAAGTCGCTGAGAGGCGATGCTCTTAATTCGCTCCTACCATCAGGAAGGTGGTACAGGATCCTGAGAATTATGACTGCCAGGTTCAGGAATAGCTTCTTCCCATTAACCATCAGGATCTTGAATACTACACAACACTAACCTCAACTATGAACTTGAATAGTGAAAGAGTAATGTGGATCTGGATAGAGTGGGGGGACGTTTCCACTAGTGAGAGAGTCTAGGACCAGAGGTCTTAGCCTCAGAATTAAAGGATGTTCCTTTAGGAAGGAGATGAGGAGGAATTTCATTAGACAGAGTTTCGTGAATCTGCAGATAAAGGCTGTGGAGGCCATCAATTTATATTTTAAAGGCAGAGATAGATAGATTCAGGCGTTATGGGGCAAAGGCAAGTGAATGGAGAGAGATAGATCAGCCATCATTGAAAGGCAGATTAGACTTGATGGAGCAATTCGCCTAATTCTGCTCCTATAACTTATGAACATGTATGGACTGTATTGGTTGCAGCATATTGTATTTTGCACTAATATCACAATTATTAATTTATTGAACTTTATTATTAAATATTACTTGTGTGTGTTACATTTATAGGCTTGTTAATCTACTGGAAGCAAGAATTCCATTGCTGCATGGTCTGTACACATGACAATTAAACACTATTGACTCGAGCTTAATACAGAATTCATGCCAGACAGATTACATCCAAGCCTCATAGTTACCCAAGCTTTAAATGCATGCATTGTCCTTTATGGGGATCCATTTACCCAGGTGATGTTTTAGCACAGATTATTGGACCATTCTATCAATGTATTTTAACATACCTGCATTTAGGGCCAGAGCAGGTGCGTAGAGGACCACACCCATGTAAATAACCTGAAATGTGAAGAAAAAAGTAATTAGACAGAAACAGCATCCCACGCAGACAGGTCTGACAAGTTAAAAAAAAAACATAACAGTTAACAACACCATGACTTTGGAGTAAATCAAACAAATCTGAGCACAAAAGCCTCAGAGCTGTACTAAATCAAAGCTCAAAGCTTAAAATTGTGTTTTTTTGTCGGAGTCAGTCACGATTACACCATCGATATGGTTCCCTCGCGGACAGCTTTTCATGTTGAATCATGTCAAATCATTTTCTGGAGGTCTTAACATGCGGTCCCTTGCATAGAAACAAACAAAAATAGGTGCAGGAGTAGGCCTTCGAGCCAGTACCATAGATACATAGAAAATTGGTGCAGGAGGAGGCCATTCGGCCCTTCGAGCCAGCACCGCCATTCATTGTGATCATGGCTGATCGTCCCCAATCAATAACCTGTGCCTGCCTTCTCCCCATATCCCTTGATTGCACCAGCCCCTAGAGCTCTAACTCTCTCTTAAATCCATCCAGTGATTTGGCCTCCACTGCCCTCTGTGGCAGGGAATTCCACAAATTCACAACTCTCTGGGTGAAATTTTTTTTTCTCACCTCAGTCCTAAATGGCCTCCCCTTTATGATCATGGCTGATCATTTTAAATCAGTACCCCTTTTCCTGCTTTTTTTCCCATATCCCTTTATTCCTTTAGCCCTAAGAGCTAAATCTAATAGCCCTGTCCCACAGTGCGAGTTCATTCCAAGAGCTCTCCTGAGTTTAAAAAAAAACAAACTCGTGGTAAGCACAGAGAATGAACGGTGCAGGTATGTCGGAGCTCGGGGGACGTCTCTTAGCGCTAACAGCAGTTACTCGGGAAGACTCGCTAACGGGAAGACTCATGAAGATTTTTCAACATGATGAAAAATGTCCACGAGAGCCCCTAGTACCAACGAACGGACATTACCGTAAATCTCCGAGTTCGAATCAGGGCAAACTCGGGAGAACTCTTGGAATGAACTCATACCGTGGGACAGGGGTTTAACTTGCGAAATAAAAGTATCACTTCCTCAAAATTATATATTTGTTAAATTATCAGGACTGTCACTTACTTGGTAAATTCCTATTGATCGATTTCTGAGGACACATTCGCAGGCTCATGGGAATTGAACAGGGAAATTAGATTGAAAGCACAGGTTTTTTGTCACAGCCAAGCATGGCAGGCCAAATACCTTCCTTCACAGGCAGACGACAAAAAAGTAGATTGATGCCATCTGGAATCACCCAATTTAAAAATTATCTTCTCTCGTACACAGGCAAAATGAACAGTCATTTGAAACTGAATCTGATTTTGGCTTTTGGAACAAATCAAACAACAAGAAAAATTCAGTGATTCTCTCTTTTAGCAACTCATCATTAAACATCTGATCTTTACACGTGTGTACATTCCTTGCACACATCTGCAGCCCATCTTTACTTGGTTCTGCACTCGTTTCTTCACGGAGGCCTTTCCATCCTTAGGAGGTTTTCACTCCCATTTGTAGAGGCAGCTTCAGTGCCCTCCATAATGTTTGGGACAAAGACCTGTCATTTATTTATTTGCCTCTGTACTCCACAATTTGAGGTTTGCAATAGAAAAAAATCACATGTGGCTAAAGTGCACATTGTCAGATTTTAATAAAAGCCATATTTATACATTTTGGTTTCACCATGTTGAAATTACGGCTGTGTTTATACAGAGTCCCCCCATTTCAGGGCACCATACTTTTTGGGACACAGCAATGTCATGTAAACGAAAGTAGTCATGTTTCGTATGAGTCGCAGCTTGATGTCTGCGATTCATGGACATCACCAGTTGCTGGGTGTCCTCTCGTTATGCTCTGCGAGGCCTGTATTGCTGCCATCTTTAGCTTCTGCTTGTTTTGGGGGCTAGTCCCCTTCAGTTTTCTCTTCAGCATATAAAAGGCATGCTCAATTGGGTTCAGATCGGGTGACTGACTTGGCCACTCAAGAATTGACCATTTTCTTGCTTTGAAAAACTCCTTTGATGCTTTAGCAGTATGTTTGGGATCATGTCTTGCTGTGGAATGAAACACCTTCAGCAGCCGTACATGCCCAGGCCATAACAACCCCACCACCGTATTTCACAGATGAGGTGGTGTGTTTTGGATCTTGAGCAGTTCCTTCTCTCCTCCATACCTTGCTGTTGCCATCACTCTGATATAAGTTAATCTACGTCTCATCTGTCTACAAGACCTTTTTCCACAACTGTGGTTGCTCTTTTAAGTACTTCTTGGCAAACTGTAACATGGCCATCCTACTTCTGCAGCTAACCAGTGGTTTGCATCTTGCAGTGTTGCCTCTGTATTTCTGTTCATGAAGACTTCTGCGGACAGTGATCATTGACAAATCCACACCCGACTCATGAGGAGTGTTTCTGACCTGTCAGACAGGTGTTTGGGGATTTTTCTCTATTACAGAGAGAATTCGTCTGTCATCAGCTGTGTCGGTCTTCCTTGGCCTGCCAGTCCCTTTGCAATTAGTAAGCTCACCAGTGCTCTCTTTCCTGTTAATGATGTTCCAAAAATTGATTTTGATAAGCCTAAGGTTTGGCTAATGTCTCTAACAGTTTTATTCTTGTTTCTCAGTCTCCTATTGGCTTCTTTGACTTTTATTGGCACAATTTTGGTCCTCATGATGATAAACAGCAATAAAGTGTCCAAAGGTGATGTAAAGACTGGAGGAAAGACTCGGTGCTGAGAGCTGCATTGAGATGGCATTTAAACACACCTGAGCAATTACAAACACCTGTGAAGCTATCCCAAACATTATGGTGCCCTGAAATGGGGGGAGGACTGTACAAACATAGCTGTTATTTCTACATGGTGAAACCAAAATGTATAAAAATACCCTTTAATAAAATCTGACAATGTGCACTTTAACCACATGTGATTTTTTTCTATTACAAATCTCAAATTGTGGAGTACAGAGACAAATAAATAAATGATGGGCCTTTGTCCCAAACATTATGGAGGGTACTGTACAATAAAAGCATGTAAAAGACATTTGGACAGGTACCTGGATAGGAAAGGTTTAGAGGGATATGGGCCAAACACAAGCAAATGGAACTAGCTGACATGGGGCTAACCATCAATAATTTAATCAGCATGGTAGAGTTGGGCTGAAGGGCCAGTTTTCATGCTGAATTACTCAATGACTGTGAACTCAACAGTAGTTTGTTGCAATCCTTACTGCCCTTAATCACACGGTCCATGTAAATGCCCCCCGATGAATATACACATTCCCTGATCGCACATGGCCACAATACTTCCATTCTATCAATCTGATCACATATTTCTCCCAACCCAGGAACCCCCCCCCCCCCCACAATGTCAGGCAGCATTAGTGAAGGTAAATGAACAGGCAATGTTAAGGGTCAGTCCTTCTTCAAAGCCCTTTGTTGGTATAAGTATTTCTATTGTCAAGTTACGTGGGTTATTAACAACTTTGATCAATTAAAATCCAAAAGCAAAATGCTGCCTTTGTAATTACTTGTATACTCACCTGCTGAGGTACAGTGAACCTTGGAAGATGTAGCAGAGACCCAAATGATTCGAAGGAACCCGATTAATTCATATACTTGCTTCAACATGTTGAGTTGAGAGGATTAGGTAGCCTATTTCAGCACCGTGAATTTCATACGTGCACGCTACTGATTTGCTGCTCTATTGTTGGGGCATGGTTCCTCACCATCTCCAATATCCAGCCAACCATCAAGACAGTGAAGAATTTGTAATCAGGCAATAGTTTGCACTTACTTTCCAGGGGGAAATAAAGCGAGTTGCTCATAGGGTGGAAATTTTCCCCAGGATAGAAAAATCAAATACTAGGGGGCAAATAAAAATGTGCTGGGCAAGTTTAAAAAAAATGAGGGCTATGAGTGACTGGAAACCACTTCATCGGGTGGTAGTTGAGGCAGATACCATAGTGGCATTAAAGACATACATTATTTGCAGGTGTTTACGAGTTGGTCTTGGTATCATGTTCGGCCCTTTCCTGTGCTGTACTGTTCTATGTTCTAAGTGTGTATCATCATTGACTTACACTTCAAATTCTTTGTTAAAACACAAACTGATCACAACATTTAAAGGGGAGCATAGTGGTACAGTGAGTAGAACTGCTGTCTCACTTCTCCAGTGACTCGGGGTTGACCATGGATATTGTCTATGTTGAGTTGGCACGTTCTCTCCATGATCGCACAGGTTTCCTCTGGCACTCCAGTTTCCTCCCACATTGCAACAACATGTGGACTGACAGGTTAATAGCGCACCATAATTAGCCAGTTTGTAGGCGAGTTACAGAAACTAGAGCGTGTCGATGGGAAAGTGGGGAGAACAGGTTAAAAGGGTAAATTAATGAAGGAATAGGATTGCACTGTGAACCAACATAGACTCAATAAGCCAAAACTGCTTCCCATGTTTTAAGGAGCCCTATAAATTAAGGTCAATCTGACATAATCAAGTAAAGCATAAATTATGGCATTGACGTAGAAACTTTACTGATTGGTTAAACAGACTGATTGATATTCTGACAAAAGCAGTTTTTTTTTAATACAGAAGTTTCTTTTTTGTACATAATTGTTCAAAAGAAAAATTTACCTCAGCAACCTATAATAAAATAACGTGCAGGCGTTACCTGGAGAAACCGCACTCACCATTTGAAAAATAAAGGTCAGCGTCCCGCAGAGTCGTGTGGCCCTGTTAAACCGTAGCTCCAGGTACTGCAACCAAATTCACACTGCAGGTTAGAGGGACAGAAAAACAATCTAACGAGGCAGCAGAACTGCAGGAACTAGAACTATACACGCCTACTATATGCCAGCCTAAATGTCAGCATTACCCCAGTAAATCTGAAAAGTGAGGCCTCACCTCTCCCTTCCGACCACAGCCAAGGGTCCACAGAAGATCGCTGCAGCCCTTGCCCTGCCTCGGCAAGGCCGCCTGGATAATCACAGACCAGTCTTACCCAGGTCACACCCTCTTCTCCCCTCTCCCATCAGGCAAGAGGTACACAAGTGTGAAAATGCATACCTCCAGATTCAGGGACAGTTTCTTCCCAGCTGTTATCAAACAACTGAATGGTCCTGTCATTAACTATGAGTCGGGAGTCCCGACCTCCAATCTACCTCATTGGAGACCTTTGAACTACCTTTAATTGGACAATGTTATCTCTGTGCATTAAATGTTGTACCCGTTATCCTTTATATGTACACTGTGGAAGCCTTGATTGCATGCATGCATATTTTCTTTGATAAATAACACACAAGCAAAAGCTTTTCGCTGTACCTCATTATACTTGACAATAATTATAAAAGAAAATAAACTAATATGGACGAGATGCCGCTCTCCTAATCAAAAAGTCGTCTTACAGAAGAGTCTTTCACCCCAACCTACCACGTCTCAATGGTATCAGATTGAGAGATCCCATGGCAAGGACTTGTTAGTGCACAGGGAAGTCCTTCCCCAGTCTTCAAATCAATTTTACGATCTGGTTATTATCACAGAGATGGCTGTTGAAGTTGACTGTGCACAGATTACTAACATTACACTTAAAATACAAATCATTGGCTGTGACGTACTTTGGGACATTGAGACTGACATGCCAGCGTTCTTAAGCTTCGTAGTCATTGAGACTCACATCGTGGAAACAGGCCCTTCGGCTCAACTTGCCCACACTGGCCAACATGTTCCATCTGCACTAGTTTGACCCATATCCCTCTAAACCGGTCCTATCCATGAGCCTGTGTAAATGATTCTTAGACATTGCGATAGTGTTTGCCTCAACTACCTCCTCCGGCAGCTCATTCCATATCCCCACTACCCTTTGTGTGAAAAAGTTACCCCTCAGGTTCCTATTAAATCTTTCACTGCTCACCTTAAACCTATGTCTTCCAGTTCTCGATTGCCTACTCTGGGTAAGATCTCAGTTCGTCTACCCGATCTATTCCTCTCATGATTGTATGCACCTCTATAAAGATCACCCCTCATCCTCCGGCACTCCAAGTATCCTAGCCTACTCAACCTCTCCTTATAGCTTAGACCTCCTTCAGCTTAGACCCTCCAGACCTGGCAACATATTTGTAAATCTTCTCTGCACGCTTTCCAGCTTTCCACCGTTTTCTTCAAATCATCTTCAATTCTCAGCTCCACAACTCTGATCAGCATTCAGTTTTCAAATGTTTTCTCTTAGTGAGAATATTTGAAAGAATTAAGCAGGTGGCCTGGAGTGAACTTCACCACAGTTCCATTTATCCAGACCTATTCCATCTCCCTCAGTACCATTGTGCAAGACAACAACAAATCAAAAACTATGACTGTCCCTAGTATCCACCGTTGTCTGCGATTAGGAAAGCGTGCCTCAACATCATCAGTCCCCAAGGAGCCACAAAAAGCTGGAGTAACTCAGCGGAGCAGGCAGCATCTCTGGAGTGAAGGAACGGGTGACGTTTCGGGACGAGACCCTTCTTCTCTCGCATCATCGGTCCCCGGTCTGACTTTATGATTAGGGCCCATTGTTCTGATGATTTGCACCAGAGTAACTCAAACATTTAATCTCTCAATCATATCAAAACCTCAATTGGATTACCTCAATCCTCCACAGTCGGTGATTGTAAGACTATTCTGTCCAATCTGACAATACAAATTAAGTTGCAAACATCTTACAATGGCAAATGGTTTGGCCTTTAGTGCGTGAAAATCCAAAACTTAAACACAAATAAACCTCCCTTAAATCCCTCTAAAATCTCTCCCATTTTACCTTAATCGCATGCCCTCTAGTTTTAGAGTCCTCTGCGCTGAAATTCTATCCTCAGATCCAATTTTGTTGTTTCCAACATATCCTGCACGATATTTCCCCCCACAAAGTATGCATCCAATGCCCACTGTGTCCACTTCCCCTGCTACCACAAAGTCTGTATGGAGTTTGTACGTTCTCCGTTACTGCGTGGGTTTTCCATGGGTGTTTTGGTTTCCTCCCACATTTCAAAAACAAAAAGGTTTGTAGATACATTGGTTTTGGTAAATATTGTAAATTGTCCCTAGTGTGTAGACCTGTTTCTGCACGGTATCTCTAAGCTAAACGTTTTACAGAAGTGATTGAGGTGAATGGTAAGTTATCCCAGGGAAGGTGGATGTGTATACGAGGCAAAAAGGAATAATATCTGAGGAACACACAAAGTGCTGAAGTAACTAAGCAGGTCAGAGAGCATCTCTGGAGAACATGGATAGGCGACGTTTTGGGTTGGGACGCTGAGCCACCATGCCACCTGCCGATTCTATTCTATTATTTTCTGTTTGTATTTCAGAAGTCCAGTTTCAGCAGTTATCTTGAAGACATAAAAGTCTGCAAATATTGGAATGTGGAGTAACAAACCAGCTGGAAGAACTCAGCGAGTCGTGCTGCATCTGTGGATTCACGCCAACTAAGTTGGCATTCTGCACTATACCCATTTGCCTGCATTTGGCCCACATCCCTCGAAACCCTTCCTATCCATAAGCATAATTGTATTCGCTTTTATAGTTTCCTCCTGCAGGCTCATTTCAGATATGGAATACTGTCCGAGTGAAAAGGTTGCTCGTTGCCCGTCAAATCTCTCCCCTCGCACTTTAATCCCATGCCCTCTGGTTTTAGAACCCTCTGCCCTGAGGGAAAATAAAACGATTGCTTCTTGACTTTCAGCTCCAATTTTGGTAATTTCCTACATGTCCTATCCAATTTTCCCTGACCATGAGTATTCATCCAATGCCCATTGGTTCCACTGCCCCTGCTTCCACAGAAACAAAAAGTCTTTGAGGCACACAATATCGCAAATGTGGCAAAACCAAAGACCAGTAAAGCTGCCAATTTTGCAAGGTCATTTTTTTTTCCCCAGTGAAACAAAAATATCATTCAGCTAAACGCAAAAATCTCTCAGAGTAAGATCAAAGAAGAGCAGCAAGATTATCCTGACAACACACTCCGTATTTATCTCGCAATCAAAACTCTAAAAGATTTCAGCATAATCACAATGTTGCTATACGAGAAGATGCTTTACGCAACTTGACTGCTGTGTCTCCTGCATAGTGACCACTTACGAAATGGCTGTTCACCTCTGGAATGTGGGAAATGGAGGGGGAGTAAAAGTCCTTTAATTTACTAGCAAAACGTTTCATGATTTAGAAAACCTCCACATTTAAAGTTTCACCACAAGACTCAACAGCACAGAAACAAGCCCGTCAGTCCACCTTGTCAATGACAACCAAGTCGGCATTCTGGTTTAATAGTCCCACATTTGTCTGCGTTTGGCCAAACACTCTAAACCATTCCTATCCATACGTCCCAATGTTGTAATTTTATTTGCTTCTGTAGTTTCTTCTGGCAGCTCTAGTCCAGATATGGACTGTCATCTGAGTGAGAAAGTTGTCTGCAAGGTCCCTCTCAAACCTCTCCCCTTTGACCTTAAATTGATGTATAATCCTTGACCCTGGGGAAAAGACCAAGCATTCATTTTATCCACACCCTTCATAATCTTGTATACCACAATAAGGTCTCCTCTCAGCCTCCTACACTCCAAAGGAAAAAAATACCCCAGCCTATCTGATCTCTCCACATGTTTGCAAACCCTCTCTTCCTTTCTCTCCTCAGAGTCATACAGGACAGAAACAGCCCAACTCGTCCAAGCCAACCATCTGAGCAAGCCCCATTTACCCATCTCAATCTGAACCTTTCCTGTCCCCGCCCAAGTGTCTTTTAAATGCCGATGTAGCACCTGCCTCAATGGTCACCTCTGGTAGCTTGTTCATCTTTTTTTGAAAACATAAACTTTGCTTACCTCGTAAGTGCTGGTGAGTCCCAGCCGGTAAAACACAGGGACGAAGATATGAGCCGGGATCAGGAGCCCTAGAAAGTAGGAGCATCCGAGGAACCAGTACTCTGTGCCATGCGTGTAGATCTCAGCTGGCACGCCCAGGATGGCCACGGCGGACTGGAAAGTGGCGAGGAGGGAAAGGGCCACCGGCACAAAGGTCATGCTGCGTCCGGCCAGCAGGAACTCCTGGGTGGTCCTCTGTCGCCCGCCACTCAGTGCGTAGAAGAGTCCGATGACCGAGGAGACGATCAGGAGCAGAGCAAAGATGACATAGTCTGCCACGGAGAAGCGAATCAGGGCCTGAGGGGGCATTTGCACCGCGGGAAACAAGCTGCTCTCCCCTGCCACAAGAGTTCTTCAACTCCCTGCGGTCTTCAGGGAGAGGAAAGTCCCCGACACAAATCGTCAGAGAAAAGTCATCGTCGTTGCAGCCAAGGGCACAGAGCGGTTGACTGAAAGGCAGCAGAGTCACTGGCACAGAGTGGAACGTAGGGAAAGCAGCAGGGGCATGACTAAACCTGTGAAGTGCTGGTCTGGCAACCCAATCCCCGTCTGCTTCCGCCCAACACGAGGTCAGCACACACAGAGGAACAAAGCCTCACCGTGATGGGTCAGAGTACACCGGGCTTCAACCAATCGTATCTGCAGCAAAAGAAAAACACTGAGTCCAAGGCTGGTTAAAAGATAAGCATCTGGAAGCCATCCACAGAGACCGAGGGCTGGAAGGGGGAGGGGCGACAGAGAGACAGAAGTTCTCTTTTAATTGCTAGCAGACAAAACATTGCTCTTTCTACAACCTTGAGTAGCCAAATATTTGCTGGAAGTAGCAGTAAATTGAAATAAAGTAAGCACAGCGAGTTGATCAGCCAGATGATTTACGTGTTGTCGCCCAAGAATTCGACGACGTTGAATAAAAGCTGGCTATGCTAAATCCTGTTTAACCTTGAACTTTCCCTTTGAGGGAACTTTATCCTTCCTTCAGCAAGCCGACCTCACCAGGAAAGAAAGACAATTTAAAGCCCATTCTCAGTGGACAGTCTCATCAAAGAGCGAAAAGGTCTTGGATTAAGACCCAAAGATTTATTCCAACAATTTTGTGTGGCACATTACTGCTGCACTTACATTTGAAACATTAAACTGGAGCCCTGTATTCATTAATCATCTTCATGAGTGCTCTGCCATGTTTCAATACTGCAAAAAGGGACACAGAGTGTTGGAATAACTCAATATAGGAAATTGGATGTAATGCAATGGATGAATTCAGAAACACTTAGTGCGAGAGTAACTTAGCGGATCAGGCAGCATCTCTGGTGGGTATGGACAGGTGACATCTCAGGTCAAGGCCCTTCTTCAAATTCCAGTAATTTGTTTAATTTCAAGAAACCGCAGGGAAAAAGGCCCTTCGGCCCATTGAGTTTGTGTCGACCTTCCTTCACACTAGTTATATGCTATCCCACTTTCTGATCCACCCCCGACACACTAGGGGCAATTTACGGAGGCCAATTATGTTACAAACCCTCACATCTTTGATGCGAGAGGAAAACATAGCATCCAGTAGAAATCCATCCAGGGAGAACATGCAAACTCCACACAGACATTACCCAAAAGTGGGATGATGCATAACCTGTATGAATGGGTGATCAATGGTCAGCGTGAACTCGGTGGGACAAAACAGTTTTCATGCTCTCCAAATTACTAAACTCCCATCGTCCCAAAGAATTGGGACGCCTGCACTTTTCCATTTCTGACCTCCTTTGCATCACTTGTTTTAATTACTTCATAACTAGTGACTATTTTCATCTGAAACTTCCTCCCAAAAATAATTTCCCTTTTTCCTCCTCTAGGTACTGGTGAAGTCAGACATTATAGCAGTGTTTAAGAGGCTTTTAGATGGGCACATCGAAATGCAGGAAATGGAGGACATAGATCACATACAAGCAGAGATTAATTAAACTTGGCTTCATGCTCGGATATCGTGGGTCGGTTTTTCCAGCATCTGTAGTTCTCTCTAAAACATTGTCTACTCCACTGCGAAATCTCCTCAAGGTATGCCCACCTTGAAGAAGTTCTTCTCCTCTAAAAGGGTCTCGACTCGAAACATCACCTATTCCTTCGCTCCATAGATGCTGCCTCACTCAGCTGAGATTCTCCAGCATTTTTGTCTACTTTCGATTTTTCCAGCATCCGCAGTTCTTTCTTAAACTGTAGATAATGTTGATATCCTAAATACTTGACCGACACCACATCTGGCTTACACCACATCTTCTGTGCAGAAACAGGTCATTCAGCCCAACTGCTCCAACAATGGACCATTGTGGACTCCTCCTTTCCTTGAACATCCTTGCTGGCCTTGATTTGTTCTTTCCATACCTTTCATTCTTTTGTTCTTTCTACCTTTCCATACATTTATTTTCCCTATCCCCCGACTCTCTGCCTGAAATGCCTCAACCCGAAACGACAGCTATTCTTTTGCTCCAGAGATGCTGCCCGAGCCACTGAGTTTTGTGTCTTCCAGCCTTTTGTGTCCATCTTTGGTTTAAACCAGCATCTGTAATTCCTTTCTACACATACTTCACTCTGGTATTTATGATTCACATCTTTCTCCACCACTTGATCCACTCTTTTTATTGAACTCTTTTTATTCTTCTCGCACTAACATTCTTTGCCAGCTTCTCGAAAGTACATCAATGTTACTCTGTTCAACCTCACATTGTGGTAACAAGTCAACCACATGCTGGGTAAAATGTTTCCTTGCTGGTATTACTGGCGAATGACGTACCTTCATAAGCCTGCTTCCGTTTGACAGCAATATACTAAAACAGTACACCCATCCAAATTATATTATGGAAGTACGTGGGTGTGAATATGTGACCACAAAGACACAGACTGCAGATCAAGCAACAAACTACTCTTTCATTTGATCCATTGAAAAATTAACTATTTTCGACTGTCCCAGTTATTTTGCTTTTGGGATGTCTGGTTGACTGGATACCTCCAAGAATTAGTCAATCAGCTGCTATTGTCTGTCAGATAAATTCCCATTGGATGGTCTAAGAGATATATCACACACTCTCAATGGGCCAGCTGCTCCTTTAGCCAAACAACATATATTAGGGAGAGGAAATTATTCACTACAGAGCAACTAATCGGTTTTCTCACTCCTACTTCGTCCCCACCCTTCAGTTTCCTACCAAATTGCACATCCACTTGGTCCCCCCTATAGCTCTACCCTGTCTCGTCAGTATATCTCTCAAATCTTAAACGCCCTTCCAACCACCCATCATAATAAATGCCCCACAACACTCACTGCACCTCCTTCATTGCCCCCTAATGTTCCAGGCACCCACCACGCTCTCCTCAGTCCTACACCCATAACCACACCAATGCCTGCTACTCGCACTCCCTCTCCTTACCCCTCCAATCCCCTCTCTCAACATTCCACATCCCCCAGCTATCTCCCCCCCAGCATCTCCTTGTGCCATTCCCTCCACACCCTTCACTTCCCCCTCTCCCTATGATGTCCTGCACCTCGCTTTACTGAAACCCACCTTTTCCCGATGCCATCACTCCCAATTTTCCTATGCCCCCTCTCTCTATGTCCTTTTGCCCGTCCCTCTGCCTTCCCTCTTCTAAACCATTCCCCCCTCTCCAGTTCCACAACTCCCTCCCCTTCACTCTTCCAACATGCTGCCTCCTCCTACCTCTCCTCCGATCCCTCCTAAGCCAACCCGCTCCATCTCGAATAGAAACAGATAACTGGATATCCAGGTTAAATGCACAAAAGGACACAAAGTGTTGGAGTAACTCAATAAGTCAGGCTGCATCTCTGGAGAACAAGGACAGGGGAGGTTTTGGGTCGGGACCATTCCCTGGACTGGAGATTTCCCACCTGTTGAATTACTCCAGCAGATTATGTCCCATTTCCCTTTCTCTCCCTCCCTTCTCCTCCTTCCCCATGTATCCTCAACCACCTCCTCTCTCCATCCCTCTTCCTACCCCAGCATCCCGGGCCTCCTCCTCCCTCTTTCGCTGAGCATCCTGGACTCCCACCTTTCCCAAACATCCTCAACCCGTCCCCTCAAATCCCTCCCCTCTCCTCCCTCCCCTCAACTCCCTCTCATCTTACTCCTCAACCCTCCTCCCACAACTCCCCTCAACTGCCTCCTCTCACCCCTCAACTCCCTCTCTCACTCCT
This sequence comes from Okamejei kenojei, assembly GCA_035221665.1. Taxonomy (NCBI): domain Eukaryota; kingdom Metazoa; phylum Chordata; class Chondrichthyes; order Rajiformes; family Rajidae; genus Okamejei; species Okamejei kenojei. The sequence goes on from CM069133.1 coordinate 35,767,678, forward strand.
CCCCTCAACTCCCTCCTCTCTCATCTCATCCCTCCCCTCAACTCCATCCTGTCACCCATCCCCTCAACTCCTTCCTCTCATCCCTCCCCTCTTTCATCCCTTCCCACCTCTCTACTCCCTCCCTTCCTCTCTACCATCCACACCCACTCTTCTCTCTTTTTCTTCCTCCTCCTTCCCCAGGCATCCTTGACCCCCTTCTTCTCTCTCTCCTTTTTCCCAGCCCCGAGTGTAAAGCGGAGGCGACCGGTGACAGCAGACTCCAGGCATGTTAAACCCGCGGACATGCGGAAAGATTGAGGAGGGTTTTTACCCTCTGGGGGCTCCGCGGGCATTGCAAACCCCTCTCCTCCGCTGATGTTGCCGTTCCTCCTCCACCCCAACCTGGTCGCCCTGGCCGCTCCGACCGCCGTTCCTCCTGCAGCGCCGTTGCCGCCGCGGCTCCCTCCGAGCCTGAATGACAAACATGGCGGCGGTCACCGCGAGCAACCGCCACGCCAGTGGGCCCCGTCCATCGATTCTGGCCAATAGCAGAGAGGCTTACGGAGCCCAAGGCGCCTCCCCGCCAATCACAGAGCCCGTCTCACCGCTTGGCGCTTCCTGACCTCCTCCCTCCTCCCCAGGAGTGAGTGTTCAAGGATTTCCTCCTTTTGCACAAACTGTGCGCTGGAAATGCTGGTTTAAACACAAAAACACCACCGGGTGGCGCCGTCCACGATGGCAGCCTCGTCAACGGTCTGTTTAGCCGTCTTATTTTTGTTATATTTAGAGTGTTTTAATAGTTTGTGTTAATGTTTTATGTGGGTGATGGGGGAGGCGGTCAGGGGAAACTTGTTTTCAATCTTTAAACTAAAGGGGCGACCTAATCAGCGAGTTCTGACGAGTTTGCCGTCGATTCATACTCGCAGCATGGTCGACGAGCTCCTAGGAGGTCTTTCTCTCCTTCTCTTCATGCTCGAGAGTAGTCCCGGTGTACTCGAGGCCTCAGCTAGGTCGTGTCTTATTTTTCAACATGTTGAAAAATGCCCGCGAGTAAAAAAAGGTCGCCATGGAAAAAATCTACATTTTTGTTACTCGTAGGTTTAGTCGAAGTAGGTCATAGTAGGTCGGCATGTTATTCGTAGGTAATCGAGGGTAGTCGAAGGTAGTCGTAGATAGTCTACAACATAGTCAAAGGAGGTCGTCTTCTCTCTCCACTATTCGGTTTCCAATTTTCCCAAAGCTAGTCGTAGCTAGCCAAAGTCAGTCTTCAACATAGTCGAAGGAGGTCGCAGGGGGGTCTTCCTCATAGTCGAAGAACACAATGACATTTTTTGTGTGTTCTGTTGCTTTTTATTGGTATTCATGTATGGCAAATCAAATTCCTCGTATGTTGCAAAACATACTTGGCTTATATAGTAAGATTATGATTATAAAGTATGATTTTGAAAAAGCTGGAGTAACTTAGCAGGTCAAGCAGCATCTCTGAAGAACATGGATAGGTTACATTTCACAGAGTCCTGGAGTAACTCTGCGGGTCAAGCAGCATTTCTGGAGATCATGGATAGTGACGTTTCATAGAGTGCTGGAGTAACTCAGCGGATCAGGCAGCATCTCTGGGGAACATGGATAGGTGACGTATCAGAGTGCTGGAGTAACTCAGCGGGTCAGGCAGTATCACTGGAGGACATGGATAGGCGATGTTTCACAGAGTGCTGAAGTAACTCAGCGGGTCAGGCAGCATCTCTGGAGAACATGGATAGGCGACATTTCACAGAGTGCTGGAGTAACTCAGCAGGTCATGCACCATCTCTGGAAACATGGATAGGCGACGTTTCACAGGGTGCTGGAGTAACTCAGCGGGGCAGGCAGCATCTCTGGAGAATATGGATAGGCGATGTTTCAGGTCGGGACACTTCTTCTGACTGAGTCAGGGAGGGGGAACACCAGAGATAAGGGAAGTATAAAGAGCACAAACTCACAGGGGTTGAAACACAAGCATCTTTATTGTTCAGGTCATCAACTACACAGCAGGTAATCACACATTCACACTACTAATCTAACTGGTAGACAATGGGTAGGATCTTACACTGAATGTTATAATTAGGCGGGGTTATAATTACTAAGCATTCTGATTGGCTAACATGCTATAGCCAATCTACATCTCTTCTGTAAATGAAAAGTAGATAAAGCATTATCACTACGACGAGTAAATAAATTGTTAAATGCAAAATGCCACATCTAATAATGTGGCATTTTGTGATAATAATGGGATTACACATAGTCGCCGTACCAACAGGCAGCTTACTAACCCGCCCGGTCCTTGTACAGTAAGGAGCTGCCTCATCAACCTATTCTTCTGAAAAGTTAAGGACACGTTTGGGTGAGCCAACAGAGCTCTGAGGAGACACCGTGTGGGAAGACCATCGCGGGGTACCGGGGAACCGGTTACAAAGGGGGTGCAGACCGACAAGCCATTGTAAGCTGTTTGTGGTGTGAAATGAGAAGCTGGTGCGACTAGGGTGGGGGAGGGAGATAGAGAGAGAGAGGGAATGCCAGGGCCCGACAGCTGAGGGAGAGGTGGGAAGGAGAGGAGACAGCAAGGGTTAGAATTGAGAAAATTCAATGTTCAAGCCCAAAGGATGCAGACTCCCCAAGCGGAATATGAGGTGCTGTTCCTCCAACTTGTGGTGTTGCTCACTCTGGCCGTGGAGGAGGCCCAGGACCGAGAGGTCGGATACGGAATGGGAGGGGGAGAGAAGGGTCTCGACCCGAAACGTCGCCCATTTCCTTCGCTCCTTAGATGCTGCTGCACCCGCCAAAAGCCACGGAGTTTCTCCAGCCTTTTGTGTACCCTCGATTCTCCAGCATCTGCAGTTCCTTCTTTAACACTTGGTATGTCCTTAGTCCGTCTGCAAACAAACCACTTAGCCTTGGATTAGTGGCTTAAGTGGTTTGCTGGTTTTGTCATAGGCACGTTTCTGCGTGTCTCAATTAGATTGTACGCGCATTTGAACTACAGCGGGGCAGAAAACTTTGGGCTTTAAGAGATCCGGTGTCACTGGCAGTGGAGGTCTCGTTCGCAGGGACATCAGTTGTTGGGCTGGAGAGTCTCTTGCAATATTTCTCAGGTTCAACAGGCCTAGGTAGACGTCAGATTTTGCCAGGAAGGAGCGTTCCATAAGTTGTTTAGCACTGCGAACAGCGCGTTCAGCGTCCGTTGGACCATGGGTATTCTTGGCTGCTGGAGACATGTTTAAAGTTCCAGCGCTTGGCAAAGTCTTTGAACTTTTGGCTGGTGAATTATGTCCTGTTCTCAGTCTGGAGGCGGGCTGGAATGCCATGTACGGAGAACTGCTGCCGGAGCTACTGGATGGCTATTTCTGAAGTGATGGTTGGTAGAAAATCAATTTTGAACCAACTCGAGTACGAGTCCACTAACACAAGATAGTGCTTCCCTTGCCAGTCGAAGATATCTGCAGCCACGGACGACCATGGTAGGGAGGGGGCAGGTTGGGACAGCAGTGGTTGTTTTTGCTGGTGTGGCGCTTGCCTGTTACAGATCGCGCATGATTCTGTTTTTCCCCGAATGTACTTGATCATTCCGGGCCAGTAGATCATTTCTTTGTTGTAGGGTGGCCTCAATGCCTGGGTGGCCACCGTGGATCTCCTCATTGTACTCATTTCGCAGAGAAGGGGGGATGACCGTTGTGTCTTGGTTCTTTTCTTGTTTATATAACTGCAGAAACTAAATTTCGTTTGAACCTTAATGAGGTTCAAATGACAATAAACGATATTGTATTGTATTGTATTATGACCCTTTACTATCACTCCGTCCTGTAGCACAAGTTCATCATGTACCAGAAAGTAGGGACTAATTTCAGCGGGGGTGTTGGATTGTTTATTTGGTCAACTGTCTTTAATGATCAAGGCCAACAGCTGGGAGGTCGTGTCCATGGCACTGTGTTTGGCGAGGCGGCGCAGGCGGTCAGTTGGAAGGAAAGAAACTTTCAGAACAGAGAATTCCTCTTGTTCGAATGGATGTTGTTCGCTGGTGCTCGAGATAGAGTATCTGCGATGTGCAATATAATGCGGAAGTCGAACCGTTGTAGCTGCATCATCATGCGTTGAAGCCTTGCTGTGGCTGCATGAATAGGCTGCATGAATAGGCGATGGTAACCAACGGTTGGTGATCAGTTTCTACCATGAAGGTTTTGCCAAAAATAAAGTATTTGAATTTGAAACAGGCAAAAACCACGGCAAGCAGTTCTTTTTCTATCGGTGCAGAGTGCTGTTCGGTATCCATTGGTGTCATTGAAGCGTAGGATACCGACATGACATCGCCGTCGAAAGAGGTCTGCAGGCATGCAGTGCCTAGTCCATACTGGGATGCATCACGGGTAATTGTAACTGGCAGGTTGAGATTAAAATAGGACAGAGTGGGCGCACTGGTGAGTTGTAGTTTTAAAGTCTCGAAAGCTCGCTGGTGGTTTGGGTACCAGGACCAGGTGTTGTCCTTGTGGGTTCGTTGACGCAGGGGGGCTGACAACTCGCTGAGATTGGGGATAAACTTTCCCAGGTAGTTGACCATGCCTAGAAATCGTTGCAGGCTGGTGACGTCAGTTGGTACTGGCAGCTCGTTGATTGCTGCAGTCTTCAGCGGATACAAGATCAAGATACAAGATACATTTATTTGTCACATGTGCCAGATGGCACAGTGAAATGTGATTACCATGCAGCCATACAATAAAAATAAAGAACATAACACACAATAGAGTTTAACATAAAAACATCCCCACACAGCAGAATCAAAGTTTCCCACTGTGAGGGAAGGCACCAAAGTCAGTCATCTTCCTCTAATGTTCCCCAATGTTCACCCGTGGTCGGGGCCTCCTCGAACTGTCCGCAGTCGCTGCTACGGGTGGCCCGATGTTCAGGCCCACTTGCCGGGGTGATGTAAGTCTGACGTCGGGGCTGGGGGACATCCTCAGTGGCCTGGACATTAGAGTCGGGCACCTCCTACCGGAGTCCGTGGCTCCCAAAGTCCGCTGGCCGTGCTGGGCGGAGATGCAGCCCCAGGATTCTGTGCGATGACGGTCAGCACTGCCCGCCTTGGAAGCTTTCTCAAACCGCAGCTCCACGATGTTGGAGCAGCGGCCTAATGCTCCGTAGCACCAAACGGCGATTCAGGTAGGCATCGCCCGCTCCGCGGTGAATTCAGCGCTGCGCCGCCGCTGTTGCAGTTCTGGTCCGGTTCCTGGTCCCCGGCAGGAAAGGCTGCTCTGATCCAGGTGGTAGGCTGCGAGGAGTGGGGCGAGGACGCGACTCGGAGAAATAGTCACGTCCCCGCCAGGAAGCGACTGGGAAACAGTTTCCCTCTTACCCTGCCCCCCTCCCCTACATAGAAAAGTTAAAGTTTCCCCCAAAAACAGACTTTAAACTAACTAAAAATTTTTAAAAGGTTGAAAGGACAAACAGGCTGTAGGCAGAGGCTGCCGTCAGTGTGGCGCCCCTCGCGGCAATCTGGTTTTAGCCCATATCCCCAAATCACAAAAAAACACACATATAAAAACTGGTAAACGAAATAAATCACGGCGTAGACCTGATAATCTGACACCATGTAAAGAGCTCAAACTCACACGGGTTGAAACACAAGCATCTTTATTGCTCAGGTCATCAACTACACAGCAGGTCATCACACATTCACACTGCTACTCTAACTGGTAGACAGTGGGTAGGATGTTACACTATGAATGTTATAATTAGCGGGGTTATAATTACTAAGCATTCTGATTGGCTAATATGCTACAGCCAATCTACAGGAAGGTACAGAATAAAGCAGAGCCTGCATCGATGGCCAAGGAAGCCACAATGTGTTGAAAGGAACTGTGGATGCAGTTCCTTCTTACATATTTCCTGCTTTTACTTCAGCCTGATGCACACCAGCGTGCAAAGAAACAGTATTGTTGCAAACAGAAAGCCTGAACTCTAGTCTAATTTTTTTAATTGTTTAGTTTATTGTCCCATGCTACAATGAAAACCTCATTTGTTGTGTGCTATCCAGTGCTATTCACCGATGTACTAAATCTTCTAAGGAAGTAGAGGTGTTGATGGGCTTACTTCATTATTGCAGCAACAGATTGGGCTGAGAGATCGTCAGAGATATGCAGAGAGAAATAAACAAAATTATTGCAAAAAAAGTCAAGAGTGTTTTATTGTCATATGTCTCAGATAGAACAATGAAATTCTTACTTGCAGCAGCATAACATAATATGTAAACATTGTAAATTATATAATAAACAGAAAAGAATGTTCAGTGTGTATATATACATATACCTTCAGACTGAGAGTCAGAGAGAGGGAAATGTCCAAAGTCTCCAGTTAACCCAAGAAAGTCATAGTTAGGAATTTAGTTGGTGTTCGCAGTGTATAATAGACTGATAGTTGCTGGGAAGATGCTGCTCCTGAACCTGCACATTACAGTTTTCAGGCTCCTGTACCTTCTTCCCTATGGCAGGTGAAATGAGAGCATGGCCAGTGTTTTATGGGTCATTGACAATGCTGGCTGCCTTTTTGAGGCATTGACACCTGTAGATCCCTTCGGTGATGGTCGATGACCTGGCAATGTCCACCAGTTTTTGCAATCTTCTTTGTTCCTAGGTGTTCGAGTTGCCAAACCAACCCATGATGCAACCAATCAATATGCATGTGTCCGTACACCTGTAAAAGTTCAAGAGAGTATTCTTCAACGTACCAAATTTTCTAAATCTTCTAAAGAAGTAGAGGTGTTGATGGGCTTTCTTTATGATTGCATCAATGCGTTTAGTTTAGTTCATTGTCACATGTAGCGAGGTACAGTGAAGAGCTTTATTCGTGTGTGCTATCCATTGCTATTCATCTCCGTACTAATTCTTCTCAGGAAGCAGAGGCGTTAATGGGCTTACTTTATGATAGCATCAATGGGTTGGCCCTGGACAGATCTTCAGAGATATGCAGAGAGAAATTAACAATATTATTGCAAATGAAAAGCCCAAAGTCTCCAGTTAACCCAAGACAGTTCATAGTTCAATAATATGATAGTTGCTGGGAAGCAGCAGCTCATGAATCTGGACATTACAGTATTCAGGCTCCTATAATTCCTTCCCGATGGCAGGAGTAAAATAGCTTGGCCAGTGTGGTGTGAGTCATTGACGATGCTGGTTTCCTTTTTGAGGTTGATCCCTTTGATGGTGTGGAGGTCAGTCCCACCACCTTTTTCAATCTTCTCAGTTCCTGGGTGTTCGAGTTGCTGAACCAGGCCATGATGCAACCAGTCAAAGTGTTCGCATCCATACACCTGTAGCAGTTCAAATGAGTATTCTACAATGTACCAAATTTTCTAAATCTTCCAAAGAAATGATGGATTTTCTTTGTGATTGCATCAATAGGTTTAGTTTAGTTTATTAACACATGTACCAAGGTACAGTGAATTGCTTTTTTGCTGTGTACTATTCAGTAAGCGGAAAGGCTATTAATGATTACAATCAAGCTGTCGACAGTTCACAAATACATAATAAACTAAAAGAACATGTTGTGCAAGATAAAGTCCAATAAAGTCTGATTAAACATAGTTCTAGGATCTCCAATGAGTAGCAATGTTACAAAATTTTGAGATTTTAAAAATCAAGTCTGCAATTTATCCCATCAGATAAAGCATAAAAAGAAGTTTAATTTGACACGTAATTCACTTTCATATCTTCAGTATTACAAAAGTTATGGCCATTTTCATACTCGGAAATTAGCATCTTGTTCCCCATTGCCTTTTTATTGACTTCTCAAAAGCTGATCTAGGACAGTCCAAAGCCCATAACTTTGTTAAAAATTAAGAGAACTCAATGAAATTTTCAGTTATTATAGATTGAAGCATTCTGAAACAAATATGAAACAATCTTACTTGGATGACCTGAAATTAAAGCATATAATTAGTTAGTTATCTAATTGTAGCTAATTACAAAATTCAATTACTAGATCTAAACATCTATCCATTTCTTAAGAAAAGATAAACATTTTTTAATTGTCCAAATAACATTCACACATTCACACAATAATTCACAATATAACATTTTTAAATCTCATTTTCATGAATTTATAGGCCAAATGGAAGGAATTTAGTGTTTAATTCCCGTAAATTAATGGCCATTTAAATCAACTTGCGAGTGGGTTTTAGTGGAACGCGGTGGATTGGAACGTTGCGGTTTGTGGTGAATTTAACCCACAGTCGGCAGGAAAAACACTGCCGGTTCGTATATTTTTTTGTCCCCTTTTCGCAACATGAAAATTTGATTAAAGGCTTCCAAAGAAGCATGTTTTTATGTAAAAATAAACTGTGTACTTTATTTTATCCCCTACGTAAAATCCTTCCCGTTGTCGGAACTCACGGCTTTAGAAGATGATTTTTAAATTACTCTAGCTAATAAATGATCTAGTGTAGTTTAAAAATACCTTAATAAAACAAATGTCGGAGCGATTTCTCTTCAGCAACGAAATCCCCTGAGATGGATCGATTTGCCCTGTCTGGTGAAAAACGGCACTTTAAACCCGCCCCCCTCTGAAAGGAGCCAAAGTCGCGCACACAGGGAGCGGCAGAACTGCAGCGCTGCTCAAGGTAAGTTTTGTAACATACCTCCAATGAGGTAGATGGGGAGTCAGAATCGCTCTCCAACTGGTGAGGGGTGGTTCAGTTGACTGATAAAGATTTATCTTTCGACGGCATTGAATGACTCGTGGAGAGCTCGTGAGTGCGCATTAATTACCTTCTGATCCTCGGTCATCAATTAAAGTGACTATCAGGACTAAATCCTTGAGATGATGCAATATCTGCCACCACAAAGTTGCTGAAAGCATTTACACACTTCTACATTTGCTTGATGGGAGAGGGGATATGCGGGAGTGACCGGGGTGAGACTGGTCTTTAATTATGCTGGGGCCCTTGCCAAGGCAGTGTGATGTGCAGATGGATAAAGCAAGATAGTTCATACTTTGTAATTTAGTTGGTGCTAATAATGTTCAATAACCCGATGGCTGTTGGGTAGAAGCTGTTCCTGAACGTTACAGTTTTCAGGCTTCTATACCTTCTTCTCAATGTCAGGAGTGAAATGTGTGTGTGGCCGGTGTGGATCCTTGATGACGCTGGCTCCACTTTCATGCATCAGAAGTGGCTTTTCAATGTACCTCAGTCATGGCCGTTCAAAGGGGGGCGTGCGATGGGTGCGGTCGCACCTCTCTTTTTTCCAGAGTAAAAGAAAATCCAGAGTGAAAAAAAAAATTGGCGCGCAATATTTTTTAATTCTACACCAGGGCAGAGGGAGCTTTGCCTTTGGGCTCCTTGGCCCTCTTGCAGCTGTACAGCTACTAGATGACTCAGGCGTTGTGCTCGATGATGGAGAGGGCAGAGGGCAGGGGCTTGTTCTTTCCCCGGAGCGGATCATTGCCGCTATCGCTGCTGCTGTGCCGGGACGGCTCGCTCTCCAAGTCTGGGCAGCTCACGATGTGAAACTTGAGGACAAGGCTTTAGAATCCGGCATCGGCGGCAAACTTCTCCCCAGCCAGGTTCTCGATCATCTCATGCTCGGATCCGCAGTACTCGAAAAAACTGTCCAAGCCCGAGAAACGGGAGCTGAGGCCGGAGTGCGAGTGGGCAATCTGCCTTCACCAAATAGGGAATCTGCCTTCACCAAATAGAAGCTGCTTGAGCGGGCCCTTGGGGTGGCCTGCTGCTGCTTCTCGGAGCGCTGCTGGCATGGTTACTTGTGCACCCTGGGAAGCTGTTGGTCTGATGACGGGAGAGAGAAAAGGGAGAGGAGGCGGGAGGGAGGAGAGAGGCCGGGGGAGGGGAGAGGTGGGGAAATGAGGGGGAGTGGGAGGAGAGGGAGAGGAGGGGGCAGATGAGGGAAGAGGAGGGGGAGGTTGAGAGGAGGCGGGAAGAGGATGGTTGAGAGGAAGGTGGATGAGGGGAGGGAGAGGAGCGGCGGGTGATGGGGGGGGAGGGGAGAGGGAGAGGGAGGGAGAGGAGGGAGGGAGATGAGCGGCGGTAGCAGCAGGGAGCAGGTGGCGGGGAGCGGGCATCAATCAAAGGAGGAAGGGAGGGTGGGGGAGGTGACGACTTTCGCAGCGCAAGCAAGACGGCGCACTCTTCAAAGTTTGTCAGATTTTTGATTCATCACTCGAGAAATAAAGCATGACATTTTCAGATAAGGTGTTTTGGATTACAGGGGAAAATCTCTACCGGAATATGTAAAAATTTTACTGTTAGCACGTCGTCTTTTCGAGGAGATGTGACTATACAAAAAACAAGCACACACACGCTAAAAGCACGCACGCATCCAAGATCAGACTTTTAATAGTTGTGGTGAGAAGGGGAAGGGGGGGGGGGGGGGGGGGTGGTGGAAGAGGAGGGGAAGGTGGGGGGGGGAAAGAGGGGGCGGGGGAGGAAAAGTGGATGGGGGGGAAAGAGGGGGGGGAAAAGAGGGGGGAGAGGAGTGAGGCCGGGAGAGCAAGGAAGGGGAGAGCAGGGGGAGAGAGAAGGGTGGAGAGGAGGAGGAGGGGAGAGGAGGAATGGGGGAGATGAGGAGGGAGGAGAGGAGGAAGGGAGTGGGGTGAGGGCAGCGGGGCATCAATCAAAGGAGGAGGGAAAGGTGGGGGAGGTGACGATATTCTTAGCGAGAGCAAGATGGCGCAGACTTCAAAGTTTGTCAGATTTTTGAAGATTTCCATTCATCACCCGAGAAATAAAGCAATGAATTTTCAGATAAGGTCTTTTGGACTAAAGGGGAAAAATCTCTACCAGAGTATGTAAACATTTTACCGTCAGCACGTCGTTTTTCGAGAAGATGTGATTTTTACACAAACAAACACACACACAGGAACAAACACACACACCAACAAACACACAAACATCCAAGATCAGACCTTTAATAGTTGGTGGGGGGAAAGAGGGGGGAGAGAGGGCCGGGGGAGAGGGAGTGGAGGCGAGAGAGGAGGGGGTTGAGAGGAGGCGGTGAGGAGGAGGAAGGGGGAGAGGAGGAGGACGGGCGAGAGAGGAGGAGGAGAGGAGGAGGGGGATAGGAAAATGGGGGGGGGGAGGAGGAGGGGAGAGAGAAGGAATGGAAGCGGGTTGGGGAGAGGGCAGCAGGGCGCGGCGTCAACCAATGGACTGCGCATTCAGTGGCTTCAATCCAGAACCCGGTGGGGGGGGGGGGGGGGTCGTCACAGGGAAGCACATCATAGCACATACCGCAGGCCGCGCAAAGCAGATCCATTGTGATGTTATCACGTCATCAGCCAACGCAAGGCGTTTTTTTCCTACGTTCCTTCAGATTTTTGAACATTTTGATGAATAAAACTTTAACTTTTCAGGTTCGACTATTTCGGAGTCCACGGGAAAAATTTCTACCGGAATATGTAAACATTTTACCGTTGGATCATCATTTTTTAGATGTGATTATACACACACACACATGCAAGATCAGAATGTTATAATTATAGAGATATGATATGATTGAATCAAAATCAAGAATTATTAATTCACATTTCAAAAATGGTTTCACAATTCAGTGGTACTGATTTTCAGTATTCCATACTGATATTTGAGAATGCACGAGGTTTCTATGCAAAATACTGATTTTTGGGATTTCAGGTGGCGCCAAGATGTACTGAACAGGCGCTGCATTTAGCTCCGCTCCTGAAATTCGCGATTTTTCGTGTAAAAAGCCAGTTTGGAGATTGGGACCGATTTAAAAATACTTACCGGTCGGACTGATGATGTCATCAGAAATCGCCGCTAAAATAATGGTGTTTTAACGTATTTTTAAATGATAAAACTGATTCCTGTCCAAAGCCCTACAAGAGCTGTTACAAAACATCTTCTGAAAAAACAACAAACATCTGAAGATTTAAACTTTGAAGTTGCCTCTGAAATGGCTACAAGGGCAAGGACTAAAATGGCTACAAAGGATAAAGAGCTGGAAGAAATAAAGCAGCCCGTAAGAGATTTAAGTTGTGAGGTTGCCTCTGGGAATAAAAGTATGATGGAGAACATGAAAAGTATGATGGAGATTATGGAAATTGGGAATCAGAAAATTATTGACTCAATGAGCAAGTTAAATAAACAAATTGATGATGTGGAATCTGGATTAAATGTAAAAATTGATCGGGTGGAAAAAGAGGGTTTGGAGAAGTTGAGTCTGTTCGCCATACACCATAATGGCAGCTGCTGCAGCTTGCTGTCCTCCAAAAACGCTGCCATTTTTTTTCCCCGCGGCCGATTTTCACGACTGAAGCACGTTCGAGGACCAGACCCAACGGGTCTGCACTTGGTCTAGTATACTTTTAAAACTCTGTGTGTGTGTGTGTGTCTGCCGACCGACCGGGTGTGTGTCTTGTGGGTGTATGTCACATTCCACTTTTTTTTAGATAAGGTTTTCGGCCTTTGATTTCATGGTCTGCCAAATCCAGACCCTCAAATGCAGCAATTGTTTTCCATTTTGCTAGAGATTACGCTTTTACATTCACTAATGCACTCCTCATTACATTTAGACATTTTTACGTACACATTTTTAATGAAATCCTTCCCCCCCCCAACCCCCCCAATATTTCAAAATCTTTCAAAAATCAAACTGCTCTCACCCATAGAATGTTGGTGAACATTCCATCGTGTGATGTCACAATGCCCAATGCTCACAGATGTCCAATCGGAATGGATCTCATTTACATCTGCCTTTGTTCCAGCCCCAGCCCCCCCCCCTTCCCGCCTGATGTTCCAGCACGTTCCATTGTGTGATGTCACACTGCCATCCCTCACAGATGTCCAATCAGATCTCATTTACATATGCCTTTGCACCAGCCCCAGCCCTGCCCCGCGTGGCCTGCGTCAAAGTGCAAGATCACGTGTGTGGGAATAGAGAAAGAGGATTGAGGGTGATAGGGAGTGGGGAATAGATGGACTGCTCCTACCCCTCCTCCTCCCACTCTACCTCCCCACTCTTTGCCCTCTCCTCCCACCCCTCTCCCCCTCCTCCACACTATCCCCCCTCCCTCCTAACCCCATCTCCCTCCTCCCCTCCCTACCCCATCTCCCTCCTCCCTCCCGCATCCCCCACACCTCTCTCCCCCTTCCCCATCCCTCTCTCCTCCCCCACCCCTCTCTCCTCCCTCTCCATCTCCCTCTCCTCACCCATCTCCCTCTCCCCCCATCTCCTCCCACCCCCGTTCATCTCTCCCCCACCCCCTTTTGCTCTCCCCCACCCCCCTTCCCTCTCACCCCTTCCCGCTCCCCACTATTCCGCCTCCTACCACACTCTTCCCCTCTCTCTCCCTTACCCCATCTCCCTCCTCCCCTCCCCCCACACACCTCTCTCCACGTCCCCTCTCTTCTCCCCTCCCCACCCCTCTCTCCTCCCCTCTCTCCTCCCCCCTCTCCATCTCCCTCTCCTCACCCCTCTCCCTCTCCCCCCCTCTTCCTCCCACCCCCATCCCTCTCTCCCCCACGCCCTTTTTGCTCTCCCCCACCCCCTTCCCTCTCACCCCTTCCTCCTCCCCACTATTCCCCCTCCTACCACACTCTTCCCCCTCTCTCCCTTACCCCATCTCCCTCCCCTCCCCCACACCTCTCTCCACCTCCCCTCTCTTCGCCCCTCCCCACCCCTCTCTCCTCCCCATCTCCATCTCCTCCTCACCCATCTCCCTCTACCCCCTCCTCCTCCCACCCCCGTCCCTCTCTCCCCACTGTTTTAAAAAAAATATTTAATACTATTCCGGAATTATCACAACGCAACTTAATAATTGGAGGAGATTTAAATTGTACACTAGATCCTTATTTGGACAGATCATCAAAACAACGGAAACTTAAATCGCATTCCAATGATCTAATAAATACATATATAGATACTAGTAATATTAAAGATATTTGGAGAATGCAAAACCCAGCTGGACGGGAATACTCATTTTACTCACCTGTGCATAAAACTTACTCAAGAATAGATTATTTTTTGGTAGATTCAAAACTTATCCCATTCACTTATAATTCAAAATATCATAAAATTATAATTTCAGATCACGCACCTTTAACTTTTATGATGAAAATAACTGGTAAAACGGAAAAACAGGGACAATGGAGATTTAACCCACAAATTTAAAAGACAAAATAACTCAAGAATACATCACAATACAGATCAAGATTTTCTTTGAAATAAATGATACGCCAAAAATATCTTTGTCCCTATTATGGGAAACTTTTAAAGCGTATCTTCGGGGAATTATGATATCCTCTCAAGCATTTTATAATAAAGAGAATCGGAGGGAACAACAGGCATTGGAAAAGGAGATCAAACAATTAGATACAGAAAACGCTGTTAACCCAACCATAATAAAACATAATAAAATCTTTGCATTGAAATATAAATTAAATAAAATACAGTCAGACCAAGTTGTAAAACTATACCAATATACTAAACAAATACAATTTGAATTCGGAGATAAACCACAAAAATTATTGGCTCGTCAATTACGAAAATTGGAAGGAGAAAAATTAATCCATAGGATTAAATCAGACAAAGGGGAATTATTAGTACAAACTAAAGATATAAATTAGAGATTTTTGCAATATTATAAAAATGTATATTCAGCCAAAACGACAGAAAATCGAATAGGAGTAGAAACATTAAAAAAAATGTAATCATAAAGGACTGGATTCAGAAAATAGAGAATCACTCAACGCTGAAATAACTACTAAAGAAATCGAAGAAGCTATTAGGTCATTAAAAATGGTAAAACTCCAGGACTGGATGGTATTGGATCAGAATTTTATAAAACATTCTATGATATGATAGCTCCACGTTTGAAGTCACTTTATGAACATATTTATGCACAACAGAAGTTACCAGAAACATTAAATGAATCTATTATAACACTTACAGTGGCTTGCAAAAGTTTTCATACCCCTTGAACTTTTCCACATTTTGTCACGTTACAACCACAAACGTAAATGTATTTTAGTGGGATTTTATGTGCTAGACCAACACAAAGTGGCGCATAATTGTGAAGTGGAAGGAAAATGATACATGGTTTTCAATTTTTTTTACAAATAAAAAACTGAAAAATGAGGCTTGCAAAAGTATTCAGCCCCCTTTACTCTGATACCCCTAAATAAAATCCAGTGCAACCAATTGCGTTCAGAAGTCACCTAATTAGTAAATAGAGTCCACGTATGTGTAATATAATCTCAGTATCAATACAGCTGTTCTGTGAAGGCCTCAGAGGTTTGTTAGAGAACATTAGTGAATAAACAGCATCATGAATCCCAAGGAACACACCAGACAGGTCAGGGGTACAGTTGTGGAGAAGTTTAAAGCAGGGTTAGGTTATAAAAAGATATCCCAAGCTTTGAACATCTCACGGAGCACTGTTCAATCCATCATCCAAAAATGGAGAGTATGGCACAACTGCAAACCTACCAAGACATGGCCGTCCACCTAAACTGACAGGCTGGGCAAGGAGAGCATTGATCAGAGAAGCAGCCAAGAGGCCCATGATAACTCTGGAGGAACTGCAGAGATCCACAGCTCAGGTGGGAGAATCTGTCCACAGGACAACTATTAGTCGTGCACTCCACAAATCGGGCCTTTATGCAAGAGTGGCAAGAAGAAAGCCATTGTTGAAACAAAGCCATAAGAAGTCCCGTTTGCAGTTTGCCACAAGCCATGTTTGGGACACAGCAAACATGTGGAGGAAGGTGCTCTGATCTGATGAGACCAAAATTGAAGTTTTTGGCCTAAATGCAAAACACTATATGTGGCGGAAAACTAACACTGCACATCACCCTGAACACACCATCCCCACTGTGAAACATGGTGGTGGCAGCATCATGCTGTGGGGATGCTTTTCTTCAGCAGGGACAGGGAAGTTGGTCAGAGTTGATGGGAAGATGGATGGAGCCAAATACAGGGCAATCTTGGAAGAAAACCTGTTAGAGTCTGCAAAAGACTTGAGACTGGGGCGGAGGTTCACCTTCCAGCAGGACAACGACCTTAAACATACAGCCAGAGCTACAATGGAATTGTTTAGATCAAAGCATATTCATGTGTTAGAATGGCCCAGTCAAAGTCCTGACCTAAATCCAATTGAGAATCTCTGGCATGATTTGAAAATTGCTGTTCACAGACGCTGACCATCCAATCTGACTGAGTTTGAGCTATTTTGCAAAGAAGAATGGGCAAAAATTTCAGTCCCTAGATGTGCAAAGCTGGCGGAGACATACCCCAAAAGACTTGTAGCTGTAATTGCAGCGAAAGGTGGTTCTACAAAGTATTGACTCAGGGGGTCTGAATACTCTTGCACATCACACTTTTCATTTTTTTATTTGTAAAATAATTTGAAAACCATGTATCATTTTCCTTCCACTTCACAATTATGCACCACTTTGTGTTGGTCTATCACATAAAATCCCAATAAAATACATTTACGTTTATGGTTGTAACGTGACAAAATGTGGAAAAGTTCAATTAGATTTAATAACTCATTTTGGATTGATTTCAGGATATAGAATTAATTGGAATACAAGTGAACTTATGCCAATAATGAGAAATTACTCACATATATTACAACAATATCCTTTTAAGATAGCAAATGAAAAAATCAATTATTCGCAATTATTATACCTGTTTCAACTGATCCCGATATATCTTCCTAAAAATTTTTTTAAGAAAGTGGTCTCTATAGTTACCAACTTTATTTGGGATTATAAGAGCCATAGAATAAATAAAAAATATCTATGTAAATCAAAAATGAATTTTGCATTGGAGGTTTTGCATTGCCTAATTTTATGTTTTATTATTGGGCAGTCAATATTAAAAATATGAATTTATAGTTGGAAGAAGTAGATAAACAACCAAACTGGTTAAAATGGAAAAGGAAGATTGTTCGCCTTTTGAAATTAGCTTGAGTTTATTTGCTAATACTAAAATACATTAAAAAAAAGTTATAGAGGAAATCCAATAATAGAAAGTGGGATACGTATTTGGAAACAATTAAAGAAAACATTAAAATTAGAAAGTATACCACTGGCTCTTCCCATTGCAAATAATATCACTTTTAAACCTTCAATGATGGATAAAGGTTTTTTTTAAATTGAAGAACTATGGAATAAATAAGATGGGTGATCTCTACAGGGAAAGTTTATTCTTTTCATTTCAGGAATTACAACAAAATTATGGATTACACTCAAATTAATACTTTAGATATTTACAAATTAGAGACTATGTTAAATCAAACACACAGGACTTTAGAAATAGAAAGACAGAAATTTTAGAAGAATGTCTAAATAAATATCCGAATACAGAAAAATTAATATCATATATTTATAATATTTTACTGGAAAATGATTTACCAAACTCGGAAATATATATAGGCATGCATGGGAAAACGAATTAGGACAAACAATTAGCGTAGAAGTATGGAATGAAAGTTTACAACATATACATCACTGCTCATTAAATGCCAGACACTCCCTGATACAATTTAAAGTTTTACATAGATTACACTTTTCGAAATCCAAATTAAACAGAATTTTTTCAAATGTTTCTGCTATATGTGATAAATGTCAGCATTTAGCTAATCTAAAGCATTCATTCACAAAATGTATAAAAATTACTAATTTTTGGATAGAAATTTTTAACATAATCTCGAAAGTAGTTAATGCAAATCTGACTCCAGACTCAAAACTAATCATATTAGGAATAATAGAAATGGATCATCTACTAACAACACAGCAAATAATTTTTATTGGTTATAGTTTAATAATTGGTTAAAAAACTAATACTAAGATTTTGGAAAGGTCCTACATCCCCCACAATCAAAATGTGGATTACAGAAATGTCGGAGCCACTTCACCTGGAAAGACTAAGACTTGTCCTTTTGGACAAGCTAGATCAATTCAGAGGAATATGGTCTCCATTTATTGAATACTTAAAGGGTCAAGGAAGTCCGGATCGAGGGCCTGACTGAAACCTGAATGAAGGAATAGATGAAGAACTATATACAATAGACCACGCATATATCTCCAATGAAGAATATCTTGCTTTATACTCCACTCATTGTATTGATTTTCTACTGCTATTTTATTTCTTTTTATTATTTCTCTTTACTATTTTCTTTCTGTTATAAAATAATAAAAAATATAGAAGTTGCAAAACATCTCTACCATGTACTGTAGATGGAATCTCCGGAACGGCTATTATAGCGGAGTTATGGCGACAACATTATAGCACTTTATTCAACTGTGTCCAAGGTGACTTGTATAGGGTGGACAATATTGAGAGTAATGACTCGATGGTGATTATGTCACATGAGGTGTATCATGCCATAAACAAGCTGTCCAACAACAAAGCAAGTGGCTTGGATCATATCTCTGCTGAACATCTTAAGTATGCGAGTATGAGGGTAGCTCCTCTCCTAGCTATTTGTTTTACTGGCTTTATGATTCATGGCATGTTACCAGACTCAATGTTGTCTGTCCTGTTAGTGCCGGTTATTAAGGACAAAGCGGGTAAAGTAGGCAGTCTAAATAATTACAGGCCCATAGCTTTAGCCAGCATATTGTCAAAAGTATTAGAAAGAGTTCTGCTGGATAGAATACATGAGTTTATTAACTCCGCAGATAACCAGTTTGGCTTTAAAGCTAAACATGGCACTGATTTATGCATATATGCCCTAAAGGAGATGGTAAACAAATATAGAGGCAAAAACTCTTCAATCCTTATGTGCTTTATTGATGCTTCCAAAGCCTTCGACCGTGTTAATCACAGAAAGCTGTTTGGTAAAATATGTCAAAGAGGGGTGCCTAAATACATTGTGAGAATACTGGCCTACTGGTATGCCCACCAGACTATGCAAATAAAATGGGGCAATAGGGTCTCAGCCCCATTGGGGTTAGCAATGGTGTTAGACAAGGGGGAATTTTATCCCCAGTCCTTTTTAATCTATATATTGATGATCTGTCTAAACAATTGAAAGCCTTTACCACTGGGTGCGTGATTGGTAATATTCTAGTGAACCATATTATGTATGCAGATGATGTTGTGGTCTTTAGTCCATCTAGCGCTGGTCTCCAGCAGCTCCTTACTGCATGTTCCGTGTATGGTTTGGAACATGACATTAAATATAATGCTAGTAAGAGTGCTGTTATGGTCTGTAGAACCAAAGAGGATAAAAGCCTAAAATATCCTGATTTTAAATTGTCTGATAACAATCTTAGTGTCTGTAATAAGATAAAATATCTAGGGCATATTATTACAGAACAAATGACAGATGATGAGGATATTTATAGGCAACGACGCATGCTGTATATACAGGCGAATATCCTCTTGCGTAAATTTGGTGCGTGTGCAGATGTGGTGAAGATGTCAGTATTTAGAGCATACTGCACACCCCTCTACACTGCGCACCTGTGGTCGAACTATTTAAAGACAAGTATGCAGAGACTAAAGGTTGCATATAACGATGCCATGAGAACACTGCTAAGGCAACCAAGATGGTGTAGTGCCAGTAATATGTTTGTGGCTGCAGGAGTCAGTACTCTAGAAGCTATCCTAAGACAACACATGTATAAATTCATTTGCAGGATAAATGACTCTAAAAAGCTTATTGTGGCCTTGACATACATAAGGGTTAGCACTATACGCTACGAATCCCAGTTGTGGAGACACTGGTATCGTTGTCTCATTGTACAACATTGATCATTTTTTACTCTGGATTTTTAACTTAAGTATTGTGGGGTTTTTTTTTTTTTTTTAATATATAAATTATGATGTTTTTATGTGATTTACCATGATTTTATATATATTTATGATATTTGAGATGCAATGCATTTTTTAATGTAATGTTGCCCCTTGTCTGGACCTTGAGTCCGTAATAAAGTTATTATTATTATTATTATTATTATTATTATTATTATTATATAAATAAGAACGACTGTAAACTTTAAAAATATTAAGAATGTATGTGACGAATAATATGTTTTTTCTTTTTTGTTTTAAGTTATTCCTTCTTAATATGTATTTACTTCTAATAAAAATATTTTACAAAAAAAAAGAATATCAAAATTTGTCTCCAGACTTATTAGATGAAGCAATGAATATAAAGGAAGATTCAACTAATTTAACATCATATTTGTATAATATTATCCTAAATATAGAAATACCATCATCTGACGGAATTAGAAGCGATTGGGAACAAGAACTAGCTATAAAAATCTCGAAAAAGAATTGGGATAAACATTTGCTATATGTGCACAAATGCTCGATCAATGTAAGACATATTTTAATCCAATTTAAAACTTTACATAGACTATTATTCAAAAACTAAAATAAGTAAATTTTTTCCAAATGTCTCCCCAATTTGTGTTAAATGTTTATCCCAAGAAGCAACCATACATAGCGCATTCCTTTGTTTTTTGCATAAAAATCCAAAAATTCTGGAATTAAATCTTTGACATTTTTACAAAATGATTCAAAATAAAATTGATACTGAATGCAGATTTAATTATTTTTGGAACAATGGAAGCCAGCTGTGAGCTGATTTCGTTCCAAAAGAACTTCCTTAATTATTGTTTAATAATGGCAAAAAAACGTATACTTAAATTCTGGAAAAACGCTCCCATACCAACGATAAACATGTGGATCTCAAATATGTCCGAAATGTTACACCTAGAAGATATGAGATTCCTCCTAGCAGGCAAATCAGACCATTTCCAAAAGATTTGATCTCCATTTATCGACTTATTACAAGCAACTCTGAAAATAAATGGTATCAGGACCTGGTGAGGGGTGTGTAAAGATACGAAGTAGGTACATCCCTTTTATCTTAGCTTATTTTACTTTTTCATATTTTCTGTCCCCTATTTTTGTTTTTCTTTCTTTTCCTTTGTTTTTCTTTTTTAGTCTTTCTTGTGTCTTACGCTTCTACGGGTTCTTCCCGATCACTCCTTCACGCACTTACTATCCTATCTAACTCTCTATTCTTCTTCTTATTCATCTTCCTCTTAAAATAGTAAAATAAGAAGTGGTACAGGAAATGTATTATGTTATTTTTGGCTTATATCATTGTAATGTACATTGCTTCTAAAAAAGAAATTAAAAATAAAAATAAAAATACTGATTTTCAAAAATCCTGTTTCTGTGTAGAATATTCTATTGCATATATGTGAGAAATATCGATTTCCCCAACTAAATTCTGATTTTTAGCCATCAAAATACGGAAATGCTCAGAGAAACTTGGCAGCTCTGCAATTATCTTGGTTATGAGTCATCATGGAACTCGAATTTGTTATAATAATATGACAGTAAAATAGGTTAATTTGAAAGCGATCACAGTAATGTAAATACACCAGTTAGTCTGACTTCAATTTTCATGAAGGAAATTGAAGTTGAAATAAATGTTGTATTTACATCACTATTCCATGTTGCAATAGTTGTGATGTGCAGTTGTTGGTTCGGGATGACCATTAAGGGTGCACTGCGCACACTAACACAGTCTAACAGTAACAGGCAAAACATTTCCGAAAAAAAGGTTTTCTTTACTGCAAAAACTTACAATATTTTATTTGCAGTTTTTGCATGCTCATTTATAACATTTCCGGACTCCCACAACATTTTTCCTGCATCTAGCCTGTCCAATCCTTTACGTAACAACACCATTCTTACTTGCAGCAGCACAATTTATATGTTTTTTTGTTGTTTTTTTTAAGTATTTACAATACTATTTACAATACCAAATAATTCAAAACAAAACCCATCACCACAATGCAAGTAAAATAAATTTTCCTTAAACACAGATATCACCATCCTTATTGAGGATACATTCTACCGTCTGCTGTGCTCAGTGGTCCTGGAAATGTCCCAGGGTGCCCATGGACAGGGTGTAATCCCTCTCTAGTACTACCCATGCGTGGAAGTAACCCCGGAAAAGTGGCAGGCAGCCAGCTCAGGCAGAGCCCTCTTCCGCCTCGCGCCGTGACTCGTGGATGGCCAGCTTAGCCAGGCCCAAAAGCAACCCAACAAAGACATCTTTAGCCCGACCCCCAATGCACAGGGTGTCCAAAGATGAGGATGGTGGGTGTGAAATGCAGTCAGAAGGCAAGGAGCAGCCCCTTTAGGTATTGGAACTGAAGCTGCAACCTCACACACTCCATGTAGATGTGGAACACTGACTCTTCCAGTCCGCAAAAGCGGCAGGCGACTGGCGAGTCTATGAACTGGAAGAGAAACAGATTGCATGGGAATCCTCTGTCCAGTACCACAACTGATATGTTTAATGCCATGACTCTGATAAATCGCTTCAATGGTGGGAAGATCAGTTTCCATTTTGGACTGGGCAGTGTTCATCCTTTTTTGCAATCTTCTTCATTCCCGGGCGTTTGAGTTGCTGAACCAGGCCATGTGCAACCGGTCAATATGCTCCTGTAGAAATTCAAGAGAGTAGTTTAGTTTTAGTTTGGTTTATTTTCAGGTGTTCCGAAGTACAGTAAAAAGCTCATTTGTTGCGTTTTATCCAGTGCTATTCATTGACGTACTAAATCTTCTAGGGAAGTAGAGGCATTGATGGGCTTTCTGTATAAATGCATCAATGGGTTGGACCCAGGACAGATCTTCAGCAATATGCAGGAAACTGAAGTTGTTGACTCTCCCACCAGTGACATATTGATGGAAGACAGGTTTGTGCATCATCATCAGCCTTCCTCCTTAGAAATCAACCATCAGCTCCTTGGCCTTCCTGACATTGAGTGCATGGTTGTTGTCCTGGCACCTTTCAAACCAACGATTGATCTCCCTCCTATACTCTGACTCATCTTTATCAGTAATTCATGCAACAACGGCCATGTTATCGATGAATTTAAAGATGTAGTTGGAAATGTGTCTAGCTACAGTCATGGGTATAGTGCATATAGAGTGAGTAGAGCAGGGGACTGAGCACACGGCCTTAGGGTGCCCCTGTAATAATGTTTATTGAGTAGGAATATTGTGGCAATTGATACTGAATGTAGTCTGTTGATGAGGAAGTCAAGCATCCAGTTGCAAAGGGATGCAGTTTCCCGAGCTTGGTCATGTTTTGAGGGGATGATGATGTTGAGTGTGAGATTGCATACGCCTTTGATCCATTGTGGTGGTAGGCAAATTGGAGTGATTCCAAATTCTTACTAAGGTGGGAGTTGATATGCGCCATAACCAACCTCTCAAAGTACTTCATCACCGCGGACAGTAGTGCCACTGGTTGATTGTCGTTGATGCATGTCACCTTACTCTTCTTGGGCATTATTCATACCCTTTTAAAGTAGATGGAAACCTCGGTAATGAAAGGTTGAAGATGCCCACAAAAACGCCAGCCAATTGTTCCGTGCAGGTTTCGAGAACGTGACCAGGTACCATCAGATCCATATATTTTCCAAGAAGAATCTTCTGATTTTGGCCTCAGTGACTGAGTTAACAATGGGGGCTATGGGAGCCAAAGAAGGCACATCAGTGTTCTTCCTATCGAATTGTGCGCAGAACAAATTGAGCTCGTCAGTGAGAGTGATGCCTTACTGCCAGATCCAAAAACGTCATCTATCCAGAGTTACTGCCTGACTTGCTAAGTGTGTTCTGCACAAATTTCCAGCATCTCATGGAGGTATGTATAGAGATTGGTTGACGGTGCCAGGTTCTGCTTCATA
This sequence comes from Okamejei kenojei, assembly GCA_035221665.1. Taxonomy (NCBI): domain Eukaryota; kingdom Metazoa; phylum Chordata; class Chondrichthyes; order Rajiformes; family Rajidae; genus Okamejei; species Okamejei kenojei. The sequence continues at coordinate 35,791,391 of CM069133.1, forward strand.
TGATCTTGTAGAGTTGCAAATGTTCATGAGGGGAATAGATAGGATAACCCATCAATAGATAGGGAAACCCGCTCCATCTGTGACCCCCTGATAAACTGGTTGATCACCAGGGTGGAGGAGTAGGTGTTGGACCCCACCAATGAATAGACCAACATTTGAAGTCAGGACCCTTCTTCAAACCGGAAAGGAAGTTGTGGCAGGACCACGCTTGGCAACTGGTCCCCTGTATCCACCTATCACTTGCCAGGATTTGTCCCGCCCCCACCTCTTTTCCAGTCGTCTCCTTTCCTACTGCAATCATCTGACGGGGGGTCTAGACCCGAAATGTCACCTGTCTATTCCCTCCGCACACGCTGCCTAACCCACTGAGTTACACCATCACTTTGTGTTTTGCTTAAGATTCAAGCATCTGCAGTTCCTTTTGTTGTCCTGTCAACCACCTATGTTCCAAAGTGAACTACCTCAGACTTCCTAACTAAAATTCATTCCCGGCCAAATCTTTGTCAATGTTATGTATCTTCCATAACACAATCACATCCTTCCTTAATTCTTCCTGTCTGAAGAAGGGTCTCGACCTGAAATGTCACCTATTCCTTTGATGTAAACCAGCACCTGCAGTTCCTCACTACACATCCTTCCTTAATATCATCTTCTCCTCAGGACTTTGCAGGTTGGGCATTCAACGACTGGAATAGTTACAGAGTAAATGAAGAAATTAATTTTCAAAGTAAAAAATTACTGTGCTCCACTCTAAAATAGACCTGGTTAATGCCTCATTTCTGAGTCAGGATGTGGGTTACACAAGACTATAAATATGTACCAAGGAACCATACAACTCATTAACTAACTGATTAACCTCAACTATTCATTGGCAAACCATAGGAAATTTCCCGACATACACTGAATGTAATTTGATAGAATTGTATAATCTTTTAAATCAGTCACAGTCATGAGGAAGAGAAAGCAGGCCATTCGGCCCAACTTCCCCATGCCGACCAAAATACCACAATTAAGTTAGTCCCATTTGTCCGCATTTGCCCCATAAACCTTTCTTATTCATTTACTAGTCCAAGTATCTTTTAAATGCACTTTTAGTACCTGGCTCAACTACCTCCTCCAGCAGCTTGTTTCGTCTACCCACCACCTTCTGAATGAAAATGTATAAGCTTTAGTAGTGTTTTTGACATGTCTTAATGTTTAAGTGCCTGTAGTTATCGGTGTATTTCAATTATGTTTTAATATCATATAGACAATAGACAATAGGTGCAGGAGTAGGCCATTTGGCCCTTTGAGCCAGCACCGCCATTCAGTATGATCATGGCTGATCATCCACAATCAGTAGCCTGTGCCTGCCTTCTCGCCATATCCCCTGACTCCACCCTTTAGGAGCTGTCTAACTCTCTCTTGAATGCATCCAGATAATTGGCCTCCACTGCCTTCTGAGGCAGAGAATTTCACAGATTCACAACTCTCTGGGTGAAAAGGTTTTTCCTCATCTCCGTTCTAAATGGCCTACTCCTTATTCCTAATCTGTGGCCCTAGGTTCTGGATTTCCCTAACATCGGGAATACGTTTGCTGCCTCTAGCATGTCCAATCCCTTAATAATCTTATATTTTGCAATAAGATCCCCTCTAATCCTTTTAAATTCCAGAGTATGCATAGAAACATAGAAACATAGAAAATAAGTGCAGGAGTAGGCCATTTGGCCATTCAGCCCTTTGAGCCTGCACCGCCATTCAATATGATCATGGCTGATCATCCAACTCAGTATCCCGTACCTGCCTTCTCTCCATACCCCCTGATCCCCTTAGCCACAAGGGCCACATCTAACTCCCTCTTAAATATAGCCAATGAACTGGCCTCAACTACCTTCTGTGGCAGAGAATTCCAGAGATTCACCACTCTCTGTGTGAAAAATGTTTTTATCATCTCGGTCCTAAAAGACTTCCCCCTTATCCTTAAACTGTGACCCCTTGTTCTGGACTTCCCCAACATTGGGAACAATCTTCCTGCATCTAGCCTGCCCATCCCCTTAAGAATTTTATAAGTTTCTATAAGATCCCCCCTCAATCTTCTAAATTCTTGCGAGTACAAGCCGAGTCTACCCAGTCTTTCTTCGTATGAAAGTCCTGACATCCCAGGAATCAGTCTGGTTAACTTTCTCTGTACTCCCTCTATGGCAAGAATGTCTTTCCTCAGATTAGGAGACCAAAACTGTACGCAATACTCCAGGTCTGGTCTCACCAAGACCCTGTACAACTGCAGTAGAACCTCCCTGCTCCTATTCTCAAATCCTTTTGCCATGAATGCTAACATACCATTCGCTTTCTTCACTGCCTGCTGCACCTGCATGCCTACTTTCAATGACTGGTGTACCATGACACCCAGGTCTCGTTGCATCTCCCCTTTTCCTAATCGGCCACCATTCAGATAATAGTCTACGGTCCTGTTTTTGCCACCAAAGTGGATAACCTCACATTTATCCACATTATACTGCATCTGCCATGCATTTGCCCACTCACCCAACCTATCCAAGTCACCTTGCAGCCTCCTCACAGCTAACACTGCCCCCCAGCTTCGTGTCATCTGCAAACTTGGAGATGTTGCATTCAATTCCCTCGTCCAAATCATTCATATATATTGTAAATAGCTGGGGTCCCAGCACCGAGCCTTTTGGTACCCCACTAGTCATTGCCTGCCATTCTGAAAAGGACCCGTTTACTCCTACTCTTTGCTTCCTGTCTGCCAGTCAGTTCTCTATCCACATCAATACTGAACCCCCAATACCGTGTGCTTTAAGTTTGCATACTAATCTCTTATGTGGGACCTTGTCGAAAGCCTTCTGAAAGTCCAGATATAACATCCACTGGTTCTCCTTTATCCACTCTACTAGTTATATCCTCGAAAAATTATATAAGATTAGTCAGACATGATTTACCTTTCATAAATCCATGCTGACTTTGTCCAATGATTTCACAACTTTCCAAGCGTGCTGCTATTCCATCTTTAATAACTGACTCTAGCAGTTTCCCCACTACCGATGTTAGACTAACTGGTCTGTTATTCCCCGTTTTCTCTCTCCCTCCCTTTTTAAAAAGTGGGGTTACATTAGCTACCCTACAATCCTCAGGAACTACTCCGGAATCTAAAGAGTTTGAAAAATTATCACTAATGCATCCACTATTTCTGGGGCTTCTTCCTTAAGTACTTTGGGATGCAGCCTATCTGGCCCTGGGGATTTATCAGCCTTTAATCCATTCAATTTACCTAACACCACTTCCCGGCTAACCTGGATTTCACTCAGTTCCATCTCATTTGACCCCCGGCCCCCTGCTATTTCCGGCAGATTATTTATGTCTTCCTTAGTGAAGACAGAACCAAAGTAGTTATTCAATTGGTCTGCCATGCCCTTGTTCCCCTGATCAATTCACCTGTTTCTGACTGCAAGGGACCTACATTTCTTTTAACTAATCTTTTTCTCTTCACATATCTATAAAAACCTTTGCAGTCATTTTTTATGTTCCCTGCCAGTTTTCTTTCATAATCTATTTTCCCTTTTCTAATTAATCCCTTTATCCTCCTCTGCTGGACTCTGAATTTCTCCCAGTCCTCTGGTAGGCTGCTTTTTCTGGTTAATTTGTATGCTTCATCTTTTGTTTTGATACTATCCCTGATTTCCCTTGTTATCCACGGATGTACTACCTTCCCTGATTTATTCTTTTGCCAAACTGGGATGAACAATTTTTATAGTTCATCCATGCAGTCTTTAAATGCCTTCCATTGCCTATCCCCCGTCAACCCTTTAAGAATCAATTGCGAGTCTATCTTGGCCAATTTGCATCTCATACCCTCTAAGTTACCTTTCTTTAAGTTCAGAACCCTTGTTTCTGAATTAATTATGTCACTCGCCATCCTAATGAAGAACTCAACCATATTATGGTCACTCTTGCCCAAGGGGCCACGCACAACAAGACTGTTAACTAACCCTTCCTCATTACTGAGTACCCAGTCAAGAATAGCCTGCTCTCTCGTTGTTTCCTCTACATGTTGGTTTAGAAAACTATCCCGCATACATTCCAAGAAATCCTCTTCCTCAGCACCCCTGCCAATTTGATTCACCCAATCTGTATGTAGATTGAAGTCACCCATTATAACTGTTTTACCTTTGTTGCACGCATTTCTAATTTCCCGTGTGATGCCATCCCCAACTCCACTACTACTGTTAGGTGGCCTGTACACAACTCCCACTAGGGTTTTCTGCCCCTTAGTGTTTTGCTGCTCTACCCATATCAATTCCACATCCTCGAAGCTAATGTCCTTCCTTTCTATTGTGTTAATATCCTCTCTAACCAGCAACACCACCCCACCTCCTTTACCTTTCTATCTATCCCTCCTGAATATTGAATATCCCTGGATGTTCAGCTCCCAGCCTTGGTCACCCTGAAGCCATGTCTCCGTGATCCCAACTATATCATATTCATTAATAACTATCTGCACATTCAACTCATCCACCTTATTACGAATGCTCCTTGAATTGAGACATAAAGCCTTCAGGCTTGTTTTTACAACACTCTTACCCCTTATACAATTATGTTGAAAAGTGGCCCATTTTGATTTTTGCCCTGGATTTGTCTGCCTACCACTTTTACTTTTCACCTTGCTACCTATTGCTTCTACCCTCATTTTACACCCCTCTGTCTCTGCTCGCACATTTAAGAAACCCACCACTTCTTATTCTCTGTTTATCATATTTTTCTTCTTTCTCCCCTATATGTTGGGTCTGAGTGCTACCCTTTTCTGCCTCCTGCCTCACACACTGTCTACCAGATTTCTCTATTTGAGTCCCTCCCCCCAGCCATTCTAGTTTAAAGTCTTCCCAGTAGCTTTTGCAAATCTCCACGCCAGGATATTGGTCGCCCTCGGGTTCAAGTGCAACCCGTCCTTTTTGTACAGGTCACACCTTCCCCAAAAGAGGTCCCAATGATCCAGAAACTTGAATCCCTGCCCTCTGCACCAGTCCTTCAGCCACGCATTTATCCTCTACCTCGCTCCATTCCTACTCTCTCTGTCGCGTGGCACAGGCAGTAATCCTGAGATTGTTACCTTCACGGTCCTTCTCCTTAACTCTCCTCCTAACTCCCTAAATTCTCCTTTCAGGACCTCTTCTCTTTTTCTACCTATGTCATTGGTACCTATATGTAGCACGACCTCCGGCTCCTCTCCCTCTCCTTTCAGGATATCATGGACACGTTCCGACACATCCCAGACCCAGGCACCAGGGAGGCAAACTACCATCCGGGTCTCCTGACTGCGTCCACAGAATCGCCTATCTGACCCCCTAACTATAGAGTCCACTATTATTAATGCCCTCCTCTTCTTTTCCCTACCCTTCTGAGCAACAGGGCCGGTCTCTGTGCTGTGCTAGGTAGGCTGTCTCCCCCAACAGTACTCAAACAGGAGTAATTTTTGCCAAGATGTACAGCCACCGGGGTACTCACTAGTCCCTGCCTCTGCCCCTTGCCCTTCCTAACTGTTACCCACTTATCTGCCTCCCATGGTCTTGGAGTGACCACCTCTCTGTAACTCCTCTCTATGACCTCCTCGCTCTCCCTGACCAGTTAGAGGTCATTGAGCTGCTGCTCCAGGTTCCTAATACACTCCCTTAGGAGCCCCATCTCGACGCACCTTGCGCAGATGTGGACGTCTGCAAAGCTATGAGACTCCATGACCTCCCACATCTGACATCCAGAACAGTAAACTGCCCTGGCCCTCATACTCCCCCCCTTACCCAGGATACAATACAAAGTGCTGGAAGAAATCAGCAGGGATCTGACTCCCAATCAGCTGCTTTCTCTAATCCGCTTCCACCAATCAGCGGCTTCCTCAAGCCCACTTGTTATGAAATGCGAATGGAACGTTGCAGAGTTGGGTTCCTCCCGCACCAACGGCTCCTGGGCCTCTGTAAAAACAAAGCCCCACGCTTGGGTTTTAAGCTTACCGCTCGGCCGTCGCTCCTCCTGCACCAACGGCTCCTGGGCCTCTGTAAAAACAAAGCCCCGTGCTTGGGTTTCAACCTTGCCGCTCGGACGTCGCTCCTCCCACATCAACGGTTCCTGGGCCTCTGTAAAAACAAAGTCCCAGCCCCTTCATTCTATCAACTATGACAGTCCCGCCATCCCAGGAATTAACCTTGTGAACCTACGCTGCACTCCCTCAATAGCAAGAATGTCCTTCCTTCCTAAAATTTGGTGACCAAGACTGCACACATTACTCCAGTTGTGTTCTCACTAGGGCCCTGTACCTATTCAGTACCCAACAGTGAAATTATTTGTTTTTGCTTAAAATCTGTTAAAATTATGCTGTAGATAAGCACAATCATTGATAAGTACAAAAAGTGCAACAATTGTAGTGTAACAATAGTAGAGTTCACCGACACTGTACACAAAGAGTTGCCACGTTTCTGGTGCCAACTTGTGCTCTTTAAGTTTCAAAGTTCTCAATAGCAGAGTCTTATCTTGGCCTTAAAGCTCCATTGTCCTGGCGGTGGCACTGGATCGGTGTTTCAGTGGTTGATCTGGCATGGCAATGCTGTCGGTGACCTCCACCGCAGCTCTGCCTATCCACGCTCCCCTCATCTCCCGCAGCCACCGCTCAGCCTCCGTGCCTCCTGCAACTGACCTCGGAATCTCCGGAGTGCCTCTGAGGTTGCGGGAGCATATTCCCGAGGTCATAGTCATAGAGTGATACAGCGTGGAAACAGCCCAACTTGCCCACACCGGCTAACATGTCCCAGCTCAATATCAATTAATATCAATTAATATCAGTTTTATTCGTCACCTGCGCATAAAGAATTTGGCAGCAGTGGTACAATGAAAAAATAACACACAAAAACACAATAAAAATTTAATGCAAACATCCACCACAGCATTCATCACTGTGGTGGAAGGCACAAAATTTGGCCAGTCCTCTTCCATTTTCCCCCGTGGTTGGGACCTCAACCCTCCGCAGCTGCCGCTGCGGTCGTCCAGATGAGTAGACAAGTTAAAAGTCCAGGTAGGTCCAGCATCGGTGCTATCCCACCGGAGACTGCGGTTTCAGGTGGGTGTAAGCCAGCAAGCCGGCGGTCGAAGATCTAAAGTCCCCACCGCGCTGCAGCCGGAAGCACCGCAGACCGCAGGGCTGGCAGTCGGAGCGCCTCTCCAGGAGTTCCCGGCGAGGTACCCTGCTCCTGATGGTAAGTCCACTCCACGCCAGCGGTAGAAGTAGGTCACGGGCCGGCGGTCGGAGCTCTTCTCCCGGGTTCCCAACGAGAGACCCCAGGCTGTGGACGCTGCACTAGCTGGAGCTCTGCAGACCCCGGCTTCAGGCTTCCACGGGCCAGCGAACGGAGCGCTCCGCACCGGTGACCCCCGGCGAGGGCTCACCCGCTCCGCGACGAGAGTCTTCGGGAAAGGCCGCGCCGATCCTCGATGTTAGGCCACGGGGGAGGCGACATGGAAAAAGTTGCCTCTCCATGGAGGAGGCGACCAAAGCGGTTTCCCCCTTACCCCCCCACACCACCCCCCTTCACTAATCCCACCTGCCTGCATTGGGTCCATATCCCTCCAAACTTGTCCTATCCATGTACCTGTCTAACTGTTTCTTAAACGTTGCGATAGTCCCAGCCTCAACTACCTCCTCTGGCAGATTGTTCCATACACCCACCACCCTTTGTGTGAAAATGTTAACCCTCAGATTCCTATTACATCTTTTCCCCTTCACATTGAACCTATGCCCTCTGGTCCTCGACTCACCTACTCTGAGCAAGAGACTCTGTGCATCAGGAAGAAGAGTCGGGGCTCAGAATGTCGAGTCTGAAGAAGGGTCTCAACCCAAAACCTCACCCATTCCTTCTCTCCAGAGATGCTGCCTGTCCCGCTGAGATACTCTGGCATTTTGTGGCAATATTTGGTTTAAACCAGCATTTGCAATTCCTTCCTACACTTGTACAAACAAGGGATAGTTGTCAAACAAGATATATATATATATATATATCAAGCCAGGATGTCATTGAGAACATTAAGACAAAAAATTAATATTTAGCCTCGATCTTTAGCTTATTGTTGTAACGTGCACCAAGGTACAGTGAAAAGCTTTTTTGTTGCGCACTGTAAAGTCAGCAAAAAGGCTAAACATGATTACAATCAAGCCGTTCACAGTGTATCGATACAGGATAAAGGGAATAACGTTTAGTGCAATATAAAGTCTTAGTTTATTGTTATGTGAGAAGCTTGCAACTAGTCTCAGGCTGATGTTCCATGGTCTCCTTAAGGGCCTGTCCTACTTATGCGACCTTTACAGGCGACTGCGTCACCCGTGATAGGTCGCTGAAATTTTCAACATGTTGAAAACTCAGCGACGACCAGAAAGATGCTACGACTCTTTGGAGACCTCTCACGACCATAGGAGACCTCTCAAGACCATACAGGCAGTATGGTCATGAGAGGTCGCCTATGGTCATGAGAGGTCACCCGCGACATGTCGCCAGGGGTTGCCTGTATGGTCGTGAGAGGTCTACTATGGTCGTGAGATGTCTCCAAAGAGTCGTAGCGTCTTCCTGGTCGCCGCTGAATTTTCAACATGTTGAAAATTTTGGCGACCCATCACAGGTGCCGTCAGTCGCATGTAAGGGTCGCATAAGTGGGACAGGCCCTTAATGCTTAGATTATGATCAGCAAATTCCAGCTCGAAATGTGTAGGAGCATACATGTGCAGATACTGGTTTACACCGAAGAGAGACACAAAATGCTCTGTGGGACGGCAGCTTCTCTGGATAGAAGGAATGGGTGACGTTTTGGGTTGAGGACCTCCTTCAGAATGTCTGTCCCGCTGAGTTAATCCAGCATTTTGTGTCTGTCTTCGGTAGAAACCAGTATCTGCAGTTCCTTCCTCCTACACATTTTGTGTCGAAATTCCAGCTCAGCTCTTGGTGAGCATTAGAGTGCAGTCAGGCAGCCAATGCCATCTAGTGACAGAACAATATTATGACAGGAGCTACCAAAGTTTGTTAACACAAAAAGCTGGAGAAACTCAGCGGGTGCAGCAGCATCTAAGGAGCGAAGGAGATAGGCGACGTTTCGGGTCGAGACCCTTCTTCAGACTGGTCAGGGATCAGGGAAACGAGAGATATAGACGGTGATGTGGTGAGATAAGGAACAATGAGTGAAAGATATGCAAAAAAGTATCGGTGATAAAGGGAACAAGCCATTGTAAGCTGTTTGTGGTGTGAAAATGAGAAGCTGGTGCGACTGGGGTGGGGGAGGGAGATAGAGATAGAGGGAATGCCAGGGCCCGAGGGCTGAGGGAGAGGTGGGAAGGGGAGGAGACAGCAAGGGTTAACAGAATTGAGAAAATTCAATATTCAAGCCCAAAGGATGCAGACTCCCCAAGCGGAATATGAGGTGCTGTTCCTCCAGCTTGCGGTGTTGCTCACTCTGGCCGTGGAGGAGGCCCAGGACCGAGAGGTCGGATGTGGAATGGGAGGGGGAGTTGAAGTGCTGAACCACCGGGAGGTCGGGTTGGTTATTGCGGACCGAGCGGAGGTGTTCGGCGAAGCGATCGCCAAGCCTCCGCTTGGTCTCACCGATTATGACAGGAGCTACCAAAGTTTGTTAACACAGACAGTACGAAACTGGAACAGGCTCTTCCAGCCTGTTGAAGAGGCTCAACTCACAATGTCCATGCCGACTATGATGCCAAGTCAAACTAATCTCATCTGCCTGCATGTGATAACACCGGGTGATGCCTGTAATGGCCGCCTCTCCAGCAGCCGTCGAGTCCCTTCTCTGTTTTTGTTAACTTGAGTGTATCTTAAGGATACGTTTTAGTGTTTCTTGGTATGTTTTATGTGGGGGGGGGGGGGGGGGGGAATCGGGCAAAACATTTTTTCAGCCACTTGCTTCGACAGAGATGCAATTTTCTTTCGTGTCACATCTCCGTCCCCATCTGCAGCCTAACAACTTGGATTGGTGCGGCCTTCCCTGGAGACCGGCCCAGAGCTTCAAGCCACGGGCGCGGAGCGGACTTAACATCACGGAGAGGGTGATCTTTTGCTGAATATTGCCAGGGAAAGCGCTCCGACCACAGGGCCTGTGGACTTTAACATCTTGAAGCCGCGGTCTCCGGTAAGAAAAGGCCAATTCAGGAGTTCTATGCCGTGGAGTGTTCCAAAATGTCCCGATGCCAGAGTTTCCATCATCCCGACATGAAGGCTTCGGACATTGGACCGTCGGCAACGGCGACTGCCGAGGAATCAAACTACCACGGGTGAACAAAAGGAGGAAGATGACTGAACTTTATTGCCTTCCATCCTAGTGAGGAATGTGGATTCCACTGTGGTGGATGTCTATGTTAAATGGTGTTAAATCATATTGTTGCTTTTCACTTAGTGTGGCTGTTAGGTAACTCACATTTCACTGTACCTTAGTTGGTTAAGTGACAATAAAAACGAACTATCCCTCCATCGCATTATGGGGAGAAGGCAAGAGAATTAGGTTAGGAGAGATTGATCAGCCATGATTGAATGGCAAAGTAGACTTGACGAGCCGAATGGCATAATTCTGCTCCTATCACTTATGACCTTATGACTTATGAATGTATTGTTGCAAACTGTTTATGTTGGAGTGGCAGGACTTGCCTTCACCTTCAATTGACCCAAACACTTTTGTCTAATGGCTGGCTAGGAACAGATTATAGGTTTATGTAAAAAAAGACACAAAATGCTGGAGTAACTCAACGGGTCAGGCAGCATCTCCAGGAAAAAGCATGCATCCTCTCTTCCAGCATTTTTTGACCCCCTGCAATCAGCCTTATTCAGATTGATTGTGGGGGGGTTGGGGGGTAAAATGAAAGTTGGAAGAGAGGAGGTGCCATGGCAAAGCCTGGCAGAAATGGGAGAGGATGGTGAGTGTAAACAGGTGAGGAGGGCTTTTGAATAGGCAGATGGTTGGGCAAAGACAGAGACAATGGACCCAAAGTCTGAGTCAAAAGAATTGACGAATTGAAAATTGTGAAGCAAGAGGGAGGAATGTAGGTTGGAGGGGAGAAGCTCACAGAACCACTCCCTCTGGCCTGCCACCACAAGCATAGGGCATGTAGGGCACCATGACTTCCTCAGGCCTACAGCAATCCCCATGGGACACCCCAGTATCTCAGGACCACCACCAACTCCTCCAGCACTACTCCGCCATCTCAGGGCAACTTGACCCATCACCACCATCTTGGATCGAAACGCAAATTTTGCTTGGGCAGCTTACAACCCAGAGGTATGAATATTGATTTCTCTAACTTCAAATAAACTTTGCAACCCTCTCTCTCCGTCTTTCCCCCACCCAAGTCTTTGTACTAGCTTCAAAGTTATCTTGTTGTGTGTCATTGTCTGTAACATGTTTTCACCTGGATCCCAGCTAACAATGCCTGCTTCCTTTATCATCATTACTTTTTTACATATCTTTCATTCATTTGTTCTATATCTCTCTACATCACCGTCTATATCTCTCGTTTCCCTTTCCTCGGACTCTCAGTCTGAAGGAGGGTCCCGACCCGAAACGTCACCAGTTCCTTTTCTCCAGAGATGGTTTAAGCCAACATCTTCAGTTCCTTCCTACACCACCATGTTGGACATGCTTGTTCGGTGAAGCATCACGATCAATGACGAGACAGAATACAGGAAGGAGATAGAGAAATCAGTGACATGATGTGTACGAAGGAACTGCAGATGCTGGTTTACACCGAAGATAGACACAAAATGCTGGAGTAACTCAGTGGGAAAGGGAGAATCTCTGGAGAGAAGGAATGGGTGACATTTCCGGTCGAGACCCTTCTTCAGGATCAGTGACGTGGTGACCTGATGTCATGTTGACAACCTTTCCCTCAAAGTCAGCTAGAAAAAGGTAGTAGTAATCGCCTCTGGAAACATGGTGGAGTACATGCCCCAATCAGCATCAATGGTGCCAAAGTGGAAATGATTGAGAGCTTCAAGTTGCTTGGTATTACCAATGATCCACCGTGCTTCAACCATATTGAAACAACTGCCAAAAAGCCACATCAATGCATGTATCTCCTCAGGAAACGGAGGAAATTTGCATGTTTCCAATGACTCTTACAAATCACAACAGAAGCAATGCAGAAATCATGCTGTCGGGTTACATCACAATTTGGCTTCAGAACCACTCTGCCCAAGACCGCAAGGAATTGCTGAGAGTTGTGGATGTAGCCCAGTTCAACACACTGACTGCGCATCATTGACTTTATCTACACCACATTTCCCCAGAAAAGCAGCTCTAATTCCCACTCTGGTCACTCAGAATGGAGATAAGGAGGAATGTATTTATCCGGCAGCAGAAGGTGAATCTGGGGAATTCATCACCACAGATGGCTGAGGAGGTCAAGTCATGAGTACTTTTTAAAGAGAGATTCATAGATTCTTGATTAGCAAGGGTGTCAAAGGTTATGGGGACAAGGCAAGAGAATGGGGATGAGAGGGAAAATAGATCAGCCATGATTGAATGGCAGAGTAGACATGATGGGCTGAATGGCCTAATTCTGCTTCAATATCTTATGGCCTTATTCCTTCTTCCCCCTACTAGCATCAGGCAGAAGGTATAGAAGCTTGAGAGTATGTAGCACTAACATCAGGAACAGCTTCTTCTCTTCTCTTATCAAGCTTCTGAATGGTCCTTCCATCAGCTAGGGTACTGTCCGATTCTCCAACCTACCTCATTGCAGACTTTGAACTTTTGTCTCTGGAACTATAATGTTTCAATGCTGAGAACTATATTTTATTCGTATATGGTATTATCTGATTTGATGAGACAGTGTGCAAATCAAAACATTTTACTGTACCTCGGTACACGTGTCAATAAGAAACCTAAACCCAAGTTGGGCCTTCTGAGGAATGGAGCTTTTCCTTCGAGGTGGAGTGTCAGTTTGTGGACAACCCAACAAATTCCCTCCTTGGGGCCCAAGTGAAATGGTTATTGGGATTCTGGGCCTTCAGATTTATTAGAGTCCTGGGGGTTTACTTCGGGATTAACAGAGTTTACCAGAGATTAGGGTTTAGTTTAGAGACACAGCATGTAAGCAGGCCCAATGGCCCACCAAATCCACACTGACCACCTGTTCACACTATGTAGAAACAAAGAATGCTGGTTTATACCGAAGATAGACACAAAGCGCTGGAGTGTCTCAGCGGGTCAGACAGCATCTCTGGTGAAAAAAGATGGGTGACGTTTTTGTTCCCGACCCGGAATGGCCACCCATCCTTTATCTGCAGAGATGCTGCCAGACCCACTGAGTTACTCCAGCAATTTGTGTCCACCTGATTGCACAAATGCTACGTTAACCCACTTTCTTGCCCACTCCCCAACACACCAAGGTCAATTTTTACAAAGGCCAATTAACCTGCAAATCTGCAGGTCTTTGGGATGTGGGAGCACCCGGATGAAATCCACGCATTCACAGGCAATATGTGCAGACTGCACACAGACAGCACCCGAGATCAAGTTCAAATCTATGTCTCTGGCACTGTGAGCCAGCATCTGTGCAGTTGAACAAACATACAGAATTATTTCAGTGTTGGCGATGTAAAGTTCTTCCTTGGCTCCAGCACACCACGGGATGAACTGAACCGGATCGTAGTTGTGCAGGTCATTTGTTTCCAAGAGCCACATTTCACTGGGAATCCAATCTATAAATCAGATGGTGCCACGGTGGAAGTGATCTCAGCTGATATTACGCCATCCGCATGTGAATTTTATTAGAGATAATTAAATGAAATGGAGCAGTAACCCGTGTGCTGATGCCTGATAAAACGACCACGAGAGGCTGCGGCATTGTTGTAAAAGCGCAACTGGTTCTTAAATGTCCTTCGGGGAAGGTGACTTATTAACACCGCTCTCGGCTGAGCTGTAACTCGAGGGTCGCACCTACAATTGGTCATTGCAACACAGCTTGGTTTGGGAACAGCTCCATCCCAGACCACATGAAATTGTGGATGCAGCCCAGACCATCACACGAACCAACCTCCCTTCCATTGACACCATCTATACTTCACGCTGCCTCAGCAAGGCCAGCAGCATAATGAAGGATGAGTCCCACCCTGGTCACCCACTCTTCTCCCCTCTCCCATCAAGCAAGAAGTGTGAATACACACACCTCCAGATTCAGGGACACTTTCATCCCGGCTGTAATCAGGCAACTGAACCATCCTATCGCCAACTAGAGAGCGGTCCTGTGCAACTATCTACCTCATTGGAGATCCTCGACTATCTTTAATCGAACTCAATTGGACTTTATCTTGCACTAAACATTTTTTCCTTTATCCTGTATCTGTACACCGTGGATGACTATTGTAATCATGTATAGTCTTTCTGCTGACTGGTTAGGATGCAACAAAAGCTTTTAACTACACCTCAGTGCACGTGACAATAAACTAAACTGAGGTCGCGTGAGCAAATAAATAACTACAGGGACACTTGCAATAAAACCAATCTGCACTTTCCCCCAACCGATATTTATCACTCAACTATTAAGAATGAAATAGAAATTTGATTATTATCATTGCACATTTGGATGCATATCTAATTTCAGATGAATGTGTGTAACCATGTAAGTGTTTACATGCAATGTGAGTTATGTGTGCAACCATGAGTATGGCCCCATGGTGTTCCTGGATACTGAGGATTTTCTGGCAGAAGAAGTGTATGAGGGAACTGCAGATGCTGGTTTACACCGAAGATAGGAACAAAATGTTGGTGTGACTCAGCGGGTCAGGCAGCATCTCTGGCGAGAAGGAATGGTTTCGGGTTGAGACTCTTCTTCAGTTAGTGTCTCTTTGAATAAACCATTATCTGCAGTTCCTTCCTACACATTTTCGTCTCACACTGCAAAATCTCTTCAAGGTATGCCTATTTTGAAGAGGTTCTCTCTCTGATGTGAATTCTGCACCAGTCTGAAGAAGAGTCTGGCCCCAAAATGTCACCTATTCCTTCTCTCTAGTGATGCTGCCTGTCCCGCTGAGTTACTCAACATTTTGTGTCTATCTTCGAAGAAAAGGTTCTGACTGCAGGGCTCGAAATTAGCGGTTGCCCGGGTGCCATTGATCACCCAAAGTACCGCCGGGCAACCTAAACGCCGTGTCATTTTGCCCGGCTTGGCATGCAAATACTGGTTTATACCCATAGACACAAAAAACTGGAGTAACTCAGTGGGTCAGGCAGCATCTCTGGCGAATAGGAACGCGACGTTTCATGTCGGCGGCAGCTGTATTGCAGGGCAAAGATACTATGTGCATAGTGACGAAGGGTCGGAGCGAATGACGAGCCCCGCACAGCGGCAGCAGTGGCCGCGACAGCGGCTCCACCGCCTCCTCCTCCCGCACCCCGCCCGGCGGAAGAAGGTCACCGTCTCCCTCCCTCCCTCCTCCCGGCCTCGGTGTGCGAGAGGAGTTGTTTTTAAAGCGCCGTTGGCGGATTTGCAAGCAGTGGCCGCTATCGTGCTGATAACAGCCATTGCTTGCAAATCCGCTAACGACGCTTTCAAAACAACCCCTCTCCACGCTGAGGCCAGGAGGGAGGGAGAGGGAGGGAGGTCTCCTTCTGCCATCTGAAGCAGATGCACCATAGATCCTATAGCTGTAGGATATTTGAGCTGCACCGCTTGGCCCCGCACCTTCCTGTCGGCTGGTGGAGGAGGGGAGGCGGTAGCGAGGAGATCCCAACTGCCTTCCCCTTTGGTGGCGGCACTTTGGCGTTGGACAGGGACGGCCAAGGCAGCGGGGCGATGTTGTCCGAGGAGCGCTGACCTTCCTTCCTCCCGACCTCCTCTGCCCCTTCCCCCCCTCTATCTCTCTCTCTCTCTTGTACGCCCCACTCCACCACTCTTACCCTGGGACCCCTCCTCTCCATCCCACACTGATCCCCATTTCCTCCTCTATTCTGTCCTCACTTACATTCCCTGAGCTCCCCTCCCCATCTACCCCCGCCCCCCAATCGATTCATCACCCTACCCACCTCGCATTGATTCTCCTGCCACCCCCCATCCATCCTACACTGGACCCCCAATTCATCCTGTACTGACCCCCCTTCCCATTCATCCTGCACTTCTCCCCCCATTCATACTGCACTGATCCTCCCATTCACCCCATACTGATACACCCTCTTGCTACCCTGCACCAATCCCCCAATCCATCTTGTAGTGATCTCCACATTCATCTTTTACTGATCCCCCTTTCATCCTGTACTGATCCCCTCATGCATCTCGTACTGATCCCCCATTCATCCTATACTGATCCCCTCATTCATCCTGTAGTGATCCCCTATTCATCCTGCCCAGACCCTCCAATGCACACTGTCCTGACCCCCCCCCCCCATTCATCTTGTACTGATCCCCCCATTCAAGAAGAATGGGGGTAACAGTCTGAAGAACGGTCTCCGAAATGTTGCCTATTTCCTTCACTCCATAAATGCTGCCTCATCTTCCGAGTTTCTCCAGCATTTTTGTCTACCCCCATTCATCCTGTACTGACCCCCCATTCATCCTGTACTGAACCCCCCATCCATCCCGTATTGATCCCCCCATTCAACACCACTGACATCCCCCGTGCTCGCCCCTCACAATTTTACATACTCCAACCAACACATACTAATTCACCTGCCTCAATCCATCCATTCCGCACCGATTGCCTTCTCAACCCACCCCTCCCCCCACCCCCCCGCCATCTATCCACCCCACACTGATCCACACACCCCCTATGCTTGTCCTTCATGGATTTCAGAGCGAATATTGACTATGTTTGATAATGGAATGCAATCAAATAATAAGATTAAACGAGAACTTACCAGATTGAAGTTTGATCTTTATTTTATGAGGCGTTACGATGAGCGATTACGTGAAGAACCCTGCCAGTCTGCATGCGCGTCAATCTTCAATGTTGTGAAATCACAGATAACAGTAATTGAAGTAACATAGTAAGATTATAAACCTAGAACTACCAGATGACCTTTGTGATATGAGGGTCGGGAGCGGTGGGCAAGTAATCGCACATTGTAACTCCTCATAAAATAAAGATCAAACTTCAAACTGGTGAGTTCTCATTTAATCTTACTATTTTACTTTGGAGTCACGCGAGTGATTCCGTGAAGATTTCAAAGCTCTGTGATTTCATACCGTAGATGCAAATTCAGGCGTCTCACTGCATCAATTGACCCAGGATGAGTGAATAAAAAACAATACATTATATCATGACATTGATTTGAAAACGTTAATGGTTTATTTAACAAAAGAAACAATATCGACCCCTCTCTCCCAGGGGGAAACTATGAAACAGAACTTTAAATGGTTTGGGCGAATACCCCCGGTTCGGTAAGTGGCTTGTTATAGAACCTTTGAAAAGTCCGTTCATTTGACCATCCTGCGGCCACGAGGATATGGTCGAGAGGGACGTCCATTGCCCTCGCTGCTGACGTTGATGCCGCCCTGGTGGAGTGAGATTTCAAATGGTCAGTGTCCACTCCTGCACACACGAGAACCTGTTTCAGCCACCTTGAAATGGTCTGAACTGACACTTTCATATGCATTTATTTGTAGCTAATGAGTAATAATGATTCTGAACCTCTGAGGCTCTTGGTGACCTTAATATAATATTGCAAATGCGACACTACACACAGTTGTAAATCCGTGGGGTATGTCAAAAATATAATCTTGAACCTTGACATCCCCTGGTCTGCTCTGTTTAATTAAATCATAAATGTAAAACGTAATGTTATTACCAGATGATACCATCCTGTCCAGTCTCAGCTTCTGCAACGTCTGGACCCGTTGCGCTGAAACCAGTACCATGAGCATGACCACCTTAAGGGTGATTTTGGGCAAAGACAGGGATGTGGCTGGAGCCCACTGGCGAAGCAGCGCAAACACCACGCTCACATCCCAAATTTCTGAGTACCTTGGTCTGGTGGGATTGGAATTAAAAATACCCCTCATAAACCGGGATATTAACGGGTGAGATCCAACAGAATGTTGTTCCGATCCCAGCCATAAGTATGATGACAGGGCACTCCTGGCACTATTGATGGCAATATAGCTTAACCCTTCATCCAAATATAACATTGACAGAAATTTTAGCACATCTGAGATGCATGCCGTGTGATATGTAATGTTCCCCCGTGAACAAAACACCTCCCATTTCCAGACATGAGAGGGATACTGTTTTATGGTACTATCCCTCCAGGCCGCAGCAATCACATCCATGGTATGATTGGATAGTCCAAGCCTCAGGTATGGCCTCCTCAGAATCTGCAAATTAACAGATCAATACGGTCATATAATGGATAAATCCTCAGTTACAGGGTGCACCAGTTGGTCACTGCGTTTTGGAA
The DNA here is from genome assembly GCA_035221665.1 of Okamejei kenojei. Classification (NCBI taxonomy): domain Eukaryota; kingdom Metazoa; phylum Chordata; class Chondrichthyes; order Rajiformes; family Rajidae; genus Okamejei; species Okamejei kenojei. Next base: position 35,809,808 of record CM069133.1, read on the forward strand.
CACCAATAATAGGCTGTGTTGTTATCTCCAAAACAAGAGGGAACCATGGCTGAGTAGGCCAGTCGGGTACCACCAACACTCCTGAAGCGGAGTCCTGCATGATCTTGAGCAAGCACCGACTGATGAGGCAAAATGGAGGAAATGCATATAAAAACATTCCACCCCAGGGTAGCAAGAATGCATCTACCGCTACTGCCCCTGGGTCTGGTTCCCATGGGACATATTTAGGTAAGTGGTGATTGAGTCTGGATGCAAACAAATCGATATCTGGCATCCCATACTGAAAAACAATATCATTAAATACATCATAATTCAACATCCATTCTGTGTTGTCACTGAATTTGCGTGACCTGGTATCTGCCATCATGTTGAGTCTACCTGGTAGGTAGATAGCAGAAACCCAAATATTTCTTGTAATACATCAGTGCCAAATAAGATTAGCCAATCTATCACAAGATTCTGACTTGATTCCACCCATGTGATTAACATACATCGCAGCCGTAGTGTTGTCAATCTGAAGTTGAACATGTAAGTGACTCATAGTAGTACAATAAGTTTTAAGCCCACAAAACGCTCCCAATAGCCCTAAATAATTAATTCCATGTGATTGAAGAATAAATGCCTCATGCATATTCCATCTGCCTCCACAGCTAGAGATGTTATCTGTAGCACCCCAACCTAAGGCACTAACATCAGTCTGTAAAACAACTGAGCATTCCTCAACCAGAATTTTGTTGGAGCAATTTGAGACGTTCATTATCCACCAGTGCAATTCAGCAATGGCTTCAGCTGGTAATTGCATGGGCCTGTCGAAATGACCTGCATGTATTCTGAGTGCCTGTTTCTTTGCACGTTGTAAATTTTGGTAATGCAAAGGTCCATACTGTGCAGCTGGAAAGGCAGCCACTAATTTGCCAATCAGGCTGGCCACCTGTCTAATTGAAGGCTGTTGCTCCACCATGAGCATGTTACAGCCTTCAATTAAATGTAATCTCTTGCCCCTGGGCAAGGTCACTAGCATGTGAGTTGAGTTAATATTGAATCCCAAATAATCAATCACTCTAACTGGTATCAATTTGGATTTAACTGGATGAATGAGGAACCCCAATCTCTCAAACATGATTTTAACAACTGAAACTGATAATTCAGCTGTTTCCTGGGTCTTTCATATTATTAAGATATCACCCAAATAAGTCATTACAATATGGCCCTGAGCTCAGAGTAGCCACAATACTGGTTTTAACAGTTTTGTAAATAATATAGGTGCTGAGGTTAACCCATTGGGCAGTGCTTTAAATTGCCATAATTGCCTCATCCAGCTAAATGTTAAATATCTCCGATGATCCATATGAACAGGCACTGAGTAATGTGCATCTTTAAGATCTATACATGCCATGTAACATCCTCTGAAAATCAGTTGTTTGGCAGTAACAAAGGTTTCCATTTTGAAATGTTTATACTGCAACAAAAAGGTTAATACTCATCAAGTTAAGGATGATTCGACATCCCCCATCCTTCTTTGACCTAGGAAAAATATTAGACATGAATTGGTGAGATTAATAATGTGTCTTCTCAATTACCCCTTTTTTAATATATTTTTTAAATTTCAGCTTGTACCTCCAAATTCTCTTTTTATGAGAAAATGAGTGTCCGGCTTGGGGTATGCTGTATGGGAGGACACAAATTGGGAAGGAATTCAATTCGAAACCCTTGTATACTATGCAATATAAACAAATCTGATGTTATCCCATAACATTCCTTCAGAAACAAGTGTAATCTTCCTCCAACTTGTAGGTGATTCCCACTTAATATGTTCCTACAAGAACCAGACCCACCTACCTCCATGGTTACCGGTGGGTTTTTCTGCCCCCTGTTTCTGGGAAAAGGCATGTTCGCCCGTGCCCCTGTCGGTGTGCGTCAGTTGCGCATATTGGTGAATGGCCGGCTTGGTCCTTGACCTGGCCCGGTTTCAGCAAATCGTTTATAGGGATACTGCTGCCGCAGCACTCTGGCACTCAACGGTACTTTAATGAGTCCGACCGTCTTTGCCTCGTCGTCCAGTTCCTTGAATCTTTTTGCGAGGTCTTCACCAAGCAGCAGATTTGGTGGCTGAATATTACTAGGTTTGCACAGAGCGGCAAACTTCGGGTTGATGGTGGGGTGGATGGCACTTTTCCTCAGACAGTTTATCTTGAAGTGTGCATTACACATGAGGGCCACGGAATCCTGCTATACATCAGACAGGTGCCCTCCATCCACCGACCTGGCGAACGCTGTAATGCCTGAGGTGAGGCGCTTCAGCACCCTTATTTCCTGAGCTCTTATGCCTACGCCCATATGACCCCATATGGCGTGGTTCACAGCCGGCACTTTGAGTAGGACACAATTTGCCAGTGTCTCATACTTTTCGGCTGTTTCATCGATAGTGAGCTCTTGAAGCTGGTTTGAAGTCAGATAGTTAATACTTGCAGCCATCTCTTCACCCAGCGGTTCTCCTGAGTCTGTTGGGATGGCAAATCTTGCTGCCAGGGATGATACCTCTGACTCGTGCACTTCATCCCTTGGGGTATGCTCCATGGCTATACCCTCAGACCCAGCGTCAGAATAACACTGATGCACGCTCTCCTCCTCCAAGAGGCCGGCACTGACATAACTCCTCCTGTTGGAGTGGATCTAGATGGAGCATCCTCTCCATTAGGATCTCCTTTCTGGATAACCGTCCCAAGACATTATCCATTCCCGGAGGGGAACCCTCCCGGCCCGACTCGTCAGAGTCCACGGGTCGTGCAGACTTTTTGGTGGCTTTCCGCCCCAATGGAGCAGCCACGGTGCTTTCTGACACCAAGTCTGCAGTCGCTGGTCGTACCGCTAGCGACTCTGTAGGTGAGCTAGGCGGCCACCTGCTACCCACACTTCGGCGGTCTTCCCTAAGTACTCTCCCGGCAGCTCGCCTTGACTTCACCCTCAACGTTTTCTCCATACTTGGACTTGCTCCTGAAAACAAGAATTATCAAGCGCAGAAAACGACCTCCGACTAAGTTTTACACTTACCTGAGGCTTTTAAAATCTTACCGCTGAAGGAGCGATGCTCCTCCCAATCGGTCGCTGCACCATGCCTCAGGCGTAATGATGTGCATGCGGACTGGCGGGGTTCTTCACGGAATCACTCACGTGACTCCGAAGTAAAATGTGTTTTAATTCCCAATGTTATTATTTGTTTTGACACCTTTAAACATATTACCAAAAGAACATTTGCTGCAGTTATGTTCTTTGGCCATCTCTTGTCAGTTAGTGTAATGTTTAACCTGTCAGATGGGTCATAGTCGGTTTTAACAGCTGTTATCATAAAATGTCTTTAGAAGTTTCCTTGCAACCTGTAATTTTTTTTGTTATGGATAAATTATGTGGGAAGCCAGAGTGTTTCTGTGCTAATAGCAATAATGACCCATGCTATGACCATGTCATGGTAATTTTCAGTCCTTCACAGAAAACATGCTTGCATCAATCTGTAGTGTGCATGGTTGAGCATATATGTTACCATGGTCCAGGATTTATTGACACAGGTTGATCATATGCTGAATAATCCAACCACATTTTTGTTTGGAAGTGGAAAGAACTGAGAGAAATTGCATTAATTGCAACGTGTAAAAAGAGTTGAGATATTGTATTATAATTTTGCTGCATGTCATTGTAGTATACATCATGTCTTGACTGGTGAATATGTTTAGTTTGTGAGTTATTTGAAGCAGAAATAATATGTGAATGTAGACAAAAGTGCTGGAGAAAATCAGCGGATGTGGCAGCATCTATGGAGCAAAGGAAATAGGCAACATTTCGGGCCGAAACCCTTCTTCAGACTGAAACGTTGCCTATTTCCTTCGCTCCATAGATGCTGCTGCACCCGCTGAGTTTCTCCAGCACTTTTGTCTACCTTCGATTTTCCAGCATCTGCAGTTCCTTCTTGAACATAATATGTGAATGCTTCATTGACCATAATTCCAACTGGTAACTACGCACTTCGTCCTAGCACGTTATCACACGCATCTTGCAAACCGTCTTAAATGACCAACTAAACTGTAATTTGGCAACCTAAAAAGCTGTCAAGGTTGCACGGCTGGCAACAGGGAAAAAAAGTTAAGTGAGAGTCCAGGACTGTCTCTGCCTCTCATAATTTTCTTTATTTCTATCAGGAAGATACCATCCAAGCAAAATGCCTGCAAATAGGCTCTTGCGTACTGACAATCCCTGTCCCTGTGCCTCTCCTGTCCCTTTATCTTTCCACCGATTCAAGAACTGCTTCTTCCCCGCTGTAATCAGACTACTGAGGAGTCATCCCATAAGATAGTCAGGATCTCCCAACCTACCTCATTGTAGACTTTGCACTCTTTAAAATCTGCACTTTTTATATAACTATAACACTACACCACTGTTTTCTGCACTCTGGTATTTTTCTCTTTACACTACTTGTTCTTGTATATGGCATGATTGTACTCATTTATAGCATCATTTGACTGGATAGTATGCAAACAAAGCTTTTCACTGTATCTCGGTACAAGTGACAATAATAAACTATTACCAATGCTGCCCAAGCCTCCTTCACATACACTGTATCAGAGGACAGATTCTTCGTGAATTTCCACGTGAAATTTAATTAGCTCATGTTTATAGGCATTGAAAGAAGGTATTGTGTATGCTCCAAGGCTACAAACATATACAATGCATTGGAGTGTGTCGGAAGGAACTGCAGATGCTGGTTTACGCCGAAGATTAGAGTTAAATTATCTGCGCATTAAATATTTCCCTGTGGAAATGATTAATTTTTGTGTGAGAAAATGTACTGTAAAAGAAATATAACTGCAGTTTACAGGGTTGTGAAAGGTTCAGTGGAATGTTTATGTTATGTTATGTTATGTTAACCCCAGTGATGCTGCTCTCCTGCCACTGTTCACCTGCTGCTGCTGCAGAACGCATTAAACGGCTGGCACATACAGGCAGGGGGCTGAGGTTAGTGTCATAGAAACATAGAAACATAGAAATTAGGTGCAGGAGTAGGCCATTCAGCCCTTCGAGCCTGCACCGCCATTCAATATGATCATGGCTGATCATCCAACTCAGTGTCCCGTACCTGCCTTCTCTCCATACCCTCTGATCCCCTTAGCCACAAGGGCCACATCCAACTCACTCTTAAATATAGCCAATGAACTGGCCTCAACTACCCTCTGTGGCAGAGAGTTCCACTCACCACCTCTGTGTGAAAAAATCATCGGTCTTAAAGGATTTCCCCCTTATCCTTAAGCTGTGACCCCACAAACATCGGGAACAATCTTCCTGCATCTAGCCTGTCCAACCCCTTAAGGTCCACTCATTGAGGTCCACTGTTCCTAGTCTTGTTGCTGCCTTTCTTAAACAACGTTACAACACTGACCTATCAGATTGACTGATGATGATTGGGGGTGAGATCGGGGTGGGAATTTAGGTAGTTTATTATTGTCATGTGTATCGAGGTACAATGAAAAGCTTTGTTTTGCACGCTATCCAAACAGATCAGATATACCACACATTGATACAAAATCAAGTCAAACTCAAGTACAATAGATAGAGCAAAGGGCAAGATACAGAGTGCAGAATATAGTTCTCAGCATTGTAGCGCATCAGTTCTAGAGACAAAGTCCAATGTCCACAATGAGGAAGAGGACTCAATGGAAGGACTCTTCAGAAGCCTGATAACAAAGGGGAAGAAGCTGTTCCTGAGTCTGGTGGTGCGCGCTTTCAAGCTCCTGTACCTTCTGCTGGATGGGAGCAGTGAGAAGAAGGAATGAATGGGGTGGGACGTCCTTGATAATGTCGGCTGCTTTCCTGATGCAGTGTGAAGTGTAGATGGAGTCAATGGTGGGGAGTCTGAGTGATGGATTAGGCTGCATATACATCTGTCTGTAATTTCCATCGCTCTTGGGCAGAGCTGTTGCCAAACCAAGCTGCAGCCCAACATCTATGGTGCATCTGTAGACGTTTGTGAGGTGAGAAGGGAAGAGAGGGTGGGTGGGGCAGAAAGAGAGAGAGGGAATAATAAAATTCTACGTTGAACGATAGGAGTTATGAAATGAAATCATGCCAATGTAACAAATTCAATGACAGAGATTCCTGGAATGGGACAGTTTTACCTTTGTCCACTTGTTGGATGTGGCCCTAACTCTCACCTGTGGGTTGTGTATACATGTACAAACATAATACATTTAAAATCAAGGCTGTCCAGTGGACACTTGCTGAAGACATAGCCAGCTGCCCTTCTCCCTTCCTTTACCTGGGTCCCTCCCACACCACACCCTGGCTCTACTTGAATCACTCAACCCAATGACACTGAGTGGCTGTATCATGTCAAGGTTCTTCATGAATACGTAGTCTCAGACCAGGGGGCACCATTTCAGGATAATCGGTAAGTTATTTAGGATTTAAGGTCAGGGAATTTTTTTTTTGCTGCAGTGTTGAATTCTCCGGCAGAGAATTCTTTATCTCAGAGGACTGTGGAGACACATCACTGTGTTCATTCAAACCAGACTTAGTGTAGTTTAGTGATACGGTGTGGAAACAAGATCTTTAGCCCACTGAGTCCACGGCGACTAACGATCACCCATATACTAGTTCTATCCTGCACACTTGGGACAGTTTACAGAAGGCAACAATCCTGCACTTCTTTGGAATGTGGAAGGAAACCGAAGCACCCAGAGAAAACTCGTAGGGTCACAGGGAGAACGTACAAACTCCGTACAGACAGCACCCATAGCCAGGATCAAACCTGGGTCCCTGTCGCTCTAAAGCAGCCACTCTACCACTGTGGCACCGTGTTGCCTTATTTCTGTACATTATAGGAAGCAAAGTGAAGGTGAGATGATGTCGGAAAATGGCGGGAAGGTGGAATATCCCCCTTCCCCTGATCTAGGCCTGGATCCTGAGGTATATTTCATTGAGGATGTCCACACGGAATCACTGGGCTTCATGAGGCATTCCATACGGCTGAGGTGAGATTTCTTCTTGGAGACTGGGTAAGTAGAACCTGCTTTTGAGACCTCTCGTCCCATTGCTCCTCTGGCACTTCATACATCTCTTTGACCCTCTGCTTATGAATGGTTCCCAATGCACTCAGGTCCACGAGGCAATGGTTAATGTGGAAAACCAGGCAGGAAATGCATTGAAATGTGCCCCACAGACCTCAACCAGCTGATCCCCAGAGGAGTAGAATTGGAAGTCACTTCCACTCTGGGTTGCTTGTTCATCTGTTTGAGATGAGGATACAATATTAGTCACAGAATCATATAGCATGGAAACCGGCCCTTCGGACCAACTTGTCCATGCTGCCCAAGAATGGATGAGTTTTTATATTCTTAGCTGGAACACAAATGTCTACTGCCTTAAAATTGGTGCTACAGGTGGATTTATCTCACAATCCACACACCCTAAATGTTTTTTGTGTGTTTAGTTTAGTTTAGAGATACAGCTCGGAAACAGGCCATTCAGCCCATTGAATCCGCGCTGACCAGCGATCCCCGCACATTAACACTATCCTACACATGCTTGGGACAATTTACATTTATACCAAGACAATTAACCTACAAACCTGTAGGTCTTCGGAGTGTTAGATGGCTCACAAACGGATACCTTTCCCAATATGGCAGCTAGTGTGAATCACAAGGCAAACATATCCATGCACGGTGCATCTTGGAGCCAACTCGCCAGCAAAGAAAAGGTGCTGGGGTTGTTGGATTTTGCATTCAGCATCTGGATCACACATCAGCCCAGCAATCACGGGGTTAAGGAGCCTAGCTTGGGGTGGGGAGCTGACTGCCAGTACAGCTCAGGGAGAAACAGAGGGAAGGTAGCCGAGACCTGACTCCTCAAGGAGCATTGTGACGGACCATGTTGGGTGCCATGCTCTACATAACCAGCCAACTTTTCTCCACTGAGGGTGAGTAACACAGAGTGTGAGGCACAAACTAACCCTGTTCCTGAGTTTGTTTGGTCAGAGTTTGTCACTGAGATTGGATAGTGTGTTGATGTTAGCAGTGCAGCAGAATCTGTGTACCAGTTAGAAGCTCACCCACTCAGTTAAGACCTTCCTGCGTTCTAGACCGACCGAGCCCATCACTGTGCTGGACAATTCTTTATGGCGTTTGAGTACAATGCCGAGATTTGAAAGCTGTTTGTCTTTTTAATGCAACAGTAGGGTGGAGAACTGTGAGATGGTGCAGTTACAAGCTACACCATCTACAAGCTACAAGGATATCAACATTAATGGTCATTCAGGACTGAGAGAATGAAAGAAATGTAATCACTCAAGATTTTGTTTTTCTTCTTAATAACATTTTTATTAGAAGCAATGTACCGTAGTATAAACCACGGCATATGACAAAATACATTTATTGTACATCTTCCATTTTAATTTTCTTTCTTTCTTTTAAAATCTTTTTATTGTTTTTTTTTTCCCAAAGAAAACAAAAATAAACCATAAAAAAAACAGAGCAAAAAGAATAATAATAAATATAACAATTATATTGATACATAAGGATCAGGATTACATTAATAATAGGTATAACCTGATATGAAACCAGTGTCAAAATACACATTGAATATAGACCTCCCGGCCTCTATGTAAATATAGTTAAATCTTTAAAATAAATCTTATAAATGTAGAAAAAAACACAAAAATAAAAAGACAAAAAGAAAAGGAAAAAGGGAAAAAGCAAAACCCACCTAAACTAAAAAAAAATCAAAAAAATTAATAATAATAAAATAAGACTAAAAATAAAATAAATAAATAAAAACTAAACAAAGCAAAACAGAATCTGAACTAAAAGTTTCAACAATTTAAGCCTGTAGGTCGTCAAGTCCGTTCCACCATAAAAAGGTAAACTAGTTTTTATAACGGTTAAAAAGGGAGCAATCTATATTGTACGAAAGTGTTCAATAAATTTCCCCCAAGTCTTATCAACTTTAACCAAGGGTTCAACAATGTCACTCCTAATTTTTTCTAAATTTAAACATGATATCGTTTCAGAATTAATTTTGACAAAAATGAAATAGAAAAAGAGAAAAAGAGCAAGAAAGAGAGAGAGTGAAAGAGCTAGTGAATGTGTAAACCCCTAAACTACCAAAGAGTGTAGTCGCAGACTAAGTAAAAACTTACAAGAAAATAAAAAGATAAAAACGAAAAATAATAAAAATTTAAAAAAAACACAAAAACATGTTGATATACCTACTTCGTTTCTCACCCCGCCCATCACCCTGTCCGTAAATTGGTTTAATTCTGAAGTGGTGTTGCACCATACTATGCTTGTAATGAATCGATGGAAGGAGACCATATCTTTAAAAATTGTTCTGATTTTCCTGCTGAGACGAGTCTGATATCGTCGAGATGTAGCATCCCAGACATGCTTGTGACCCACATTTAAGAGTTGGGGTGGATGCATTTTTCCAAAATGTAAGTATGTTTTTTTGCCATTATCAGGCTATAATTGAGGAAACATTTTTGAAATATTGATAGCTCAGAGCAGACTCCTGTTCTACCAAAAATAATCAATTCTGTATGGGGGTCCAGTTTTGTTTTTAATAATTTTGAGAAATTTCAAAGATTCCTTCCAAAATTTATGGAGTTTTATGCAAGAGGTAAAGGAGTGTGTTATAGTTGCTTCTTGAGAAAGACATTTGTCGCAGATAGGGGATACATTTGGAAAAATGTTGTTCAGTTTGGTTTTTGAGTAATATAGTCTGTGTAGTATTTTAAATTGGATTAGAATATGTCTTACATTAATCGAACAATTATGCATATATAGGAGATATTTTTCCCATCTGTCTTTGGGGATTTTTAGGCTTAATTCCTCTTCTCAAGATTATTAAAGCAATTTATTATAGACACAAAATGCTGGAGTAACTCAGTGGGACAGGCAGCAACTGTGGATGGAGGAAATGGTTCTCCTTTAGGGTCAGGAAGAAGGATCTTGAACCAAAACATCACCCATTCCTTCTATCTAGAGATGCTGCCTGTCCCGCTAACTTACTCCAGCATTTTGTGTCTGCCTTCAATGTAAACCAGCATCTGCAGTTCCTTTCTACACAAATAGTTTTTTTTAATTCTTTACACCAGAGGGTGTGGAGGCTCAGATAATGACTTTGTTCAAAAGAGGTTGATAGATATTTGAATACTAAATAAATTAGGGATATGGAGCTGGAAATCAGGCTGGGGTAAAAGATAAACTGATTATTAATGATTTGGAGACCAGGTTTAAGTGGTTAAATACCCTACTCTTACTTCTGTGCTTTGCTTATGTTCTTTTGTTTGACAGCATTCTACGGACAAAGCATTCTACTAACATAGCCAGTTAATAATTACTCTGGTAATTAGCCGAGCTGCACAGTCCCGAATGGTTTGGCTCCAAGGGTTGAGGGACCAGGGAAAACACACAATACTGAAAACAGGACATTCAGCGCTTCCAGTGGATTCTCCACCAATTTCATCTCACCCCATCACACAATCTTTCATTTTCTCCTTGAAGTACCAGCCAAATTTCCCCCTAAATGGAAGCACAAGGAATCTGAAATCTTGCACAAAAATCAAAATAATTGTGCTCTTGTTTGTAGATGGGGACCTGAACCGGCAGCATTCAGGGTCAAAGGCAAGCATTGAACCCAGTGCACCCAGATATACTTCTTTTGAATGGCAACCATATTTTAAGGGCGAAAAAACCCCACAAAGTGCTGGAGGAACTCAGCAGGTCACACAGCATCTGTGGAAGGAATGGGTATTTATCACTCTGAAGAAGGGTTTCGACCTGAAACGTTGACTGTCCATTCTCTCCACAGATAGACACAAAGTGCTGGAGTAACTCAGTGGGTCAGGCAGCATCTCCAGAGAAAAATAACTGGTGAAGTTTCGGGTCGGGAACCTTCTGACTGATGCAGTCTGATCCGCTGAGTTCCTCCAGCACTTTGTGGGGTTTTTCCGTCCTTAATGTATGGTTGCCGTTCAAAGGAAGTATATCTGGGTGCACTTGGTTCAATGCTTGCCTTTGACCCTGAATGTTGCCGGTTCAGGTCCCCATCTACAAGCCAGAACACAATTATTTTGAGGTGAACTGCAGTAAATAATCTAACAGAGAACAGGCTAGAATTGTAAGTGAATGCAAACATTGCCATGGCACTACTTTGAAGGAGGATAGTTATACAGTGTGAAAACAAGCCCTTCGGCCAAACTCATCCATGCCAACCCACGAGGCCCAACTAAGCTTGTCACTGTACTTCAGTACATGTGACAATAAACTAAACTAAACTAAAGCTGGTCCCATTTGCTCGTATTTGGTTCATATCTCTCTAAATCTTTCCTATCAATGTACCTGTCCAAATGTCATTTTCAATGTTCGTCGTTATATCTTCCTCAACAAGTGTACTGAAAAACATAGAAAGAGTAGACAGTCAGAAGCTTTTTCCCAGGGTGGAAATGTCCAACTGTAGAGGACATAACTATAAGGTGAGAGGGGAAAAGTGTTATGGAGATGTGCGGGGCAAGTGTTTTTACTCAGAGAATAGTGGGGGCCTGGATCGCATCGCATTGGTGGTGGTGGAGGCAGATACAATAGTTGCATTTTAGAGGCTTGTAGATCGGCACATGGAAGTGCAGGGATTTGGATCATGTACAGGCAGATGAGATCAGTTTAACTTGGCATCACGTCCAGCACAAACATTGTGGACTGGAGGACCCTTTCCTGGGCTGCACAGTCCCATGTTCTATAAGTGGTACAGTAACCACTTGAGATTTGACTCGAGAGTTTGAATATTGTTACTAATTCTCTTTTTCTGTCTTACTGAAGGCCTAGATCGGAATGGCTGGACAATAGAGACGCCGGACATTGTGATGGGGAGGGAAGGGAAGCCTGTGGTTCTCTTCTGCAGGTTCACTCACCTTCACGGAGGATACGGAGGGAACATCACTGTCAGCTGGAGGGAAGATCAGACAGGCAAGTGGATCCTCAATTACACCAACTTTCCATTGGACAATGGGTTTGCAAATGAGATTCGTGAGAATGAAGGGGAGCGTTACCAACCGATGGGCAATCCCCGGCAGAACGATGCTTCCATTATCATCAAAAGGCTGCTTCCACAAGATCACCACAAGTGGTATGTTTGTCTTGTGGATCTGCAGGAAGATGGGAATCAAACCTCCCAAAGCTTCTCTCAAACCCTCCTCGTAATGACAGGTGAGAACTTGGTTAAAGGTGAAAATTTGCCTTGTAGACTATTAGATACAAACAATATCACTCAACACGGACATTTTACCTGTGCTGAATTTTAGTTTAGAGATGCAGCATGGTAATGGGCACTTTGATCCACCAAGACTATGCCGACTATCGATCACACATTTAAACTAGTTCTATATTATGCAACTTTCGCATCCACTCCCTGCACACTAGTGGCAATTTACAGGCCAATTAACCTACAAATCCGTACGTCTTTGGGCTGTGGGAGGAAACTGGAGCACCCAGAAGAAATCCACACTGTCACAAAGAGAGCGTGCAAACTCCATACAGACAGCACCCGAGGTTGGGATCGAACCCGGGTCTCTAGTGCCGTGAGGCAGCAGCTCTGCCAGCTATGCCACTGCGCTGTAGAATTGTTGAAACTACAATGTGTGGTGAACTCCTATTGTCCATCCCTGGATTTGAACCACATCCAAATCCAAGCTGCGCCTCAGGAAATACTTTGACAAGATATTGGCCACCTGCCTTGTACAACTCAGTGTGATATTTCATTGGTAATTTTAAACTTTAAACCTTAGAATCTAGACTTTACACTTCAGAGATATAACGTGGAAACAGGCCCTTTGGCCCACCAAGTCCACACTGACCAGCGATCACCCCATACACTAGTATTATCCTACATATGAGGGACAGAACCCAATAAACCTACAAACTTGTACGTCTTTGGAGTGTGGGAGGAAACTGGAGCTGCCAGAGAAAACCCATGCAGTCACAGGGAGAATGTCCAAACTCCGTACAAACAGCACCTGTGGTCAAGTTCATACCCAGGTCTCTGGCGCTGTAAGGCAGCAACTCTACCGCTGCGCCAACGTGCCGCCCAAACCTGTGTAAAACCACGTGATGTTCAATTACATTAAATATGCTTCTGCTGAGGTGAACGTTTTCAATGAAATAGCTCCCACTGTTCACAAAGCTGAAAAGTTTTAACCCGTTATGTTCCAGCCTTTCCCACGGGGCAAACTCCTGCCAAAAAATACAACAGCAGCTGTACTTCCATGGATTTGCCGGTGCTGTTTTCAGAAGTAGGATCTTTTGGCTTTGTGAAGTTATGGCGGCACGGCTCACAGCGTCAGAGACCCGGGTTCGATCCTCACCTCGGGTGCTGTCTGTGTGGAGTGTGTACAATCTCCCTGTGACCACGTAGGTTTTCTCTGGGTGCTCCAGTTTCATCGCACATCGCAAAGACGTGCACGTTTGTAGGTTAATTGGCTTCTGTAAGTTGCCCTCAGTATGTAGGATGCAAAATGACTACATGGCTTGTTTCCACTGTATTTCTAAGCTAAATGAAAGACGTTTTGAGTGGCTGCAGCTCTTTCTGCTTGGTGTGACGTTGTCTCACTTGCTCCATCACACAAAGAAAAACACTGATTTAGATCTTTTGGTCTGTGGTGAAGCTACCCTCAAAGATCTAGTGATATCTATGGGGACAACTACCCCAGCTCTCCTATTACTTCATCAGACTGATTCCTAGATGGCAGGACTGCCATAGGAGGTGAGATTGAGGTCAATTTGATAGCTAGTCACCACAATTTAGTAAAATTGGAAGGGTACAACAGAATTCAGAGCTTTTAACAAAAAGATGGGTATATGGAACGAGTTACCGGAGGAGGAAGTTAAGACAGGTACTATCATATCATTTAAGAGACATTTGGACAGGTACATGGTTAGGGTGGGTTTAAGAGGGTTATCGGCCAAGCATGGCAAGGTGGGACTTGTGTAGATGGAGCATGTTTTGTCAGCATGGGCAAGTTGGGCCTAAGGGCTTGTTTCCATGCTGTACCACTCTGTGGCTTGACACACTAGATGTGCGGAGGATGTTTCTTTTGGGTGGGTATCTTGAATGAAAGCTCACAGTCTTGGGTTGCAGGGTAAGACATTTAGGACTGATACTGTTTTGGACTATTTTCTTTGGAACAGGCGACCAGATAGAAGTATTCAAAATTATGAGAGGAGTTTATAGTGTAGATAGTAAGAATCATTTCTCATGGTAGAGGTGTCTTGGAGCTATAGGTTTAAGGTAAAGTGTTAGTGTTTTAGCAGGGATGCCTGTTGGATATTTTTTGCATGCAGAAGATTGTTGCAATCTGGAATATGCTTCCTGGGGAGATGGTGGAAGCAGACATTGAAGATTTAAAAGTGATTTATGTTATATGACCTGAAACAGTACTATAAAAATCTTACTTGCAGCAGAGAATTTATTTGGAGATTGTAGTATTTGTACAGAAGAAGCTGTTCCTGATGGCTGTAGGGGAAAAAGCTGTTCCTGAACCTGGACGTTAGTTTTCAGGCTACTGTATCTTCTTCCCGAAGGCAGGAGTGAAATTCTCACAACACTTAAGTAGCATCTGGCTGAGCCCGTGAATCACCAGGGCAATGTAGGCTAGGGATCTAAGCATTAGCAATAACATGAGTCTGAGGAAGGGTCCTGATTTGAAATATCATCTGTCCATTCCCTCCCCATCTGCTGCTTGACATGTCAAGTTCTTCCAGCAGTAAGTTATTTTGCTCAAAATTCCAGTATCTGCAGTCTATTTGTGTGTCTTTAGTCTTTTCATTTTTGTCCCATTTGAAATGTGCATGGCAAGTTGGTTTCACAGAGAGAGGTGGGTGCCTGGAAACAGCTGCCAGAGTTGGTGATGGAGGGAGATGTGATGGTGGTGTTTAAGAATCTTTAAGACTCATGGATATATTGATTGGAGGGGGTCTGGATCGCTTGCAGGCAGAGGAGAGTAGTGAGAGAGTCTCAGACCAGAGGGCACAGCTTCAGAATAAAAGGACGTGCCTTTAGAAAGGAGATGAGGAGGAATTTCTTCAGCCAGAGTGAATCTGCGGAATTAATTGTCACGGATAGCTGTGGAGACCAAGTCACTGGGTTTTTTAAAGTGGAGATTGATAGGTTCTTGATTAGTCAGGGGCATCAGGGGTTAAGGGGGGAAGACAGGACATTGGGATTGAGAAGGAAAAATAGATTGAGTGGACTTGATAGGCCAAACAACCTAATTCTGCTCCTATGATTTATCGTCTTATGTTCTTAACTTGGCATCATTTTTTGGCACAGACATTATTGGATGAAGAGCCTTTTCTAGTCCACAACCCACCAAACCTGCCCTATCCATGTACTTGTCCAACTGTTTCTTAAACAATGGGATAGTCCCAGCCTCAACTACCTCCTCTAGCAGCTTGTTCCATACACCCATCACCCTCTGTGTGAAAAGGTCACCCCTTGGATTCCTATTAAATCTTTTCCCTTTCACCTTGAACCTATGTCCTCTGGTTCTCGATTCCCCTACTCTGGGTAAAACATTCTGTGCATCTACCCGATCTATTCCTCTCATGATTTTGTACACCTCTAGAAGATCTCCCCTCATCCTTCTACGCTCCGTGGAATAGAGACTCAGCCTACTCAACCTCTCCCTATAGCTCACACTCTCTGGTCCTGGCAACATCTTCGTAAATCTTTTCTGAACCTTTTCAAGCTTGACAATATCTTTCCTTTAGCATCACTCTGTAGAATAGACTGTTACCTATTCCTTTTCTCCAGAGACGCTGTCTGACACGTTGAGTTACTCCAGTTTTTTGTGTCTATCTTCTGTATTATTGAATGTTATGTTCTATGTAATCATTTTACCGTCCTTTTTATATCAAAGTCAACACAGTGACTGAATAATATTAATTCTTTAAACCTTTCTCTATCCAAGGTGATGACGTCTCTGTATCCATGGTGATTGGGAAGAAGGGCGGTTCAGCCACACTGCCCTGCTCCTTCAGCCCCTCGAACAGGAAGCTCAGCTCCATCACTATCCGCTGGATGAAGGGGAATCCACGGGAAGAGTCCACTGTCTTTATTCACACCCATCCCCACACCGAGGGCCCTCCCTACACTGTCACTGTAAATGGAGGAGGTCGATATGAGCTGGTGGGAAAACGAGACCAGGGGGACGCCTCTCTCAGAGTGAAGGGACTCAGAATGGATGACGGCAGCGAATATTTCTGTCATGTTTGGGTCAAGAATTCCACACAGGAGACCGTGACTCAGGATGGGACGAAACTGGAGGTTGTGGGTAAGGAAACATCTCTGGTAATGCAGAAACAGGAAACCCCATTCTTGAGCTTTGACATAGAATATAGAATAGTACAGCACAGGAACATCTGCCCATAATGTCTGTGTGAAACATGATGCCAACACCAACCCTCATCAACCTGTACATAACCCATATCCCTCCATCTCCTGCACATCTATATGCAGATATACTTTGGCCTGGAATTAATTTAATTCCTTTCGTTTAGTTTATCATTATTGACATTTAAGGCAGAGATAGATAGATTTTTGATTAGTACAGGCATCAGAGGTTATGGGGAGAAGGCAGGAGAATGGGATTAGGAGGGAGAGATAGATCAGCCATGATTGAATGGCGCAGTAGACTTGATGGGTCGAATGGCCTAATTCTACTCCTATCATTTATGACCTTATGTGTATCGAATACAATGAAAACCATTTTTGTTGCATGCTATCCGGTCAATGAAAAGACTATACACGATTACAATCAAGCCGTCCAGAATGTACAGATACAGGATAAAAGTTATATTATTTAGTGTAAGATAAAATACGATTCAAGAGAGTTCAAAGGTCCCCTGTGAGGTAGATGCGAGGTCAAGATTGCATTCTAGCTGGTGAGAGGACGGTTCAGCAGCCTGATAACATCGTCTATCCATTCTTTGTTCAACCTGTTTGGGAAGGTGGTGGTGATATCTCAACGTGTTGGTGTGGTAATGGTACACCTCTTGTACTTGTGAGCTGAAGTTTCCAATGTTTAGACCCAGCAATGATGAAGGTTGAGCATTGTGTTTCCAAGTCAGGCTGGTTGAGAACTTGGAGGTACTGGTGTTTCTCTGCGCCTGCCATCCTCATCATTGAATGGCATGTAGGTCTAGAGCCATACAGCATAGAAACAGGCCCTTTGGCCCAACATGCTCACACTGGCCAACATGTTCCATCTTCACTGGTCCCGTCTGTCTGTCCTCTTTGTCTTCTTTGTGGCTATCTGTGTATATGAGTAGCATACTGCACTGTGATACAGTACAGAGTCGCCAGTTTTATGGCGCAATTTAATTGATTCCCTTCTCTCCCCAAGTCCCTGCCACCATCCTGGAGCTGTCTGTTGCGAGCGACAATATAACTGGAGAAGACACTCTCGTGTGCAGGGCTGAAGGGACGCCCCCTGCAAACATCACATGGATCGGCCCTGGGAACAGCTCACTGCCTGTGAACAGCAGTGAGATGAGAGTCACGCATGATCCAGAGAAGCTACAGACTGTGGGCGAGCTGCTTCATCTGGGGCTAAGAAAGTGCTACATGTGTGTGGCTGTGAATGAACATGGGAGAGACACCAGTGAGGTCAACCTATCCACCAAGGATAACAGTCGGGCAAATTTCATCATTGGAATGCTGTGCCTGCTCCCTCTGATTAAGTTCCTCCTCCTCCTGATAACAGGGATCATTCTCTTCATTAAGATAAAAGGTACGTCAAACTTTGTCTATTGAGCTGGCACAGCGGCACAGCTGGTAGAGCTGCTGCCTTATATCACCAGAGACCCAAGTCCGATCTTGCGCTTAGGCGCTGTCTGTGTGGAGTTTGCACGTTCTCCCTACAGTCACATTTTTTTCCTCCGGGTGCTGCGGTTTCCTCCCACATCCCAAAGACATGCAGGGTTAGTCAGTTAGTTGGCCTTCTGTAAATTGCCCTGAATGTGTAAGGAGAGGATGAGATAGCATTGAACTAGTGTAAACGGATGATTGATGGTTGGCATGGACTCGGTGGGCCAAAGGGCCTGTTTCCCTGCTGTACCTCCCTGGATCTAAAATGAAATTTCAAAGCATGCTGGAGATCTGAAAAACTTCTTCCTTCTGGTTTTACATGAATGTTGAAAATCACAATCACATCTTGTTTTGAGTGATTCTTTGGTGCTTTTTTCCCTGATTAACCCTTGCTCTTCCAATCCTTGTTTTCTTGCCAGACAGCTGAAAGATTCATCCATTGCCACAAAGCCCGATTTGCTGTGTGTCTGAGGACCCAGACAGCTTGCATCTGATCTCGCTTCTGGACATCAATTTCTTATACGTTGAAGGAATGTCCCTGCTTGTTGCCGAGTCTGAATTTAGGCTGTTTTAATGGGCATGCATGGCAGTTCTGGACAATGGAAAACACAGTGTGCACTGGAACACAAGCTATTCCACGGCAACACTGCCATTTTCACCAATTTTATTTGTGGTGTTAATAAACTTGATTCTTCCAGAGTATATTGTGGAAAGTGTAATGTTTTCTAAATGATGTTTTGATTCTGCTTTCTACTCAAAGATTCAATAGTGTCCTCACATGAGCAATGTCTGTGCAAATGAACATCTCCTTGCAAGTGTACCTGCGTTATGAATTCCTGACTAATAGACAACCCTACATATGAACAAACCCCCATAATAGAGCATCTCGACCCAAAACATTACCTATCCATGTTCTCCAGGGATGCTGCCTGACCTGCTGGGTTACTCCTGCACTTTGGTGCCTCCCATAATATTGTTGTTTCAAATGTCCAATCTACGTACAGAAACTCCTTTGGTTATGAATGATTTGACTTGCGGAAATACAACATACCCAAATTCTCCCATATAATTTTTAAACCATCCATAGGGTAGACCTTGGTTCTGGACTCACCCAACATTGGGAACATTTTTCCTGCATCTAGCTTGTCCAGTCCTTTTATAATTGTATATGTTTCTATAAGATCCCCCCTCATCCTTCTAAACTCCAGTGAATACAAGCCTAGTCTTTTCAATCTTTCCTCATATGACAGTCCCGCCATCCCAGGAATCGATCTTGTGAACCTACGCTGCACTGCCTCAATCACAAGGATGTCCTTCCTCAAATTAGGAGACCAAAACTGTACACAATACTCCAGATGTGGATCACCAGAGCCCTATACAACTGCAGAAGAACCTCTTTACTCCTATACTGAAATCCTCTTGTTATGAAGGCCAACATTCCATTAGCTTTCTTCACTGCCTGCTGTACCTGCACGCCAACTTTCAGTGACCGGTGTACAAGGACACCCAGGTCTCGCTGTACCTCCCCCTTACCTAACCTAACCCCATTGAGATAATCTGCCCCCTTGTTTTTGCCGCCAAAGTGGATAACCTCACATTTATCAATATTATACTGCATCTGCCACGCATCTGCCCACTCACTCAACCTGTCCAGGTCCCCCTGCAACCTCCTAACATCCTCTTCAAAGTTCACACTGCCACACAGGTTTGTGTCATCCACAAACCTGCTAGTGTTGCTCCTAATTCCCTCTTCCAAATCATTAATATATATGGTAAACAGTTGCGGCCCCAACACCGAGCCTTGCGGCACTCCACTCACCACTGCCTGCCATTCTGAAAAGGACCCGTTCACTCATATTCTTTGCTTCCGGTCTGCCAACCAATTTTCTATCCATGTCAACATCCTACCCTCAATACCCCCAATAGTTGCACCTATTTCTCCCCTCCTCCTCCCCCTCTTCCTCCATTTCTTCCTCTGGCTTCACAATTTGTAACTCCTTGATCCTTTTATCTAACACCTTCCACTTTAACTTCAGGCCTATGTTCCAACATCTAGCTATCTAAAGCCAACCTCGCCTATGTCCAGCTTGTACCTGCTACATTTTGTACTGCTTTCCCATTCTTTCAGCTTTTTTTTCCTCATCTCCTACAATCAGTCTGAAGAAGGGTCCCAATCCTAAACGTCACCTATCCATGTTTTCCACAGTTGCTTTGAGAACCACTGAGTTACTCAAACACTTTGTGTCCGCTTTTGGAGGAATTCAGTCGGTCAGGCAGCACCTGAGGATCTCGAATAAGGGTCCCGACCCAAAACGTTGTCTGTCCATTCCCTCCGCTGTGTCCTCCACCTCTTTTCTTGTTAATATGTTGTTATTACATCAGGAAAGAGGGGGCGAGGAAAGAGCCCTGATTCCACCAATCTTTCCAACACCGCGCACAAGAAGCGCAAGACGCCATTGTATGAAGATGTCGAGAAGTGAGTTCAGCTCTGGCTGAACAATTTCTAATCTTGTGTTGTGGACTCAATTTAAAAAAAATCTGTTAATTGGTGAGCAAAGAAATGTTTCCAAGACCAGGGACCAGAAAGAGATTTGCCCAAAGGGGAACTGAGAATTTCACTTTTTAAACCAATGGTTTGGTGGGTGATTTGAAGTTAGCTACACAGGAAGTGACTAAGGTAAACAAAAGTATGTTAAAGGGAAAATCGATGGGAATAATAGGAAATTAAATTTGCCAGGTGGGGGATGAAAAACCATTTCTTCCTGGCACACACAGTGGGGACTGAGAAACCATTCATTCCTTGCAAACGCAGTGTGGACTGAGAAACCATTTATTCTTTGCGAACACAGTGGGGGCTGAGAAACTATCTCTTTCTTGCATACACAGTGGGGACAGAGAAACCATTGATTCCTTGCAAACACAGTGAGGACTGAGAAATCATTTATTCCTTGCGAACACAGTAGGGGCTGAGAAACTATCTCTTCCTTGCAAACACAGTGGGGGCTGAGAAACCATTTATTGCAAGGATATTAAGGGTTAACCAATCATCATTTACTGCAACCATATTGGGGGGTAACAAAGCATTTATTGCAAGCACATAAAGGGTTAACCGATCATCATTTATTGCAACCACATTGCGGGGTAACATAGCATTTATTTCAAGCACATAGTAGACTCACAGTTCAGTAGACTCACAGTTCAGTTGACTCACAGCAGAACCACAGTTGTGGCCTCTCCCTCGCGATCTTTCAGAGTGTCTGACTCATGTCCAGGCATCCGGGATTTTATACTCCTGCCACCCCCTCCCCCACCCCCGGAAGGGGCGTTACCTTCATCATGATGACTGACAGCTGATCTCAAGATATTTTTAACATTCATAACTTTTCGGCAATCGGAAAAAAACCTTGGAGCTGCTGCAGTGGAGGAGGACGGTAAGATGGCAAAAAATCATAGCGATTTAGGGTAGAGTTTATTTCTAAAATCAATTAACTGTAGACAGTAAGTGGTCAGGATAAGACTTTTAGTAATATAGATATATATTATTTATACAACTGAAATGGCAATAACAGATTCTTCCTCACTGTCATGAGACTATTGAACAGTCCCTCTATAAGCTAAGATGTCGTCACAATAACTCAAACGGCCTCAATACAGCCCTTACCCATACACCATTCCCTCTCTCTCTATTCCTTCCCCACCCCAAGTCACACTAGCTTCTCATTTTCACCCTACAAACAGTTAACAATGGCCTGATTCCTTTATGATCGTCACTTTTTGGCATATCTTTAATTCATTGTTCTTTTTCTCTCCACATCACCATCTATATCTCTTGTTTTCCCTATCCCTAACCAGTCTTGACCCGAAATGTCACCCATTCCTTCTTTCCAGAGATGCTGCCTGGCCTGCTGAGTTACTCCAGCATTTTGTGTCTATCTTCGGTTTTAACCAGCATCTGCAGTTCCTTCTTAACATTTCGTCTGCTCCACTGCAAAATCTCCTCAAGGTATGTCTACTTTGAAGAAGTTCTCTCTCCGTAGAGGGTTCTGCAGCAGTCTGAAGATGGGTCTTGACCCGAAACATCACCCATTCCTCACTCCAGGTATGCTGCATGATCAACTTAGCTACTCCAGCTTTTTGTGTCTATTTCCAGTTTTGCCTGGAGCGCTCCCAACATGGAGTTTGCACGTCCTTTTACCTTATTTCCTCTCACTTGCCACAGTTATGCTGACCTATAAAATTCCACTCATGTGTAGGTGGACGGCAGGGAAATTGGGAGAGGATTAATGGTCATGAGAAAGTGACAGAGAATAAGTCACGGAGAAATAAGCCAGAGGATGCAATTATTCTGAGCACTAGCATGGATTAGATTAACCGAATGGCCTCTTTCTTTGTTGGAAGGACACATGAAGGTATGAACTCGGAGTCCTGGTGAGTATTAATGCTGGCATCAACTTCATAAAGCACTGGTTTAGCAACAACAGCGCCGTTCGTGAAATTTGTTATACATCCATCGAATACCCAGTTTCCCAATTTAATGGGGAATTAAGGGCACTTTCAAAAGTCTGTCCCACAGTCAGTGACTGCGCTTCTAAAGTGCTGGACGAATCCCCTTCATTTCTATTCTCACATAGGGCGATGGGCAATTAGTACGAGCTGCCAGAGGAAGTAGTTGAGCCATGAACTATAACAACATTTAAAAGACATTTGGCAGGTACATGGAGGAAAAAAGTTTAGATGAATATGGGCCCAGCGCGGGCAGGTGGGACTAGAGTAGTTAAGGCCCCTTTGATCGGCATGGGCAATGGCCTGATTCCATGCTGTATGACTCCATGACTTATTAGTGTGGATTACGCATTCGGAAGGGTACTAATCTCCATGGGGTAGGGTCCCAAACACGAATTCCTCCCGCAATGCCGCTCGACTCCTTCCTTCTTGTGTCAATTAAGTTGCATCTGCAATCGTAAAGTGATATAGCATGGAAACAGGCCCTCCATGCCAACCAAGTTGCCTACCTGAGCTAGTGTAAAAACGCACATCTCCTGATTCAGGGACAGTTACTTCATTGGTGAACGTCGGGATATCCATGATTGGACTTTGCTGGCTTTACCTTGCACTAAACGTCATTCCATTATCATGTATCTATACACTGTAAATGGTTCGATTGTAATCATGTTTTGACTTTCTGCTGACTGGTTAGCATGCAACAAAAGCTTTTCTTTGTACCTTGAGATACATGACAATACACTAAACCTTCACTATTGCTTTTGACGGCACTGGGCATGTACTTGCTGGAGTTCCGAAGAATGAGGGGGAACCTCATTGAAATAGTGAAAGGCTTGGATAGAGTGGATGTGGAGAGGATGTTTCTAGAGGTCATAGCCTCAGAATTAAAGGACATTCCTTTGGGAAGGAGATGAGGAAGAGTTTCTTTAGTCATAGGGTGGTGAATGTTGAATTATTTTGCCACAGAAGGCTGTGGAGGACGTCAGTGGATATTTTTAAAGCAGAGATAGAAAGATTCTTGATTAGTACGGGTGTCAGGGGTTATGTCACACAGAGAGTGGTGAGTCTCTGGAACTCTCTGCCACAGAGGGTAGTTGAGGCCAGTTCATTGGCTATATTTAAGAGTGAGTTGGATGTGGCCCTTGTGGCTAAGGGGATCAGAGGGTATGGAGAGAAGGCAGGTACGGGATACTGAGTTGGATGATCAGCCATGATCATATTGAATGGCGGTGCAGGCTCGAAGGGCTGAATGGCCTACTCCTGCACCTAATTTCTATGTTTCTATGTGGAGAAGGCAGGAGAATGGGGTTAGAAGGGAGAGATAGATCAGCCATGATTGAATGGCATAGACTTGATGGGCCAAATAGCCAAATTCTACTCCTATCACATGACCTTATGACTGGAAGAATGGCGGTGGTTCAGGGCCACTTTAAGTCTTCAGTGTAAACCAGCATCTGCAGTTCTATATATCAGCGAGACCAAGTGCAGGCTCTGCGATCGTTTCATTGAACTTCTGCTCAGTCCACCTAAGCCTATCTGATCTCCTGGTTGCCTAAGCCTATCTGATCTCCACTTTAACTCCCACTCCTGTTCCCACACTGACCTTTTTGTCCTGGACCTCCTCCATTGTCAGAGTGTGGCCCAGCACAAATTGGAGGAACAGCACATGTTTCTTGGGCAGCTTACACCGCAGCGGTATGAACATTGATTTCTCTAACTTCAAGTAACCCTTGCTTTCTCTCTCACTCCATTTCTCCCCTTCCCATACTCTGACCAGCCTGACTGTCCCCGATCATCTTTTAGATTGACACAAAATGCTGGAGTAACTCAGCGGGACATGAATCATGTCTGGATAGGAGGAATGGGTGTTGTTTCAGGTTGAGACCCTTCTTCATACTGAGCATCACGGGAGAAGGAGTTACATAGATAAGGAAATGTAAGAGATCAAATGAAATGAAGATCAAGGAAAGTGTAGAATTGGTCATTGTTAGCTCGGGGAAGGTAACAACAAAGCAAACAGAGATACAATAGATACAAACAGGGAGTCAAAGTTAATATCGCTGGGGTGTAAGCTGCCCAAGGGAAATATGAAGTGCTGTTCCTCCAATGTGCGCTGGGCCTCACTCTGACAATGGAGGAAGTCCAGGATAGAAATGTCAATGTGTGAATGGGAGGGGGAGTTAACGTGTTTGGCAACTTGGAGATCAGTTAGGTTTAGCTTTGTTGTCACCTTCCCCGAGCTAACAATGATCTATTCTACATTTTCCTGGAGCGTCTTCCCCTTTGATGTCATGTTTTTACACCTTACACTTCGTTATCTCTGAAGAAGGGTCTTGATCCAAAACGTCACCCATTCTCACCAGAGATGCTGCATCTCGCTGAATTTCTCCAGCACTTTGTGTCTATCTTCGGTGTAAACCATCATCTGCAGTTCCTTTCTAACAAAATAATTAAGATGTGGTTGAGAGTCCCTCCCCCACCCTGGCTGTTGTACTAGTTTTACTGTCGTCCTGGTGAATTTCCCTTTCCCCTGACTTTCAGCCTGATGAAGGGTATCGACATGATACGTCATCCATTCCTTCTCTGTAGGCATGCTGCATGTCCCGCTGAGTTACTTCAGCATTTTGTGTCTATCTTCGGTATGAATATTGACTTCTCTAACTTCAAGTAACCTAACCGTCTCAACATTTCCACTCCCCTTACCTACCCTAACTCTCCCCCTTTGAACGTACAGCCCTCCGCTCACTCTGCAGTCACCCCGACATTATAATCAAACCAGCAGACAAGGGAGGTGCCATGGTAGTCCAGCATTCTGGCGAGCTGACGCCAGGCGACAACTCTCAGACACCTCCTCCTAGTTATCCCTGGACCATGATCCCACCGACAAGCACCAGGACTTAATATCACACACCCTTTCAGATTTCATTATTTCCGGCTCTCTGCCCTCCAAAGCCTCCAACCTTATCGTTCCCCAGCCCTGCATGGCCCAATTTATCTTCTCCCCAAAACCCACAAACAGAACTGCCCTGGCAGACCCATTGTTTCTGCTTGTTCATGTCCCACTCAAATTCACTTGGACCATCTGTGACATCTCCCTACCATTTCTAAATCTCACCGTCTCCATCACAGGAGATAGACTATCGACTGACATCTATTATAAACCCACTGACTCCCATAGCTATCTTGACTACACTTCTTCCCACCCTGCTTCCTGCAAAAACTATCCCCTACTCCTAATTCCTCTGTCTGTGTTGTGCCTGTGCCCAAGATGTGGTGTTCCATACCAGGTGAACGGAGATGTCCTCATTCTTTTGGGACTAGTGGTTCCACTCTACCATTATAGATAAGGTTCTCACGGGTCTCCTCGATATCCCGCAGCTCCGCTCTTGCTCCCCCTGACCCCATTCGTAACAAGAACAGAGTCCCCCTTGTCATTGAAACATAGAAAATAGGTGCAGGAGTAGGCCATTCGGCCCTTCGAGCCTGCACCGCCATTCAATATGATCATGGCTGATCATTCAACTCAGTATCCTGTACCTGCCTTCTCTCCATACCCCCTGATCCTTTAGCCACAAGGGCCACACAAACTCCCTCTTAAATATAGCCTCAACTACCTTAGGTGGCAGAGAATTCCAGAGACTCACCACTCTCTGTGTGAAAAATGTTTTCCTCATAGAAACATAGAACATAGAAAATAGGTGCAGGAGTAGGCCATTCGTCCCTTTGAGCCTGCACCGCCATTCAATATGATCATGGCTGATCATCCAACTCCAGTATCCTGTATCATCTTGGTCCTAAAGGAATTCCCCCTTATCCATAAACCCCTTAAGAATTTTGTAAGTTTCTATAAGATCCCCCCTCAATCTTCTAAATTCAAGCGAGTACAAGCCTAGTCTATCCAGTCTTTCCTCATATGAAAGTCCTGACATCCCAGGAATCAGTCTGGTGAACCATCTCTGTACCGCCTCTATGGCAAGAATGTCTTTCCTCAGAATTGGAGACCAAAACTGTACGCAATACTCCAGGTGTGGTCTCACCAAAACCCTGTACAACTGCAGTAGAACCTCCCTGCTCCTATACTCCAATCCTTTTGCTATGAATGCTAACATACCATTCGCTTTCTTCACTGCCTGCCGCACCTGCATACCTACTTTCAATGACTGGTGTACCATGACACCCAGGTCTCATTGCATCTCCCCTTTTCTTAATCGGCCACCATTCAGATAATAGTCTACCCTCCTGTTTTTGCCACCGAAGTGGATAACCTCACATTTATCCACATTATACTGCATCTGCCATGCATTTGCCCACTCACCCAGCCTATCCAAGTCTCCTTGCAGCCTCCTAGCATCCTCCTCACACCTAACATTGCCCCCCAGCTTCGTGTCATCCGCAAACTTGGAGATGTTGCATTCAATTTCCTCGTCCAAATCATTAATATATATTGTAAATAGCTGGGGTCCCAGCACTGAGCCTTGCGGTACCCCACTAGTCACTGCCTGCCATTCTGAAAAAGACCCGTTTACTCCTACCCTTTGCTTCTTGTCTGCCAGCCAGTTCTCTATCCACATCAATACTAAACCCCCAATACCATGTGCTTTTTGTTTGTATACTAATCTCTTATGTGTGACCTTGTCAAAAGCCTTCTGAAAGTCCAGATATAACACATCCACTGGTTCTCCCTTATTCACTCTACTAGTTACATCCTCGAAAAATTCTTATATTAATGTTCAATTAATATAAGACATAACCTAATTCAATTTAAAATTTTACATAGACTATATTATTCGAAAACTAGACTGAATAAAATATTTTCAAATGTTGCCCCCATCTGCGACAAATGTTTAACACAAAATGCCACTATAGCACATTCCTTCGTCTCTTGTATAAAACTATATAAATTTTGTAATGAAATTTTTGTAATTTTTACAAAACTATTTAACACAAAATTGAACCCCAATACAGAACTGATTATCTTTGGATCAATGGAAGAGGGAAGTAAACTAACTATATTCCAAGAAGCTTTTCTTAATTACGGTCTAATAACAGCAAAAAACCTATACTCAAATTTTGGAAAAACCCAACCACGCCAACATTCAAAAGGTGGATCTCAAACATGTCTGAAATGCTACACCTTGAAGAAATGTGATTCTTCCTACTAGGCAAAGTAGACCTATTCTTAAAGACTTGGTCTCCTTTTATCAACTTTTTGCAAGCAGATGGTGCAACATAAGAAATTAAATGGTGTAGAACCGGGTGACGGATGGGCAAAAATACGAAATAGGTAGATCTCTCCTAATCTCCCTTTCCTTTACTTTCTCCTTTTCTTTCAATCTTTTTAGCTTCTTATCTCGGTCCTGTATTTCATTGGCTATCTGTTTCTACTCGCTTGTCTGTCTATACCAACACTCTTTCTCTCCTCTGCTTACTTAAGAAACCCACCACAATATTCAGGAGGGATGACAGAAAGTAAAGGAGGTCTGGTAGAGTTGCTGGTTCTAGAGAGATTTATTATTAGTGGGAGATTGTGTACAGCCACCTAACAATTTTTTTTCGCTTTACTCATCCTTGGAATGTATGCTATTTTTCAAAGGTCCCTGAGTGCTTCCCTTCTCTGCTCCCCCTTGCCTTGAATTGATCATGGGACAAGACACCAATGATAAATACCTGTTCTTCACTAAGGAAGCATAAATATCTGCTGGAAATAGCAGGGATCTATTTGAGTCTTTCCTAATTGAGTCCCTCCCGAACTAAAGGGGAATTTCAACAAATTTGGGGGTGATGCTCTTGAGGTTTTATCATCATAATTCGCTTTTTGTTTCCACATTTATTCTATATCCTGTATTAAGTTTAGTATATTTGGTATGCTAGTTTTGTAATATCTTAGTTGAGTGTTAGGTAAATAATCTCCCTAAAGCATCACTAAGTACCTAATGCCCCTTCGAATTGGAATCCCATATAATAATTTTACCATCCAGGATCCAATGAAATAATTGCAGTACACTATCCTCCCCCTGGTTCACTTTGTCAGTGATTTCTACCCTCATTTTATCACCTCTTTCTCTCTCTCACATACATATAAGAAACCCAACCCTTCCTCTGTTTATCCTTTTCCATACAGGTCACCTCCTTCCCCAAAAGAGGTTCCCCCCCAATGATCCATACAGGTCAAAAAGAGGTTTCTTGAATTGATCCCTGCCCTCTCCACCAGTCCTTCAGCCATGCATTTATCCTCCATTTGTCCTCACCTTCCACTCCATCAGCTGTCGCATACCGCACATAATCCTCCAACATTTTCACCATCTCCAATGGGATCCCACTACTAGCCACATCTTTCCATCCCCACCCATTTACGCTTTCCCCAGATACCGTTCCCTCTGCAACTCCCTGGTCAACTCATCCCTTCCCACACAAACCACCCCCTCCCCAGGTACTTTCCCTGCAACTGCAGGAGATGCAACACCTGTCCCTATTCCTCCCCCCTCGACTCCATCCTAAATCCGACAGTTTTCTTCAGGTGAGGTAGAGGTTGACTTGCACCTCCTCCAACGTCACCTATTGTATCCGCTATTCCAGGTGTGGACCAATATCGGCGAGACCAAGCGCAGGCTCGGTGATCGTTTCGCTGAACACCTCCGCTCAGTCCGCCTAAACCTACCTGATCTCCCGGTTGCTCAGCAATTTAACTCCCACACTGACCTTTCTGTCCTGGGGCTCCTCCATTATCCAAAGAGGCCTAGCACAAATTGGTGGAACAACACCTCATATTTCACTTGGGTAGCTTACACCTGAACATTGACTTCTCTAACTTCAAATAGCTTCTGCTTTCCCTCTCTCTAAATCTCTTCCCCCTTCCCAGTTCTCCAACCAGTCCAGTGTCTCTGACTACATTTTATCTCTGTACCGTCCACTCCCCTGACATCAGTCTGAAGATGGGTCTCGACTGAAAACATCAACCATTCCTTCTTTCCAGAGATGCTGCCTGTCCCACTGAGTTACTCCAGCGTATTGTGTCTATCTTTAAGTAACCCTTGCTTTCCCTCTCCCTCCATCCTTCCCCTTCCCAGTTTACTGACCAATCTGACTATCCCCCGATTAAATTTTACCTCTGTTTGCTTTATTGTAGACATCTCCTAGCTAACAATGATCTATTTTACATTTTCCTTGATCTGTATTCTATTTGATGTCTCGTTTCTGTGCTGTGCAATTCAATGACAAATAGAATGCTGGATAACTCAGGTCAGGCAGTATCTATGGAGAGAATGGATAGGTGACGTTTCTTCAGAATATTGTCTGACTCCCTGAGTTACTCCAGCACTTTGTTTCATGCATGATTGCAGCATCGGCAGTTCCCTGTGTCCTCAGCTCAATGACTGTATTCTTAAATGAATAGTCTGACAGAAAAGAGCAATGCAAAAAGATGCAATTGCTGAGCAAGGCAATATAATCAAAGAATTATGGATAAACCATTCAAAAGCAATGCCAAAAATCTTTCCTTCAAAGGATGGAAATACAGAGACACTACAATCAAAGCACTTGCAGTGGCAGAGTCACAGAGCAATGCCATATGTATTAATTCACAGGATGGGGGCATAAAATCAATAGTATAATCTATTGCCAATCCTCAACAGGCGGCACAGTGGCACAGCGGTAGAGTTGCTGCCTTACAGCGCCGGAGACCCGGATTCGATACCTACTACGGGTACTGTTTGGACAAAGTTTGTACCTTCTCCCTGTGACTGCATGGGTTGTCTCCAAGATCTTTGGTTTCCTCCCACACTCCAAAGACGTACAGATTTGTAGGCTAATTGGCTTGGTGTAAATGTAAAATTCTTCTTAGTGTATGGGAATCGCTGGGCGTCGTGGACTTGGGTTGAAGGGCCTGTTTCCGTGCTGTATCTCTAAACTAAATGGGGAAGAGGGAGAGATATAAGATCAGCCATGATTGAATGGCAGAGTAGACTTGATGGGCCGAATGGCCTAATTCTGCTCCTATAACTTATGACCTTATAACGTTGCCCATTCCTTCTCTGCAGAGATGCTGCCTGTCCCGCTGAGTTAATCCAGCATTTATGTCTATCTTCGGTTTCTGTAGTTCCTTCCTACAGATTCACTCTCTCTCCATTCCTCCCCCAGCCTAGTCATTGTACTCGTTTCACTGTGAGTTTCATTGTCTGCATAACTCATGTTTACCAAGCCCACAGCTAACAATGGACCATTTCATTTCTCATCTTTACTTTTTTGCAAAAATGTCATTAATTTCTTCTATATCACTGTATATAGCTTGTTTCCCCTTACCCCTGACTCACAGTCTGAAGAAGGGTCACGACCCGAAATGTTGCCCATATTCCTTTTATCCAGAGATGCTGGTGCCAGGCAACGATGATAAAGGAAACAGGCCATTGTAAGCTGTTTGTTGGGTGAAAATGAGAAGCTAGTGCGAATTGGGTGGGGCAGGGAGGGATAGAGAGAGAAGGAATGCCGGGGCTACCTGAAGTGAGAGAAATCAATACCCACTGGGCTGCAAGCTGCCCAAGTGAAATATGAGATGCTGTTCCTCCAATTTGTCTTTAGCCTCACTCTGACAATGGAGGAGACTGAGGACAGAAAGATCTGTGTGAGAATGAGAAGGAAAATTAAAGTGTCCAGCAACCGGGTCACACGGGCTGAGCGAAGATGTTGAGTGAAACAATTGCCAAGTCTGCGTTTGATCTCGCCAATGTATAAGTCCACATGTTTTGCATATCTTTCATTCATTGTTCTTTATCTCTCCACATCACCGTCTATATAATCTCTTGTTTCCCTTATCCCTAACCAGACTGATGAAAGGGTCTCGACCCGAAACGTTACCCATTCTTTCTCACAATAGATGCTGCCTGTCCCGCTGAGTTACTCCAGCGTTTTGTGTCTACCTCCAGAGATGTTGCCTGTGCCGCTGAGTTACTCCAGCTTATTGTGTCCGTCTCCAGAGATGCTGCCTGTCCCACTGAGTTACTCCAGCGTTTTGTGTCTACCTCCAGTGATGCTGCCTGTCCCATTGAGTTACTCCAGTTTTTTGTGACTATCTCCAGAGTTGGTGCCTGTGCTGCTGAGTTGCTCGAGCATTGTGTGTGTGTATGTCCTCCTGCAGTCCCTGCCTCCGCCCGGTGGGGGTCGGTGTGGGCGTGTGCTCCGCCGCCGCCGCCAGCTCCAGGCTTGCAACGCGTTGCCGGGTAACAGAGCAGCGGCCATCAAAGATCCTTGGCGGCCATGGCGAGCGCTCAGCGGCCTCCCAGCGCCTCTCGTCCGGCCAACAAAGGCGCCGTCAGCCGACCGGCGACCGGCACACGGCCCCCGCCCACCGCACCAAGACTCAGCACCGGCGTGAGTACAACTGGGGGCTAAGCAGCTTGTGCACCAGCCCGCTCTTGCTGGGTGGGGAACCCGCCAGCCATTGCTTCTCTCCAGAGATGCTGCCTAACCCCCCCCCCAGTTGATCATACCTTAATTTTCCAATTCTCTAGTCTCCATCTCCCCTTGACTCAGTCTGAAGAAGGTTCTCAACACAAAACGTCACCCACCCCTCCTCTCCAGAGATGCTGCCTGTGTTACTCCAGCATTTGTGTAAACCAGCAGCTCCTTCCTGCAGATTCCCTCTCTCTCCCTCCCCCACTGTAATCATTGCACTAGTTTCTGTCCTGGTGAGTTTCATTGTTTGGATAACTCGTTTTTACCGAGCGCATGGCTCACAAGGACCGTTACGTTTTTGCATCCATTTCATTCCCAGCGCATTATCAAGGGGGCTGTGATTGGATCTGGTACAAAGGTGGTATTTAAAAGGGTTATTAGTAGAGCCAGGATTTTGCCATAAATGCTTCATGTCTAAATCAGCCTTTTTTTGCCATTTTGCTAAAAGGTCGTGCTGTTTTCTCTAGTTGTACCGTGATTATAATGACATTTTCTATGTTAACATGTTAATATTAATGTTATTATTAACTTGTTAACATTGTATAACTTACAAGAAAACTTCCAACACCGGTCGAAACCGGGGGCGCCACTGTCGGTCACTCATTCCTTCATGCCGCTGCCTGCTGGATCAGTCTTCTCTAAGATCTATTTAAGAAAGAACTGCAGATACTGGAAAAATCAAATGTAGACAGAAAATACTGGAGAAGCTCAGCGGGTGAGGCAGCATCTATGGAGAGAAGGAATAGGGTTGAGACCCTTCAGACTGATGTGGGGGGGGGGGGGGGGGGGGGCGGGAAAAAGAAAGGAAGAGGCGGAGACAGCAGGACTAGAAGGAGAGCTGGGAGGGGGAGGAAGGAGAAGATGAGGGCAATCTAAAATTAGAGAAGTCAATGTTGATACCGCTGGGGTGAAGACTACCCAAGCTTGTCTCCTCACTACATTTACTGCTGGCTCCAGTTGAAAATCTGAGTTTGAGAGTGATCTGTGCAAGGCATTAATTGATGCTGGAATTCCAACTGTGGAAATTGGAAAACATATCTCTCTGAGGTTTTTTAAGAGAAATACACAGAGGAACCTATACCAAGTGAGTCATCATTACGGAAAAATTGTGTTGACAGCAACTTCAAAAATGTTGTGCAGAAAATTAGAGATGAAGTTGCACGCAACAAAATATGGGTTTCAATAGACGAGACAACCGATGCTGTGGGGAGTTGTCATTGTGATCATCGGTACACTGGAGGCAGGTCAACCAATAAAGGAGTATTTGTTGACCGGAAGTATTGGAGAAGTCAAACAGCTCAACTATTGCTCAGTTGTTTACATCTTCACTTGCTGTACTTTGGCCAGAAGGTATATAACACAAGAATGTTCTTTGACATGCTTAGCTCAAGGACTTCACAGAATCGGCAAGCACATACATGGCTTGTTTCCAAATGTCGATCGACTAGTTTCCAATGTCAAGAAAATCTTCCTCAAAGCACTGTTACGTGTGCAGTTGTTCAAGGAAGTGTCACCCGAGATTCCATTACCTCCTCAGACCGTTTTACAAGGTGGGATACATAGCTCTCTGCTGTACTCTACTATGCTGCAAATTTTGAAAAGATAAAATAAATCGTCAACTGTTTTGAAGAAGAAGAATCTGCTGCAGTCAGGATCGTCAGTGAAATCATGCAGAAAAAGTCCCTCCAACGTGATGTGTTTATTGCTTCCAATTTTGCAAACTTCCCACAAGCTATCACTTCCCTTGAGAAACGTGGCAAAACATTAGTGAATAACTTGCAGATTTTCAACAAAGTAACTGACGATATTCGTAAAGTTCCTAGCGATGTAGGTAAAGACATGCAAGGAAAATGTGAGAGAGTGATTTTTGCTAACAAAGATCTTGAAGAAAAAGAAAACATAGCTAAAGATCTCAAACGTAGCAAAGATGAGCGGGAAGCAAGAGGATTGGGTAATGTTTAAAGAACTACAGAAGATAACCAAAAATACAATACGGGGAGAAAAGATGAGGTACGAAGGAAGGTAAGCTAGCCAAGAATATAAAGCAGGATAGTAAAAGCTTCTTTAGGTATGTGGTGGTGGGGAAGATGCTGGAGTCAATTATAAAAGATGAGATAGCTGAACATTTGGATAGCAGTAACAGGATCGGTCCGAGTCAGCATGGATTTACGAAGGGGAAATCATGCTTGACTAAACTTCTGGATTTTTTTTTAAGATGTAACTAGGAAAATGGACAAGGGAGAGGCTGTGGATGTAGTGTACCAGGACTTTCAGAAAGCATTTGATAAGGTCCCGCATAGGAGATTAGTGGGCAAAATTAGGGTACATGATATTGGGGGTAGAGTGCTGACGTGAATAGAGAAGTGGTTGACAGCCAGGAAACAAAGAGTAGGTATTAACGGGTCCCTTTCAGAAAAGCAGGCAGTGACTAGTGGGGTACTGCAAGGCTCGGTGCTGGGACCGCAGCTATTTACAATATACATCAATGATTTGGATGAAGGGATTCAAAGTAACATTTGCAGATGACATAAAACTGGGTGGCAGTGTGAACTGTGAGGAGAATGCTATGATAAGGAGGAGGATGCTATGAGGAGGATGCTATAGGACAGGTTGGGGGAGTGGGCATATGCATGGCAGATAACGTTTAATGCGGGTAAATGTGAGGTTATCCACTTTGGTAGCAAAAACAGGAAGGCAGATTATCTAAATGGCGTCAAGTTGGGAAAAGGGGAAGTACAACGGGATCTGGGGGTCCTTGTACATCAGTCTATGAAAATAAGCATGCAGGTACAGCAGGCGGTGAAGAAAGCAAATGGCATGTTGGCCTTTATAACAAGAGGAATCGAGTATAGGAGCAAAGAGATCCTTCTGCAGTTGTACAGAGCCCCAGTGAGACCACACCTGGAGTATTGTGTGCAGTTTTGGTCCCCTAATTTGAGGAAGGACATTTTTGCTATTGAGGGAGTGCAGCGTAGGTGTACAAGGTTCATTCCCAGGATGGCAGGACTGTCATATGCTGAGAGAATGGAGCAGCTGGGCTTGTACGCTCTGGAGTTTAGAAGGATGAGGAGGATCTCATTGAAACATTGTTAAGGGCTTGGACACGCGAGAGGCAGGAAACATGTTCCCGATGTTGGGGGAGACCAGAACCAGGGGCCACAGTTTAAGAATAAGGAGTAAGCCATTTTGAAAGGAGATGAAGAAACACTTTTTCTCACAGAAAGTGGTGAGTCTGTGGAATTCTCTGCCTCAGAGGGCGGTGGAGGCAGGTTCCCTGGATGCTTTCAAGAGAGTCGGGGGATATGGGGAGAAGGCAGGAACGGGGTACTGATTGGCAATGATCAGCCATGATCACATTGAATGGCGGTGCTGGCTCGAAGGGCCGAATGGCCTACTCCTGCACCTATTGTCTATTTGTCTATTGTCTAACTGAAGCATATTTTATCTGACAGACGGCATAGTCTAACACCAGAGAAATTGGAAAAAAATGTTAGTAATTATGTGCAACCAGACAACTTTGGTCATTTAATGTAGTACAGTGGCTTGCAAAAGTATTCATACCTCTTGAACTTTTCCACATTTTGTCACGTTACAACCACAAACGTAAATGTATTTTATTGGGATTTTATGTGATAGACCAACACAAAGTGGCGCATAATTGTGAAGTGGAAGGAAAATTATACATAGTTTTCAAATTTTTTTACAAATAAAAAACTGAAAAGTGTGGCGTGCAAAAGTATTCAGCCCCCTTTACTCTGATACCCCTAAATAAAATCCAGTGCAACCAATTGCCTTCAGAAGTCACCTAATTAGTAAATAGAGTCCACTTGTGTGTAATCTAATCTCAGTATAAATACAGCTGTTCTGTGAAGGCCTCAGAGGTTTGTTAGAGAACATTAGTGAACAAACAGCATCATGAAGCCCATGAAACACACCAGACAGGTCAGGGATAAAGTTGTGGAGAAGTTTAAAGCAGGGTTAGGTTATAAAAAAAATCCCAAGCTTTGAACGTCTCACGGAGCACTGTTCAATCCATCATCCGAAAATGGAAAGAGTATGGCACAACTGCAAACCTACCAAGACCTGGCCGTCCACCTAAACTGACAGGCCAGGCAAGGAGAACATTGATCAGAGAAGCAGCCAAGAGGCCCATGATAACTGGAGGAGCTGCAGAGATCCACAGCTCAGGTGGGAGAATCTGTCCACAGGACAACTATTAGTAGTGCACTCCACAAATCGGGCCTTTATGGAAGAGTGGCAAGAAGAAAGCCATTGTTGAAACAAAACCATAAGTAGTCCCGTTTGCAGTTTGCCACAAGCCATGTGGGGGACACAGCAAACATGTGGAGGAAGGTGCTCTGGTCTGATGAGACCAAAATTGAAGTTTTTGGCCTAAATGCAAAACGCTATGTGTGGTGGAAAACTAACACAGCACATCACCCTAAAGACACCATCGCCACTGTGAGACATGGTGGTGGCAGCATCATGCTGTGGGGATGCTTTTTTTCAGCAGGGACAGGGAAGCTGGTCAGAGTTGATGGGAAAACGGATGGAGCCAAATACAGGGCAATCTTGGAAGAAAACCTGTTAGAGTCTGCAAAAGACTTGAGACTGGGGCGGAGGTTCACCTTCCAGCAGGACAACGACCCTAAACCTTCAGCCAGAGCTACAATGGAATAGTTTAGATCAAAGCATATTCATGTGTTAGAATGGCCCAGTCAAAATCCAGACCTAAATCCAATTGAGAATCTCTGGCAAGACTTGAAAATTGTTGTTCACAGACGCTCTCCATCCAATCTGACTGAGCTTGAGCTATTTTGCAAAGAAGAATGGGCAAAAATGTCAGTCTCTAGATGTGCAAAGCTGGTAGAGACATACCCCAAAAGACTTGCAGCTGAAATTGCAGCGAAAGGTGGTTCTACAAAGTATTGACTCAGGGGGGCTGAATACTTTTGCACGGCACACTTTTCAGTTTTTATTTGTAATAACATTTGGAAACCATGTATCATTTTCCTTCCACTTCACAATTATGCACCACTTTGTGTTGGTCTATTTACGTATACATTTACGTTTGTGGTTGTAACGTGACAATATGTGGAAAAGTTCAAGGGGTATGAATACTTTTGCAAGCCACTGTATACCTTTATATTATCTTATTTAGCCGTATTTTGGTGGTGGAAATAAATGCCTTTTTATGTCTTTTTTGTCAATAAATGCCTTTTTGTGCCTTTTTTCTAATTTTATTATGCCTTTTTGCCTGCCTTTCAGAGTTTTTTTTACTGACTAGTTATTAGGTATGCACATAGATGTGCAGGGTATAAAGGGATATGGATCATGTGCAGGCAGAGTGGATTAGTTTAATTTGGCAACATTGTTTGGCACAGACATGGTGAGCTGATAGGCCTGTTCTTGTGATGTACTTACTGTTCACTGTTTCATGTCGAAACAAGGAACTGCAGATGCTGGTTTATACTAAAGGCAGACACAAAGTGCAGGAGTAACTCATTGGATCAGGCGGCATCCCTGGAGAAAAAGGATGGGTGATGTTTTGATCAGGAGCCTTCTTCGGACTCTGTCTGCCTGCTTATCCCTCTGCCCACCCACCCTTCTGCCCACGTACCCCTGTTTAATGTCCTCTATATAACAAGCAACAGAGGTCCCAGCACTCATCCCTGCAGCACATCACTGCGCTAGACTTCCTGTCAGAGAAACATCCCACCACCACTCTCTTCTATCATTTACAACCAAGTCAATTTTGAATCCAATCTTATCAAGTCACTGTGAATCTCATGCATCTTAAACTTGTGGATCAGCTTAAAATGAGGGAAATTGTCCTTACCAACATCCACGTAGACAGCGTCCTGCCCTCATCAATCATCTTAATCACCGGAAAAAAAACTCGATCAAATTTGTAAGCTATGACTTGCCCTGCAGAAATCTATGCTGATGATTCCGAATAAGCCAGGAAGGTCATTAGAGATCGGAGCAAATTAGGCCATTCAGCCCATCAAGTCTACGCTGCCATTCAATCATGGCTGATCTATCTCTTCCTCCCAACCCGATTCTCTTGCCTTCTCCCCATAACCCTTGGTACCCGTACTAATTAAGAGTACTTTTGCAAATATGAATAGATCCTATCCTAAGAATCTTCAAAGCTTTCCTACCACGGATATAAGGCTCACTGTCCTATAATTTGCTCAATTATTATTATTATTACTACCCAAGAAAACACTTGTGTAAATCTAAAGAATCAGGGGGACTGACACTCCCTAACTTACTGTATTACTATTGGGCAGTGAATATTAAAAATATAATCTACTGGTTGGACAGTACTGCCCAACAGGTAGATTGGATAAGAATGGAGAAAGAGGATTGTTCCCCTTATAACATAGGAGCAATCCTTCTTTCCCCGATGAAACTGAACAATATAATATAAGAAAAATCCAATTATTCACAGTATAATACGAATTTGGAGACAAATAAAATTAACTTTAAAATCAAGAAAACTATTGCTTCTTTCTCCAATAACTAATTCAAACCATCTATTATTGATAAAACGTTTAATCAATGGGAAAGAATAAGAATTAAAACGATGGGTGATATGTATGAAATGGGAAAACTTTTATCATTCCAACCATTACAACTAAAATATAATTTGAAAAGTAATCAATATTTCAAATATCTTCAAATTCAAGATTATTTGAAAAAATATATACAAGGATATCAGACTTTAACCCCAGTTTTATTAGAGGAAGGAATGAATAGAAAGGCAGAATCAAGCAATTTAATATCTTACTTATATAATATAATTCTAAATATAGAAACACCAACGACAGGCAATTAGAAGGGACTGGGAACAAGAGTTATTGATAAAAATTCCGAACGATAGATGGGAAAAAAAATCTATTATATGTAAATAAGTGTTCAATTAATGTAAGACATAACCTAATTTTACATAGATTATAGTTTGAAAACTGGACTGAATAAAATATTTTCAAATGTTTCCCCCATCTGTGATAAATGTCACTCAAAATGCCACTATAACACTTTCCTTTGTCTCTTGTACAAAACTGCATAAATTTTGGAATGGAATTTTTACAAAACTATTTAACACAAAATTGAACCCCAATACAGAACTGATTATCTTTGGATCAATGGAAGAGGGAAGTAAACTAACTATATTCCAAGATGCTTTTCTTAATTACGGTTTAATAACACCAAAAAAACTTATACTCAAATTTTGGAAAAACGCAACCACGCCAACATTCAAAATGTGGATTTCAAATATGTCGGAAACGCTACATCTTGAAGAAATGAGATTCCTCCTACTAGGCAAAGTAGACCAATTCTTAAAGATGGTCTCCTTTTATCAACTTTTTACAAGTAGATGGTGCAACATAACTTAACCTTAGAAATTAAATGGTTTAGAACTGGGTGACGGATGGGCAAAAATACGAAATAGGTAGATCTCTCCTGATCTCTCTTTTCTCTACTTTCTCCTTTTTTTTTCAATCTTTTTAGCTTCTCATCTCTGTCCTTTATTTCTTTTGCTATCTGTTTGTACTCGCTTGTCTATCTATTCCGACACTCTTTATTTCTTTTTTCTCTCACTGTTCTTTTATTATTAAATTAAAAATACGAAGTTGTACAAGAATGGAAATATGTATTTATGTACTAGGTACACAAGTACCACACTATTGTACTTACTTATAACAAAAATAAACAAAAACAAAAAAAAAATTATTATTATTATTGCCATTCTTAAACAAAAGAACAAGGATGGTTGCTCTCCAGCCTCTGCAACCTTTTCTGTT
The DNA here is from genome assembly GCA_035221665.1 of Okamejei kenojei. Classification (NCBI taxonomy): domain Eukaryota; kingdom Metazoa; phylum Chordata; class Chondrichthyes; order Rajiformes; family Rajidae; genus Okamejei; species Okamejei kenojei. The sequence goes on from CM069133.1 coordinate 35,849,470, forward strand.
GAGTTCAAAGAGCACCTATCTTGCCTCTCTCAATAACCTGGTACAGTTCCAATCAGGTCCTGGAGACGGATCCACCTAATGCTCTTCAGGACACCCAGCGCCACCTCCTCCTTGATCAACGACATGATCTGGAACATTAACACAATTCTCACTGATCTCCTTATCTATGTGTCAGTGCTCTTCAACCTTTTAATACTTAGCGCCCACTTTTGTACATTTTGTGAGGGTAACATTTCCATACCACCCATTAATATTTAAATTGAAAAAACAAGTTACATACCTAGCTACATACCCAGCATAAAACAATGAAATTAATTGAAATTACCTTTAATGAGTTCCCGAGAATTTACTGCAAACTTACTGCAAAAAGTTTTATCTCTGGATCAAAAGCCTTTACTTGCTTGAGCACACAGAGTGATGAGACGTCAGACAAGACATGACGCCCCTCCAAGACAAATGATAATAAAAGTCCAGTATGACTATGTTCTGGAGGAGATGATGGAAAAAATTGTAAGAAGCAGAAATCTTATATATGGAGATAAGATCAGTATTTATCGAGACTGTCCAGCAGTGGTCTCCAGGAAACGAAACCCGTTTAACGAGACCAAAAGAATTTTGAAGGAAGTGAAGAATTTGAAGTATAGTCTGAGATATCCAGCTACCCTAGGAGTCACTTACAATCAGAAACAACATTTTTTCACCAACCCTGTGGAAGCACTGGACTTTGCCCAGAAGACTAAGGATCAAGTGGAAGATTGAATAATATCTTTAAAATCGAACTACGGAATAAACTGACTTTGCAGGATTGGATGGAACTAAGAACTTGTCTAAGGAAGCTGGAGAAAGATGCGGATTGGAAACTCTCCCATGGATACTAATAATTAGAATAATAGCACTATTAATACAAATAACTAATAAATACTAAAACTATAGCGCGGTACCATTACTAATTAGAGTTAATAATTATCATTAATGACTAATACTTAATCATAACTGAATTATTTTGAATCAGATAAATAATAATTATAATTGCGCTGAATATAAAGTTTGATTTAATTTGTCCTCCTTGGAACCCTTTTAAAAAAATAAAAAAAAATTCTCCCTTTTATTATATTTTTTAATGTTTTAAATATATGTATCCTCACAATCCCGACTAATGAAACCCGAATACTTCAGAATTTAATATCCCCGGTAAAATACTGTTATGGAATAATAATTTAAAGAAACCATGGAGCTGGTTAAGTTTGTAACAACAACTACGGAAGTCGGTAGATGGTTAGCCATGTTAGTATGGCTATCACTAACTACACTAATACTAGATGTAGTTTTTTCCTTCTTTGTGCACGTCACTAACTTCTTAATCTATCCCTTTTTTTCTTATATTATAATCAATCATTATTATTTTAAGTTTGAATGGAGTTATAAATTAGATCAAAGGAGATATATATGTGAGAGACATCCAAGGGTTTTGAAATTCGTCTTTTCGGACTTCGGGTGTAAGGTCGGGCTTGTTGAACTGAACCATTTGTTCAGTTATAGACCTCCCTAAACTAAAGATGCAAGACTTAAAAATGAATACGGGGAATGAAGGAATAACGTTTTGTAGCTGGAACGTTAAAGGTATTAATGAACCAATTAAGAGAGGTAAAGTATTAACACATTTAAAAGCACTTAAAGTAGATGTAATTTTTATCCAAGAAGAACACTTAAAAAAAGATGCAGAGCATAGATTGAAAGCTAAATGGATAGATAAAGCATATCATTCTATTTTTACACACAAATCCAGAGGTGTAGCAATATTATTTTGTAAAGGTACTTTATTTAAACACACATCAACTATAACTGACAGTGATGGTAGATATATTATTGTAATAGGAGAATTAAACGCACAAAAAATGATCTTTGTTAATGTTTACGGACCAAACCTTGACAGCCCATTGTTCTTTAAGAAAATATTTAATACCATCCCGGAATTAGCACAACATAACCTAATAATTGGAGGAGATTTAAATTGTACCCTAGATTCTTATTTAGACAGATCATCGAGACAACGGGAAATCAAATCTCATTCCAGTGACTTATTAAATGCATACATGGATACTAGTAATATTAAAGATGTTTGGAGAATAGAAAACCCAACTGGACAAGAATACTCATTTTATTCACCTGTACACAAAACGTATTCAAGAATAGATTATTTTTTGTAGACTCTAAACTTATCTCACTCACTTGCAATTCAAAATACCATAATATTACAATCTCAGCCCATGCACCTTTAACATTTATGATCAAAATAAATGGTAAAACGGAAAAACAGGGACAATGGAGACTTAACCCACAAATTTTAATGGACAATTACAGGAATACATTACAGAACAGATCAAGATTTTCTTTGAAATAAATGATAAGCTGGAAATATCTTCTTCCCTATTATGGGAAACTTTTAAAGCATATGCCCGTGGAATTATGATTTCTTCTCGAGCATTTTTGTAATAAAGAGAATCGGAGGGAACAACAGGCATTGGAAAAGGAGATTAAACAATTAGACACAGAGAACGCTGCAAATCCAACCATGATAAAACATAATAAAATCGCTGCATTGAAATATAAATTAAATAAAATATATTCAGATCAAGTTGTAAAACTCTATCAATATACTAAACAATTACAATTTAAAATCGGAGATAAACCCCAAAAATTGTTGGCTCGTCAATTACAGAAATTGGAGGGAGAAAAAATAATTCATAGGATTAAATCACACAATGGTGAACCACTAGTACAACCTAAAGATATTAATGAGAGATTTTTGTAATATTATAAAAATTTATACTCAGTCAAAACCAGATAGGAATAGAAGCATTTAAAAAAAATGTAATCTAAAAGGGTTGGATTTAGAAAATAGAGAATCACTAAACGATGAAATAACAGCAAAAGAAATCGAAGAATCTATCAGATCATTAAAAAATGGTAAAACTCCGGGACAAGATGGTATTGGTTCGGAATTTTATAAAACATTCTATGATCTGATTGCACCATGTTTGAAGACACTCTATGAATACATTTATACCCAGCAGAAACTACCAGAAATGTTAAATGAATCTATTATAACATTTATACCTAAAATAGGCAAGGATCTGGATGATCCAGGATCATATAGAGCTATAGCTCTTTTAAACACTGATCAAAAAATATTAATCAAAATACTAGCACAAAGACTAAGCACAATAAATTAATTCACCCGGATCAAACAGGATTTATACCAAAACGATATTCCTCATATAACTGGAGATGATTATTCAATATTATGTATTCGAAAAGGGGTAGTAATAAAGACCTAGTAATCATCTCGTTAGATGCGGAGAAAGCCTTTGACCAGGTGGAATGGTCTTATCTGTTTTCGGTCATGGAAACTTTTAAGTTGGGAGAGAAGTTTATTACATGGGTTAAATTATTATACACTAATCCAACAGCTAGAATACTAACAAATCAAATGTTATCAACTAAATTTAATTTATTTCGAGGCTGTAGACAAGGTTGTCCCTTATCCCCACTATTGTTTGCACTCGCAATTGAGCCATTAGCTCAAAGCGTGAGATTACATCCTGAAATATATGGGTATATTATATTATAGGAAACTAGAGAAAATGAAAATAAAATCTCCTTATATGCAGAAAATGTATTACTTTATATTACAAAGCCGGAAATTAGTATTTCAAATTTATTAAATTTAATAACTGAATTTGGCTCATTCTCAGGATATAGCATTAATTGGAATAAAAGTGAACATGTCAATAATGGTAAATAACCCACATATATTACAACAATTTCCTTTTAAGATAGCAAACGAAAAAAATCAAATATCTTGGAATTTATGTAACAAAAAGATTTGATTCTTTATTTAAATCTAATTTCCCACTCTTACTGAATAAATTACATAAGAATATCTTATATTGGAAAGCATTACCTATTTTAATGCTAGGTAGAATTAATGCTATAAAAATGATTTATATATATCCTTCCTAAATAGTCACCAACTTTATCTGGGATTATAAGAGCCATAGAATGTAAATCACCATTTAAACCCTTTTGGTTCGACAATTTTTTATTTGCCAATGGTGACAAAGAAAGTGGGATACGTACCTTTTTACAATGGAAAAACAGCTCTCTCCATTATGGAATTAAATGGAAGATTAATAAGATGGGCGCTCTCTACAAGGAAAACTCATTTCTTTCATTTCAAGAACTACAACAAATTTATGGATTACATTCAAAAGAATACTTTAGATATTTACAAATCAGAGACTATGTAAAATCAAATACACAGGAATTTAGAAATAGAAAGACACATTTTAGATGAATGTCTAAATAAACACCCGAACACAGAAAAATTGATATCATATATTTATAACATTTTATTGGAAAACGATGTACCAATGACAGAAATATATAGGCAATTATGGGAAAATGAATTAGGTCAAATAATCAGACCAGAAGTATGGGATGAAAGTTTACAACATATACACCACTGTCCGTTAAATGCTAGACACTCTTTGATACAATTTAAAGTATTACATAGATTGCATTATTCAAAATCCAAATTACATAGAATTTTTTCAAATGTATCTGCCATATGTGATAAATGTCAGCACTTAGAAGCTAATTTAACGCACTCATTCACAAACTGTATAAAAATTACTAACTTTTGGACAGAAATATTTAAGATAATTTCGAATGTTGTTAATACGAATTTGGTTCCTGACTCAAAATTAATAATATTAGGAATATTAGAAACAGATCAATTAATAACAACGAATCAAATAATTTTTATCGATTACAGTTTATTAATTGGGAAAAAAATAATATTGAAATTTTGGAAAGGTCCTACGTCCCCCACAATCAAAATGTGGATTACAGGAATGTCGGAGATACTTCACCTGGAAAGATTAAGACTTGTCCAACTGGACAAGCTGGATCATTTCAGAGGGATATGGCCTCCATTTATTGAATATTTAAAGGGTCAAAATGGCTCGGTGCGAGAACCTGACTGAAGCCTGAATGAAAGAATAGACGAAGAATCATATATAATAAACCATAGATATATCTCCAATGATGTATAACCTGCTTAATACTTCATTCATCTTTTTGATTTTCTATCTTTACTTTATTTTTCTCTATTATTTCCTACCTGTATTAAAAATAAAAAATGCATAGAAGTACAAATAAGATATAATTGTTAATATTAATAATATTAAGAATGTATGTGACGTATATTCTTTTAATATGTACTTACTTCTAATAAAAATATTTAACAAAAAAAATAATTTAATGAGTTCCTTGAGCCTGATGCTGAGAAACTTCTTCTTCCTCGTGTACGGCCATCTTCTATATCACGTCTTTCCGGTCGGTCAGTGACAGTTGATGGTCGGGGGTTGCAGAATTGGCTACTTCATTCAGTCACTGTGGTACAGTGTCTGTCGTCAGCATTGCCCGGGATGCGCCACGTGGAGGCTTCTGCTTGTATCCCGCTGAGAAATGTTGGATATCGGGTTTGATTTTCGTAAGGAACAAGCGAAGATCTTCTCTTTCAGTGATTTTCAGACAGTTTCTCTGTTTGGTGACAATACAGTGGGGGGGGGGGGCAACCCCTACAAACCCAATCACCGATACCGGAGAGAAGATACATGGAGTGACAACTCCTTCGCCCAATCATATAACAGTACCTGCAAATATCTTCATACATAGCAACAAAGTAGAAACGTCTTAGTACATAGAGAAGCATACCATTGAAGTCAACCAATCATGGGTGATGGTGGGGAGACACAGAAACAAAGTAGAAATATTTTTTGGGCAATAAGAAACTTCCAGCTGCAGGCCACACTTCTGCATGGACCAGTGTTGAAGGGAGTACGCGTGTCTCTAACTCCAGTAGCAATTTAACAGCGGTTGCAGCGTGGGAGGCCCCGGTTTGATCCAATGTTTTTCTCAAGTGATCTATGACCTGGGCATGCGCAGTCGGAATATCGAACTTGCTTATACGGGTATTGAACACACATAAAACAACATTGTGGCAAAACATTTTCATTGAATGCGCCACGATATTAGTTCCCTGGTGCACATGTAGATATGCAGGGATTTGGTACTTGGGGAAATGGCACGTTGGTGTCTGTGAGAATGGGCTGATGACATCACTTTGCAAGCTGCTGGACCTGGCTCCACTAAGTCTGGATCTTTGCAACAGTTTCAGGAAGCTTCTGCACCTGTGATCCACTGGTTGCCAGAAAGTCTGGGCTTTTGCAGGAGCTCCAGAACCCTGACACTTAATGCACACTTTTGATTTGTCCAGGCACCGCTCCGGCTCCCGGGGGGTTTGGTGGCGGTTAAACATTACAATATTTTACATAGTTAAAAATTAATGCGGCATAAAAGTTTAAAATACATAATTCAAATACTTTTTTCTAAAATGATGGTAACTTTTTCTTTTCTCATACATTCTCTCACAGATTTGAGATTGTATATTTTGGATGTTTTTAAAACAGCATGTAATTATTCTGCCACACACCTGAAAGCTTAAATCACCCACTAGTGGGCACTACCGCCCAGATTGAAGAGCACTGCTCTCTGTGAATACCAATGTGAAATATTGGTGTATTAAACCAATTGTCTTTCTTTTGATAAACTTGATCTTTTAAAGATTCAAGAGGGAGAAAATGTGATCGTAGACATTCAAGTCATGTATGCACAATACGCCAATAACGTGAAACATTTTGAATGATATGAAACAGGGTATTTAAATTCTCAGTTTTTTTATACAGTGAATGTCTGTCCCCAGGTATCTCCTGGTACAGCAAGACTAGGCACACGTGGTGGAATGGTAATGTCTGGAGGTGTGCTTTCAGCCCAGATTAAAGTTGCAGATCGGCCAGTAACTCAGCAGGGGTTGAGCGGAATGAAAACTGGAATGAAAGGTAGGTTTATGTTATAATTTATATATTTTTGCATAATTAGAAATTTTAATTGTTAATAAAATATATATGCTCTTCAAACATAGATAATTTTGGCTGATGCCATGCGCTATTTATCTAAATTTATTAAGAATTTATTGTGTGCTAAAGCGAATTCAAAAGGATTTTATGCTTGATTAAAATGCATGGATTAAAACCAAGAACGTAATCAGGGAGAAGGTAGGACCTCTCAAGGATAAAGGAGAGAACTTGTGTTTGGAGTCAGAAGTTCTGGATGAGGTACTAACCAAATACTTTGCATCAGTATTCATCAGGGAGAAGGATATAAAAGGCAGTGAGATCAGTGTGGAGAATGCTAATATGCAAGAGCAGTTTGTGATTGAGAAATAGATGTTGCTGGGATTCTTGAAGAGCATTAGCTAGATAAATCCCCTTGGCCTGATTTGATCTATCTTGCCTGAGAGACATTGAACGAGATTGCAGGGGCCTGGACTTTTACATCTTCTTTCGCTTGAGATGAGGTCCTGCAGGACTAGTGAGTGGACAATAGTTCCCTCATTTAGTTTAGTATAGAGATACAGCCCAGAAACAGTCCCTTCGGCCCACGTCCAACAATCCCTTTGTCGACCAACAATCCCTACACACTAGCATTCTCCTACACACTGGGAATAATTTACAATTTCCCAAAGCCAATTAACCTATACACCTGTACGTCTTTAGAATGTGTGAGGAAACCGGTGCACCTGGAGAAAACCCACGTGGTCACGGGGAAAACGTCTCTAGCGCTTTAAGGCAACAACTCGACAGCAGTGTTAACCGTGCTGCCCTCAAGAAGGGATTAGAGATAATCCAGGAAATATTATGCCTGATGAGCCTTGCATCAGTGGTAGGAAAGCTATGGTAGAGGATTTCACTTGTGAGGAATTAGTCCAATTTGGAAGAGATGCACTAAGTATGTATGGTCAGCGTCACTTTTGACATGGCAGGTCAAGTCTTACTAACTTGACTGAGATTTTTGAGAAGGTGTATTTTGAGGGTAGGGCGGTGGATGTATACTGCATAGATTTTAGTAAGGCATTTGGAACATAAGAACACTACAGCACTGCAATGTGTCTTTTGGCACACAAAGTGTGTGCCAAACCTGATGCCAAGTTAAAATTATCCCATCTGCGTGTACATGGTCCATATCCCTCTATTAATTGTGCTTCAGTGTGCCTATCCAAAAGCCCCCTTTTTTTGTCTGTATATCTTCATTAAACATTTCCCTCTCACCTTATATCTATGTTATCTAATATTGGACATTTCCATCCAGAGGAAAAGGTTCTGACTGTCAACCCTGTTAAATTCCCACAGGTAAGGCTAATCCAGAAGATCAAGATGCATGTGATCCACCATGACTTGGTCACATGGATTCAGAATTGGCTTACTCATGGAAGACAGAGGGTTGTGGTGGAAAAGTGTTATTCTGGCTGGAGATCGGTGACTGGGAGGCCTGAGGCCCCTGAATAATTTTAGGAACTCAGTGGTGCAGTTGGTAGAATTGCTGCCTAACAGTGCCAGAGATTCGGGTTTGATCCCGAACCTCTGACGCTGTCTGTGTGGAGTTTGCACATTCTATCTGTGATTGCAGGGGTTTCTTCCACATCTGCTTGAGAAAGTTTAAAACAAGGTTTTGTTCATTTTCTTTTAACTCGCCCTGTTAAGCCTAGTAAATGATCTTTATGAATGTATTACTTTATAGGACCACATCGTCAGATACTGGACAAATCCTACTTTCTTGGACTGCTTAGGTGAGTTAAAGTTCTTGATTAATATAAAGTAAGACTATAACAAATTGACATTTTGCAGACTTTTGGACCCCTCTTTTGTCAACATTGCTGTTCTGTTTCAATCATATTTTTAATTCCCATATGTATCCATTGTGGAGGTTGTTGTCTTCTACCACCAGTTTTCTTTCATGATCTCGGGCTTATCCTAATCCTGTCAAGTGTCATTGCGATATATTTCTACAGTTCTTGCTAACCGTACTAGATTCTAGTCCTTTAGTGCATTTTCAACTGTCAAGCTTGTTTTTGAATTAATTCCAGTCAATTCCACCAATCATCCTGAACAATCCATTAGTTTACTTCAGTTTAGTTTTGTCATGTGCATAGACACAGTTAAAAGTTTGGCCTGCATGCTAACCAGCCAAATAATACTACATAGTTTCTTCCATGATGTGATGTATGGGCAAAATGCAAGCAAATGAGACTAGCCCCGAATGCCAGCTTGATGAGCATGGACAAAGTGGTCCAAACAGTCGTCTTCCATGTTGTGCTGCTCTTTGATTTTTTTTTAATGTTACACAGTAGAGTCAAAGTTTGTTGGGATATTTCCTTTAAACTTCGCCCATCTCACCCTAAAGCCACGCCCTTTTGTCTTTGACATTTCAACCTGGGAAAAAAGATATGACTCTCCTATTTGTGCCTCTCATAATGTCATATACTTCCATCAGTTACAACGATAAAGACAAAATACTGGAGTAACTCAGCCAGTTACAACCTTGGGCAATGCAGAGAAAACAATACAAATCTGTTTGACGTCCCCTTTTTGCTAATGCCCACTAATCTATTCTGGGTAAACCTCTTCTGCACCCTCTCCCGATCCTCAACACCCTTCCCATAATTGCATGCAAAACTCCAAATGGGGCTCAACTGAAAGAGCTGTCACAATTTCCTGACTCCTATACTCAATGTCCAAACCAATGAATACAAACATACCATACACCTTCTTTACCACCTTATTTGCTTGTTTTATCTGGACTAATCAAGAATCTATCAATTTTTGCCTTAAAATTTGGCTTGGCCTCCACAGCCTTCTGTTGTTAACAACATCAATGTTACAAAGGATCTTGCCTTTCACTCATACTTTCCTATTCCATTCAACCACCCAAAGTGCCACACCTCGAACCCTGTTAATTTCTGTAGGTAATCTATATCTTGCTGTAAACTTTGACAGCCTTCCTCACTGTTGGCAACCCTAGGTATCTTGGTGTTGGCTGCAAACTTACCGAGACATTTCAGTCCAAGTTATTTATATATGTATCGGAAATAAAGATCCCAGCGCAGATCCCTGCGGACCTCCATTGGTCACAGATCTCCTGCCAGAATAACACCCTTTCACCACAACCCTCTCTTCCATGAGTAAGCTCGTTCTGAATCCATACAACCAAATCACTGTGAATTTTTGCATCTTAATCTTGGGGATCAGCCTACCATGGAAAACTTAACCAAATACCTTAATAAAAACCATGTTGACAACATCCACCACCCTACCCTCAGCGATTACCTTTGTCACCGCCTCAAATAACTTGATCGATTTAGTAAGACGTGATCTGCCACGTACAACGTTATTGGGCAAGACCCAAATAATCAACAGGAATTGGAAGAGCAAAGATGCCAGAAGATTGTGGGTTGTCATTGTAGTGGATTTTAACTTTCCCAATTTAGACAGAGACTGCCATAGTGACAAGGGCTTAGTCAGAGAAGAATTTGTCAAATGTATTGAGGAAAGGTTACTCTGCCCAACAAGGGAGAAGGCAAAGCTTGATCAACTTTTCGGAAAATTGGGAAGGCAAGTGAATGAAGTGTCTGTGGGTGAGCCTTTTGGGACCAGTAACCACTGTTCTATTAGCTTTAACATAGTTATGGATAAAGGCGGGTGGGAAAGTTTGGAATTGGAGCAAGGTGAATTTTGATGGTAGTGGACAGGATCTTGCTCAAGATGATTGGAGTAGATTGTCTGTAGGCCAAAGGAACATCTGCAAAGTAGGATGCTTTTAAATGTGTGAGGACCAGAGTTCAGGGCATGCCTGTTCCTGTTACAGCAAGGAACAAGGTAGGTGGTTGTAAGGAAGCTTATGATAAGAGAAATTGAGGCAAAAGAAGGAGACGTGGGACAGGTATAGGCAGCAGGGGTTAAGTGTATTCTTGGAGGAGTTTTGGGATCTGAGGAACATAATCAAGAATGAAAGCAGGAGGGTAAAAGGGGGGGGGGGGGGGGGGGGGGGGTGGCAGGAGCTAGCTCCGGCAGATATGAAGGAAAATCCAAAGAGATGTTAGGAAAAGGGGAGATGCAACGAGACCTGGGTGTCATGGTACACCAATCATTGAAAGTAGGCATGCAGGTGCAACAGGCAGTGAAGAAAGCAAATGGTATGTTAGCATTCATAGCGAAAGGATTTGAGTATAGGAGCAGGGAGGTTCTACTGCAGTTGTACAGGGTTTTGGTGAGACCACACCTGGAATATTGCATACAGTTTTGGTCTCCAAATCTGAGGAAAGACATTCTTGCCATAGAGGAGGTACAGAGAAGGTTCACCAGACTGATTCCTGGGATGTCAGGACTTTCATACGAGGAAAGTCTGGATAGACTCGGCTTGTACTCGCTAGAATTTAGAAGACTGAGGGGGGATCTTATAGACACGTACAAAATTCTTAAGCGGTTGGACAGGCTAGATGCAGGAAGATTGTTCCCGATGTTGGGTAGGTCCAGAACAAGGAGTCACAGTCTAAGGATAAGGGGGAATTCCTTTAGGACCGAGATGAGGAAAACATTTTTCACACAGAGAGTGGTGAGTCTCTGGAATTCTTTGCCACAGACGGTAGTTGAGGCCAGTTCATTGGCTATATTTATATGGGAGTTAGATGTGGCCCTTGTGGCTAAAGGGATCAGGGGGTATGGAGAGAAGGCAGGTATAGGATACTGAGTTGGATGATCAGCCATGATCATATTGAATGGCAGTGCAGGCTCGAAGGGCCGAATGGCCTACTCCTGCACCTATTTTCTATGTTTATATGTTATCAGTACGTTGAGGGAATATGGGGAATTAGAGAGAAAATAGAGCCCCTCAGAAAACCATCTCTGTCTGGAACAGCAGGAGATGGGGAAGGTCCTCAATGAGTATTTCATCTCTGTTTTTACTGTGGAGAATGACAAAATGACTGGGTAACTTATGGGACAGTTAATGGAAAGGACTTGAGGACAGTCCACACTACAGTCGAGGAGGTGCTGAATATCGTGAGGTCTATGAAGGTAGATAAATCTCCCGGACCCGATCAGATATATCCGTGGAGACTGTGGGAAGCTAGAGAAGAAATAAGCCAGTTCAGTATTCTGAAAAACTCAAGGAACCATGGGATTTGCAAAGGTCGTCAGCTATAACAGTAAATAGATCTCAATGCCATAGATACAGTGAGTATACTTTTGGTCCGATTTTTTTTGTCATTTTTTAAGCTTCCATTTGTCATGGCTGATTCAAAGTACCAAGATATGAAGCTGGAAGATTTTATGTCACGGAAAGTCAATGCTTTGAAGATTTTTTTTAGCGCAGAGGAGGTTAAAAAAAAATACAGGAAGAAAAGCTACAGAGCTGCAAGTTGAGCTTTTCTTCCCTTTTTTTAACCCCCTCTCCGCTAAAAAAATCTTCAAAGCATCGACTAATTCATAGTTTTAAAACAGTATTTCCTTACCTTGAATAATAAAAGGAGCAAATAAAATACGGAGTAAATAAAGACCTGTTTACACAAAGCAGTTCAGCCTTGCTCAAAAGACCGGGGGGTGGGGGGGGGGGGGGGGGGGAGGGGAGACTGAGACTAGTCATCCGCAGAACCGCACCTCATTTGCTGCCAGGATCAAACCTGCCGCTGCAAGCGCTAACGAACCGCTACTGGACTGTCCCCGGGCCCGACCCCGACCCTGGACGAAATGCAAGCCTACACAGAATACAGCACCATCGTTGCCATGACTTTATAGCTAGTGACCTATGACCTGTGCATGCGCAGTCGGAATACCGAACTGGCTTATTGCAGGAGCCCTGGCTGAGATATATGAATCATTATTAGTCATGGGTGAGGTGCCCGAAGACTGGAAGGTAGCTAATGTTGTACCTCTATTTAAGCAGGAAAAGCCTGGGAACTAGACCGGTGAGCCCAAAATCTGTGGTAGGCAAGTTACTGCAGAGTATTGAGAGAGATAAGATTTTTGCATTTGGATAAACAGGGCTGATAAGGGATAGTCAGCATGGTTTTGTACATACGAATTTGAGTTTTTTGAAGATGTAACCACAAAGATTGGTGAGGGCAAAGCTGTAGACGTTGCCTATATGTACTTCCATTAAGCAGTCTACCATGGAAGTTTTCCATGGTAGTTTGCTTTGGAAGGTTAGATCGCATGGTATTCGGGGAGAGCTAGCCGACTAGATAGAGAATTGGCTTCATGGAAGAAAGCAGTGGGTTATGGTGGAAGGCTGTTTATCGGACTGGAGGCCTGTGACCAATGGTGTGCTTCAGAAATTAGTGCTGGGCGCGTTGCTGTTTGTGGTTAATATCAATGAATTGGATGCGAATGTGGAAGTCATGATTAGTAAGTTTGCAGATGACACTAAAGTGGATGGTATCGTAGATAACAAAGATGGTTATCAAAAAAACAGAGCAGGATCTTGATCAGTTGGGTAAGTAGGCTGGGGAATGGTTAATGGAGTTCAATGCCGATAAGGGCGAGGTGTTGCATTTTGGAAGTTAAAGGCAGGGCAGGACTTACACCATGTGTGACAGGGCACTGGGAGGGTTGCAGAGGCAGGTACTGTAACAAAATCTAAAAGACATTTGGACAGCTACATTGGGCAGGAAAGGTTTAGAGAGATATGGGTCAAATGCGGGCAGGTGGGACTAGTATAGATGGGGTGTGTATGTTAACGTGGGCAAGTTTGGCCGAAGGAACAATTTCCACTCTGTCAGACTCAATGACTCTAACAAGTTACAGCACAGATCCCTGTGATCACCTTTGTTCACAAACCTTCAGCCAAAATAATACTCTTCCAAAAGAACCATCTGTCTATGAGTACCATTTCTAAATTAAAACAAACAAGTCACCATGGATCCCATGCATCTTAATTATCTGGATCAGCCTACAATGTGGAACTTTGGTTCCTTACTACATTCCATGAAGACACCATCCACATCCACAGGCGGGACTAATGTAGATGGGGCATTTAGATCCGTCAGGGCAAGTTGGGCCAAAGGGCCTGTTTCCCGATGTATCTCGAGGACTGTGTTTCGAGGCATCCTATCCATTATATGGTGGGGTTTACAACTGTTGAGATCCCACAATGCTTTCAGCAGTCTTTGCTGGTTTACAAAACCATCAGGTGCCCACTGTGTTGCCAGTTTTTATGCTCATTCATTGCACAAATGAATCCTTGTGGTTGTTACGTTCTTTGATTGTCACAACCAGCTTCAACAAAATGGCAACTGCCATCAGTAAATGGGTAGGAGGGGTTTATCTAGGCAGATGGTTGGACAAAGACCAGAGATGAAAAACAAAAGGTGTGAGACAACGATTCACATTGAGGGTTGTGGGTGTAATGAAGAAAGGGGGATGTGAGGAGGAAGAGGGCAGTGGTTGGAGTCAGAGTCATACAGTATGGAAATAGGTTCAACTTACCCACGCTGGCATGGATGCCACATCTCACCTGCCAGCGTTTGGCCAACATCCTTCTAAACTGATCTCCAGTAACTTGCCTACCACAGACGTTAGGCTCACTGGTCTTTAGTACCCAGGCATTTCCTTACAGCCCATCTTAAATAGAGACATAATGTTAGGATCCTTCAGTCTTCCTGCACCTCACTGGTATCTAATGATGTGTATCTTGGCTGGGGTGCCTGCAATTTTAGAGGTTACCTAGAATTGGAAAATGTAAACTATTATTGAGCCACTGTGCCGGCAAAGTTAAAATGGTTACAATCGGGAGACCCAATAGGCCTTGGCGGACCTATCAGAAGTGTTCAGTGAAATGGTCGCCGAGTCCACACTTGGTCTTGCCCATGTGCAGGAGGCCACTTCTGGAACATTGAATGTAGTAGATGAGGTTACAGGAGGTTTCTTTACCTCCTGAGGTTTGGCGACAGATAGATATGAATTTCTATTTGCTTATCAAGTTATACTGCACTGAAAGCTAAAATGTAAATCTGTGCTGAACATTAATTTATTCTTATAAATATGGTATTTATAAAATAATATAAAATGTAACTATTTATTATGGAATATTGTGATGTTTTTCCACAGAGCCAAAATCAGTGAACTTACAACAGAAGTTAGCAAGTTGCAAAAGGAAATCGATACCTTTAATCAAGAAAATTCTGTGTATCTATCCTACGAAAAGAGGTGAGAACATATTGTCTGCATGTGCAAAAATTGCATACATGGAATAAATAGCTGGGAGAATGGTGTTGGTTTTTACATAAGTTCATATTTTTCAACAGAGCTGAAGCATTGGCTATAGAAATTAAAGATCTGCAAGGGCAGCTGGCAGATTACAATATGGTGAGTGGATTTGCTATCGTTGAGAAATGCAGAGTGATCTGTTATATTTAAGCAGTTGGAATTATTTTGTGTGCGTGATAGTAGTACAATGTTTATTTTATGTCTCCTTAACAATAATCATGTCAGCATATCAGTATGTCACAAAGTTAAGTTGGGGCTCTTGGAGAGCATTAAGAAGGTCAGATTCGATCTATCCTAGGTTATTAAGATAAGATAAGATGCATTTATGTGTCACGTACCAATTGGCACAGTGAAATTAAATCACCATACAGCCATACAGTAAAAATAAAGAACACAACATGGAGTAGATAGAATTCCACATAAAACATCCCCCCACAGCAGGATCAAAATTTCCCACTGTGAGGGAAGGCACCAAAGTCAGTCTCTTCCCAATGTTCCCCACTGTTCCTCCCCGAGCCCCCTGCAGTCGCTGCTACGGGCGGCCCGATGTTCAGGCCCACTCCCAGGGGTGATGTAAGTCCAACGTCGGGGCTGGGGGATGTCCTCAGCGGCCTGGACCCCGAGTCGGCCCCCTCCTACCGGAGTCCGCAGCTCCCAAAGTCCACTGGCTGCGCCGGGTGGGGATGCAATGCTGGGGGCCCTCGGCAAAAGGCCCCAGGACTCCAGGGAGTTGTTCAGCGCCGCCCGCATTGGGAGCTCTCTAAACCAGAGCTCCACGATGTTGGAGCAGCGGCCCGACGCGCTGGAGCTCCAACGGCGACCCAGGTAGGCATCGCCCGCTCAGCGGTGACTCCAGCGCCGCGCCGCCGCTGTTGCAGCTCTGGTCCGGTTCCCGGTCCCCGGCAGGGAAAGGCCGCTCCGATCCAGGCGGTAGGCAGCGAAGTCGAAGAAATAGTCGCGTCCCCGCCAGGAGGCGACTGGGAGTTAGTTTCCCCCTTACCCTGCCCCCCTCCCCCACATAGAAAAGTTAAACACTCCCCCAAAAACAAACTTTAAACTGACTAAAATTAAGAGGGGCATTGTCAAGGCCTTAACATAAATCTCTGCATCTTCGTTGGTCACAGGCAAGATCCCGGAGGTCTGGAGCGTAGCTAACGTTGTTCCTTTGTTTAAGAGGCCAAGTAGAGACAAACCGGGAAATTAGAGGCTGGTGAGCCTTGCATCATGGTAGGGAAACTATTGCACAGGATTCATTGGTAGGATTTACTTGCATTTGAAAGAGAATGAGCTAGTTAGCTTTGTCTGTGGCAGGTCATGTCTGACAAACTTGATTTGTGTTTTTGAGGAGGTGACAAAGGTGTTCAATGAGAGTAGGGCAGTGGATAGACCATAAGATATAGGAGCAGAATTAGGCTATTCAGCCCATCGACTACTCTACCCTTTGGCTGATCTATGTTTCTCCTTCAATTCCATTCTCCTGCCTTCTCCCCATAACTTTTGAAGCCCTTGCTAATCAAGAATCTATCAATCTCAGCTTTAAAAATACTCAATGCCTTGACATCCACTGCCGTTTCTGACAATTGATAGCACAGATTTGCCACCCTCTGGTTAAAGAATTTCCTCCTCATCTCCGAGTCTAGATGTTCTAGACTCTCCCATTACTGGAAATATCCTTTTCATGCCCAATCTATCTAGATCTTTCATTATCCACTAAGTTTCAATGCGAGCCCACCCCCCATCCTTCAAAACTAGCGAGTGCAAGCCCAGAGCCTTGAAATACTCCTTGTACGTTGACTGAATCATCTCATGACCGTTCTCGTAAACCTCCTCTTGGCCCTCTCCAAAGCCAGCATCTCCTTCCTCAGATATGGTTTCCAAAACTGCTCGCAATATTCCAAATGTGATCTCATCAATGTCTTATATAGTCTCAGCATTACTTGCTTTATCTACTAATCCCCTCAAAATGAAAACTAACATTGCATTTGCCTTCCTTACTACCAACTCAACTTGCAAATTAACTTTTTGGGAATCCTACACCAGCACTCGCAAGTCCCCTTATACCTCCGATTTCTGAATCCACTCCTCATTTAGAAAGTAGTTATGCCTTTATTCATACTTTTCCTTCTACCAAAGTGCATGACCGTATACTTTGCTGTGATGTATTCCATTTGCCACTACTTTTTCCACTCTTCCAACCTGTTCAAGTCCTTGTGCAGACTTCATACTTCCTCAACATTACCTGCCCCTCAAACACTCTTCGCGTCATCTGCAAACCTGGCCACAGAGCCATCAATTCCATCATCCAGATAGTAGGATTGTCAGGGGTTATGGGGAGGAGGCAGGAGAATGGGTAGATAGATAATTGAATGGCGGAGTGTACATGATGGTCTAATTCTGTTCCTGTTACGCATGAACATGATACTGTCTACATGGATTTTAGAAAAGCACTTCATCAAGTCCGTCATGTTAGGCTGATCCAGAAGGTTATGATTCATGGGATCCATGGTAACTTGTGTGCTTGCATTGAAAACTGGCCTACTCATAGAAGACAAAAGGTTATAGTGGAAGGGTGGAGGTCTATGACCAATGGAGTTCTGCAGGAACTCTGTTATTTGTGATATACATAAATGATTTGGATGTAACTATAAATGGGTTGGTTAGTTAGTAAAATTGGTGGAATTGCAGACAGGCAAGGAGACTACAACAGGATATAGATCAGCTACAGAAACGGGGTGTACAGAAATGGCAGATTGCGTTTAATCCAAGCAAGTCATTGAGTCGTACGCACGGAACCACGTCCTTCGGCCCAACTTGCCCATGTCAACCAAAATACCCCATCTACATTAGTCCCACCTGCCTGCATTTAGCCCATATTCCTCTGAACCTTTCCTATCCACGTACCTGTCCAAGTGTGGGGTGGTGCACTTTGGGAGGATGAATATTAGGGGAAAGTATACAGTTAATAAATAGCAAGATCATTAACAGAACTGATTTACAAAGGAATGTTATGATCCAAGTACATAGCTCCGTGAAAGTTGCAGCACAAGTAAATAGAGCGGTAAAGGAAGTACATGATATGCTTGCCTTTATCGGTTTTGTGGCATGAAATCATGTTGCAGCTTTATTGGGTTTTGGGGTTAGGCCCCATTCGGAGTATTGTGCACAGTTCTGATCACCCCATTGCAGGAAGGATGTAGAGGCTTCGAGAGGATACAGAAGAGGTTTACAGAATGCTGCCTGGATTAGGGCAGCACAGTAGAACAACTGGTAGAGCTGCTGCCTCACAATGCCAGAGTCCATGTATTAAGCGCTGACTGTGCAGTTTACTGGTTCTCCCTGTGACTACATGTGCTTCTTCATGCTGCTTTGTTTTTTTCCACATTCCAAAAGCGTGCAGGTTTGTAGGTTAATTCCCCCAGGTGTGAAGTGTGGATGCGAAGGTGATAGAACACAGAACTCATGTGAATGGTGATCAATGGCCAGCATGGATTTGGAGGACCGAAGGGCCTGTTTTGCATGCCGTGTCTTTCAATCGATTCTGTTAATCAATTAATTAAGGGATGTTAGCAACAAGGATAAGTTGGAGAAACTTGTATGTATCCTCTGGAAATTCTGAGATTGAGGGAGACCTGATAGAAGTATTTTAAATCATGCACAGCAATATGTGATCAATGTAAACAGTTAGCTAATCTAACGCATTCATTCACAAAATGTACAAAAATTACTAATTTTTGGACAGAAATCTTTAAGATAGTCTCGAATATAGTTAATGCAAATTTAATTCCAGACTCAAAATTAATTATATTAGGAATATTAGAAACGGATCAGATACGAACAACACAACAAATAATTTTTATTGGTTATAGTTTAATAATTGGTAAAAAATTAATACAAAGTTTTGGAAATGTCCCCACAATCCCATATCCCCCACAATCAAAATGTGGATTACAGAAATGTCGGAGACACTTCACCTGGAACAATTAAGACGTCCTAATGGACAGGTTAGATCAATTCAGAGGAATATGGTCTCCATTTATTGAATATTTAAAGGGTTAAGGTGGTCCGGTTCGAGGCCATGACTGAAGCCTGAATGAAGGAATAGATGAAGAATTATATACAATAGATCATGAATATATCTCCAATGAAGAATATCTTGCTTAATACTCCACTCATTTTATTGATTTTTTATCTCTTTCTTATTTCTTTTTCTTTTTATTACTTATCTTCATTTCCGACTGTTATAAAATAATAAAAAAATATAGAAGTATAAATAAGATTGACCATAAATTTTAAAAATATTAAGAATGTATGTGACGAATAATATTCTCTTTTTTCGATTTTATATTATTTCTTCTTAATATGTATTTACTTCTAATAAAAATATTTAAAAAAAATCATGCACAGCATAAATTGGGTAGACAGTCCTAATCTGTTTCCAAGCTTGGAAATGTCAAAGACTAGAGGGCAGAAGTTTAAGGTGAGGGGCAGTATTTCCATTTGATTTGCAGGAGAGGTGGTGGAGGCAGCTACGATAGTGGCAGTTATGAGGCTTTAAACATGCATGTGGATATGCAGGAAATGGAGGGCTATAGATCACGAGTGGGGAAAGGGAATTAATTTAACGGCATCATATTTGGACATTGGGGGTCGAAGGGCATGGTCTTATGCTGGATGGTTCTCCGTTCTATGAATAAATCCGCTGTGGCTCTTGATAGCACTCGCTTCTGAGCTGAAAGTTCTTGGCCAAGAGCAGGGGTGGGCAACCTCCAGCCCTCGGGCCGAATATGGCCTGTAACCCGAAATCACCCGGCCCACAGGCGAATTTTTTATCCCGTAATCATCTGACCCACAGAGTGGTGAGCATCTGCAGTGCTTTAAGAAAGAACTGCAGGTGCTGGAAAAATCGAAGGTGGACAAAAATATTGAAGAAACTCAGCGGTTAAGACATGCAAGAGTGCCTTACCCGTTGAGTTTCTCCAGCATTTTTTACTACCCTCTGTGAACACGTGATTTGATGCCTGCCATCCGGGGCAGGTTGGGGGCGGGATCCATGTGTACAAATGGTAGATGTGGCCTGCCATCCGCTCATAGAGATGCATGCTGGCCCCTATGCAGAACAAGTTTGCTGACCCCTGGCCTAGTGCCCTCACCAGGATTTAATCGGCTTTGCAATCTGCAACTCTTCAAACCTTTTGTCTAGCACCTTCTGTCTTGGCTTTGTCCAACCAACTGCCTATTAAAAATCCACTACACCTGTATCCACCTATTACTTAAAGGCTTGACCTGCCCTTCCTCTCTTCCAGTTTTCTTTCTCCACCCCTCCAACACAGTCTGAAGCAGGAGAAATTGGGATGTTACGTTACAGTTGTACAAGACATTGCGGTCGTTTTGACTACTGAGTTCAGTTTTGATCACCCAGCTACAAGAAGGATATTGTTAACCTGGAAAGAGTGCAGAGAAGCTTTATAAGGATGCTGCCAGGACTTGATGACCTGAGCTATAAGGAGAGGTTGTTCAGACTAGGACTATTCCTTGGAGCGCAGGAGGATAAGGGGTGACCTTATAGATGTGTGTAAGATCATGAGGGGAATATATAGGGTAAATGGACAGAGTATTTTAATCAGAACAGGTGAATCAAGAACTAGATTTTGTAGGTTTAAGGCGAGAGGGGAAAGATTTAATGGAAACCTGAGGGGCAATTTTTCACACTGAGCCTGGTGGGTATATGGGACGAGCTGCCAGAAGAGTTAGTTGAGAAAGGTACTATACAACATTTCAAAGACATTTGGATTTGTACTGGATAGGAAAGGCATAGGATATGGACCAAACACGGGCAAGTGGAATTAATATACATGGGGCATCATGAGCAAGTTGGGCCGAAGGGCCTGTTTCTGTGGTCTACGACTGTCTCTATATGATTATTGCTGCTGTGTGCATTAATTTGAAACAAACCTATTCGTCTTTTTTGTTCAATAATTAGACAAGAGACAATAGGTGCAGGAGTAGGCCATTCGACCCTTCGAGCCAGCACCGCCATTCAATGTGATCATGGCTGATCATCCACAATTAGTTCCCCCTTCCTGCCTTCTCTCCATATCCCTTAACTCCACTAAGAGCTCCATCTAACTCTCTCTTGAAAGCATCCAGAGAACCAGCCTCCACTGCCCTCTGAGGCAGAGAATTCCACACACTCAAAACTCTCTGTGTGAAAAAGTTTTTCCTCATCTCCGTTCTAAATGGCTTACCATTTATTCTTAAACTATGGCCCCTGGTCCTGGTCTCCCGCCAACATTGGCAACATATTTCCTGCCTCTAGTGTGCCCAAACCCTTAATAATCTTATGTTTCGATAAGATTCCTTCTCATCCTTCTAAATTCCAGAGTATACAAGCCCAGCCGCTGCAATCTATCAACATATGACAGTCCCGCCATCCCGGGAATTAACCTTGTGAACTTACACTGCACTCCCTCAATAGCAAGAATGTCCTTCTTCAAGTTTGGAGACCAAAACTACACACAATACTCCAGGTGTGGTCTCACTAGAGCCCTGTATAACTGCTGGAGGACCTCTTTGCTCCTATTCTCAACTCCTCATGTTATGAAGGCCAAAATGCCATTCGCTTTTGTCACTGCCTGCTGTACCTGCATGCCAATCTTCAGTGTTACAATACAATACGGTTTTATTCGTCACATTGCACATAAAGTGCAAGTGAAATGAATTTGCCAGCTGCGGTACAATGATAAAGAACACACAATACACAATAAAAAATTAACACAAATATCCACCACAGCATTCATCACTGTGGTGGAAGGCACAAATATTGGTCAGTCCTCCTCCATTTTCCCCCGTGGTCGGGACCTTCACCCTCCGCAGCCGTCGCTGCAGGCGTCCAGATGTACAGACAGGTAAAAGTCCAGGTAAGTCCTGAATCGGTGCCTCCCCACCAGAGACTGCGGCTTCAGGCTGGTGTAGGTCGCAGATTTAAAGTTCGTGCCGCAGCCAGAAGCACCGCAGACTGCAGGGACGGAGTTCTGGAGCCCCTCCAGGGATCCCTGATGGTATGTAAGTCCCCGCCGCGCCCGCGGTAGAAGTAGGTTGCCGTCCGGCAGTTGGAACTCTTCTTCCCCCGGGTTCCCCACGAGGGATCCCAGGCAGTGGATGCCGTGCCGACTGAAGCTCTGCAGACCGCGGCTTCAGGCTGCCGCGAGCCAGCGAAACAGAGCGCTCCCCTCCGGCGAGCCCCGGCGAGGGCTCACCCGCTCCACGCCGAGAGTTCGCACTGCGCCCGCCGCTGAAGCCCCGGGCGCGTCACCGGGAAAGGCTGCCCAATCCTCGCTGTTAGACCTGGAGAAAGTCGCCTCTCCATGGAGGAGGCTACCGAAGCGGTTTCCCCCTTACCCCCCCCCCCCCACACCACCCCCCACACACCGAGAAACATCAAAAACACAGTTAAAACATACTGAATAAACAAAAAAAGTTGAAAAAAACAAACACGCTGCTCACAGGGCTGCCGTCTTGCAGCGCTCCCATCGACTGTTTAAGAAGGAACTGCAGATGCTGGAAAATTGAAGGTACACAAAAATGCTGGAGAAACTCAGCAGGTGCAGCAGTATCTATGAGGGTAGACAAAAGTGCTGGAGAAACTCAGCGAGTGCAGCAGCATCTATGGAAGGTAGACAAAAGTGCTGGAGAAACTGAAGGTAGACAAAAGTGCTCGAGAAACTAGGTAGACAAAAGTGCTCGAGAAACTAGGTAGACAAAAGTGCTGGAGAAAGTTGATAGACAAAAGTGCTGGAGAAACGTTGCCTATTTCCTTTGCTCCATAGATGCTGCTGCACCCGCTGAGTTTCTCCAGCACTTTTGTCTACCTTGCCTACCTTCAGTGACTGATAAACCAGGACTCCCAGATCCCATTGTACTTTCACTTTTCCCAACTTGACACCATTTAGATAATAATCTGCCTTCCTGTTTTTGCCACCAAAGTAGATAACCTCACATTTATCCACATTAAACTGCACTGCCATGCATCTGCCCATTCACCCAACCTGTACAAGCCATCCTGCATCCTCATAGCATCTTCCTCACAGTTCACACTGCCAATTAGCTGAAACATTTTATCTGTGCTGTGATGGTACAAGTTACTGTGTAAATAGTATGTTGTGATTTGATATATATTTTGTCTTTATTTTGTGCTTTCATCTTAGCTGGTAGATAAGTTGAATACCAATACTGAAATGGAAGAAGTTATGAATGATTACAACATGGTAAGCATTTTATTTTCCAGCTTTATTGATTCTACTCACTCTGTGAGTAGTTTTAAAAATCTTTATTCTTTCAGAAATACTGCAGGTAGAGTAAATCAAGCCTCTCAATTTACTATGTGTAGGAAAGAACTGCAGATGCTGGTTTACATGGAAGGCAGACACAAAATTCTAGAGTAACTCAGCGGGACCGGCAGCATCTCTGGAGAGACGCAATGGGTGACACTTCGGGTCGAGACCCTTCTTCAGACTGATGTCAGCGGAGTGGGCGGGACAAAAATAGAATGTAGTCAAAGACAGTAAGAGTGGTGGGAGAACTGGGGAGGGGATGGAGAGAGAGGGAAAGCAAGGGCTATTTCAAGTTAGAGAATTCAATGTTAATACCGCTGGGGTGTAAGCTACCCAAGCGAAATATGTGCTGTTTCTCCAATTTGCGCGGGGCCTCACTCTGACAATGGAGGAGACCCAGGACAGAAAGGTCAGATTGGGTATGGGAGGTGGAGTTAATATGAAGAGGAACCGGGAGATCAGGTAGGTTAAGGTGGACGGAGCAGAGGTGTTCAGTGAAACGATCACCGAGCCTGCGTTTGGTCTCACAGGTGTACAGGAGTTGACACCTGGAACAGCGGATACAGTAGATGAGGTTGGAGGAGGTGCAAATGAACCTCTGCCTTACCTGGAAAGACTGTTGGTGTACTTGGATGGAGTTGAAGAGGGACAGGTGTTGCATTTCCTGCGGTTGCAGCGGAATGTACCTTGGGAGGGGGTGGCTTGGGTGGGAAGGGACGAGTTGACCAGGGATTTGTGGGGGGGGGGGGGGGGTGAATGGTCTCTGTGGAACCCCCCACCCCAGCATCTCTACGACAAACCATTGCCATTTAAATGTGGGCAGCATAATTGCAACGCGTGTACGCACCTCTGCTTCACAGCTCCAGCTATCTAAGTAAGTAAGTAAGCTTATTGGCCAAGTATTCACATACAAAGAATTTGCCTTTGTGCTCCATCGACAAGTAATAACATGACATACAGAGACAGTTATGATTCTCAGAAAACACTAAACATTAATAATAATAAAACATTAATGATAAAACATCATTGATCAAGCATGTGAACCAACAAAATGCCAGATCAAAGGGAGGCTACAGATTTTTGGCTGTTGAGTAGAGCAACTATAAACCCCATTGGACGCGGACGGCATCATCGCTTTGCTGCCTTGGCCGTCCCTGTCCACCACCAAGTGCCGCCGCCAAAGCGGGAGGTAGATGGGATCTCCTCGTCACCATCTCTCCTCCGCCAGGCAACAGGAAGGTGCGGGGCCGAGCGGTGCAGGTGCTTCAGGCAGTGATGTATGGAGGCAGTGGTGTATGGAGGGATCTTGGCGAATGTCTAGAACTCCTTGAATGTGATGAAAATGTATGGCAAATAAGGCATACGGTATTCTTTCTTTCATTATGCAGGATGTTTAATATCAAAGTCAGGAAGTCATTTTGCAGATGTTTAATGCATAAAGGGGGATATTGGAGCCCAGTTTTGCAGCTGAAAGCTGTTAGCATGCTGGAATGGCTTCTCCTAGTAGGCAGACACCAGTGTAGTGGCCATGTAGAGGTGAAGTGCCACGTGGATGATAAGTGTGAGGGTTTGGCTCGAGAGGGCAGCAGACGGGCTGCGCGGTAGAAGCTTGCTTCTCAGTGTGGCCGAAGGTGGCTTCCTGGCGGACTACGGCTGCGACTATTCCTGACAACAGGCCTGGCTCGCTGCCATGGCAATGGGAACCAGCCCGGAGAGGTTACCGCCGAGCCCGGCATATGCTCGCCCCTCGGACCGGAAATGAGGGAATTGGACCGAGGACCAGTAAGTGGAGCGGCGGTGGGAGGCAGTGCATGGCCTCGGACAGGGCCGCTGGAGACCCTGCAGCAGCCTAGGGCTCGGCCCAGTGGCTTGGCAATGTGCGGCTGTATCCAGACCGGAGGCTCGGCTCACTGTAAGAGGGAAGGTCGCCGAGTCTGGCTCCATGGATCGGAAATTGGAAAGGAGATGGAAGGAGACGGTGGCGGATGCTGGACAAAGGCCCCGGTGAGAGGAACCTGTGGGTATTACCTTAAGTGCCCTCGAGGTGCAGGAGGCGCCTCCTGGGGGAACAAGGGCTGAAGGGCCAGACGTTGGGCGGGATATCGCTTTTTAGTTCCCTTCCGCCAAGGGCCCCGGTTTGCCGGCCCGCGCGATCAGCGGCACTTTGTAATTTCGGCGGTACGATTTTCATATCGATTTTAGGATGGAAATGGGGGGGGGGGTACGCAGAGGGACGAGTTCTCCTACGTTCATCAGTTTCCATTCCTGTGCTAATTCCAAGCTTTATCCTGCGCTGGGACAGAGGGACGACTCCTCGCTGGGTAGGCAGCAGCATCTAAGGAGCGAAGGAGATAGGCGACGTTTCGGGTTTCAGACTGAAGAAGGGTCTCGCCTATGACGCTTTTTGTGTACTTTCGCATCTGCTAAGCCCACTCTTTGGTCTCCCCCGACAACTTTGTAAACTCTCGGATATTTGTGTTGTTCTGTAATACCGACTGTCCAATCAATAAATCGGCTCCTCCTGCCCAATCTCTCCAAGGGCATTGTGTCCAATCACATAATGCGCTGGTCACTATCAGTCTCCTAGGGGCCTTTTGATCAATCACCGACCTTCTTCCCTCACTAAAGCAGACGATGGCTGCAGCCAACACACACACACAGACAGAGACAGAGTCCCCCCCCCCCCCCCCCCTCCTTCCAACCTCAGTTCACGGAGCTGGAGAAACTTGCAGCATCTAAGGAGCGAAAGATAGGCGACGTTTGGGGGGCAGTGCTTCACTGTGGTGTGTGAGCATATCAAGACATGATAATGTTCATCCAGTCTTTCAATAGAGCATTTTCACCATGTTTATGTAATACCATAATGAACATGTTAACATTATGCTATCGCTTGCCTGTGGGAGCCGCGCTTGCCATCATGCAGAAAAAAAATTGCTTTGCGCAAAAATTACGGATTTTGTCTCCAAATTATGATTTTTAGCCTTAGATTACTGATTAGAGGCGCAGTGGGTGAAGTGGACTCGCGTGCGCAGTTTGAGTGGCCGCGCGTCGCGCAGTGGGGAGGGTTGCCGGATAGCCGGGTTTTGGCCAGTGCGCATGTGCCGCAACCATTTGAGAGAAATGAAGGGGTGTCTAGTGCCAAGTTCAAAGTTTAACAAAGAATTATAAATGTTTCAGCATACATGTACTTTTTCACATTTTGGCATTTAAAATACTTCTTCACAATTTAGAATTTGTGACATGGGACTAGGGCGCCGCGACATATTATGGAATTTTCATTTAAAAAATATGAATTTGAGGGGAAATATTATGAATTTTGACAATCAAATGTTGGGAGGTCTGGTGAGAGGGACATCGGATTGCGGGACGACCGGAATGGAGGCTTTGTAGACAGGGTCTGTAAAATGACGCCTCTTGCATATAAACTCATTGGGCTGTTCTGTGAATACTATACTGGCCGGGGTGACTGGGCATATGTACTTGGATAGTCATGCTGAGCTAAATGCAAAAAAATGTATGTCACTGTACCTGGTACATGTGTCAATAAAGGAACCATTGAACCATTGGTGTAGAGAGTGACGGGATAATGACGGTTTGTTTATTTTTCTTTCTTTAAAAAATCATCTCTTGTCTTGTGCAGCGCACATGGCAATTAGGGCAGTGGTATGCTCCTCCTGAAAGATGTGGAAAATCGGGGAGACCTCCAATGTCCCTGAGGACTACACGTGTGCAAGATGTGTCAGCTCCTGACAGACCGCATTAGGGAACTGGAGCAGCAGTTGGACCACCTCCTGATCACTTGGGAGACTGAGGAGGTTACAGATAGAAGTAAGGTGGTCATGAATAGGGTAGGGGCAGAAAGTAGATGGGTGACTACAAGGATAAAGAGTAGGCAGAGATGCAGTAATCCCATATGGCCATTCACTTTGATATTATTCCCTTTTGGATACTGCCAGGGGAGTGCAGCGGCAGTCACATCTGTAGCATTGGGCCTGGTTCTGGGGCACTGCATGGAAGACTGAAGACAGGCAGAGCC
Organism: Okamejei kenojei; assembly: GCA_035221665.1. Classification (NCBI taxonomy): domain Eukaryota; kingdom Metazoa; phylum Chordata; class Chondrichthyes; order Rajiformes; family Rajidae; genus Okamejei; species Okamejei kenojei. Next base: position 35,877,060 of record CM069133.1, read on the forward strand.
ATAGTGATAGGAGACTCATGAGTTGGGGGGACAGATTGGAGATTCTATGGCTGTAAAAGAGACTAGCATGGTGTGGAGGCAGTTCAGGATATCCTGGAGCGGCTGCAGAACAATCTCTCGGGGGAGTGTGAGCAGCCAAATCTCGTAGTGCACGATGGTACAAATGACATAGATTGAACAGGGACCTCCTTTTAAGAGGTGACCAAAAAGGTTTATGCGGGCAGAGCTGTAGACATTGTATATATGGATTTTAGCAAGGTATTGCACAAAGTTCCACATGGTAGGATGCTCTGGAATGTTAGGTCTCATGGGATCCAAGAAGAGATTGCTGAACGGAATAGAAATTTGGCTTCATGGAAGGAAGCACAGGGTGATGTGGAAGGTTGCTTTTCGGATTGGAGGCCTGTGACAAGTGGTGTACCTCGGCATTCGGTGCGGGGCCCATTGCAGTTTGTGATCTATATTAATGATTTGGATGAGAACATAATGGCATGATTACATTTGCAGATGACACAAAAGGGGGTGATATTGTAGATCGTGAAGGTGGTTGTCAAAAATTGCAGCAGGATTTTCCTCAGGAAGGCAGATGGTCTGTGGAATGATGGAATTTAATACAGAAAAATGTGAGGTGTTGCATTTCGGAAAGTCTAACATGGGTAGGACCTACAGTGAATGGTAGGGCTCTGGGGAGTGTTGTAGAGCAGTAGGATCCAGGAGTGCAGGTACATGTATCCTGGAAAGTGGCATCACAGGTAGAAAGGGTGGTCAAAAAGGCTTTTGGCAAATTGGCCTTCATCAGTCAGAGTATTGAGTATAGAAGTTGGGAGGTCATGTTACAGTATTATAAGACGTTGGTCAAGCCACATTTAGAGTATTGTGTTCAGTCTTGGTCACCATGTTATGGGAAAGATGTCAAACTGGAAATGGTGCAGAGAAGATTGATGGGGATGTTGCCATGACTCGAGGACCTGAGTTATAGGGAGAGGTTGAGCAGCCAAGCACTATTCCCTGGAGCGCAGGAGGATGAGGGGTGATCAAAATCATGAGAAGAATCGATTCGGGTAAACGGACAGTCCTTTGCCGAGAGTAGGAGAGTCGAGAAACAGAGGACATAAGTTGAAGGAGAAATATTTTATAGGAAGCTTAATGGGTAACTTTTTTTACACAAAGGGTGGTGGGTGTATGGAATGTGCTGTGGAGGAGGTTGAGGCACGTAATGTAAGAATATTAATAGTATTTGGACGAGTACATGGATAGGAAAGGTTTAGAGAGATATGGGGCAAACGGGGGCAGATGGGGCTCGTGGAGATGAGGCATCTTGGTCGGCATGGGCAAGTTAGGCCGAAGGGCTTATTTCCATGCTGTATGATGCTATCTTCATTTTCCTTAACTCATTAGTTTCCAACATAACCTGCATGTTTAATACAGGTGAGAGATATTCATTGAAACACTTCACCCATCTTTTGTGGTTGCGCAAAGTGGCAACACAGATAGACAGGGTGGGAATAAATCATTTAGAATGCTTGCCTCACATCTCAGGACACTGAGTACAGGAATTGGGACATCTACTTTTATTAAACTTTGAAACATTCTCATAATCCACATTTTATTAAACTTTGAAACATTCTCATAATCCACATTTTAGCTAAATTTTCATGATCTCAATTAATTGCAAGCAGTCAGCAAAACAAATATTCTCAGCACTGTGAATAATTGGAGTGTTATTGCCTCATTTTTTATAATTGTATTTTAAAATAGTTGCATTGGAGGTTTTAATCGGCTTAATTTGCAAAATTTTGTTCTATTTTAGCTCAGAGCACAAAATGATCGTGAAGCACAGAACATGGATGTAATCTTTACAGAACGACGCGAGTAAGTAGTAATTATATGTTGTTCAAAGTCGCTGTTATATTTTAAACAGTTACAGATCTGAAAAAGATATAAAGAGGTTTTATATCTTATATAAGCTGCGAGGGGAGGGTGTTGAAGGGTAAACTTGGAGAGACCTCATCTCCAAGCTGTAAACAATGTTATCTGGTGGATAGAGGATGAGTTCATGGACAAAATAATGTTGCAGAGCTGGAGGCTACGCTTGTCCATTACTTATAAAGAGAACAAAAACAAGCCAAACTAACTTTACAGCCAGAAGATAAACACAAAATGCTGGAGTAACTCAGTGGGACAGGCAGCAGAGAAGGAATTGGCAGAGGAATACCCATCTTCGGTTTAATCCAGCATCTGCAGTTCCTTCCTACCCTAACTCTACAGACTGAGAAATCGTTAGAATTCAGTATTGAATCCAGAGGGCTGCAATGTCACCCTCTCTGCAGTTTTGAAAGCTCAATTTGTGTCCTTTTCCGTTTTGAAGAATGGTCTCAGATCTGAATCGTTTAATTTCTTCCCACAAATGCGTCCTGACCTGTGAATTTCCAGCATTATTTGTTCTTATTTTAGATTTCCAGCATCAACAGTTATTTGAATTGTTAAGGAGATATTTTCTGAATTTCATTACGAAAAGATATGCTTACTTTCAGTCTGCTGTCACAAGTCTTCTTAAACACCACCTTTTCCAAGGATACAAGCCATATTTATCAGCCATTGCCTATAATTGAAACTGGAAGATGCCATGATCACTGTATCGAATCTGGTATACCTCACTCAAAATCTTGCATATTTTTATGAAAGTTAAGAACTTCCCAAATGAATACAGTTTTGCTGGTGTCTCTGGGTATAAAACAAATAGATATGTTCAGAGTTTAGAGATTCAGCGTGGAAACAAGCCCTTCGGCCAAACAAGTCCACGGCAACTTGATCACCCGCACACTAGTTCTACGTTAGCCCACTTTTGCATCCTACACACTAGGGGCAATTTACATAAACCGATTACCCAACGCCTTTGGAATGTGAGAGGAAACCGGAGCACCAGGAGTAAACCCACGCATTCTCAGAGAGAACATACAAACCCTGCTCCGACAGTCAGGATCGAACCCGAGTCTCTGGCGCTGTGAGTCAGCAGCTCTACTGCTGCGTCACTGTGCTGTCCTATGGAATATTTGATTTTGAATCGGGGCATGAAAAATTCAGTTTAGTTTATTATTTTCACGTATACAGTGATATTGTTTGTTTGTGTGCTATCCAGTCCAATAAAGACAAAACATGAATACAATAAAGCCGTCCGCAGTGCACAGACATACGGTCCAATATTTTGTGCAAGGTATAACATTGAAGTGGAACTTCAACAAAACCTTGGGTTTTTTGGGATTATTTTGTACAGTTTTGAACAGCTATTAAATTCAGAGACAATCTCTGGAAACAGGCCCTTCGACCCAGCTCGTGCATGCGTCCCATTTACTTGTGTTTGGCCCATATCCCTCTAAACCTTTTCTATCTACGTACATGTCCAATAGACAATAGACTATAGGTGCAGGAGTAGGCCATTCGCCCCTTCGGACCAGCACCATCATTCAATGTGATCATGGCAGATCATCCCAATCAGTAACCCGTTCCTGCCTTCTCCCCATATCCCCTGACTCTGCTATCTTTAAGAGCCCTATCTACTCTCTCTTGAAAGTATCAGAGAACCGGCCTCCACCGCCCTCTGAGGCAGAGAATTCCACAGACTCACAACTTTCTGTGTGAAAAAGTGTTTCCTCATCTCCGTTCTAAATGGCTTACCCTTTATTCTTAAACTGTGGCCCCTGGTTCTAGACTCCCCCAACATCGGGAACATGTTTCCTGCCTCTAGCGTGTCCAAACCCCTTAATAATCTTATATGTTTCAATAAGATTCCCTCTCATCCTTCTAAATTCCAGAGTATACAATCCCAGCCGTTCCATTCTCTCAGCGTATGACAGTCCCACCATCCTGGGAATTAACCTTGTAAACTTACGCTGCACTCCCTCAATAGCAAGAATGTCCTTCCTCAAATTAGGGGACCAAAACTGCACACATTACTCCAGGTGTGGTCTCATTTGGGCCGTAAACAACTGCAGAAGGATCTATTTGTTCCTATACTCGACTCCTCTGGTTATGAAGGCCAACACCATTCGCTTTCTTCACTGCCTGCTGTACCTGCTTGCTTACTTTCATTGACTGATTGTATTGTATATCTTTATTATCATTTTTCTGAGTATTTGCATACCCAGAGGAAAACGAAAAAGCGTTTCTCAACCAGTGTCCATTCAGTAATAGAGATAATAAAAGTACATATGTCACGAGTTCTGATCGGCAGTGGCACGACAATGGCTCTGCTTCAGTGTGTCCAGGTTGGTGTTTGGCAGGGGGCAAAGTCTGTTTATCAGTCTTATAGCCTGCGGGAAGAAGCTGAGGAGCATCCTGCTGGTTTTGCAGCTGATGCTCCTGTACCTCTTCCCAGATGGCAGGATGGAGAATATGTGATGCGATGGGTGGTATGGGTCTTTGATGATGGAGATGGCTCTGCTAATACATCTCTTCCTGTATATGTCCAGCAATAAAGGGAGTGGAGCAGCAATAATCCTGCTGGCGGTCTTCACAATCCTGTCCAGTTGGTGCCGTTCGTACGCCTTGCAGCTCCCGAACCAGGAGGTGCTGCCGTAGGTTAATGTGCTCTCGATTGTCCCCCTGTTAAAAGTTCGTAGGTGTGCAGTGGGGAGACCTGCTTTCCGTAGTCTTCGGAGAGGGTGTAGTCGCTGCTGGGCTCTCTTGACCAGTGCTGTGGTGTTGGTCGTGGACGTCAGGTCATCTGACAGGTGGAGTCCTAGGAACTTCACACTGCTGACCCTTTCCACATCAGCTCCATCAATGTGCAGAGGTGTATGGCGTTGTTTTCCCGCCCTCCTGAAGTCAACCACCATCTCCTTCGTTTTTCCCACGTTGAGAATTAGGTTGTGGGATTTGCACCATCCTGTGAGCAGCTCCACCTCCATTCTGTACGCTGACTCATCATCGTCACTGATGAGATCCACCACTGTTGCGTCATCAGCGAACTTGTTGATGACGTTGTTGTTGAGTCTAGCAGTACAGTTGTGTGTAAGCAGACTAAACAGCAGGGGGCTTAGGACACAGCCTTGGGGTGTGCCAGTGCTCACGGCTATGGTTTTTGATGTCCTACTGCCCACCCTGACTGTCTGCTGCCGTTGTGATAGAAAGTTCAGGACCCAGTTACATGTGCCAGCATCAACCCCCAATAACTCCAACTTCTCCACCAGCTGCTGTGGAATGATTGTGTTAAAAGCAGAGCTGATGTCTATGAAGAGGATCCTGGCATAAGTATTTTTCCGATCAAGGTGTGGCATTACGAGGTTCAGTGTTGTTGAGACTGCATCCTCTGTGGATCGCTTAGCTCTGTAGGCGAACTGCAGTGGGTCTATGTCGGCAGGTAGGCTATTAGGCTATGAACAAGGACCCCTAGATTCCGTAGTACTTCTCCTTTTCCCAAGTGTCTTTTAAATGATTTTATGATAGCTGCTTCAACAACTTTATCATCTTGATCAATATACCAACTACCAATGAGTGAAAAAGTTGCCCCTCAGGTTTATATTAAAGGTGACATTATGATTGTGATATAAAAGGAATGAGAAATGGGACTACGCTCACGGGTTATGAGGAGATGGGACTTTAACTTTACATTGACATAAAACTGTAAAGCACAGTAAAACATCGGTCCACAATCGCTGTACCAAACATCAAGACAATTTTTTATCTGTCGGCACATAATCCGCATCCCTCCATGCCCAGCATATCCATACACTTATCCAAAAATCGCTTAAATACCACTGTCGTATCTGCCTCAACCACCAACCCTAGCAGTGCATTCCAGGCACTCACCAGCCTTTGTGTAAAAAAAACTTTCTCCGCAATTCTTTAGACGTTGTCCCTCTCCCTTTATAGCTTTGGCTTCTCATATTTGATTTTTCCGAGCTGGAAATCCTGACTGCTCTGGGGTGGCATGGTGGCGCAGGGGTAGAGTTACTGCCAGTCTTCGGGATGTAGGAGCAAACCGGAGCATCTGGAGGAAATGTTCACATTTTTTTCCTATACTGAAATCCAGGTTGTCACATCTGTTTCCTGTTGTCAATCGTAGAGTCATAGAGTGATACAGAGTGGAAACAGGCCCTTCGGCCTAACTCCCAGCTGCATTAGTCCCACTTGCCTGTGCTTGGTCCATATCCCTCCAAACTTGTCGTATCCATGTCCTAATTGTTTCTTAAACGAGGGACAGTCCCAGCCTCAATGACCTCCACTGACAGCTTGTTCCATACACCCATCATCCATTGTGTGAAAAGGTACCCCTCGGATTCCTTTTAAATCTTTTCCCCTTCACCTTGAACCTATGACCTCTGGTCCTCGATTCCCCTTCTCTGGGCAAAAGACTGTGCATCTACCCAATCTATTCCTCTCATGATTTTGTATACCTCTATAAGATTTCCCATCATCCTCCTACGCTCCATGGAATAGAGACCCAGCCTACTCAACCTCTCCCTATAGCTGACACTCTCTAGACCTGGCAACATCCTCATAATTTTTTTCAGAACCCTTTCAAGCTTGACAACTTGCATCTGCTCATATGGTCTAAAATTAAGTTTTAGTTGTGGGTTGGAGAGGCATTAAGTACTCCTTTACTTCACCACACAGAAATAATATTCTGTCATAAAATCTTCTTTCCTTCAGTTAATTTTTAAAGAATACACAAAATGAAATATCATGAGCTGAACAGAGATGTTCAGAAATCTGCTTAAATCTTTAGTCCACACATGGAAAATCTTTCTTCCTCAGCTAGTTTTACTGACAGAAGGTGAGAGGGTGGTTTAAGGGGTATTTGAGAGGAAATATGTGGAGCAGCTCTTTCTGGATACAAACCACTCTTTGTGTGAGATAGAAGGGGAAGTGAGGCAGAACTGTTGTTGGCATTTGTAGTTTTTTTTATATGAGGCCTAAATGGATGAAAAACAAAAGGCCAAAGATGGCATTTGTAGAAACAGAATAAGAAGCCTCCAGTGGTGATTCCGTGGTTATGAACGGATATGTAAGAATGAAACAATGGATGGTGACGATGAAGACCTTTTAATGAAGATTGACAAGAACAGGTTGAGAAAGACAAACGAGGATAGCCTTTTCATACAGCTTGAAAACAGACCCTTTGACTCATAGTATTCATAAAACTTTATCTTGCACTTAATCTTGCACTGTGGACAGCTTGATGTATTCATGTATAGTCTTATCGCTGACTGGATAGCGCGCAACAAAACGTTTATCACTCTACCTGTGACAACAATAAACTAAACTAAACAAACCATCTTCACTATCTACAATATCACCTTTTCATTTAGGCCATGCTGAAATCTAGGCTGATCTCTTTAAATGTTGAAGGCAACAACTTATTACCAAACCAATTACCATCTGCCAGAAGCTTGTTTCTGCAGGACAAAGCTGTGAGTTGAAGATAATTACATACAAATTGCCGACCAACTTACAGGCTTGATTCTTAATTGAATGACCTAATGAACCAAATCCTTTCTATGAATACTATTATCACCATAAGCTGCCACATTTTCAAACCATATAACTAAGTGCAGTTTCTGAGGAAATCCTTTGGAAGGATTATGGATTTGAAATTTTAACTGCAGATGCTACATCGCCTGTTGATAATGAGAAATTACTTTTAAGGCTGTTCCTTCAATATATTCTCGCAGAGTAACAGTTTGCATACTTTTTTAATGTAAAGGAAAGAAGACTTGATTAGAGTTATTGATGCAGAAATTGACCAAGAGAAACAGGCAGCAGACACCATCATCAGAAATATGACAGAAGATAAACAAGCGAAATACATGAAGATGAAAGCAACGAATGAGCATCTGTTACAGGTGGGTGATTAAAAACATCTATATATTTGATGATTGATGAGGATAAAGCAGTGGAAGTTGTATGCATTGACTTTATTGAAGCTCATTGAAGGTAGATTTATACAGCACTGAAACAGGCCCTGTGGCTCACGATGTTTACGCTGAATATGTTGGCATATATCTGGTCACATTTGTCTGCATTTGGCCCATAATTCCCTAAACACTTGTTGTCCATATATCTGTTAAAATATCTTTTGAAAGTCATAGCTGTATCCACTTCTGTAGTTTTCTCTGGCGACTCATTCCAGATAGGTACTACACTCTGAATGAAAGAGTTGCTCCTGTGGTCCTTCTTAAATCTCTCCCCTCAACCATTAAGCCTGTCGTTTAGTTTAGTTTACAGATACAATGTGGAAACAGGCCCTTCAGCCCAACAAGTCCATACCGACAATCAATCAGGTGCCAATACCAGTTCCACGTTATCCCACCTTTCAATTTACATCCTGTCACTTGTGGCAACGTAGGCCAGTTAACCTACAAACCCACACATCTTTGGGATGTGGGAGGAAATTGGTGCATGCAGGGAAATCCCTCATGGTCACAGGGGGAACATGCAAACTCCACATCGACAGCACCTGGTCAAGTTCGAAGCCGGGTGTCTGGTGTTGTGGAGCAGCCGCTCTAGTTTTAGAATCCTCTACTCTGCAAAAATAGAAGACTGTCAGCAATCATTTTATTCATGCACATCATGATCAGATACACATGGTTCCGTGTGGTTATGTGCTCTGTTAGTTGGACTTCATTGGATTCAGGGGCAGCTAACCATCTTGGTAGAGAATTGGCCTAATGGAAAGAAGCAGAGGGCTTCTCGGACTGGAGGCCTGTGACTAGTGCTGTGCCTCAGGGATCGATGTTAGACACTTTGTGGTCTGTGGCTAATTTCAGCGATTTGGATGAAAATGCACAAGGCATGATTTTTACATTTGCAGATCATACCAAAGTAGGTGGATATATGGCGGTATTGTAGATAGTAAAGATGGTAACAAAAATTACAGGAGTATCTTGATTAATTGGATTAGGTGCAACAATCAGTACTTGGTTTTACTGACATTACTGACATTGAGAGCAAGGTTATTGTTATGTTACCATTCGGTCAGTCGATCGATTTCTCTCTCCCCCCCCCCTTACTCTGACTTGTCATTATACATAATTTGTCCAACAAGGGTGATGTCATCGCTGAATTTAACAAATTAAACAAATCTTTTCTGCCTACACATGACCATATTCCTCCGTTGCCTGCATATTCATGTGCCTATCCAAAAGCCTCTTACATGCTGCCTTTCTATCTGTCCCCGTCATCACCCCGGCAGTACATTCCAAGCTCCTACCAATGTCTGTGCAAAAAAAACTTGCCCGTCTCCTTTAAACTTGCCACTCTCACAAAGCCCTCTAGTCTTTGATATTTCCACCTTGGGAGATAGTTTCTGATGTCTCCACTATCTATGCTTCTCATAATTTTATGGAACTTCTGTCGGGTCTCCCCTCAGCCTCTGACACTTCAGACAAAACAGTCCCAAGTTTTCCAACCTTTCCTTACAGCTAACATATTTTAGTCTAGGCAGCATTCTGGTAAAACTCTTCTGTACCCATTGTAAAGCCTCCACATTTATCTTGAAATGGTGTGTCCAGGACTGTGCACAATACTCCAAATGTGGCCCGACTGAAGTCCTGTAAATTACGTCCTTACTCTTAATGCCCCGGCCTATAAAGCCAAGCACACCACTCGCTTTCTTTACCACTCTACCAACTTGTGTTGCTGCTTTTGGGGAGCTGTGAACTTGGACCCCAAAATTCCCTCTGGTATATTAATGTTGTTCAGAGTCTTTCCATTAATAACATTCAACCTCCCAAAGTTGAACACCTAACACTTCCTCAGTTTATTTCACCGCTCATTTTTGTACCTGATCTACATTTCGCAGTATACTTTGACAACCTTCCTCCTTGTCAACAACTCCGCCAATTTTGGTGTGGTCAGCAAACCTACCAACCAACCCATCTACATTTACGTCCAAGTGGTTCCATATATCACATGCAACAGAGGTCCCAGCATAGATCCCTGTGAATCTCCATTCCAACCAGAATAATACCTTTCAACCACAATATTCTGTCTCTGAATAAACCAATATTAAATACAAATAACATGCAAATCATGATGGGAATAGATAAGGAAAGCACAATGTCTTTTTCCCAGGGTATGAAAATCAAGAACTAGAGGTGTATAGGTTTAAGGTGAGACTGGAAAGATTTAATGTGTAACTGAGGGGTAGCTTTTTCAACACAGATGACTATATGGAATGAGCTACCAGATGAAGTAGTTGAGGCGGGTATAATAACCACATTTAAAAGGCATTTGGACAGGTACATGGGTAAGAAATATTTCGAGGGATAGTGGCCAAACATGGGTAGATGGTACTTGCTTATGTGGAGCATCTTGGTTGGTATTAATGAGTAGGAATGCTGGGCCTGTTTCCATGCTGTATGTATCTGACTCAAGTTACAAGGATAGATTAGAGAGGCTGGGACCATTTTTGAGAGAAAATGAAAGCTAAATGGAGATATAGTAAAATATGTAAAATAATGAGGGGACGTTGGGAGTGGAATGGTGGGACTTTCTTTCCATTGAGTTCAAGGATTTAAGTTTACAGAAGTAAAGGGGAAGAGGATTAATAGTAACATGAGAAGAAACTACAATACACAGTTGGAATCTGTATTTAATGCCTGCAGATTCGAATTGAATAATTATCTTGAAAAATATGGTAATCATTGAAAAAGATCTAGAATACAGAACTCATGAGTTGCTGTGATAAAGAGCTGGATCAGAGACAATGAGCTGAATAACCTTTAGAGTTTAGAGATAGTGTGGAAACAGGCCCTTCGGCCCACCAGCGAGCACCCTGTACGCTAACACTATCCTATACACTAGGGACAATTTATAATTTCACCAAAGACAATTCACCTACAAACCTCTAGTGTGAGAGGAAACCAGAGAAAACCCATGCAGTCCCTGGGGGAACGTACAATCTTTGTACAGATGGCACTCGTAGTCAGGATCGAACCCGGGTCTATGGCGCAGTAAGGTAGCAGCTCTACCGCTACACGACCGTGTCATCCTGTGTATAACGTGACTATTTCATGATTCCATGACGTGTGGGAAAAAACCCCAATGTTTCTTCCGTGCAATTACTTTTGCAAGAAGAATAGCAAGGTTGAACCCTGTAAAATATGTAGAATTCAATTCTGAGGAAGGGTGGTGAAGGAAGCTGCTGTCCTGAGGAATTCCTGTAACAATTTTAAAGGCAGATGCAGACCATCAGTACAACAAGTTGGATAAACCTACAGAAAACCTTACTTAATGCACTTTTCCGGATGACTAAATCATCTGAGCTGAATGCTGTCACGTGCAAATTGAAAATGCAGCATTATTTGCATTCACATGCATCCACATCTTAATAATATTGTTTATTTTGATAAGAAGACTACCAAAGTGTTTCTTGGCTCACAAATATTACACTCCGAAGGGATGTCTGGCTTGTCTGCACAGGATAGACTTTCAATAATGTTTTCCTGTTTCCTTTGTTATAGTATTTTCCTGTTTAGCTGAGTGCAAGCCTGTTGTTATCTTTACGCTTTACCAGTGCCCTGCAATTGTCGCCAACAAGAAAGGCATAATGCATCAGAAAAAAAGTCCAGTGGAATACTAAATTTGCCACAACTTCACTATTGGCAGTTCTGCTATAATGAACGTTTCCATAAGACAAATTAGATATAGCTATGAATTAGGGAAATGTATTTGCATTGCACGGGCTCGATCGGTTATACTGTGATTTTGATTGGGAACTGGAGAATCACTGTTGTTTTGGGGGTTGACAAGCAGAACAAAAAGATTTGATCTTGGGTTTTTTTAAAAAAACGGGGTGAGGAAGACCCATGCAGTAATCATAATGTTTTGGGTGACGGGTTATAACACAAAATTTGGTAACTTTAGGGTTGGGGAGGGGGCATTAAAATTGATAAATAGGTGCTTCTACTGACCTTGGGTAGTCATAGATCTGTACAGCAGGTGGAAACGTGGTCTGAAGGGGAGGCATTGGATCCATGCCGTCCAAATATTAACCATTTGTGTATATGGGGGGGAGATTTGCCTGGCATCTGTGGGACGGAAAGAATACCTTAAGGGGGGGCAATTGCCTGTCGTTTAGAGGGTTTGGCTTTTTGGGACCCATGCAGGAGGGGAGGGGGGGGGAGGGATTGCCATGGTAAAAAAAATTATTGTTTCGGGTATGCTGGCGTTTTAAACATGACATTTGGGGTGGGGGTTTTTTGAAAATCACGCAAGAAAATAACTTATTGCAGATCTTCGGTGGGAAACTGGCGGTTCGGTCGCCCTTATTCCCCATTTGACCTCCACAGGGCACAAGTCGTCATGGTACATTACACCTGGTCTTTTTTCTAAATTGCAAGGTTTCTTTAGTGCCCGACTGTTACTTCAGGGCAGAACTACTTGTACTGTGTCGAGTTCTGGTCAACATATTTTGCAAAAATGTGAATAGAAAGGATGCAGAAGATATTTATGAAAACATTTCCAAGGTTGTCGAACATTTGTTATATGAAGAGACTGAACCATGATATCCATGGAGCACAAAAGATTATGAGGACAATTAACTAATTTGTCCGAGGAATGGGCCCAGGTTAGATGCAGATGATGCCCCCAAATATAGAAGGAAAACCAAGTCAGTGCAGTCGGCAGACAATATATGGATGTAAAAGCAAGGGTAGCACTGCAATATTGATTAAGGCATCGACTACAATAGTAGAAGAGAGAATATCCAGGAAGGATATTTAAACAAGGTCACAAGGTAGTGTTTACTTTTTTGATGGTTACTACAGGTTCCTGACAGTGAACAGGGAATAGAGGAGAAGATATGTAGATGTATAGCAGAGAGGTCTATGCATAATAGTGCTATAGAGTTGTAGGGTATTTCACCTTAAGTAATTTTAGCTAGAATCTCTTTAGTGTATAAGATGGGCTAGGGGGAAGACAGACAAGGCTCCAATGATGCGAGACCCCATAATTAGGGGGATAGACAGGAGATTCTGTGGCTGTAAATTAGACTCCAGGATGGCATGTTTGCCTCCTTGATGCCAGGGTCCAGGATGCATTGCTACGGCAACAGAACATTCTCAAGAGGGAGGATGAATAGCCAGAGGTCATTGTGCACTTCATCCCAAACTACATAAGTAGGAAAAGTAAAATTAATTAGAATATATAGAAATTATCAAAAGTTGCAGCAGTATATTGCTCAGTTGGGCAGATGGGCTAAAGAATGGTTGATAGAATTGAATATAGAAAAGTCTGAGGTGTTGAATTTTTGGAAGTCTAACCAGGGTAAGGACTGACACAGTGAACAGTAGGGCAATGGGGAACATTGTATTGCAGAGGGATCTAGAATTGCAGGTACATAGTTCCTTGAAAGAGGCATCACAGGTAGATAGGGTGGTCAAGAAGGCCCTCGGCACATTAGCCTTCATCAGTTAGGGTATTGAAGTTGGGATGTAATGTTACAGTTGTACAAGATGTTGGTGAGGCCACATTTTGTATTCAGTTTTGGTATCATGCTGAAGGAAGGATGTTGTTTAGCTGGAAAGAGTACAGAGAAGGTTTACATGGATTCTACCAGGGCTTGAGATCTTGAGCTATAGAGAAAGGTTGGCCAGACTAGGGCTTTATTCTTTCTAGTGCAGGAGGATGAGGGGCAATCTTATAGAAGTGTATAAGACAATGAGAGGAATAGATAGGATAAATGCACAGTCTTTTACCCAGAGTAAGTGAATCTAGAACCAGAGGACATTGGTTTAAGGTGAGGTGGGAAAGATTTAATAGGAACCTGCGGGGGAATTTTGTTACACAAAGGGTAGTGGGTATATGGAATTACCTGACCAGAGGAGGTACTATCATAACATTTCAAAAACATCTGGACAGGGACATGGATAGAATAGGTTTAGAAGGTATGGACCATATGCAGGCATTTGGAATGTGTAGATGAACCATACGACCTGTTTCCATGCTCTATGACTTGAGGTAGGCTGCATTTGGGGCATTGCATGCAGTTCCGAATGTCCAATACAGGAAGGATGTGGAAGTTTTAACAGGGTGCAGAGAAGGTTTACACGAATTATGCCTAGTTTAGGGGATTTTAGTTACAGGGAGTGGTTGGACAGACTTGGATTGATTTCTATGCAATGCCAGAGCTTGGGGGAGACCTGAAAGAAGTATATAAAATAAAATAGCGGTTAAGATTATCGATATGATAGACAGTCAGAACCTTTTTCCCAGGGTGGAAATATCAAAGACCAATGGGTGTAGGTTTAAGGTGAGAGGGAAAAGTTCAAAGGAGATGTGTGGGACAGGTTTCTGCACAGAGGGTGGAGTGCGGCTGGCATGTGCTGCTAGGGGTAATGGAGGAGGCAGATACGATAGTAGTATTTAAGAGACTTTTGGATAGTGTGGTACCCTTGCAAGGATGCATTCTCAGCCCCCTTCTTTAGTCCTTATGCATCCTTGCCTTCAGCACGACAAAGGAGATTGTGACCGACTTCAAGGAGCGAAGCAACACTACCCCAGTATACATTCATGGTGCCGAAGTAGTGATGGTTTAAAGCTTCAAGTTCTTAGGAATAAATATCACCAGTAATTTGTCCTGGATCTGCCATATCGAAGTAATGGCCAAGAAAGCACACCAACGCTTCTTCCTTACGAGGGTTAGGTACTTTGGCACGCCCATAACAACTCTCACTAACCTCTACAGATGCACTGTCGAATGCATTTTATTGGGATGCATCACATCATGGGTTGGGACCATCTCCAACAAAGACCATAACAAATTGGAGAAAATTATGGACGTGCCCAGATGATCATGCAAACCAAGGATGAGTCTCATACTGGTCACTCCTCCTTCTCCCCTCTGAAAATAGTAATCTATGATATCTGAACATAGCCTCACCTGACCGGTAAAGAAATGCCCAAGAATATGACTGTTTTGAGGCATACTTAGATGAAATGTTTTTTTTATATTCACCCATCGTTAAATGATAGATACACTGCACACCTTGCACATGATGTAAAATTGATCCTCAACATACAAAAAGTCATAAAGCTTGCGAACGCAGCCACACAGAGAGCAGCAAGGCATTGTGCAAACAGGCACTGGAATGAATTGTGAAGAAGTCCAAGCTGTAAGCAATCGTGGAAATCTTTGTACAATGGCATAAATCGAACAAAAAGAAGAAGGAGACAATGACTCCAACCATCTCCTTTGAAAGTTTGCTCCTTTGAAATCTGCGAATGGGGGAAGGGGGGGGGGGGGGGGGGGGGGGGGGGGGGGGGGGGGGGGGGGGGGGGAGACAACATTGTCACTGACAAAAGAAGGCAGATGGATTGCAGTTTTGAACACTCTTCTCAAATATATTCATACGAAGTTGACATCTCCACCACAGCTCTTGATGCACTCCCTCAGGTGCCAGTGATGAGTGAACTCGAAGATGAACCATTCTTGCATGAATTGGATAAAGCCATCAATTGCCTGGCAGCTAGGAAGGCTCTTGGACAGGATGGCATATCTGCTGGAATTAAGTATGGAGTCCATCAATTCTTGCTGCAACTGCACAGCCTTCTCCTGCTTTGTTGGAGAGAGGGTAGAGTCCCCCAAGACATGTGTAACAACAACATCGTTACACTGTATAAGAACAAGGGAGACTGCGGTGATTACAACAACTGCAGGGGCATCTCACTGCCGCCGAGAACGAGGAAGGACCGACAAATACAAAGACCCGACAAACAGCGAGAACGAAGACCCAACTGCAACGAGCGGCGGCAGGACTGGTTCGCCACTTCTAAGCAAGGGGCCTGCGGACCGCTGTCTGCAGGGGATGTTCAGAAGCCCTAAAGACCAGAGAGTCGAGGAGGAAGCTGCAAGAAGTGGGTCGGTAGCAGAGGGTCGGAGAATGCATCCAACGCCTTCAAGGTTGGCTGCAGGAGGTGCACCTGCAGGACACGGAGGCATTCAACAGAGGAGAGGGACGTCGGATCATGGGTCTGCAGCAAACTTGGGCTTATCTGGATCAGAATGCTCCGTGCTTCCAACATGTGGATCAGACTTTGGACTTTTTTTCCTTTGTAAACTGTGCCAAAATATGGTAACTGTGCATTTGTGGTTGCGTAAAATAATTTCACTGTGCTATGCGTACGTGACAATAAAGAGAACCATTAAACCATTGATTCAACCAATGGAAAGCCCTGTGCCAATGATCCTGCAATGATCCTGCAAAGACTTCACAGATTTGCTGCCAGGAGGCCAAGAGGAAATTCAAAACTTCGCTGCAGGGACATGATTTAAAGAGATATGAAAAATGTTGACAATGGCACAGACTACTCCAGGAATGAATAGGTTAAACTATGATGAGCGTTAGTCGGAACTGGGCCTGTACTCGTTGGAGTTTAGAAGAATGAGGGGGAATCTCAGAAATATACAGAATAGTGAAAGGGTTGGATAGAGGATGGTGGATGTTTCCACTTGTGGGAGAGTCTGGAACTAGACGTCATAGCCTCGGTACCAAACGTTGTGAACAAACGGTTGCTTTGTTTGGACATTACATGGTTGGTATACATGCAAGTTTGGTTCTGTAACATGAAAGATGTTGTTACTGTATAGCGAGGTTCTTCATTCGAGCTCTGCTCCCTGATGACTGGTTATCTCAAGGTAAGATTGCTGATATAGCAGGACACTCCCCTTAACTCATGATGTCACGTGCCTCTCAAAGCTTGTCATGTGACAGTCCCCATTCTGCTGACGAGGGTTTGACAGTAAGTGGTCTGATCACCAGGAGGCATCACAGGGCGTTCTTTTTAGTCAGAGGGTGGTGAATCTGTGGATTTCTTTGCCACAGAAAGCTGTGGAGACCATGTCAGTGGATATTTTTAAGGCAAAGATAGATAGATTCTTGATTAGTACGGGTGCCAGAGGTTATGGGGAGAAAGCAGGAGAATAGGGTTAAGGAAGATAGATCAGCCATGATTAAATGGCGGAGTAGACGATGGGCTGAATGGCCTAATGCTACTATCACATGACCTTATGACTGGGAAATGGCTGCTGAGCACTAGGGGAGATGGAGAATGACCTAAAGTGGATATGAACCACCACAACAGCATATGGTTCAAGACCCTGGTGGTCAGGCGGCAAAACCAAAAAATAGTCAACAACAACAGACTTCCCAATCCAATGGCAGGAGACAACTACACCTATGGAAGCCGTGGGAGGGTCTGCCTGTCAAGTCTGGGCCCAGTGATCCACAGCACGAAATGCAACCTCAGATGAACCATACATCCCCCTCTCCAAGCAGGATAATGTCAAAGCCACACTATCATCTCTCGCAGATGCCAACATGGTTTGGAGATACTACATAGAAACAGGCCATTTGGTTCACCAAGCCCATGCTGCGCATCCATTACCCATTCACACTGGTTCCATGTTGTCCCACTTTCACATCCACTCTCTAAAAACTAGGGTCAATTTTCAGAGACCAATTAACCTACAAACCTGCACGTCTTTGGGATCTGGGAGGAAACTAGAGCACCTGGAGGGAACCCACATGGTTACAGGGAGAATGTACAAACTCCTCACAAATGGTACCCGGATGGGACATTGAAGGACGAGAAGCTGAAGCCAAGAAGTGGAAGCCAAGATACCGAAAGTACATTACGCCGAAAGGAAACAACGCCGAAGGTGCATCACGCCGAAAGGATACGAATTCGAACGGACACCGCACTGCAAAGACAAGGCACAGAAGGGACATTGAAAAGCCGCCAAACGGACATGACGTCTTGGGAAACGGGATTGGTCCGGCACCTTGTCAGTCTTCGACAAAAGTCAGCGATTGGTCCAGACCCCCGTGTCCATTACATCATTGGCCGGGGGGGAGACGGGAGAGTGGAGGGAGCTTGAGCTTGCGTTTGTAAAATGGTGGCAGTCACTCCAACCTGCTGCGACTGCCATAGTCATGTTCGTTTCCCGTCAGATTTTAAGTCGAAAAACAATCTGACGCCAAACGCACATGAAGCCGAAATGATAAATAGGTATTAAACACTTTTAAAAAAATCTATATTTGCTGCAAGAATTGTTGTACCTTTTGCATTTTTATATAGTTAAATTGTACCTTGTACGTCTCTAGGGACGGGATTGGTCCGACACCTTGTTGAAGAAACCTCAGTTGGATAATTAACCTGGTAAAGGAAATTCATACTCAAGCTCTGGGAATGCCAGTCCCAACATATTCCAAGGATCTTTCACTCAAGAGTTTTCTAGAACAATAATTGATTGCATTTGAATTTTAGCAAACAACCAGTTACAAAACCTTAATTTGCCAAAGTAGTTCAGGTACATCGTGTTGCAGTGCAAACCAAGCCTCTTTGTAACTAAAGTGCAATTCAGCTACGCAAAATATATTCACCAATTTCTTTACTGAAATAAAACCGCATTGAAGATCTGATTTTGGCACAGGAAATGTTGTCAGGCAAATAAATGTTTATATTTCTGCCTGGCATTCTGCCCAATAGTGATTGTTCGATATTGAGAAGTTACTATGAAAGCACCTACCTGAAATCAATGGCGATGTGGTCAATGCAGACAAGTGGTATCAAGAGAAAAAATCAACAATGTTCACACTGAATTGTGGAATAGGCACAAGGAGCTAAGTGGCACGTGATTGATTCTATTTCTCATGTTTTTTGCTTGTTATATTTTCAGGAGTTGGATTCTCGGCAGCATGACTTGGATGTACTGAACACAAGAAAGGAATCTCTGGAGGCTGTAAGACTTCTGACTAATTACTTGTGAAGAATTACATTTTCTCTTTTATTTAATTATTATGTGATTAAAAGAAAAATGACTACATTCAAAATGTTTCTTTAAATAGAGTAATTCTAAGTTACGCAATGATTGAATATTTGGTTTGCTGTTTCTCCAAGGATAACCTTGATGAAAGGAGTAGTTTTGAATTCACTATTTCTCAAATAACTCTGGATATGTTGAATCAATAAATAAGATCTAGATATATTGAATCAGTAACTATGGATTCTCATAGTCAAAGAATGATACAGGGTCGAAACAGGCCCTTCGGCCCAACTTGCCCACACCAACCAACATGTCCCAGCTACACTAGTCCCAACTGCCTGCGTTCTCATCCACCAGCAGCCAACTTTCCATTAAATTGCATTTCTACGTTAGATACCTGCAGTGCAGAGGCATAAATTATAGGAGAGTTTTATGGCAGAGAGCTTGAATTGCCACAAAATAATTTATACAAAAAAACAAATTTGCTGCATTGAAATAGCTCTCCCTGTTTTGGGTGTAAAGTTGTTAATTCAGCATTACATTTGGCTCTTTTAATGATGTTGTGTACTTGGAACCTGAAAAAAAAGCTATAGAAATAAAATAAGAGTGGGAGTGGGCCATCCGGCCCATCAAGCCTGCTCCACTATTCCATGTGATTATGGGTGATCATCCAAATTCACTGTCCTGTTCTGACTTTCTCCACAATTCCCTTGACCCCTCTAGCCTTAAGAAATGCAACTAACTCCTTGAATATTTTTAATGATTTGGCATTCACCAGTTTCAACAGATGAACCACTCTCTGGAAGATCAGTTTTAAACTAATCTCAGTTTTAAACAGCTTACCCTTTATCCTTGGTCCTGGAGTTCCATAACATCAAGACCATCTTTCCTGCATCTCATTTAGTTTAAAAAAATATATAGTTTAGAGATACAATGTGGAAATGGGCCCTTTGGACCATGTCATCCAATAATCACCCATACACGAGTTCTATTATATCCACGAGGGATCATTTAAAGAAGCCAATTGACCATCGAACCTGGACATCTTTGGATTGTAGGAAGAAACCAGAGCACCCAAAGAAAACCCTCATGGTCACATGGATAACGTACAAACTCTGTACAGGCAGCACCCATAGTCAAGATTGAACCCAGGTCTCCGGCGCTGTTTGCTTCGTCCTGTTAGAATGTTATTGTTTCAATGAGATCCCCTCTCATTCTTTTAAACTGTTGTGAAGATAAACATAATTGAAACAAATTGTCAATTCTACCATATGAAGAATCATTTTGGTGAATTAGGCTCCAGTTGAGTATTTGGTGAAACATTGGCATTGGACATTAAAATCATCCATTCCACGAATCCAGAGGTCTTTTCACTTAAAATTTCATCATTAGCTGCTTCCTAAAATTACAATTTATTTGCAAAATTATCTGGGGTTAGAAGGAAAAAAATGCTGGAGTAACTCAGAGGGTCAGGCAACATCTCTGGAGAACATAGGTTTGGACCTTTCTTCAGACTGATTGTCATAGAAGAGGATTTGAACTTTCCCCAATGTGTACTGGCATTGCCATAGTGTCTGGAATTTAGGCAGGCTGGAATTTGTCAAATAAGTTCTGGAAAGTTTCCTTCAGCAAGAGGACCATATCAGGGAGAGGGCAAAACTTGATCCACGTTTAGGAAATTCGGACAAGTGACAAGTGTTGGTGGGCGAGCTTTTTGGGAACAGCAACCACACTTCTATTAGCTTTAAAATAGTTATGGATAATGATAGGGTGGACTCACTAATTGAGTTCTGAATTGGGGCAAGGCCAACTTTTCTGGTATTGGACTGCAAAATGCTAAAGTTGATTGGAGTAGGCAAAGGGACATTTGGAAAGTGGGATGGTTTTAAAAGAGTGGTGAGAGTTAAAAAGCATGCATGTTCACGTTAAAGTGCAAGGGAGAAAGGAAGCCTGAATGATGAGAGAAAGTGATACAATAACATTCTAACAGGATGAAGCAGACTATGGCAGAGACCTATGCTCAATCCTTACCATGGTTGTTGTCTGTACGGAGTTTGTACATTCTTCATGTGACCATGTGGGTTTTCTTTGGGTGCTACATATTGGTCCTGGAGTTCCATATTCCAAAGTGAGGTCAGGAAAAAGAAGGAGGCATGGGCCAGAGGTAAGCAGCTAGGATCAAGTGTATCTCTGGAGTAGTTCAGGTGACTAAAGAGCACACATAAGAAGGAAAGCAGGTGTGAGAAAAAAAAAGGGGCAGGAAATAGCTCAAAGCTAGATAAATAAGGATAATCTTAAGAGGTTTTATTCATAGTTTATTTTCAAAGACACAGGGTTGTGGTGGAAGATAAATATTCTTGTTGGAGATCTGTGACCAGTGGAGTTCCACAGGAATCTATGCTGGGACCTCTGCTGTTTGTGATACATATACTGTAAATGACCTAGACATAAATGTGGATGAGCTGGTGAGCAAGTTATCTGACAACACCAAAATTGGAGAAGGCAGGAAGGGGGAACTAATTGTGGATGATCAGCCATGATCACAATGAATGGCGGTTCTGGCTCGAAGGGCCGAATGGTCTTCTCCTGCACCTATTTTCTATGTTTCTATGATGCTGCCTGTTTCGCTGAGTGACTTCAGCATTTTGTGTCTACGGTGTAAACCAGCATCTGCAGTTCCTTCCGACACAGGTAAATTGCTGTTCCAGTCCATCATGAAAAGTATAAAGTGTAAAGTCAAAAGAGTCATATCATAAGATGAAATTCATATTCTGTTCAATTGCACAGGAGATATCTCACTCCCAGGTGAAGCAAGAAGCGGTGGCACTTTATGAAAAACTCCATGAGCTTGAAAGTCATCGCAGTCAGATGATTGCCGAGAATAAAAGTGTGGAATCTCCACAGGAAGAGAGGGAACGTCTACTAAAGCAGGTGATGAAATTGACTCTTAACTGGTTAAGCTAGCCAACAATCTCCCCTTTTATTTTGTGATCTATAACAGAGAGTTAATTAGCACACAATTGTTTGTGTGCTAAAAATGTGTGCTAAAATCAATCATCCCATGTGCCAGTATTTAAAGCCATTGCAATGATTTCTAACACCGCTGAGGATGTGTTTTTAATTAAGTGTTTCATTAAGTAGTGCAGCACAAAAATGGGGCCTTTGGCCTAACACATCTATTTTGATCTTTGTACCTCTTTTACATCAAATGTAATCAAATAAATAAAACCATGTGTTGTGGGGCAGTTTCCATTTTGAGGCGCAAACATTCATGAAACTTGGTTTTTCTTGCTTTAACAGGTTAAAGAAGATAACCAAGAAATAGCAAGCATGGAAAGACAGTAAGAAAGTGTTTTATTTGCTATCTCCATTCATTTTTCTATTATGTTTTTTGCAGCGAAATTAATTTCAATATTTATTTTTTGTGTGGTAACGTAGGGTCAGTTGAGACTTTAAAATTCATCTGTAGAAATAATAAAGCCTATTTCCCCATTCTACTGACACACCCAGGTGTGGGGATACAAACTCCTTGATGTTGCCGCTGCCCTCCTCCATATATAGCAACAGGTTCTTTATTTGCTTGGATAGCTGTGGCTGCCATCATTGATCACCATGCAGCAGTTTGTTGAGGCCAAGTCAAATGGATATTTTAAAAGTAGAGATAGATAGTTTCTTGATTAGTACGGGTGTCAAGAGTTATGGGGAGAGGAAGGCAGGAGAATGGGGTTGAGGGGGAGAGTTAGATCAGCCATGATTGAATGACGGAGTAGACTTGATGGGCCGAATGGCCTAATTTATGAACTTATGAGTGGTTTTAAAAGTCCTGCCTTTCCAGGGTTTCTGAGCTAGAGACTGTTCAGAATTAAAAATATCCATACCGAGGAGTTAAAATTGAGTTGAAGTAGAGGTATGACCAATATTCTTCCTGTCCCTATTAATATTGTCCTCTGAAAGTTTTTCTGATAGGGTTATATTTATGAGAAAAATGTACATGTGTTACAAAGAAGAGGATATTAATTTCAGTTGGTTCAGTGTTGCAATGTTTTAGTATTTTATCTATGTTTCAGACTGACTGGGATAGATCCCATCAGGGCCTGGGGATATATTCACATTAATGCTGATCAATAATTTAGATATAATTTCCTTTTGATTTCATATTTATCTTGCACATTAGTATTCTCTATAATCTCATTGTCCACCACATCATTCTCCTTGTTGAATACAGGTACAAAGTGATCATTTAGTATCTTGCCTTTATCTTCAAAGACAAATTCCCTCCTTTATTCTTGAGTGGCCCTCTCTTCTCTCTGGCTATCCTCTTGTTTTTCATATAAAAAACCTTGGAATGTTCTTTATTCCAACTTGCCAAAGCCACATCATGACTCCTTTGTGCTGTCCTAATCGCCCGTGTGCATCCTTTCCTACTGCTTTATATTCCTGGAAGGCCCTGTCTCATTTTAAATTCTTAAACCTTACATACAGTCTCCTTTCCTTTTTGACCATATTTACAACCTCTTCATTTTTCCAAGGTTGTCATCCTTATTGTCATCCTTATTCTTCCTCCTTACTGGAACAACCCAGTCCTGAACTTTGATCACCTGGCCTTTAGAGGAATCCCATATGCTAGATGCCAACCTCGTAACATATCGCAAGGTCCAGACTTATCGCTATTCAAACCAACCTTAAAAGTTATGCAGTCATGATCACTATTCCCAAAATGTTCTTCCACTGAAATACCAATCACCTGGACAGACTCATTTCTCAACACAAAGGGCCAGTATGGATTTCCTTGAGTTGCACTATCCTCACACTGTTTTAGGAAATACTCTTGGATACACCTAACAAATTTAGCCCCAAGTAAGCCTTTTGCACGAAGTAGATCCCAATAAATAATGGTGAAGTTAAAGTCACCCACTACAACAACCCTGTTGCTTTTGGATTTTTCAGTAATCATTCCACTTATTGGTTTCTCTGAATACCAGATTATCTGTCCCTCCAGTCTGAAGAAGGGAACTGATCTGAAACGTCATCTGTCCATTCCCTCCACAGATGTTAGCTGACCCGCTAAATCCCTCCAACACTTTGTTTTGAGCCTATAGAGGGTTGTTTTTTCAGACTGGAAACCTGTGACCCGTGGTGTACCACAGGGATTGGTACTGGGTCCCATGTAGTTTGTCGTGTATATTAATGATTTGGATGAAAATGTAGCTGCATGATTAGTACGTTTATAGAACATAGAACAGTATGACAAAGGAACAGGTGTTTTGGCCTGTGGTGTGGTGCTGACCATGGTGCCAATCAACACAAATTGACACATCTGCCTGCACATGGTCCAAACCCTTAATTCCCTGCCTGTTCATGTGCCTATCTAAATGCCTCATAAACATTGTTATTGTATCTGGCTCCACCACTTCTCTCAGCAGCACATTCCAGGAAGCTATCATTTTCTGTATAACAAAAAGACTTGTTTACTCAACCTCCTTTAAACATTCCCACTCTCAGCTCAAAGCTACGCCCACCGTACTGCTGCCCTGGAAAATAAACTGACTATCTGACATATTTATAGTTTAGTTATGTTACAGATACTGCATGGAAGTAGGCCTTTCTGCCACCATTGATCACTCGTTCACACTAGTTCTATGTTATCCCACCTGCTCATTCACTCCTTACACATCTTTGGGATGTGGGAAGAAGCCCATGTCGTTACAAGGACAAAGTAAAAACTCCACACAGGCATCTCGGGTAGATAGGGTGGTCGAAAAGGCTTTTGACATTGGACTTCATCAGTCAGTGTTAAGTATAGAAGTTGGGAAGTCATGTTGCAGTTGTACAAGAAGTCAGCAAGGCCATAGTTGGAGTAATAGAACTAGGTGCAGGAGTAGGCCATTCGGCCCTTCGATCCAGCACCGTCATTCAATGTGATCATGGCTGATCATCCACAATCAGTACCTTCTCCCCATATTCCCTGACTCCACTATCTTTAAGAGCTCTATCCAGCTCTATCTTGAAAGTATCCAGAGAACCGGCCTCCACCGCCCTCTGAGGCAGAGAATTCCACTCTCACAACTCTCTGTGTGAAAAAGTGTTTCCTCATCTCTGTTCTAAATGGCTTACTCCTTATTCTTAAACTGTGGCCCCTGCTTCTGGACTCTCTCAACATCGGGAACATGTTTCTTGCCTCTAACGTGTCCAAATCCTTAATAATCTTATATGTTTCAATAAGATCCCCTCTCTTCCTTCTAAATTCCAGAGTATACAAGCCCAGCCGCTCCATTCTCTCAGCATATGACAGTCCCGCCATCCCAGGAATTAACCTTGTGAACCTACGCTGCACTCCCTCAAAAGCAAGAATGTCCTTCCTCAAATTACGAAACCAAAACTGCACACAATACTCCAGGTGTGGTCTCACCAGGCACTGTACAACTGCAGATGGACCTCTTCAGTCCTATACTCAACTCCACTCTTTATGAAGGGCAACATGTCATTAGCTTTCTTCACTGCCTGTTGTACCTGTATGCTTACTTTCTGTGACTGATGTACAAGCACACTCAGGTCTCGTTGTACTTCCCTTTTAATAACTTGACACAATTCAGATAATAATCTGCCTTCCCGTTCTTGCCTCCAATGTTGATAACCTCACATATATCCACATTATACTGCATCTGCCATGCAAATGCCCACTCACCCAACCTGTCCAAGTCACTCTGCATCCTCCTCGCAGCTCACACTGCCACCCAGCTGTGTGTCATCTGCAAATTTGCTAATGATACTTTTAATTTCTTCATGCTTGAAGTCTGTGGATCTGGGCAAGGCACTAAACAAGTACTTTTTTATCTTTTAACCAAGGAGAAGGACATAGAGGAGAATGAGATCAGTATGGAGGATACTAAGATGCAAAGGCAGTCTGAGATTAAGAAGGACGAGATATTGAGGCTCTTGAAGAGCATTAAGGTGGATACATCCCCTGAACCTGATGAGATTTATCCCAGGTTATTGGGAGAAGCTAGAGAGGGGATAGTGGGAGCCTTGATGAAGATTATTTGAGCAACGTATGTAGTGGTGCAGCGGTAGAGTTGCTACTTACAGCACCAGAGACCCTGGTTCCATCCTGACTATGGGTGCTGTCTGCACGGAGTTTGTATTTTCTCCCTGTGAGCACATGTGTTTTCACCAGGTGCTCTGGTTTCCCCCCACACTCCAAATACTTACAGGTGAATTGTTTTTTGTAAATTGCCACTAGTGTGTAGGATGCGAAACTGGCATAACATAGAACTAAAGTACAGGTGGCTGTTGGTCGGTGCGGACTCAGTGGGCCAAAGACTGTGTTCCCTTGTTGTATCTCTGAACTAATCAAACAAAACTAAGCTAAACATTGTGCTTCTCTAGCCATAGCAAGGGCTAGGAGGAGTGGCGAGTAACTTATGTTCCTTTATTTAAGAAGGGAAGTAGAGACAATCCAGTGAATTATAGGCCGGTGAGACTCACATCAGTGGTAGGGAAACTATTGGGAAGAATACTTTAGGATAGAATTTATTCCCATTTGGAAGAGAATGGATTAATTCGTCGACATGGTTTTGTACACAGCAGGTTGTGCTTTACTTACTAGATCGGGTCAACTGAGGAGGCACTGAAGGTGATCGATGGGAGTAGGGTGATGGATGTTGTCTACATGGATTTTAGGAAGGCATTTGATAAAGTAAGGAAGTAAGAAAGCCGATTCAGAAGTTTAAGGTGCATGGGATTAATAGGGGCTTGGTCGTAAGGATTCGAAACTGGCTTACTGATAGAAAACAGAGGGTTGTGGTGGAAAGACAATATTCAGGCTGGACATCTGTGACCATTGGAGCTCCACAGGGATCTGTTCTGGGACCTCTGCTGTTTGTGATATGTATAAAGGACTTGGATGTAAAAGTGGACAGGTTGGTTAGTGAATTTGCCGATGATACCAAGATTGCTGGGGTCACATATTGTGAAGAAGGCTGTCAAAATATACAGAAATGGGTGGAGAAATAGTAGATGAAGTTTAATCCAGGCAATTATGAGGTGTTATGCTTTGGCAGGTCAAAGGGGAAAATATACAAGTTATTGTATGACCCTTAAGAGCATTGATGTGCAAGGGGATCTTGCGGTCCAAGGCCATAACTCCCTGAAAATGGAAACACAAGTAGATGTGTGGATGAGGTGGACGAGCGAGAGCATGGAGACCTACAATCCTGCTTTGACTGCACGGATTGGAATGTGTTCAGGGAAGCAACCACAAGCCTCGATGAGTATACGGACACTGTATCATCATATGTCAGCTTTTGCGAGGACAGTTGCATTCCAACTAAGACCCGGACAACAAGCCCTGGTTCAACAACAACAAGCCCTGGTTCACTGCAGAACTCAGACAGCTCCGACGGTCTAAAGAGGAGGCCTATAGGGGCGGGGATGCAGACCTCTACAGGCAGGCCAAGTACAAGCTGAGAAGAGGAATTGGAGCTGCCAAGGAAAGGTACTCTGAGAAGTTGAGGAGCAAGTTCTCAGCTAGTGACTCTTCTTCAGTTTGGATGGGCTTGCAAGAAATTACTAGCTGACCAACGACCTGAATGAGTTTTACTGCAGGTTTGAAAATCAGAAACGTAACCCGGGTACCCTCTTCCCCCCTCCCCAACCAACACAGCCAGACCCCAGTCTACAAAGAATGGACCCTGCACCCTCTCCTTCCCATTCACCACTTCACACCTACTTAAGGCAAGACTCCAGTATGAAAAGACCGCCAGGGGACCTATGCGAGGATCCTGTTTGTTGATTTTAGCTCTGCATTCAACACCATTGTGCCAAAGCTACTACAATCCAAACTTTCCGAGTTGACTGCCTGAACCCCTCTGTCAGTGGATCATCAACTTCCTGACAGACAGGAAGCAGCATGTGAGGCTGGGAAAGCACAACTTGGACTCGAAAACACTCAGCATAGGAGCACCGCAAGGCTGCGTACTCTCTCCTCTCCTCTACTCTCACTACACCAACGACTGCACCTCCACAGACACCTCTGTCAAACTTCTCAAGTTTGCAGACGACACAATCCTGATTGGACTGATCCAGGATGGGGAGGAATCTGCCTACAGACAGGAAGTGTCACAGCTGGCGTCCTGGTGCTGTAGCACCAACCTAGAGCTCAATGCTCTTAAGATAGTGGAATTGATTGTAGACTTTAGGAGAGCTCTCCCTCCCCTCGCCCCACTCACCATCAACAACACCACAGTCACATCTGTGGAGTCCTTTAAGTTCCTGGGAACGATCATCTCCTAGGACCTTAAGTGGGGGGCGACCATCGACTCCACAGTCAAAAAGGCACAACAGAGGATGTACTTCCTGCGGCAGCTGAGGAAGCACAATCTGCCACAGGCAATGATGGTCCAATTCTACACGGCCGTCGTAGAGTCTGTTCTCACCTTCTCCATCATGGTCTGGTTTGGCTCAGCCACCAAGCATGACACCTGGAGGTTGCAATGAATCGTCCGATCAGCAGAGAAGATTATTGGCTGCAACCTTCCCTCCATTGATGAACTGTACACCTCAAGGGCCAGAAAGCGAGCGGGCAAGATCATCTCTGACCCCTCTCACCCTGGTCACAAACTCTTTGAATTACCTCTCTATGGAAGGCGACTCCAGACTGTCAAAGCTGCCACAGACATAAAAACAGTTTTTATCCACGAGTAGTTGCTCTACTCAACAGCCAAAAATCTGTAGCCTCCCTTTGATCTGGTATTTTGTTGGTTCACATGCTTGATTAATGGTGTTTTATCATTAATGTTTTATTATTATTAATGTTTAATATTTTCTGAGTCATTCGTAACTATCACTGTATGTCATGTTGTTACTTGTGGGCGGAGCACCAAGGCAAATTCCTTGTATGTGAATACTTGGCCAATAAACTTACTTACTTACTTATATAGTGGTAAAGAAGGCATATGGCTTGCTTGCTTTCCTAGGTCGGAGCTTTGAGTGTAGAAGTTGGGAGGTCATGTTGCAATCGTATAAGACGTTGGTGAGGCCGTATTTAAAGTATTGCGTTCAGTTCTGGGCACCATGTTATAGGAAAGATGTCAAGCTGCAAAGGTTTACAAGGATGATTTACAAGAAGATTTACAGGGATGTTGCCTGGGCTAGAGGGTCTGAGCTATAGGGAGTAGTTAGGTAGGCTGGGACTCTATCCATGGAGTGCAGGAGGATGAGGGGTGATCTTATAGAGGTTTACAAAATCATGAGAGGAATAGATCGGGTAGATGCAGAGAAGTGAATCGAGGACCAGAGGACATAGGTTCAAGGTGAGGAGAAAAAGATTTAATAAGAATCTGAGGGGTAACATTTACACACAAAGGGTGGTGGATGAGTGGAACAAGCTGCCAGAGGAGGTAGTTGAGGCAGGGACTATCCCAACATTTAAGGAACAGTTAGACAAATGCATGGATAGGACAGGCCTGGAGGAATATGGACCAAATGCGGGCAGTTGGGACCAGTGTAGCTGGGACATATTGGCCTGTGTGGGTACGTGGGGTTGAATAGCATGTTTCCACACTGTATCACTCTATGACTCTAGAAGTGTTAGCAAGTCATGATGCAGCTTTATAGGATTTTCGTTAGGTCGCATTTGGAGTATTGTGTGCAATTCCGGTTGCCCCAATTACAGGAATTATGTGGAGATTTTGGAAAGGTGCAGAAGAGGTTCATCAGAATAATGCCTAGATCAGAGGAGAGGTTGAACAGACGTGGATTGTTTTCTCTGGAGCGTTGGAAGTTGTAATGTTCTATGTGTTTCAATACAGCTCTTAAAATCATCAGCAGTGTCCATGTTTGGAGTTACATACCGTTTGAACTTAATATATAAATGATGACTTTGAACATTTAATTCTAGGCTCACAGAGATGCGGGAGAAAGTAAACCAAGTAACTGAGGAAATTCGACAACTTGATATGGATTTGGAGGAACATCAAGGTGGGTTGCCTGAAACCAAATCCGGGTAATTACATAACTGATGCTACTTTTTGGACAATGTTATCCAAGGAATCTATTTAGCATTCACCGTATGGTCTTAGTTCATAGAATGTCTTTGGACCCAATCATGCAAAACCTATTACAATTGGTAATAGATAGCCATAATGTTCAACGTCAAACATTGAATGATACAGAACAAAACATGCTCTTCAATGCCTGTGCCAAACATGATGTCAAGACATTCTCTTATTTACAGCCATATAATCCAAGGTAGACAAAAATGCTCAGCAGGTGGGGCAGCATCTATAGAGAGAAGGAATGAGCGATGTTTCGGGTCAAGACCCTTGCTTATCCAAAAGTCTCTTATATACTACTATCTTACCTGTCTCAATCACTAACCCTGGAAGTGCATTCCAGGCACTCACCATCTTGCCCTGCACATCTAACCTCAACTTTGTCCCTCTTGCCTTAAAACCATGCCCTCTAGTATTTGATTTTTCCATCATTGGAAAAAAGGTTCTGACTGTCTACCTTATTCATGCCTCTCATAATTGTATATACTTTTATCGGGTCTCCCTGCAACTTCTGGCATTCCAGAGAAAACAATCCAAGTCCATCCAATCTCTCCATAATACCCCCTACTGCAGGCATCATACTGATAAACCTCTGCACTGTTCCCAAAGTCATCCTTCCTATAATGGGGTGACCAGAACTGCTGACAATACCTCAAAAGCAGCCTAACCAAAGTGCTATAAAGCTATATTATGACTTTCTGATTCTTATTCTCAATGCCCCGACCAATGAAAGCAACCATACCATTTGCCGCCTTTACCACTCTATCTACTTGTGTGGCCACTTTCAGGGAGATATGGACATACCACGAGATCCTTCCCTGCATCAATCCTGTTGCCATTAAGGGTCATGCCATTAATTGTACAATTTCCCCTTCCATTTGACCTCCCAAAGTACACTTGCCCAGATTAACCTCCATCTGCCATTTCTCTGCCCACTTCTGTAGCTGCTCTGTATCTCATTGTGTAACTTGACAGCCTTTCGCACAGTCCACAAAACTCGCAATCTTTGTATCACAGTCACGGAAACAGGCTCTTCAGCCTAGCTTGCCCATGTCGACCAAGGTGCCTCATCTACCCTAGTCCCACCTGCTTGTATTTTGCCCATATCTAAACCTTTTATACCCATGTGCCTATCCAAATGTCTTTTAAATGGTGTTATAGTGTGTCTCAACTGCCTCCTCTGTTCATTCCATATAACCTACCACCTTCTGTGTGAAAATGTTGCCACTCAGATTCGTATTAAATCTTTCCCCAGACACCTTAAACCTCTGTCCTTTACTTTTTGATTCTCTCATGATCTTATACACATAGAGATTTACCTCTCATTCTCCTATGCTCGAAGTCTTAGCCTGCTCAACCTCTCCCTATAGCTCAAGCACTCAAGTCCTGGCAACATCCTCGTACATCTTCTCTGCACTCTTTCCAGGTTAACAACATCCTTCAGTTCCGCTTAAGTTATATCCTCCCTTATTTAGGTAGTGTCTGATTCCATCCTCTGAAACCTTGCAAGGTTCCCTTACTTGCTATTTTCCTCACTGGAAACTTGCTATTTTCCTCGCCGGTTCTGAACTCCGATCAACCAATCAATAAATAACTCCCATGTGATAGATGTAGACTTGCCCAATAACAGTTGCTCCTAGTGTACCCTCCTGAGCTCCTGTTTAATAAAGTGGTAGTTTGTCTTACACTAATTTAGTACTTTCATGCAAGGTCCAGCCTTCTCTCTATTCAAAGCAATCCCTACAGTTATAATGTTTGGTTCATGTTTTGCTTCTTCTCTGAGAATATTTTCATAGGCTCAAAGAAGTCTCTGTGTGCCCGTAAATACCTTTTCATTAAGTGACTCTTTCAGCTAACCGAGTTATGTTGGAAAAACAATTATCCAGTGTTGTACTTGGATTACTTTGGAATACATGAGAATTATTTTCTATACAACATTCCCTATTGATCAGGATTTTGACCCCATATCCTCATTTATAGAGAACGACTAGAGATTTATTTTGAAAATTTACAGATGATGGCAGTGAAATTAAAGACAATGTTATCATTAATAGGGAGGAATTATCAGACGTCCCGGTGTGACAAATCCTCAGTGCTGATGAGATCTGTTCCAGGCTGCATTCAAGCATACTTAATTGTCTCAGGTCCTAGCAACAGAACAATGAAATTCTTACTTGCTGCAGCTTACCAGCATGTTAATACAATGACACACAAATAGACCTGCAATAATTAATAATAGAATTAATTAATAATCAATAAATCTGCTTAATCATAAAAGTGCAAAGCCCATCTGTATTGCAGCCAAAAGGAGATCCAGAGAAAATCATAATTGCTGAGATAGTGGTTTGCGTTGTGTAGTGTTCAAGAACCTGATGGTTGCTGGGAAGAAACTGTTCTTGACCCTTGTGGTCACAGTTTTCAGGCTCCTGTATCTTCTTCCTGTTGGTAGACCTCGGATCTTAGTAATGAGAGATTGTAGATGTCCACATAAACTCCAGCCAGTTGGTCCACAGAGGTTTTATGGACGCAGCCATGAACTCCGATAGAGTTGGCCGCTTTCCAAGGGTTCACTCTCATGAAGGATCTGCTGACATCAGCCTCAGTGACTGGGATACCAGTATCACTGGGAGCTCTGGTCGTCTAAGAAGGTACATTGCTGTTCTCCCTTTCAAGATGAAAATGGAAAGCATTGAGCTCTTTCAGAAGTGATTGCATAGCTGTCACATAAACTACTACTTGGTTTCGCCTTGCAGGTAGCGATGATGTACAAACCGTACCACAGCTGCTGAATATCCATGTTATCCCTCAGTTTAGGCCAAAAATGCCTCCTCGCTTCAGGTTAGGGAACACTCAGATGGTAGGACCACAACGAGCTAGATAGGGCTCTTAAGGATAGCGGAGTCAGGGAGATATGGGGAGAAGGCAGGAACGGGGTACTGATTGCAGATGATCAGCCATAATCACATTGAATGGCGGTGCTGGCATGAAGGGCCGAACGGCCTATTCCTGCACTTATTGCCGATTGTCACACTGCGCCACAAGTTTTGTTAAGTTGGTAACAATGGGATATATTTGTTCAGATCCTTTCTCAGTCCCTGAACATCGCCCAGTCTACCAATGTCACCCGCTCTGTGCATTCCTCTCACATTGGAGCGGTGTTTTTCAGTTACTTCCTCAACACAGGGGTATGCAGAAACAAGCCATTTGACCCAACTTACATACGCCGACCAAAATGCCCCATCTAAACAAGTCCCACTTCCCTGCGTTTAGCCCACTAATCTCTGTACCTGTCCAAATGTTTCATAAACATTGTAAAAGTACCTGCCTGAACTGTACTTCATGAAGTGTATTGAACTATTTACATTGTCTTTTTTTAGGAGAGCGAAATCAGAAGTACAAAGAACTAAAGAAAAGAGAAGAAACAATGGATGGTAAGTTTAAAATTATATGCATCTGTTCCTGTGCCCTCCGTTTTATATCTTCCCGTTGATTGTTAAATTAGGGTACAAATTGCTTCGCAATATTAAACCATCATGAAAGTATAAGCTAAAGACATTTACAAAATTATTTGCATAGAAACATAGAAAATAGGTGCAGAAGTAGGCCATTCGGCCCTTCGAGCCTGCACTGCCATTCAATATGATCATGGCTGATCATCCAACTCAGTATCCCTTACCTGCCTTCTCTCCATACCCCCTGATCCCTTTAGCCACAAGGGCCACATCTAACTCCCTCTTAAATATAGCCAATGAACTGGTCTCAGCTACCTTCTGGGGCAGAGAATTCCAGAGATTCACCACTCTCTGTGAGAAAAATAGTTTTCTCATCTCATTCCTAAAAGATTTCCCCCTTATCCTTAAACTGTGACCCCTTGTCCTGGACTTCCCCAACATAGGGAACAATCTTCCTGTATCTAGCCTGTCCAACCCCTTAAGAATTTTGTAAGTTTCTATAAGATCCCCCGCAATCTTCTAAATTCTAGCGAGTGTACAAGAACATATGGAATGATAACCATCTACATATGGAAAGATAACCATCTTTGTGTTCTTAGACCAATTCATTCATGCCTTTTTATGTTAGTGTTGGTGATCTTGAGGCACATATGGGTGGATAAATCCTCAGGACCTGACAAATAGTATCCTGGAACAATGTGAGAAGCAAGGGAAGAAGTTCCTAAGGCCCATGCAGAGATTTTGGTAACATGCTTGAAGTACTAGAAAACTGCATGGCGGCTAATGTTGTGTCTTTATTTAAGAAGGGCTGAAAGGACAAGTTTGATTGAGATTTTTGATCAAGATGATTGATCCTTATGGAACTCAACAAGGTCCCACGTGATAGGCTGGTCAGGAAGCTTACGATATATGAATTCCAATGTGACCTCTCCTATGGCCTCGTTCACCTCCAGGGCTCGAAATTAGCGGTTGCCCGGGTGCCAATGACCACCCAAAGTGCCGCCGGGCAACCTAAACGCCGACTCATTTTGCCCGGCTTGGCAAGCAAATACTGGTTTATACCGATAGATACAAAAAAACTGGAGTAACTCCGCGGGTCAGGCAGCATCTCTGGAGAATAGGAGCGTGATGTTTTGTGTCGACGGCGGTGGCTGTATTCTTCTAGTATCTTTGATTGCAGGGCAAAGATACTAGGTGCGTGGTGACGAAGGGTCAGAGCGAATGACGGATCTCGAACAGCGGCAACAGCGGCTCCACCGTCTCCTCCTCCCGCACCCCACCCGGTGGGAGGAGGCCTCCCTCCCTCCCTCCCTCCCTCCTCCCGTCCTCGGCGTGCGAGAGGGATTGTTTTGAACGTGCAGTTGGTGGATTTGCAGCAGTATCTTTTGAGTTGCAGGCAGTGGCCGCTATCGCCCTGATAACGGCCGCTGCCTGCAAACCCGTTAACAGCGCTTTCAAAACAAACCCTCTCGCATGCCGAGGCCGGGAGGAGGGAGGGAGGGAGGCCTTCTTCCGCTGACTGAAGCAGCTGCACCAAAGATCCTACAGCTATAGGATCTTTGAGCTGCACCGCTCGACCCCGCACCTTGCTGTCGGCTGGCGGAGGAGGGGAGGCGGTGACGAGGAGGTGGCGGCACTTTGGCATTGGACACGGACGGCCAAGGCAGTGGGCAATGTTGTTCGAGGAGCGCTGACCTTCCTTTCTCCCCACCTCCTCTGCCCCTTCCCCCCCCTCTCTCTCTCTCTCTCGTAAGCCACCCCTCCACTCCTCTTATCCTGGGACCCCTCCTCTCCATCCGCACTGATCCCCATTCCCACCTCTATTCAGTCCTCACTGATATCCCCTGTGCTTCCTTCCCTATCTACCCCCCCCCCAATCTATTCATTACCCTACCCACCCCACAGTGATTCTCCTGCCACCACCCCCCATCCATCCTACACTGGTCCCCAATTCATCGTGTACTGACCCCCTTCCCATCCATCCTGCACTTCTTCCCCCCCATTCATACTGCACTGTCCCTCCCATTCATCCCGTACTGACCCACCTTCCATTTACCCTGCACCAAACCCCCCATCCATCCTGTAGTGATCTTCCCATTCATCTTTTACTGATCCCTCATTCATCCTGAACTGATCCCTTCATGCATCCTGTACTGATCCCCTCATGCATCCTGTACTGATCCCCTCATTCATCCCGTAATGACCCCTATTCATCCTATACTGATCCCCTCACTCATCCTGTAGTGATCAGCCATTCATCCTGCACAGACCCTCCGATCCACACTGCCCTGACCCCCCCCCCCCCCCCCCCCATTCATCCTGTACTGATTCTCCCCCATTCATCCTGTGCTGATCCCCCCCACCATCCATCCAGAAGAATTGGGGGGGAACAGTCTGAAGAAGGGTCTCGACCCGAAACGTTGCCTATTTCCATAGCTCCATAGATGCTGCCTCACCCGCTGAATTTCTCCAGCATTTTTGTCTACCCCCATTCTTCCTGTACTGAACCCACCATTCATCCTGTACTGATCCCCCCCCCATCCATCCCACACTGATCCCCCATTCAACACCACTGACATCCCCCGTGCTCTCCCTTCACAATTTTACATACTGCAACCAACTAATTCACCTGCCTCAATCCATCCATTCCGCATCGATTGCCTTCTCAACCCCCCCGCCATCTATCCACCCCGCACTGATTTACACACCCCCGACCTTATTGTGATTCATGGTCTTCAGAGCGAACATTGACTATGTTTGATAACGGAATGCAATCAAATGTGTTTTAATTCCCAATGTTATTATTTGTTTTGACACCTTTAAGCATATTACCAAAAGAACATTTGCTGCAGTTATGCCCTTGGGCCATCTCTTGTCAGTTAATGTAATGTTTAACCTGTCAGATGGGTATAGTCGGTTTTAACAGCTATTATCATAAAATGCCTTTAGAAATTTCCTTGCAACCTGTATATTTTGTTCTGGATAAATTATGTGGGAAGCCAGAGTGTTTCTGTGCCAATAGCAATAATGACCTATGCTATGGCCATGTCATGGTAATTTTCGGTCCTTCACAGAAAACATTCTTGCATCAATCTGTAGTGTGCATGGTCTA
This sequence comes from Okamejei kenojei, assembly GCA_035221665.1. Taxonomy (NCBI): domain Eukaryota; kingdom Metazoa; phylum Chordata; class Chondrichthyes; order Rajiformes; family Rajidae; genus Okamejei; species Okamejei kenojei. The sequence continues at coordinate 35,913,444 of CM069133.1, forward strand.
GGATTTATTGACACAGGTTGGTCATTTGCTGAATAATCCAACCACATTTTTGTTTGGAAGTGGAAAGAACTAATAGAAATTGCATTAATTGCAATGTGTAAAAAGAGTTGAGATATTGTATTATAATTTCGCTGCATGTCATTGTGGTATATATCATGCCTTGATTGGTGAATATGTTTTGTTTGTGAGTTATTTGAAGAAGAAATAATATGTGAATGTAGACAGAAGTGCTGGGGAAACTCAGCGGATGCGGCAGCATGTATGGTGCGAAGGAAATAGGCAATTTTTCGGGCCGAAACCCTTCTTCAGACTGATGGGTTTCGACCTGAAATGTTGCCTATTTCCTTCGCTCCATAGATGCTGCTGCACCCGCTGAGTTTCTCCAGCACTTTTGTCTACCTTCGATTTTCCAGCATCTGCAGTTCCTTCTGGAACATAATATGTGAACGCTTCATTGAGCATAATTCTGACTGGGAACTACGCACTTCGTCCGAGCACATTATCGCACGCGTCATGCAAACCGTCTTAAATGACCACCTAAACTGTCATTTGGCAACCTAAAAAGCTGTCAAGGTTGCCCGGCTGGCAACAGGGAAAAAAAGTTAAGTGAGAGCCCTGATAATTGCATGGAAGATTGGCTTGGTGAAAAGAGTCAGACAGTTGTAATGAAGGGTTATTGTTTTCCGTATTGGAGGCTTGTAAGCAGTGGGTGTGCTGCAGGGATCAATGCTGAGTTGCCATTTGTTTATCATTACATTGGCGGCATTATTAGTACACTGCGGATGACACTAAAATTGGCTGTGAGTGAAGAAGGTTGTAACTGGATCCAGATCAGGGATAATGGGTGAAAGAATGGCAGATGAAATTTAACTCCGATAAATGCAAAGGGATGCATTTTGGGAAGTTAAATTAGACGAGAAATATATAATGAACTAGACTAAGTGGGACCCGTTGGATCCCTGTCACACGGGAGGCCTGGTCCACAAACTCAACCCGTTCCCCAACGCAATATTCCACGACTCACCTGTTCCCCCAATGCAACCTGTTCCCCCAACACAATATTCCACCACTCACGCCTATCCCAATGCCATCAAATCTAGCTCTCCCTGTCCCCCTCTCCCTCTACTCCCCCCTCTATCCCACCTTGCACAACACCCCCAGACCCCTTCAACCCCACTCCCTCCATCTCTTTCCACCCTCCCTCCCTCCCTCTTTCCCCCCCCCCTCTCCCCCGTTAATCCCTCTCTCCCCTCTCCCTCCCTAATCCCTCTCTCCCCTCTCCCCCTCCCCTCCCTCCCTCCCTCCCTCCCCCCTCCCTCTCTCTCCTCCATCCCTCATCCCTCTCTACCCCTCATCCTTCTCGCCCTCATCCCTCCCCTCTCCCTCTCTCATCCCTCTCTCTCTTCCCCCCCCCCCCCCCCTCACCTCTCTCTCCCCCCCTATCTCCATCTTCTATCTCTCCCCCCCGTGCTATGGGCCTTGGCTGCTGAGCTCCCTTTCTCCACGTAATGCTGCGGTGCGTTTGGGCCGCTCCCGGTATCAGCGCCCGCGGGTAGGAGCCGCTGAGGCGCTGCCCGTCCCGGGACCCACAGTGCCCCTCGCCAGCGGGTAGACAGCGGGGCTCGGCGTTGCCCACTGAGTCCACGCTGACCATCAATCATCCGTTCACATTAGTTCACTTCCTGCACACTAGGGGCAATTTACAGAGGCCAATTAAATTACAAATCTGCACGTTTTGGGGATATGGAAGGAAACCAGAGCACCCAGAGGAAACCCACACGGTCACGGGGAGAACGTAGAAACTCTACACAGATAGCACTAAAGGTCAGGATTGAAACCGGGTCTCTGGTGCTGTAAAGCTCTGCCAGGAGCGCCACTGTGCCCAATGGGTCAATGATACTTTTATTGTCACAGGTGTGAAGTGCAAATGCACAGTGAAATTATTTTCTTACAAACAGTTCATAGAGTGTTGCTGTACCTAAGCACATCCCCGGTTAACAAATTCTACAGCAATAGTCTACTCATCCTGCATGCAAGAGGCTCCATGTTTTAGCACCTTTTTCAGAGTCCAGTTCATTCAAGGTATTATGAGCGGTGCCCATTCCAGGCGAACCCCAGGCTGCTGTGGGCCTCCGGCCATCGCCTTCTTTCGGATGTGTGGAATGACCTGCGAACTGACACTCCTCACCACATCTGTCCACACTTGTTGTCCGGGAGGGTGCGTCCCGCAGCAGACCTTGACGACGCGGTAGGCAAGGCATCGGTACCCTCTCTCCTCTCCTAGAGCCTCATGCACCTCCCGTCAAGTCCATCGTGGCCGGCTCCATCGTCCCGATCTCTGGTCTTTAGGGGGCGAGCAGGAGCCGGCTCAGCGGGCTCCCCCTTCCAGGCCGCAGTCTGACGAGTTTAGCGTTCGGCCGCTTGAGACCGGCTCGACGGCTACCCACTATATAGGAAGGATGATTAAGCTGGAGAGGGTGAAGAAAAGATTCACAAAGATGCTGCTGGAACTTGGAGGGTGGGGGGGGGGGGGGGGGGAGGATTGAAGCAGGGAAGGCTGATGGGTGATCTTCTCAAGGTTTATTAAATCATGAAGGGCTTTTTTTCCCCGGAGCTAAGGTCTAAAACTAGTGGGCAGAGGCTTAAAATGTGAGGGAAAGAGAATCCGAGGGCACTTTTTTCACATGTTGTCTATATGGATCATGCTGCCAGAGAAAGTGGTAGATCAGGGTGCAATGACAACTGCATGCCTTCATTGGTTGGAAGACTCTCGAGTATAAGAGTCAGCAAGTCATTTTGGTTCTTTATAAGGCTTCACTTAAGCTGTATTTGGAATATTAGATACATCATGTTTGGCATGGACTTTGTGGGCCAAAGGGCCCACAAAATACTGTTCTATGTATGAGGTTTAAAAAAAAATATTTGGACAGATACATAGATAGGAATGTTTTTAAGGAAATGCCTCCTATTCTCTACCAAGTTGCCCTCTTTGCCGTCATGTATTTATAAAATGTCCTTAATTTTATCTGTCATCGCTATCACCTGCCCTCCTGATTTCCTTTATAAGTATACTCCTTAGACCCTCTAAACACCTGCAGAGATACACTTGATCCCAACTGCCTAGGCCTGGCCCATGCCACCTTTTTCCTGACCATAGCCTTAATTTTTTGCGTAATCCAGGCTTCCTTACTCCCAGCTGCCTTGCCCTTCACTCAAAGAGGAACACGCAAGTTCAAGTATGTCTTGAACTCTAACTATGAGTCGTTTAGAAGCATACAACATTCTAAACTAACAGCGCCCCTTTGCCCATAAACATCCTACTCCAATCAAATTTAGTAGGTTCTTGTCTAATGTTATCAAAGTACACTTGTGTCAATTCAGAGCTTTAACTTGTGGACCTGTCCTGTACTTCCTCAGTTCATAAGTGCTAGGAGCAGAATTAGGCCATTTGGTCCATCGAGTTTACGCTGCCATTCAATCATGGCTGACCTATATTTCCCTTTCAACCCCATTCTTCTGTCTTGTCCCCGTAACCCCTGACACTCTTACCAATCAACAATCTGTCAATCTCCGCCTTAAAAATATACATTGACTTGGCCTCCACAGCCACCTGTGGCAATGAATTCCACAGATTCACCACCCTCTGACTAAAGAAATTCCTTCTCATCTCCTGTCTAATGATACGTCCTTTTATTCTGTGGCTATGGCCCATGGTCCTAGACTCTCCCACTAATGGAAACATCCACTCCACACCCACTATGTCCAGGCCTTTCACTATTTGGTAAATTTCAATGAGGTCTCCCCTCATCCTTCTAAACTCGAGCTAGAATTACCTATTTTGCTTGTATTTTATATATTCAATTGTTGCCTTTTGGGAGCAGTGACAAATTTAGTGTCTATAGCGTCATATATTTGGGCGTAATTTGTCTTTCAAGGATTCCTGGATACTGCTGAAGAAATCAAAAATCAAGAATTGGAACGAAAATCTCAACTTGAGGGTAGCATTGTCGCTATTCTGGAACATACAACTAGAGTAAGTGCAATCACAAACATGAATCCAGACATTTTTTCTGCTGTGAGAGAAAATCTGATGAAAATTGTGTAGATGGTGAACAGGAAGGAAGAGAGAGAGAGCGAGAGAGGACCATCCCCTGTGGAGCCCCTGTGTTGCTCACCACCATGTCTGAGACAGAGTTCTGTAGCCTGATGTACTGTGGTCGTCCAGTCAGGTAGTTGGTGATCCAAGACACCAATGGAGCATTCACTCGCATCCTCATCAGTTTTCTCCCCAACAGTGTAGGCCGGATAGTGTTAAAAGCACTGGAGAAGTCAAAAAACTTGTCTTTCACAGTGCTTCCTGGCTTTTCCAGATGAGCATAGGAACAATGGAGCAGATGGATGATGGCGTCCTCAACCCCCACCTTTTTTTGGTAGGGGCTCCAGGTAGGGTTTAACCAGGGTTGGCAGGTGAGTGAGCACCAGCCTCTCCAGGGACTTCATGATGTGTGAGGTCAATGCCACAGGTCTGTCACCATTGGAGGAGCTGGGATGTGTCCTACATAGAGACATATAAACATAAAAAATAGGTGCAGGAGGAGGCAATTCGTTCCCTTGAGCAAGCACCGTCATTCATTGTGATCATGGCTGATCGTCCGCTATCAATAACCCGTGCCTGCTTTCTCCTCATATCGCTTGACTCCACTAGCCCCTAGAGCTCTATCCAACTCTCTCTTAAATCCATCCAGTGATTTGGCCTCCACTGCCCTCTGTGGCAGGGAATTCCATAAATTTACAACTCTCTGGGTAAAATTTTTTTTTCTCACCTCAGTCTTAAATGACCTCCCCTTTATTCTAAGACTGTGCCCCCTGGTTCTGGACTCGCCCAACATTGGGAGCATTTTTCCTGCATCTAGCTTGTCCAGTCCTTTTATAATGTTATATGTCAACACCCAACCCCCAATACCATGTGCTCTAACTTTAGTCACCAGTCTCCCATGCGGGACCTTATCAAAGGCTTTCTGAAAGTCTAGATAATCAACATCCACTGGCACCCCTTCATCCATTTTACTTGTCACATCCTCAAAAAATTCCAGAAGATTAGTCAAGCATGATTTCCCTTTCATAAATCCATGTTGACTTGGACTAATCATTTTACTGCTATCCAAATGTTCCATTATTACCTCTTTAATAATTGACTCCAGCATCTTTCCCACCAATGGTCAGGCTAACTAGTCTGTAATTCCCCGTTTTCTCTTTCGCTCCTTTCTTGAAAAGTGGGATAACATTAGCTATCCTCCAATCCACAGGAACTGATCCTGAATCTATTGAACATTGGAAAATGATCACAAATGCGTCCACTATTTCTAGAGCCACCTCCCTGAGGACCCTGGGATGCAGACCATCATGCCCAGGGGATTTATCATCCTTCAGTCCCATTAGCCCACTCAATACTATTTCTCATCTAATGAACATTTCTTTCAGTTCCTCTACCCCGTTAGATCCTCTGTCCTCCAGTACATCTGGGAGATTGTTTGTGTCCTCCTTAGTGAAGACAGATCCGAAGTACCTATTCAACTCTTCTGCCATTTCCTTGTTGCCCATAATAATTTCACCCGTGTCTGCCTTCAAGGGACCCACATTTGACTTTGCTACTCTTTTTCCCTTAACATATCTAAAGAAGCTTTTACTGTCCTTCTTTATATTCCTGGCCAGCTTCCCCTCGTACTTCATCTTTTCAGCCGTATTGCCCGTTTTTTTCCTTCTGTTGTCCTATAAAGGTTTCCCAATCCTCTGGCTTCCGGCTACTCTTTGCTGTGTTATACATCTTTTGTTTTAGTTTTATTCTATCCCTAACTTCTCTTGTCAGCCACGGTTGCCTCCTACTCCCCTTAGAATCCTTCTTCCTTTTTGAAATGAAATGATCCTGCGTCTTCTGGATTATGCCCAGAAATTCCTACTGTTTCACCGTCATTCCTGCTAGGATCCCTTTCCAGTCTACTTTGGCCAGCTCCCCTCTCATGCCTTCATAGTCCCCTTTGTTCATCTGCAACACTGCCACTTCTGATTTAACATTCTCCTTCTCAAATTGCAGATTAAAACTAATCATATTATGATCACTACCTCCAAGCGGTTCCCTTACCTCCTGTTCTCTTATCATATCTGGTTCATTGGACAACACTAAATCCAGAATTACCTTTTCTCTGGTCGGCTCCATTACAAGCTGCACTAAGAATCCATCTCGGAGGCATTCTACAAACTCTCTTTCTTGGGGTCCTGAACCAACCTAATTTTCCCCAGTTTACCTGCATATTGAAATCCCCCATCACCACAGTGGCATTACCTTTGTTACATGCCAGTTTTAACTCCTGCTGCAACTTACACCCTACATCCGGGCTACTAAATAGTCTGTAAATAACACCAATTAGTGTCTTCTTGCCTTTACAATTCCTCATTTCAATGGTACAGGAACCAGGCAGGATGTCTTCCACATCACAGGAACCCTCTCCAGGTTCAGGCTCAGGTTGAAGATATGCTGGAGTACTCCGCATAACTGGCTGGCACACAACTTGAGTACCCTTGGGCTGACACCATCAGGACCCGTGGCTTTGCCTGGGCAGAGTCTGCTCGGCTCTTTCCTCGCCTGCTCAGCCTTGATGGTCAGGCATGACAAAGAAAGGGCAGAGGAAGTGGATCAGGTGGATTGAGGGGGAGAGACTGTCGGGGAACAGGAGTGAGAGGGTGGGCAGAGGCCCCTCCATCAAATCTGTTAAAAAAAAAACATGTTTAACTTGTTGGCCCAGTCCAGATTGCTTTCCCTCCCCAGGCCACTGTAATGCTCTTCATACTGCACAACACATCCCTCATGTTCTGCTGATGTTTCAGCTCCGGCTTAGTTGACAGTCAGGTTGCATGCCCGACTCCCCTTGTTCATTTGTTAAGTTGATATCTAAGTGGAGATTAGGTGATTTGCCAACAGTAGAATGCCACCCTGTAGCTGACACATTACCCATCATTTTTATGTTTGATTTACAGTGCTGAATGATTAATTTCTAAATTAAATCGTCATAATTGTCATCTGTAACCTCAGCAATGTTAAAATTCATCAATCAAGGCCACAAACTCTGAAATTCCTTCTCAACCACTTTGCTTCACTACCTTTCTCCCCTCTATTAAAATTCCCTTTGAAATATGAACGTTTGCTAAGCTTTTGGTCAATATCTTAATATCAAGATTTTAAATCTCTTGAATGATTTACCACCAGGGCAACGTTACAAAAAAACATAACGACTTCTAAGTTATGATACATAGAACATCCTCAGAGGTTCCATTTCCTATCCCGGTATTTCCTTTTCCTGCATTACCAATCAAGATGACATGGCTTTCCGAGCAGTATATTTTTTTTAAAAAACATTCATTGTGGTTCGATAATGCCAGATTTTTTTAATTGACTGAAGTATTCCATCTTCGCCATTATGCTGGGTGATTTGCTGGCTATTTTTGCTGGCATTATGCTGGCTATTTTTGTGAGAAGAATGAAACTTATTAAATGTTAGAGAGTCATAATGTCATACAGTCTGGAAACGGGCCCTTCAGCCCAACTTGCCCACAGCGCCCAACATGTCCCAGCTACACTGGTCCCGCCTGCCTGCGTTTGCCTCGTATTCCTCTAAACCTGTCCTATCCATGTACTTGTCTAATTGTTTCTGAAACGTTGTAATAGTCCCTACAGCTCCTCCGGTAGCTCGTTCCATACATGTTATAATTATACTGTATCTGGGTTTTTTTGTGCTTGCATAAAATAGAAAAGTTAACAAAGTAAGTCCATGAAAGAGCAAAAAAAATAGATAATATATTAATTCAAAATTTCCACCCCTCGCAAAATCAGTTTCTTTCCTGCCACCTTTCTCAGGTGATTTTTAATTGAGGCTGTTCTTCCTTATTGTATCAAGAATGTCATTGTTGTTTACAACATTTAGTAAATTGTGTAGATGACGGGTCAGTTAGCAAAGGTTAATGTATATCCTGGAATTACATTGCAGAATATGAACCGGATGAGACAGATTTCCTCAATAACTGCACACGAACTTAAATCCATGCAGGAAGACCTGACTTTCAAGGAAACTGAAATGCAGAAATCGCAGACAACTGCCAAGGGTTTGACTGATGGTAAGGAATATTAAAACACGGTGTCCTCTTCCATATGCTCTAGGGAAAAAAAATTGCAGGACCTCTTACACTGGACACTTGTATATCAGGCATTTAGGACTGAAATTAGAATTTTCTTTATTCAACAAGCTTATATATTTGGGTAATTCTGTACCTTAAAGGACTCAGTCATTCAATGTATTCAAGATTGAGCCTAATGGATTTTCAGCACTACAAGAACCTGGGAGAGAGAAAGTGAATGAGGCACAAACTGGTGGAGCAAGTCTAACAGCTTTGTGGGCTACCCCTAACAATATCGATTAAATATTTCAATATGGTTACGCTTCAAGTCAAGTCGAGTTTATTGTCATCTCACTATGTACCTCACTATGGTGAGGTACAGATAGAATGACAATCTTACTTGCAGTAGCATCACAGACACATAGATTCAGGCAAACACACAGAAAAATATGTATAAATGACATAAAATCCTGGTAGATAGTAAAACTTTAAAACAAAACACATACCAGACCATGATACAACTATTAAGAATACTTTCAACTGTAAAGGTTTATTGTTCTGAGTATTCTGTAATATGCCAAATGTCTTTAAAATTTTAAGAAAGTGGATACTGGCATGCCTACTTCATGAATACATGGCCAGGTCATTTGAGATGTTAACACTAGAAATGTGAACTTTTAAATCTCTTCACCACCAACCCATGGATTATGGCATTATTCCTTTCCCTTTCTGAAATCAACAATTTGTTCCTTAGTCTTGTTAACAGTGAGCAGGACGTTTTTGTTGTGACATGAGTCGCAACTTAAACACAGGGTAGTGATCTTTGGATTACTACCAGTGCCACATACTAATGAGGGTAGGAACAGGAAGAAAGGGCAGATGGATGTGTGGCTGAGGAGTTGGTACAGGGGGCACGGATTCTGATTACTGGACCATTGAGATCTCTTCTGGGCAAGAGGGATGGATTGAACCTTAACTGTAGGGGTATCAGTAGTGCTACACAGGTAGGTTTAAACTAGATTGGCAGGAGGATGGGATTCTCTGCAGGACCGAGGCTGGTGAGAAGCTGGAAATCTGGGTGGATGGCAATGAAAGAAAATTCAATGGACAGAATAGGCATAAGAAAGGCAGGGAGCATGGAAGGACTCCTCAGTTGAATTGCACTTACTTTAATGTGAGAGGCCTGACGAGTAAGACAGATGAACTCAGGGTGTGGATAGGTACGTGCGACTGGGACATAGTCATTACAGAAAACCGGTTAAGAGAGGATCAGGGCTGGCAGCTTAATGTTCCAGGGTACAGATGCTTCAGGAGAGATAGTGGTGTGGTAAAAGAGGAGGGGATGTCGTTTTCGATAGCGGTGGCATTACTGATGGGGCGAAAGGGGTGGAGCTGAGAAAGGGTTGATCACCTTGTTGGGAGCGTACTACATGTCCAAAATAGTCAACAGGAATTAGAAAAGTAAATGTGCCAGGAGTTAGAAGGTAGCTGCAGGGCTAATAAAGTTGTCATAGTGGGGGATTTTAACTCTTCCAATATTTACTGGGACGGTCATAGTACAAAAGATTTAGACAGGGCAGAATTTCTCAAATGTGTGCAGGAAGGTTTCCTCAGGCAATATATAGAGGGCCATACACATGAGAGGGGAAAGCTAAATCTAGTCTTAGGAAAATTAGAAGGGCAAGAAGATGGTGTTTGTGGATGAGCCTTTTGGGACCAGCAACCAGCAATGTTTCAGATTAAGTTTAAGATTGGTTTAAGATTAAGACAGGGTGGGCCCACAAGTACAAATTCTAAATTGGAGCAACTTTGGGGCAAGGCCAACTGTAAATGTATTGGAACTCACTCATGTTGATGGGAGCAGGTTGTTTGAAGGAATTTGAACGTCTGGAAAGAAGGATGTTTTCAAAAGTGTGCTGACACGGGTACAGAACATGTTGATAATGTTAAGGATAATCCCAAGGGATTTTATAACTTTAAGGGAAAAGTGTAATCAAAGAGAGAATTGGCCCCCTCAAGGAATAAAAGCTGCCAACTCTGCGTGGAGCCACAGGAGATGGGCAAGATCCTCAATGAGTATTTCTCCTCTGTTTTTACCATGGTGAAAACTGGGGAACTTGGGCATTCAATGGAAATGTCTTGAGGGCAGTTGTATTGCAGTTGTGTAGTCAGAATTACATTTGAGGAAGTGCTAACACTTATGGAGGTAGACAAATCTCCTGGGCCTATTCGGATACATCTGTGGGAAGCTAGAGGTTGAGGTGGTCTGGCTGAGATGTATGAATCATTAAATATGGGTGATGTGCCGGAAGACTGGAGGGTGGCAAATGTTGGGGCTCTCTTTCAGAAGGACTGCAAGGAAAAGCCTGGGAACTACAGGCCAGTGAGTCTAGCATCTGTAGTCCGAAAGGTACTCGAGAGTATTGTGAGGGATGGGATTTACATGCATTTAAATGGACAAGGGCTGATTAGGAATAACCAGTGCTATTATGAGAAGATGTGACTGGTGGTGGGATCATGTTGAAGGTGACAGGAATGTCAGAAATTGATGTGCTGGAAGCAGAGGCTGGTGTGGTGAGAGGTAAGCACCAGGGGAACACCATCCTTATTCTGTCTGGAGTGAGGGGGAGCGAGAGCAGAATTATGGGACACAGAGGCGATACAGGTGAGGGATCCATCTACATTACGGAGGGAAACAAATTGCTAAAGAATAAGAACATCTCGGGTGTCCTAGAATGAAAAGCCTCACCTTGGAAGACGGTGAAATTTAGAGTAGGTAATGGTGTCCTTGCAAGAGGCAGGGTGGGAGGAGGTTTAGATCAGATAACTGGAAGTCAGTGGTTTTATTGTGAAAGTCAATTGATAGTCATTCCACTGTGATGGAGACAAAGGGGAAAGAGTTGTCAGAGATAGTCCAAGTGAACATGAGGGCAGTTAGTGGTAAAGTTAATTAAATCAACGAGTTCTTTAGCGGTGCAGGAGGCAGCCCATATGTAGTCATTGATAAAGCAGAAAAAGTGTTGGGGGATAATGCCAGTGTATGTTTGGAACAAGCACTTCCAAGACAGGGGTTCTCGTGCACCTCCTCTAACAGCTGACTTGTTCCAGCACTTTGTGTCTTTTATTGTAAACGAGCATCTGCAGTTGCTTGTGTTCACATTCTGTGTCAACAGATGCATGTTTAGCTGATTTTAATTCACTTTATAATGATGATTATTTCAATTATTTATATTTTAAATTACTTACTTTATGTTGCAATCACTATCTACCTCATTGGAGACCGTCAGACTATCTTTGATCGGACTTTATTGGCTTTATCTTGCACTAAATGTTATTCCCTTATCATGAATCTGTACATTGTAAATGGCTGGATTTTAATCATGTATTGTCTTACCGCTGACTTGTTAGCACGTAACAAAAGCTTTTCACTGTACCTCGGTACGTGATAAAAACTAAACTGATCTGAAAAAAATATTGAGATCAAAGTAAAATAATGTTTTCTGACCAAATCTAGACTAATGATCTGAAATGTACTTCCTGAGGTAACACATTTTTTTAAAAATCAGTGTATGTTTGGATCAGTGTATATTTGATCATTGGTGGGAAGGATAGTACTCCTAAAAAGCAGAAATGTTTATTGGTGATTCTGACTTTCCAATAAGCAATTTCAAATGAAGAACAAATGTAATAAGGCAAACCACCAGTAACAGATGTTTGATTTACACATGATATTACAATAAAATAATGTTTCCAAGATCTGAGAACCTTTTTTGAAATCTTTTAATTGCATCTGATGTAAGAGCAACCACATGTTTTTGCCATACTAAAGAAATCAATTATTTCACACTGGGTAATGATACTTTCATCACTCTCATTGATTACCCCAAACGTTACAAATGAAAAAATAATTCCGAACCATGGTACAGAAGTAAAACATTTTTACAAAGTGCATTTACAACAAAGTCAATCCAAATCTCAGTTTCAGCTCCACTGTTCTGCCTGATCCTGAGAATGCTAGATTTTTCTTTTACCTAGAAATGATCTATCGCAGCCTTGAATGGATGTTGACATCTATTCCCTGGGGTAGTAATTTTAAATTGTATCAACATTCCTTTGATGTTCTTAACCCATGTGTAATTATTAAAGGTTGCATATTGATCTAGTTTTTCATCTTTTAATAACCAGTAGCTGAGGGGATAGTGTCGTAGACCATAACTTCTCTTTCCTCTCATTCTGCCAACTAGAGAGCCAACGGCTCCAACAAGACCTTCAGAAAGTTGAACAACTTGAGAACAAGATCAATACTGAGCTAGGTTCTTTAAAAGAAAAAATCCAGCAGATAACATTTGCGCTTGAAACCTATAATGACCTGAATGGCCTGAAGACAGCTGGAGAGGAGAAGAAAAAGGTAATAGAACTTGAAAATCATTCACAGTGATATAACTGAATGTTGTTTTGCATTAAGTGTCATGTGTTCCGTGTATGAAATTAGCATTTTTAAAAATATATATTTGAGTAATTTGGATTTAGATGCCTCAATGAGGCAGAATTAACCTCACTAAGGGGGAATATTGGTTGCAAAATTGTATTTCTCTATTCATATTACACATCCATATAAAATTCTCATTTTATGTTTACTGTGAAATGGTGTTTGATAATTGTTTACTGCTTTTGTCTTTTGGAACTCTTGCTTTACTTTCACTTACCACTAACCTTCTTTTCATAACAAATAACGGAGAAATTAAAAGATCTACTTTTATCGATATCATTGTTCAAGCTTTTCTTGGATGTTCCTATCCGATCATTACATATTGTATATTTTCCTACTATCATGCCAATGTTTTATAAATATGTGGGCAACTCAATTTTGTACCTACAGCAAATCCAATTTTTACAGATCTGCTGAAAAATCTAACCGCTTGTTTTCCTGATATGTCATCAACAATTTATATCTTCTTGCATAAACTATGTCTAGATTTTATGAGTTATCCTATTCGCTACTTCACCATGTCAATGTAGAGTTTCTGGTGCTCCTATAGGAAAAGAAAACACACCTTGTTGGCAAACTTAAGATTGATAATTTTTGTTTATTTATTCTTTCATTCTTCCTATCAGGTAGTGAGACAACTATCCAACTTGATATTTTAAGAGTCCTTTCCAAACTTGATAGTTTAAGAATATATGTGCATAACAAATAAGTTCAAGTTACATTTATTGTCACATGCACCAATTGGTACAGTGAGATTTGAATTACCATACAGCCATACGTATAAAAAGAACACAATACACGATAGGGTTTACCATGAACATCCCGCACACAGCGGGATCAAAGTTTTCCACTGTGAGGGAGGGCAATAAAGTTCAGTCATCTTCCTCTTTGTTCACCCGTGGTTGGGACCTTTGAGCCCTCAGCAATCGCCGCGGCCCGATGTTCAGGCCCTCTCACTGGGCCGATCGGAGCTCCAGCGTCGGAACAGAAGAACACATTCAGCGGCTTGGAGTTTCCGAATCGGCCACTTCTTACCAGAGACCGTGGCTTCCAAAGTCCACAGGTCGAGCTGGGCGGAGATTCAACACTGGCGACCCCCGGCAAAAGATCCCAGGACTCCGCGATGTTGGAGTCAGCACCGCTTGTGGCTGGAAGCTCCGCAAACCACAGCTCCACGGTGTTAAAGTCAGCATGCCCAACACTCCGGAGTTCCAATCCCCGGTAAGGCATCGCCCGCTCCACGATGGGATTCAGTGCTGCGCCGCTGCTGAAGCTCTGGCCAGTCTCTGGCAGGAAAGGCCGTGCCAATTCAGATGGTAGGCCACGAGGTGGGGGGGAGAGATGTGACTTGGTGAAAAGACACATCTCCGACCAGGAAGTGACTGGGAAACAGTTTCCCCCTTTTCCTCCCCACCTCCCCCCACATAAAAAAGAAACCTTTAAAAACATACATTTAGACACACTAAAAATAACAAAAATGGTGAAAGGACAGACTGCTGCTGGCGAGGCTGCTACACTCGATGGCGCCGCCCGATAGAAGCAGATGTTGCAATCTGGAGTAAAAATGAGCTGTTGGATGAGGCAGCACCAGGACGTGCAACAGAGAAATTGCGGCTCGGGTTAAGAAAACAGAAGCATGGAGCAGGTATAGGCAGCTGGGATCAAGTGTATCCCAGGAGAAGTTTTGGGAACTGAGGGATATGCTAAAGAAGGAAATCAGGAGTGCAAAAAGGGGCCAGGAGATAGCTCTGGCAGATAATAATGAGGATAATTCCAAAAGATTTTACGTACTTTAGGGGGAAAAGGGTAACCAGAGAGAGAATGGGGGCCCCCCAGATATCAATGTGGTCACCTGTATGGAGCCACAGGGCCTCGGTAATGTCCTCAATGAGCATGTCTCCTTTGTGTTTACCGTGGAGAAAGACTTGTGGAACTTGGGGCAGTTAATGGAGGTGTCTTGAAGGCAGTCAGTATTATTGTCAAGGAGGTACTGCAGATCCTACACGTGTATGAATGTAGACAGATTTCCTGGGCCTGATGAGATTTATGTCATCATTAAATATGGGTGAGGTGCCAGTAGGCTGGAGGGTGGTAAATGTTGTGCCTCAGCACAATTTTGGACGTGAGAGATCATGTCTTATGAATCTGTTTTTTTAGGATGTAAGCATAAATGTTGATAAGGAAAGAGCTGTAGATGTGTGTATGAATTTCAGTAAGGTATTTGTCAAGGTTCTGCCTGGTAGGATTCTCTGGAAGGTTAGAATGGGATCCAAGAAGAACTAGCCAACTGGATAGAAAATTGGCTCCATGGAAACTCCCAGTTGCTAAATACTTTAACTCTCCCCACCATTCCCATACTGACCTTTCAGTCCTGTGCATTCTCCACAGTGAGAGGCCAGTCTGTGAGGCCTAAAGCATATTTCGCTTGGGCGGCTTATAACCCAGTATTATGAACATTGATTTCTCTAACTTCAAGTAACTCTTGCTTTCCCTCTCTCTCCATCTCTCCCCCACCCTATTTCTCCACCGTTTCACTATCCTCCTGATTAATTTTACTGTTTGTGCAACTCATTGTCACCTTCCCCTCGGCCATCAATGAACCATTCTACATTTCTTTGATCACAGTCTGCTTTGATCTGTCATTTTCATACCTTACCTTTCCATGTCTCTGATTTCCCTCTCCCCTGACTCTCAGTCTGAAGAAGGGTCTTGACCTGAAACATCACCCATTCCATCTCTCCAGAGATGCTGCCTGTCCTGCTGAGTTACTCCAGTGTTTTGTGTCTATCTTCAGTATGCCAACATCTACAGTTCCTTCCTACACAGCAGATAGATTTCCTTGCAGTATTTGAACCTTGTTTATCTCCAACAGGAATACGCATGGATCATATACTACAGGGAAATGTGAGGTAGTGATGAATTATAGTGAAAGTATAAAACCCACGTGTAACCATTGCAATGCAAATTCTGCAAATTGCTGGAGATTTCTTGAGTGGAGTTTAATCAAACTCTTACTCTAAGTGTTTCCACAGAGTATTATGAAAATGTCTGAAGAACATGACTTCTTCGAAAGACTCACCACTGCTGTATGAGAGTTTCTTTGTGTGTTAACTAATCTGAGCCATAATTTAAAGGCTGATCAGTCCCCATGTGAAAGTCAGAATCATGGCTCAGGTCATGCATACTGATCCCTCCAACAGCCTCGTATACTCCAGGGAATAAAGTCCCAGCCTATCCACTCTTTCCTCATAACTCAAGTCATACAATTCCAGTACCATCATTGTGTGTCTTTTCTGCACCCATTCCAGGCTAATAGCATATTTATTGTAGCGGGCAACCAGACTGCACATACAATTGTAAGTGTGATCTCATCAACAGTTGTAACATGATGCCTCAATTTCTTGAGTACCAATGAAAGCAAGCATGCCAAACACTTTCTTCATTACCTTGTCTACTGTGTCACTGCTTTCAAGGACCTATATATGTACCGCTTGGTCTTTCTCCTTCTCCAAATACCTGTTATTAACTTTGTACGGTCATAAGATCATAACTGATAGGAGCAGAATTAGGCCATTTGGCCCATCAAGTCTACTGATCAACCATGGCTGATCTATCTCTCCTTCCTAACCCCATTCTCCTGCCTTCTCCCCATTACCCCTGACACCCATACAAATCAAGAATCTTTCTATCTCTGCCTTAAAGATATCTATTGACGGCGTCCACATCCTTCTGTGGCAAAGAGTTCCACAGATTCACCACCCTCTGCCCATAGAAATTCCTCCTCATCTCTTTCCTAAAGGAACATCCTTTAATTCTGTGGCTATGACCTGTTTTACCTTTCTAAAATGCAACACTTTAATTTTTAATTTTGTAATTTAGAGAAACAGTGCAGAACCAGTGTGGAAACAGGCCCTTCAGCCCACCTGAGTCCACACCGACCAGCAATCCCCGCTCACTAACACTATCCTACGCACACTAGGGACAATTTACAATTTTACTAAGCCAATTAACCTACACACCTGTACGACTTTGGAGTGTGGGAGGAAGCCAAATATCTCGGAGAAAACCCACACAGGTCACAGGGGGAGAAAGTACAAACTCCGTATAGACAGCGCCCGTAGTCAGGATCGAACCCTTGTGTCTGGCGCTATAAAGCAGCAGCTCACCTGCTGCTCCACCGTGCCGCCTTTCACTTGTCTAAATTAAATTCCATACACCATTCTCTGCCCCACTTTCCTGGTTCATCTCGATCCTAATGTATCTTACATAACCTTCCGCCCTGTGTGTGCCTGGTAATTTCCATGTTATGCTTTTGTTTTGTAACTCTGCACTTGAACATTTTGTAGATTTGCCTGAAAAAGTAAACAATTTTCATTCCACCTGATTTTCAGAAACTCCAGGAGGCGAAAGTGAGACTGATAAAACGAAGAAACACATTTAAGAAGATGATGCAACAGGTCTCAAAGGAATACGATATTCTGAAGATGCAGTTACAGGAAAATGAAACCCATTCACAGGTTACTGCTTCACAGCATAACACTTACATAGTAGAGTCATACAGCGCGGAAACTGGCCCTTCGGCCCAACTTGCCAACACCGATCAACATGTCCCATCTACACTAGTCCCAGCTGTCTGTGTTTGGCGCATATCCCACTAAAGCTATCTTATCCGTATACCTCTCTTAATGCTTCCTAAATGTTGCGATTGTACCTGCCTCAACTACCTCTCCCAGCAGTTCCTATTATACACACACCACCCTTTCTGTGAAAAAGTTATCCATCAGGTTCATATTAAATCTTTCCCCCCTCACTGTAAACCTATGGTTCTCAATTCACCTACTCTGGGCAAGAGACTGATTTTACTTGAATTATTCCTCTCATAACTTTGTATACTTCATCCTCCTCCCTATAGCCCAGGCTCTTGAGTCCTGGCAACATCCTTGTAATTATCTTCTGCACCATTTCCAGCTTGACAATATCTTTCCTATAACATGGTGCCCAAAACTGAACACAATATTCTAAATGTGGCCTCACCAACATCTTATACAACTGCAAATTGACATCCCACCTTCTGTACTCAATACTCTGACTGATAAAGGCCAATGTGCCAAAAGGCTTTTTGACCACACTATCTACGTTTGATGCTAATTTCAAGGAACTATCTACCTGCACTCATAGATCTCTCTGGTCTACAACGCTACCTGGAGCCCTACCATTCACTACATAGGTCCTGGCCATGTTAAACTTCACAAAATGCAACACGTCACATTTCTCTTTATCAAATTCCATCAACCATTCTTCAGCCCACCTACCCAACCGATGTAGATTCTGCTGCATTTTTTGACAGCCACCTTCACTATCTACAATTCCACCTACATTTGTGTCATTTGAAAACTTGCTAATCATGCCTTGCTCAGTCTCATCCAAATCATTGATATAGATGAGAAACAGCATGGGTCCAGCACCGAATCCTGACATACATCTTTAGTCGTAGGCCTCCAGTCTGAAAAGCAACCTTCCACCATCACTCTCTGCTTCCTTCCATGAAGCTAATTTTCTATTCATTCAGCTATCCTTGGATGCAGAACCTTGTCATATGCCTTGCTCAAATCCATATATATATAATATCTACATGCCTTGACAGTCAGGCCTCTTACGTTAAAATAAGTGTAATTTAAACAAATATTCCTTCCTCGCTCCCCCAGTTTCTCCTGACTATTCTGTCCTCTAAACTTTCACTCATCACCCTCCATACCAACTTCTTTTAGTTTAGTTTAGTTTGGAGATACAGCGAGGAAACAGTCTTCGGTCCACCGCACCGACCAGCGAACCCCGCATAGTAACTCTATCCTACACCCACTAGGGACAATTTTTACATTTACCAAGCCAATTAACCTACAAACCTGTACGTCTTTGGGGTGTGAGAGGAAACCGAAGTTCTCGGAGAAAACCCACACAGGTCTCAGGGAGAACATACAAACTCCGTACAGACAGCACCCGTAGTCGGGATCGAACCTGGGTCTCCCGCACTGCATTCGCTCTAAGGCAGCAACTACTGATGCGCCGCCATTCTAACCTTTCATCTTCCTCGGTCCTGTATAAGATCTGATCCCCCCCCCCCCTCCTCTCAGTCTTCTAAATTCCAGTAAATGGAAGCCCAATCGACCCATTCTTCCATCATATGTCAGTCCTGCCATCCCAGGAATTAATCTGGTGAACCTACGCTTCACTCCCTAAGTGTAAAGTGTATAAGTAATAGCAAGAATCTCCTTTCTCAAATTAGGAGACCAAAACTGCACACATTACTCCAGGTGTGGTCTCACGAGGGCACATGCAGTGTTCAGGAGCCTGATGGTTGTTCAGACGAAACTATTCTTGAACCTGGTAGTCACGGTTTTCAGTTCCTATACCTTCTTCCTGATCATGGGAGTGAAACAAGAGCTTAGCCAGAGTGATGTGGGGATTGGAATGGAGGTTTCCTTGAAGCAAAAGGGAACAGTAGACTCTTGAATTGAGAGGCTGAATACATTAATGAAGACTGTTGCTGTTTTGCTGGGACATCTTGGCTGGTGTGGGCAAGTTGGGTCCATGTTGTATCATACTATAACTCTTATGACTCAGAGTAAAGTAGCATGGAATACAGCCACTTTCAGCCCAATGCATCCACGGTGACAAAGATGTTTATCTCAAATAATCCCTTTTGCCTGTATTTTGCCCATATCCCTTGAACCTTATAGAGTAATTTAGTATTACAGCACAGAAATAGGCCCTTAGGACAAACACAGATATTCAGTGATCGACTTAAAACAGGAATAGAGGAGCAGGATTTTTAAAAGTCAGCACCTATTTAACTTTTGCGTCGATACCTGTCTCATAAAAACATAGAAACAAAGAAAGTAGGTGCAGGAGTAGGCCATTCGGCCCTTCGAGCCTGCACCGCCATTCAATATGATCATGGCTGATCATGCAACTCAGTATCCCGTACCTTCCTTCTCTCCATACCCCCTGATCCCCTTAGCCACAAGGGCCACATCTAACTCCCTCTTAAATATAGCCAATGAACTGGCCTCAACTACCTTCTGTGGCAGAGAATTCCAGAGATTCACCACTCTCTGTGTGAAAAATGTTTTTGTCATCTCGGTCCTAAAAGACTCCCCCCTTATCCTTAAACTGTGACCCCTGGTTCTGGACTTCCCCAACATCGGGAACAATCTTCCTGCATCTACCCTGTCCAACCCCTTAAGAATTTTGTACGTTTCTATAAGATTCCCCCTCAATCTTCTAAATTCTAGCGAGTGCAAGCTGAGTCTATCCAGCCTTTCTTCATATGAAAGTCCTGTCATCCCAGGAATCAGTCTGGTGAACCTTCTCTGTACTCCCTCTATGGCAAGAATGTCTTTCCTCAGATTAGGAGACTAAAACTGTACGCAATACTCCAGGACTGATCTCACCAAGACCCTGTACAACTGCAGTAGAACCTCCCTACTCCTATACTCAATTCCTTTTGCTATGAATGCCAACATACCATTCGCTTTCATCACTGCCTGCTGCACCCACATGCCTACTTTCAATGACTGGTGTACCATGACACCCAGGTCTCGTTGCATCTCCCCTTTTCCTAATCGGCCACCATTCAGAGAATAGTCTACTTTCCTGTTTTTGCCACTAAAGTAGATAACCTCACATTTATCCACTTTATACTGCATCTGCCATGCATTTGCCCACTCACCCAACCTATCCAAGTCACCTTGCAGACTCCTAGCATCCTCCTCACAACTAACACTGCCCCCCAGCTTCGTGTCATCCGCAAACTTGGAGATGTTGCATTCAATTCCCTCGTCCAAATCATTAATATATATTGTAAATAGCTGGGGTCCCAGCACCGAGCCTTGCGGTACCCCACTAGTCACTGCTGCCATTCTGAAAAGGACCTGTTTACTCCTACTCTTTGCTTCCTGTCTGCCAGCCAGTTCTCTATCCACATCAATACTGAACCCCCAATACTGTGTGCTTTAAGTTTGCATATTAATCTCTTATGTGGGACCTTGTCGAAAGCCTTCTGAAAGTCCAGATATAACACATCCACTGGTTCTCCCTTATCCACTCTACTAGTTACATCCTCGAAAAATTCTATAAGATTCGTCAGACATGATTTACCTTTCAAAAATCCATGCTGACTTTGTCCAATGATTTCACCACTTTCCAAATGTGCTGCTATCCCATCTTTAATAACTGACTCTAGCAGTTTCCCCACTACCGATGTTAGACTAACTGGTCTGTAATTCCCCGTTTTCTCTCTCCCTCCTTTTTTAAAAAGTGGGGTTACATTAGCTTCCCTCCAAACCTCAGGAACTTCTCCAGAATCTAAAGAGTTTTGAAAAATTATCACTAATGCATCCACTATTTCTGGGGCAACTTCTTTAAATACTCTGGGATGAAGCCTTTCTAGCCCTGGGGATTTATCGGCATTTAATCCATTTAATTTACCTAACACCACTTCCCGGCTAACCTGGATTTCACTCAGTTCCTCCATCTCATTTGACCCCCAGTCCCTTGCTATTTCCGGCAGATTATTTATGTCTTCCTTAGTGAAGACAGAACAAAAGTAGTTATTCAATTGGTCTGCCATGTCCTTGTTTACCCATGATCAATTCACCTGTTTCTGTCTCAACCCATAACGTCTCCCTTTCCTTCTCTCCAGAGATGCTGCTTCTCCCGCTGAGTTACTCCAGCATTATGTGTCTACCAACAAGACAGGACTGTTGGATTAAGTTGTGTTTATTTCAGTACAAGAGATCTGACCAGTCGGGCAGCTGAACTCAGAACATGGACCAGTCTGTGTCACTGGGACGTAATGACTATAACAGAACGTAACTCCAGGCTGTTCTGCTGTCACCCAGGTGCCGGGATTCAGGATGTCTACGAGCATCTGCAGAAAATTCTCAAGGGGGAGAATGAGCAACCAGAGGTTGTTGTGTCCGCTGGCATACATTACATATGTAGGAATAGGGACAAAGTCCTGCAGAGCTAGAACAGGGAAATATTTTGCTAGGCAAATGTTTAAAAAGCAGGACCTGGAGGATCGTAATCTCCGGATTGCTTCTGGAGCCATGTGCTATTGAGGGTACGAGCAGGAAGATAGGTCAGGTGAATTCTTGGCTGAGGAATTGGTGCAGGGATCCATATCTTTGGACCATTGGGATCTCTTGTGGGGCAGAGGTGATCTTTGCAAGAGGAATGAGTTGCACCTGAATTGGAGGGTGACCAACATTGTGGCTGGCAGGTTTGCTCGTGATTCTCAGAAGGTTTTAAACCAGATTGCAGGAGTGCGGTGGGGGATAGGTTGGAATTCAGTATAGAAGGTTATGAAAGCAACTTCATTAGGCAGGGTTGGTAGGAGCACAGCTCTGTGTAGGAAGTGTGTTCCTTCAACCACACCTTGAAAAAATCGAAGATCCCTCCAGTACGTCCTCACTTAGTGCACCTGATTGGTAATGCAACATTTGTGGGCGGCACGGTGGTGCGGCGGTAGAGTTGCTGCCTTACAGCACTTTCAGCTCCAGAGACCTGGGTTGGATCCCGACCACGGGTGCTGTCTGTACGAAGTTTGTACGTTCTCCCCGTGATCGCATGGGTTTTCACTGAGATCTTTTGTTTTCTCCAAAGACGTACAGGTTTGTAGGTTAATTGGATTAGTATAAATGTAAAGTTGTCCGTAATGTGTATAGGATAGTGGTAATGTGCGGGGATCGCTGGTCGGCGAAGACTCAGTGGGCCGAAGGGTGTTGTAATTCTAAACTAAACTAGAAGTCTGACCAGTAGGGTGCTGAACTCAGAACATGGATCGGTATGTGTCACTGGGATGTAATGGCCATTACAAAAACATGGCTAATGGAGGGACAGGATGGGCAGCTTATTGTTCCAGGGTACAAGAGCTACAATTGAGATAGAGGTGGGCTAAAAGATAAGGGGAAGTAGCTTCATTGCTCATGGAGAAAACACATAAAAGATAGATCTGATCCCTTTAAACCTCTTCCTTCTCACCTCAGACCTATGTCCTCTAGTTTTAGATACCACATATGGAACAGACTGGGCATCTACCCTATGTATGCTTTAAATAATTTTATATACCTGTCATGTGACCTCTCAACATCTTTTGTTCCAGGAAAGAGAGTCTAGTTGAGTTTGTGGTCATATGTGCCAGTATGGGGAGGTATACATACAATGAAAAACTTGCTGGAAACCAGATCTTACTTATTTAGACTGAGTTCCTCCCACACTGTTGAGTGCATAGGGCAGCAAGCTTTCGCCATTTTGTTTGGTCATGTGGGACGTCTTCCACCCTCGATAGGTTAGCGTTCTGGGCTTCCAAAATCTTCTGGAATGTTTGCCTCCATGTGAGTTTTGGTCGGCCTCTTTTCCTTCTTCCGTCAGGTTGCCATGTCATTGCTAACTTACGTTCTGGTGACATTCTGAGTACATGTCCTGCAAATTTCATCCTGCGTACGTCTGTTGTGGCTGAGAGGCTTTGTTGCCGTTTCCCTGTAGATCTCCTCGTTTGTGATGTGGTGTCTGCAGCTAGTCTTCAGGATCTTCTAATTTCTGTAGTTTTGGATCTTCTGATCTCTCTCTGTGATTCAGGATCTAATCTTTCTTTGTAATTTAAACCTTCCTATCCAGCCAAAATCCCTGTGAATCTAATCTGCACCCTCTCTATCTTAATCACATCCTTCCTATAGTGTGATAAGCAGAACTGTCCAGAAACGTCATTTTTATTTAGTTTAGAGATACAGCATGGAAACTAAATCTACGCTGAACATCAATCACGCTTCACACTAGTATTATGCTATCCAACTTTATCAACTAATACAACTAACATCTTATAACCTTATAACTGAAGTTATTTTTCAAAAGAAACTATCATAATATCATAATATGTATTCCTGCATTGGTAAGCAGTTTTTAAAAGAGTCACGGAACTACTGATGCTGGAATCCAGAGCAATAAACAAAGTGCTGGAGGAAGTCAGCAGGTTAGGCAACTTCTTTGGATGCAATGGACAGAAGGGGCCTGATTTTTAAATGTCGCCAGTCCGTTTCCCTCCACAGATGCTGCTTGACCCTCTGAGTTCCTCCAGCACTTTGTCTTTTGTTTTAAAAAGAGAACAAAACCCATGTGCATGTATAGGAAACTTTGCAATGGACCAGTTACAATTATGCCATAAACATTTTTTTCTGAAGAATGTATTTCTAAAGAATATAATTTCATGCAGAGCAAATAGAGACAATGCTGTATTAGTTGACATTATGGAGGATTTGTTAGATTCCAGTTAAAATGGACATGTTGAGTGGAGGACCTATTTCCATGATCAATTACTATAATTTTTACTATTGACGCCTACTTCGATAACTCTCAATATTTACTTTTTCAACTGATTACTTTTTTCAGCTGATGAACCTGGAACGCAAATGGCAGCACCATGAACAGAACAATTTTGTCATGAAAGAATGTATCCTTGACCATTTGCTATTTGCAGTAGTAGCGTTTTAGCAATAATGTGTCGTGAGAGCATCAAAACCTTTTACTTTCAAGAATTTTAAATACTAGTTCAGGCCAGGCCATCGGGAAGAATGACCTTACTTTCCCCAAAATTCATATGGTATCTTTTACACGTAGCTGATCTGGCTGGTATAGCCTTAATTTATTATCTCATCTGAAAGACGGCAGCATGTCCTCAGTACTGCTTTGGGGTGTTTACTTGGATTAAATGACCCATAGCCTATTGACCCAAGTAAGACTGCTGTCAGCTGAGCAAAATCTGCCATCTCTCTGACAGATTTTATCTTTGTTATCTTGCAGGACATCTCATGTCTGACAGTCTTATTTTCAATATGCGTGGTGTTTGTCACCAACATCGAACGGATTGCAATAATTATTGATCTATCACCCAAAGGATGGAAAATACACTGCTGTTACCTGCTCAGTACCACATTTCACAGCCACTCTGTATCAGCAAGCAGATACAGAGGAATACCATTTGCGGATCCCCCCCCCCCGAAGTCATGCATCTTCCTGCTTTGCAAATATTGCTACCCCTTCATTGTAGCTGGAACCCTCTCCCAAATGTGTTGTAGCAATGTCTTCACCAGTAGGACTGCAACAGTTGAAGGTGGTGTCTTATTACCATCTTCTCAAGGGGTGTGAGGGATGCAAGATAATTGCTGACCTCAGTGACACCTGTATCCTGAAAAATGATTCAATTGGGAAAAAAATGCACACTGAAAGTTTCCAGAGGAGATAGAAAATGGCAGAAATATCTTGATTGAAAAAAAAATCCAAACTACTGTCCGCACTTGAGGTTGTGCTGATTTGTTCAAATATTACTTTACAGCTCAAAAGAAGGTATAGTTGAGCAAGCACTAAATCCAGAAAGCGTAGATGCAGCACACTGCAACAATGTGAACATTCCTGGAGAATGACCATACTGCTTTTGCAAACTATTTCAGTTTTCCCCATACCCCATGAATATCAAATTTATAAAGAGAAACGTGAAATTTAAAAATAGACAACAGAAATCACAAGGCTCACAACACACACTGTTCCATTGTGCTAATGTTATATATCTAACTGAAAGAGTTACGTTTTTGTTGCATTGATAAATTCAGCATTATCAAAGCTGAATTCATAACAGTTGAGTTCTTTTAAAATGCCAGTCTGTTTTACTGGCTGACCTTTCAATAGCATTTTGGTGGTGATTATTATTTCTGAGACGAGTATTGTTTAATTATATTTACTGTTAGTGTTAAATTCTTATTTCAGTGTTTAGGTTCTTTTTTTAAATCTTGTGATTATGCTACTATATTTACTTATTTTCCACGATTACCATTTTATTTGTTACTTGGATGTTAATATGTTTCTTTTCTGCTTCCTGAGCTCAGAGTTTAAATTGAAAGTAAGTAAAAAAAAAACTTGTTACCATTTTGTTATAAAATATTTTTTTATAAAAACCATTTGGATACCAAATAGGAATCTTGCATGCTGAAGATTTACAAGAGGTTCACAGATTGCTGCTTCATATATTATAAACTGGTTTTATACAAGAAAATTGTCATCCCCATCACCACGCATCCAGCACTGGAAGTGTGGTGATGGGGATGAAGCATTCAAACATTGTCCAAGAAAAGGCATGGATGCTTTCCTGGAAAGCGAGTAGTGAGAAAGGTCAAGAGCTTCCAGCTTGGGTTGGATTTGTCTCAGCAACAGGTGAGGTGCCTTGTGATCAATCATCCCATCACGGTATTTAGTACAGTTCAAGAGTGTTTACGAGCGTCTGAAGAAGCAAGTCATAAGGTTGGCCAAGAAAATGTCATTACAACAATCAACTTGGGTGTCTGCATGAAGGCATATCCTCTTGTGTGGAGTCATCCTGCAAAGTACAAGAAACACATTATGTTGATTGGCACATTTCATGTAATTTGTGCATACTTCAAAATGCTTGGAAAGAAAATGGAAGGATCTGGACTTCAGGATGTCCTCATGGAATCAGGACTCGTGTCTACTGGTTCTATGAAAGGTGTTATGACAGGAAAGAATTACGACAGAAGTCTGCATTACCACAAGACGATGGTGGAGTGCTTGTTGAGGTTCCTTCTTGATGAATTTCTGTCTATGGCTGGAAAAGATGCAGTGCTGTCCGGTATACCAGAGGAATCAAAGGGCATCTTTCAAGAACTAATCTGATCGGCAACAAAGCAGGCACTTGCTGAAGTCATGGCCAATGCAGATCTCAACACATTGATGGAGTCGTATGAGAGCTTCAAAGCTGATGTTCAAAAAGGATCTCGCGGGAAGACTGAACAATTTTGGTTGTCGTACATGGATTCTGTGTGGATTGCTCTCATTGATTAGGTTTGTGAAAGAGAACCACTTTCCGTTGTACTTGCACTGTCATTTTCTTATGCCCGATCTCTTCACCTTTGGTGGTTACAATTACTCCCTCTATCTGACCTACCTTGCTTTGTTCTTGGCAAACATCGAAGAAGCACATTCCGGTGCCCTGGCTTTCCTCGAAAGAGGTGCCATCAGTGTCGCTAGGTCGTTCATACCAGGAATCCGATGTGCTGTTGACAAAACAATTGAGGAGACAATCATGAAACATGGCAAATCTTGAGGTGGTGGTAGTGGTGTGGGCTCTCTGGCATCTTGGAGAATCACTGTGCTTATCAGAGATGGGTTCGAATTTCAACAGAAAGGGCACACGCTCTCTCTGCAACTCTCAGCCTCGCAGCCATGACTTCTGGTTCCAATCGTGGAAGCGGAGTACATTTGCGGAGATCAACAACCAACTGAGATAAGGAAAAGTGAGGCACGTGTAAAGAAAGCCAGCTCTGTAAAAAGCTTCCTGAATCCTTTTGATGTAGATGACAAGACTGGGTTGTATGTACTCTCTTCTGGTGCACGTGTTCCTGCTGAAGTTGAGAAAGTTGTTGTAAAGGTACTTACCACAGGGAAAGAACTGAAAGAGAAGTTCATCAGAGAGCGACTTGAGAAAAAGACAGCATTCTCCAAACCCATCAAGAATCTGAAGCTCAAAATCATGGCAGAAACAAAGAAAAGAGTGAAGCTGAAAAGATCTGAACAAAAGGTTACAGAGTACAAGCGACAAGGAGATATTGCTTTTCAACTGACGGTCAAAGCACAAAGTTCTGGCAGTCAACTCAATCTATGGGAGATTATGAAGTACTCTCTGACCCCTGTACCCTATTCCATTGGTACATCAGACAACTTATTTGCAAAGACTGATAAATCCAAGGGCCTACACTACCTATTGAAAGATGTAGACAACTCACAACTTCCTGCCAGTAACAAGACATTGATAATGGAAGATGGCAATGCTGTATTCTACTATCTCAAAGATATTCTTGTAAACTTCAAAGAGATTGGCATCAAAATCTTCAATTTGTCAACCAATGATATAGTCTTCAATACCGATATGTACAAATCAGATTCATTGAAGTCAAGTGAACGGACACAGCATGGGTGTGCGGAGAAGAGAATAATCAAAGGAGGAAAGACCAAAAAACCAAGAGATTGGAAGCAGTTCTTGACCAATGATGAGAACAAGAAACAGCTCATTAAACTTCTTCTTGATGTGTGGAGGAGCATGACATGTCAAAGAGGCTACATGGAAGGAAGGTGATCTTCATTAACGAAGGAAAGGCTACACTTCTTACTTCTCAGAATGGGAAAGAGACACTGCAGTCTGAGATTCAATCCCTGAAGTCAAACCAAGAAGAAACAGACTCGCGAGTCATCCTGTACTGCAGCTATTGCAAAGAGCAAGGATATGACCACGTACAAGTCAAAAGCCCAGACAGCGATATCTTTTTCATATTGCTTCACTATGCAAACAGCATTCAAGACACCACAGTGTTCTTTGACACAGGGAGAGGCAACAGGCAAACGCTAATAGATGTCACCCATTTTGCAAAGCAGTCCTCCGCAGAATACTGTTCAGCATTACGTGGACTGCATGCGTTCTCAGGCTATGACTCAACAAGTGCCTTCAAAGGAATCAGCAAAGTCAAGCCAATCAAACTGATGCAACAGCGTAACAAATTTGTGAAACCTCTGGCAGAGCTTGGTGATTTTCATAGTTGAAGATGTAATGGTCCTAATTTAGTGGATTTTTTATGTAGCTTTACTAAGAAACAGACTCAATTGCAAGTACCAAAATCTCAGACCCCAAGAAAGAGGGCAATGTGTGAAAAAACACAATTTTGACATCTATTGAAATAAGGGTTAAAAAAATAGTCCGAGTGAGTTTATTTCTTGGGAACATCATTTTTGCGACAGAAGAGATACCAATAAACAAAATGACACCCAAGAAGTAGGATCATAGGGGGTGCACGGTAGGCCCTGCTGGCCCATGGACTATTAGCGGGACGAAAGCTCAAGACTCTTGAGCAGCCTTTCTCTCCCTGAGCACCTGCATAGTAAAAGTGTATCCCAATAGGAAAGGGCAGATTTCCTGTGATCTGTGGGATCTCGGTGCATCCCGCTTGATTGCCGCCACATCCACCATCTTGAACATTCATTGCCTCCACCATCGGCACATTGGCGCAGCGGTAGAGTTGCTACCTTACAACGCCAGAGACCCGGGTTCGAATTTGACTATGGGTGCTATCTGTATGGAAATTGTATGTTATCTCATTCCTGCTTGGTTTTCCTCCGGGATCTCGGGTTTCCTCCCACAACCCAAAAGTGTACAGGTTTGTAGGTTGATAGTAAGATTAAACTAGAACTTTCCAGTTTGAAGTTTGATCTTTATTTTATGAGAAGTTACGATGAGGGATTACGTGAAGAACCCGCCAGCCCGCATGCGCGTCAATCTTCAAAGCAGTGGTGTGAAATCACAGATAACATTTGTTGAACTGAAGATAGTAAGATTCGAGAAACTAGAACTATCAGCTGGCCTTTAGCTTGAGCGTTGGGAGCAGAGGGCATGTAATCCCTCATCGTAAATCCTCATAAAATAAAGATCAAACTTCAAACTGGTAAGTTCTCGTTTAATCTTACTATTTTACTTTGGAGTCACGTGAGTGTGATTTCAAGCTCTGTGATTTCATGCTGTGGAAACGAGTCCATGCGTCACACACTGCATAAATTGACCAGGGATGAGTGAAATTTAAATAGTAATCCCAACTCATCCGGAGGAATTAAAAAATAGAGCCTAAAAATAGTGTTGGCAAATACCCCCGGTCTGGCAATGGGTTGTTATAACACATTTGGAAATTCGCTTGTTTGACCGTCCTGCAGCTGCTAGGATGAGGTCCAGCGGAACATCCATAACCCTCGCTGCTGATGTTGTTGCAGCCCTGGTGGAGTGAGACTTGAAAACATCAGTGCTCAAAACCCGTTAAATCACCTGGGGATGGTCTATACTGATACCTACGTATGAGGTGTTTGTAATTAACAAACATTGCTTGTTCAGAGCCTTTAAGGCTTTAGGTGACATAATGACTGTATAGATGTGTGACCACACACATAACCAAAGGTCCATAGGGTATGCCATGAAACTAGTTTGAGACCTGACGCCCCTGGTCTCTGCAAAGCTAAGTCATGAACATAAGTATCATATTATTTGCAGCTGTAACCATCCTGTCCAGTCATAGCTTATGCAACGACTGGACCCGTTGCGCTGAACCCAGCGCCATGAGGATAACCACTTTGTAAGTGATTTAGACCGAGGACAGGAATGTAGCTGGAGCCCACCAGCGACACAGCATCAGCAGGACATAACATCCCATATCTCCGAGTACCTGGGCCTGGGGGAATTTGAGTTAAAGATATCCTTCATAAATCTGGATATCAGAGGCCAAGACCCGACAGCGTGGTGTCCCGGCCCCAGCAAGAAGTACGACGACAAGGCACTTTAGGCACAATTTATAGCACTATATCTCCATCTCTCGTGAAATATAGCTTTGAGAGGATAACCAAGACATCTGTTATACGTACCATGTCATATGATAGATTGGACTGTAAACAGGACACTTACATTCCTTGATATAGGAAATGTACTGTTTCTTGGTACTATCTCTTCAGGCTGCAGAGATTACATCCACCGTACAACCTGACAGTCCGTACCCCAGGAAAGGTCTTCTCATAGTCTGCAACCCAACAATATTATTCGCTCATGCAGAGGATGGTTCTCCCCAGCACGGGTAAACCAGCAGATTTCTGCGTTTGGGAACAGCCATAAAAGGCCCTGTTATCATTTGCAGTATGAACGGACCCAATGGCTCTGTAGGCCAGTCAGGCACTATCAAAGCCTGAGGCGGAGTCTTGCTGGTTTTTAAGCAAGCACCGACTGATGAGGCAAAATGGAGGAAAGACATAACGAACATTCCTCCCCAGTGTAGCGAGAATGCATCCATCGCCACTGCTCCTGAGAATGGCCGCCATACCAGATATTTTTGCAACTGGTGATTATTTGGTGTTCCATCAATCCACAATGTCATGAAATACTTGTGATCCAACTTCCATTCTGTGTTGTCATTGATTTACTTGATAATACACCAGCGCCAAACAAGGTTAGGTAAACTATCACAGGATATTAACTTGATTAAACCCATGTGATTAATATATGTCACCACCGTAGTGTGTCAACTTGTAGGTGAGCATGCAGATATGCATATTCGCACAACCCATTTAACCCATAGAATGCACCTAGTGATTTTTGGTAGTTGATACCACCTAACTGACGGATTGGTAACTCATACACATCCCATCCGCCTCTGTGACTAGAGATGGGATAGTAATTCCCCATCTTTGAGCACTAGCATCAGTTTGTAACTGAAGGTTAAATGGGTGGCAGTGTGAACTGTGAAGCGGATGTTAGGAGGTTGCAGGGGGACCTGGACAGGTTGAGTGAGGTGGCAGATGCAGTATAATATAGATAAATGTGAGGTTATCCACTTTGGCGGCAAAAACAAGGGGGCAGATTATTATCTCAATGGGGTTAGGTTAGGTAAGAGGAAGATACAGCGAGACCTGGGTGTCCTTGTACACCGGTCACTGAAAGTTGGCGTGCAGGTACAGCAGGCAGTGAAGAAAGCTAATGGAATGTTGGCTTTCATAACAAGAGGATTTCAGTATAGGAGTAAAGAGGTTCTTCTGCAGTTGTATAGGGCTCTGGTGAGACCGCATCTGGAGTATTGTGTACATTTTGGTCTCCTGATTTGAGGAAGGACATCATTGTGATTGAGGCAGTGCAGCGTAGGTTCACGAGATTGATCCATAGGATGGCAGGACTGTCATATGAGGAAAGATTGAAAAGACTAGGCTTGTATTCACTGGAGTTTAGAAGGATGAGGGGGGATCTTATAGAAACATATAACATTATAAAAGGACTGGACAAGCTAGATGCAGGAAAAATGTTCCCAATGTTGGGTGAGTCCAGAACCAGGGGCCACAGTCTGAGAATAAAGGGGAGGTCATTTAAGTCTGAGGTGAGATAACACTTTTTTACCCAGAGAGTTGTGAATTTATGGAATTCCCTGCCACAGAGGGCAGTGGAGGCCAAATCACTGGATTGATTTAAGAGAGTTGGATAGAGCTCTAGGGGCTAGTGGAGTCAAGAGATATGGGGAGAAGGCAGGCACGGGTTATTGATAGCGGACGATCAGTCATGATCACAATGAATGGCCTCCTCCTGCACCTATTTTCTAAATGACCAAAGTACTGGAGCAATGCTGAATGCTGTTTGTCCATCATTTGACTTATAGCTTCAGCTGTTAATAGCATAGATCCGTTAACAATGACCTACATGGTACTTGAGAGCTTGCTCCTTTGCACGATGTAAGTTCTGATAATGCAAAGGCAACAATTACGCAGCTGAAAAACAGCCACTAAATTGCCAATTACATTGGCCACTGATCTCTAGCCCCAGGGCGGAGTCACAGACAATTAATAGAGTTAAAGGTAAATCGCAAATCTATATCTTTAGTTGTTATCAACTTAATTTTAATTGGATGGATGAGAAACCCCAATTTCTCAAATATTAGTTTTGCGGCTGAAACAGCTAATTTAGCAAGATTCAGCGTTTAGAATAGCATCCAAATAGGCGATAAATTTGTATTTTTGTGCTTTGAGCAGCCCAAGCACTGGCTTGGTAATTTAGTAAACAACCTGGGAGCTGAAGTTAGCCCATTTCGCAACGCTTTAACTGCGATCGTTGCCCATCCAGCTAAATTTCAAATATCTCCAGTGAACCCTGTGAATGGGAACTGAATGGTATGCATCTTTGAGGTCGGTGCACATCCTATGGAAATCTGTTGTTTGACAGTAACGAAGTGTCCCATTACAAAGTCTATACTGCACATGTGAATGTGAGTTAATCAAGGGTGATCCAACATCATCCATCTTTTGCTTTTTTGGATATCTGCTTGTACACCCAAACCTTTTTGTTTGGAATGAATAGATGTCTAATTTGGTGTATGTTGTATGGGTGGCAATAAGTTAAGGAAATTCAATTCGAAATCCTAGTATACTGTGCAGCATAAAATGATCTGATGTTATTCGTCGATATCCGTGCAAAAACAGTGTAATCTATTACCACACATAACTAGTCCACACACCCTGTGTTTCTGAAAGAACCAGACCCACCTACCTCAATAGTTATCGGTGGTCTTATAGTGCGCCCAAAGGCCCCTGATGCGGGTTCTGTTTCCAGCCTCAGCTGATTGCATCCTTGAAATTGAAGGATAGGACTGCTGGGGGTGCGTGGATTGCACATTTTCCCTCAGGGCCGGCTTGGGTATTGACCTGAAAGACCTCTGCCCAGAGAATCAGCTTTCAAGCTGCCACCAGCTTCAGTGAACCACTTACTGCTGATGGAGTCGTAGGGGTGTAGTCGCCGCAACGGTGAGGCTTTTGCTCGTCGTAGGTACCTTGACTGATCCGACAGCTTTTCTCCCTCATCCAGGTTTTTTGCCTGTTTGGCTAGGTCTTCTCCAAGGAGAAGATTTGGCGGTGGACTTTGCTGGCCTCGTGATCCATAATCTCCCCAGATAGCGCTGTTCACTGCCGGTACTTTGTTCCTGTAATTCACTCCCGTATGTTTCACGGACATTCTTCGGAGTTGGGTGTCAGTCACACACTGACTCCTCGCACTCCCCTCCACAGAGAGGGAAATTTGTAAGCAGCCCTGTAACAGGCGCTGCTGCAGGTCCCCGAGAAACCCTGCGCTGTTATTGTCCCATCCATGGACCATATCAGGATGGAGCATCTCCTCAGTGGGATGAACTCCCTATGGACGCATCCATGCTCCACCTAGGAAAACGTCCGAGGACGTACCCATGGAGGGGAACCCCCCTATTTTCTTCGTGCTGCTGGTGTGTCGTGGAATGTCCGTCCCCCCCCCCCCCCCCCCCCCCCCCCCCCCCCCGCACCCACATACCACCGAACTGCGAGTCAGCCCAAACTGATTGCCTACGCTCCCCTCCTCAGAGAGGGAGATGTAATGCAGCCCTGCACCAGGCCCTGCCACGGCGCAGATATGACTTCCCTCCTTGGAGTATATCATGGTGGAGCATCTTCTCCATGAGATGTTCTATCCGGGAAAGAATGTCTGAAGACGCTCCCCACTGCAGGAGGCGAACCCTCCTGGGCGTGCTTATCCGAAGTGCACCGGCCTGCTGATCCGGGTCTCCCCATGGAGCCGGGATTCCCTGCGGCTTTCGTAGCCGGGTTTCTCCAAGCTGGGTCTCCCCGCGGAGCCGGGATTCCCCGCTGCCTCCGTTGCCGGGATTCCCCGAGCGGGTTTCCACTCGCGGAGCCGGGATTCCCCGTGGTCTCCGTGGCCGGGGTTGCCCGAGCCAGGTTTCCCCTTGCGGAGCCAGGGTACCCCCAGGTCTCCATGGCCGGGTTTCCCCGAGCCGGGGTTCCCTTTCCGGAGCCGAGCAACGCGCCTCCCAGTCGTCGCGGCGCAATGCGATTGACGTAATGACGTGCATGCGGGCTGGTGGGTTCTTCACGTAGTCACTCACGAATTAAAATTGAAGGTGCTTCAAGTAATTCAAGAAATTGAAGTATCTCAGCAGGACAGGCAGCATCTCTGGGGAGAAGGAATGGGTGACAATTCGGGTCGAGATCCTTTTAAAGAAGGATCTCGACCTGAAACGTTACTCATTCCTTCTCTCCAGAGTTGCTGCCTGTCCCGCTGAGTTGCTCCAGAATTTTGTGTCTACCTTCGATATAAACCAGTATCTGCAGTTCTTTCCTACACATTTTGTAGGTTAATTGGCTGGGTATAATTGTAAATTGTCCCTAGTGTGCGTAGGATAGTGTTAATGTGCGGGGATTGCTGGTCGGCGCAGACTCAGTGGGCCGAAGGGGCTGGTTTTTCACTACAACTCTAAGCAACACTAAACTAAATCAGCATGCTGTGGCTATAGTTTACATTTACAATAAGCACGTTGAAATGGTTGAGAATTTCTTCCCAGTGAAATGAATGGAAAGAAGCAGTTGCATGGGCTTTTTATTTTGGTTTAATTCAGTTACTTTAAATATATTTAAGTTTGCCTGTGGTTCTTTTTTTTTTAAAGAGAAATTTTGAAAAATAAATATTTTTCGAAGATTTATCAAATGTTCAATGAAGACTTTGGAATTTTGGTTAATGTCTAAGATATTCCCAAGCATAGGTTAGCCAGCTACTTGTGCTTTGCTACATTAGCCTTATTTTGTAATATGCAAGCTCTTGTAATGTTACCCCCCCCCCCCCCCCCCCCCCCCCGTTCACAAAAAAGTTAAACTTTTTTCAGTTACTGTTCTTCAGTTTGATCTGTTTTGACCCTCCAAAATGATCATTTTCAATGTATTGTCCTTGTTTTTCTTAACTGTTCAACAGTCATTGCTACAAAGGGAATGGAAAGTAATTACCAACCTGTTGTGAAAAATGTTACCAAACAACTTACCGAGTTCAACAAAATACTTCACGAAGCCCTTCAAAACGCCAGAAATTGACCAAAACTTTATCTCGTCTGGAAAGACTTGAAAGGGAATAATCCATTTATTGTGAAATATTCATATGAAGTTTGCTCATGTTTTACTAACGTTTTCTCATACATTTCAGTATTTTCTGGTTTTAGTTTACCTGCAGTTTATTGTGAGAATGTTTATTGTTCTTGGATTCTACACACGAAGATAAATACTTTGCTGAAATGCAATTTGTTTCATAATGAGTGATTTAATAACTTCAGTTATTTTTGTGAATGTGAGAAAATAGAATGAGCATTATAGCAAATAAACATGTCCTTGTCACATGAACTAACTTAAGTGAAATCCTCAAAAAATAAGCTGCAAGTACAATAAGAAGAAATGGTTATGAAGGAACTGCAGATGCTGGTTAACACAGAAGATAGGCACAAAATGCTGGAGCAACTCAGCGGGACAGGCAACAACTCTGGAGAGAAGCTGCCTGTCCTGCTGAGTTATTCCAGCATTTTGAGACTATCTACAATAAAAAGTAGTTGGTTGGTATATTCTATAGTGTCTTGCACAGAGTTGGATGCACATATGATTGGGCCAAGTGATCAGTTTCCATGTTCCCGATTATTTACAGAAACACAAAGTCATTCATCCCAATCTGCCAGCTCCAAGCAGAATAATCCTATCTTTCCCAGTCATAGATTCATACAGTGGAGAAACGGGTCCTTCAGCCCAACTTACCCACACTGAGCAACATGTCATAAGATGATAAGTGACAGGAGCAGAATTAGGACATTCGGCCCATCAAGTCTACTTCGCCATTCAATCATGGCTGATCTATCTCCCACTCCTAACCCCATTCTCCTGCCATCTCCCCATAACCTCTGACACCCGTACTAATCAAGAAATGTCCAATTACACGTTCCACCTGCCTGTGTTTGGTCCATAATCCCTTTAAACCTATCCTATACATGTAGCTGCCCATATGTTTGCGATAGTAACTGACTCCTCCGGCATCTCGTTCCATACACCCACCACCCTTTGTGTAAAAAAAGTTACTCCTCAGGTTCCTATTAAATCTTTCCCCCCTCACCTTGTCCTCTGTTTCTCGATTCCCAAACTCTGTGCATTGAGATAGATAGTGCTCTTAGTTAGAGCTCTTAAAGATAGCGGAGTCAAGGGATATGGGGAGAAGGCAGGAACGGGCTACTGATTGTGGATGATCAGCCATGATCACAGTGAATGGCGGTGCTGGCTCGAAGGGCCAAATGGCTTACTACTGCACTTATTGTCTATTGTCTTACCCGATCTATTCCTTTCATAATTTTGTACACCTTGATTGGATGACCCTTCATCCTCCTGCACTCCAAGGAATAGAGTCCTAGCCTGCTTAATCTCTCCCTATAGCTCAGACTCTCGAGTCCAGGCAACATCCTCGTAAATTTTCTCTGCACCCTTTCCAGGTTGGCAACATATTTCGTATTACATGATGCCTAAAACTGAACACAATACTGAAAATGTGGCCTCACCAATGTCTTATATAACTGCAACATGACCTGCCAACTTTTATACTCAATTGCCTGGCTGATGAAGGCCAATGTGCGAAAAGCCTTTTTGACCACCCAATCCACCTGTGACACCACTTCCAAGGAACCATGCACCATCACTCCTAGATTCCTCTGCTCTACAACACTCCCCATTCTTCACATTCACTGTGTGGGTCCTGCCCATGTTAACATCCCAAAATACAACATCTCACATTTTCTGCATCAAATTCCATCTACCATTGCTCATCCCACCTGACCAATCGATCAAGATCCTGCCGCAATTTGTGACGACCATCTTCACTACAATATCACCCATTTTTATGTCATCTGCAAATTTGCTAATCATGCCATGTACGTTCCCATCCAAATCATTGATATAGATCACAAACAGCAGTAGGCCCAGCACCAAACCCCAAGGCACTCCATTAGTCTCAGGCCTCCAGTCTGAAAAGGAACCTGCCACCATCACCTTCTCCTTTGTTCCACAAAGCCAATTTTCTATCCATTCTGCTATCCTTGGATCCTATGCGGTAGTCTTCCAGAGTAACCTACCATGCAGAACCTTGTCCATTGGCTTGCTGAAATCCATAAATACAACTACAGCTTTGCACTCTTCAACCTTTTTGGTCACATCTTCAAAACAGGCAATCAGAATCATGAGACACGACCTCCCATGTACAAAACCATGCTGATTATCCTTAATCACCCCCTTGTCCATCTAAATGCAGATATATCGTATCCCTCAGAATAGTCTAGTAACTTTCCGACCACAGATGAAAGGCTTACTGCCCTGTAGTTCCCAAGCTTTGCCTTGCAGTCCTTCTTGAACAGAGGCACGACATTTGGCACCATCCAGTCTTCTAGCAATCTCCTTATTTTCCTTTACCCTACAACTACTATTCTCTCGCTCGCATCCCCTTAATTTTTTTGCATCATTAACCAACACTATGTAATTTACAATAGCAAATTAACTTGGTTGTAATCTTTGGGATGTGGGAGGAAATAAGAACATCCTTGAGAACTAACTTTGCAACGTGAACCCACCACTGATAACATCTTCCCACCCCAATTTAGCATTTTAACTCAGAGAAGTGGGTTAACAGAACTAGAACTAGTATGATTAGGTGATCAATAGTCGGCGTGAACTCGGTGAGCCGAAAGGATTTTTTCCACGGTGCACCTTTCAATCTTTCAAACACCATCTGCCAATTTTTTTTTTTTTTTTTTTTTTTTTTTTTTTTTTTTTTTCTCCATCAAAATAATTTATATGAATGGAATGAATGAATACGTTTATTGTCCAAGTTTTCACATACAAGGAATTTGCCTTAGTGCTGCGCCCGCAAGTAGCAACATGATATACAGTGACCGGAATGACACATAAAACATTAATAATAAAACATTATCGATTAAACATGTGAATTAAATAAAATACCAGAGCAAAAGGAGGCTACAGATTTTTGGTTATTGAGTAGAGCTACTACTCGTGGAAAAAAGCTGTTTTTGCTGTCTGGCTATGGCAGCTTTGACAGTCCAGAGTAGCCTTCCAGAGAGAAGTCATGCTGTATCCTTTGTCAATCTTACTTGTAGGCACAACTCTACTAATTTTCATAATATTTTTAGATGGGGATGTAATGTTGAGGCTCTATAAGGTGTTGGTAAGGCCGTATTTGGAATATTGAGAGCAATTTTGGGCACCATATCTGAGGAAGGATTTGCTGGCTTTGGAGAGGGTCCAGAGGAGGTTTACAAGAATGAACCCAGGAATGAGTAGGTTAATCAATGATGAGCGTTTGTCGGCATTGGGCCTGTACTCGCTAAAGTTTAGAAGAATGAGGGGGGACTAATTGAAACTGCGAATTGTATGTTAGCATTCATAGCAAAAGGATTTGAGTATAGGAGTAGGGAGGTTCTACTGCAGTTGTACAGGGTCTTGGTGAGACCACACCTGGAGTATTGCATACAGTTTTGTTCCTAATCTGAGGAAAGACATTCTTGCCATAGGGGGAGTACACAGAAGGTTCACCAGACTGATTCCTGGGATGTCAGGACTTTCATATGAAGAAAGATTGGATAGACTCGGCTTGTACTTGCTAGAATTTAGAAGATTGAGGGGGGATCTTATAGTAATTTACAAAATTCTTAAGGAATTTGGACAGGCTAGATCAGGCAGTATTGTTTCCGATGTTGGGGAAGTCCATAACAAGGGGTCACAGTTTAAGGGATAAGGGGGAAGTCTTTTAGGACCCGAGATGACCAAAACATTGTTCGACACAGAATTCTCTTTTCCGCCGAAGGAAGATGAAGGGCCAGTTCATTGGCTATATTTTAAGAGGGAATCAGATGAGCCCTTGTGGCTAAAGGGATCGGGGTTATGGAGAGGAAGGCAGGAACCGGATACTGAGTTTGAATGGTCAGCCCATGATCATTATTGAATGGAGGTGCAGGCTCGAAGGGCCGAAAGGCCTAACTGCACCTATTTTCCATGTTTTCATCTAGACACAAACAGAATATGAAAGGCTTGGATACGTGGATGTGATTCAATGTTTTCACTAGTGGGAAATCAAGACTAGAAGGTTAACGCCCTCAGAATTAAACAACATTCTATAGGAAGAAATGGGGAGAAATAACTTCACAGAGAGTGATGAATCTGGAATCTGAGGACGTCTGGATATTTTTAAGGCAGAGAGATAGATTCTTGAATAGTACAGGTGTCAGAGGTAATGGGGGGAAGACAGGAGAATGAGGTTAGGTGGGAGAGATAGATCAACCATGATTGAATGGCGGACTAGACTTTATGGGCCGAATTCTACACCTGTTCCGAGTGACCTCATGTACTTACTAATAAGATCACCTACATTTTCATTCAGATCACTTGTATATATCACAAACAACAGAGGGTAGATACAAAATGCTGGAGTAACTCAGCGGGTAGGCAGCGTATCTGGAGAAAAGAAATACAGTGACCCCAAAATGTATGGGGACAAGACCCCAACATTTATT
This sequence comes from Okamejei kenojei, assembly GCA_035221665.1. Taxonomy (NCBI): domain Eukaryota; kingdom Metazoa; phylum Chordata; class Chondrichthyes; order Rajiformes; family Rajidae; genus Okamejei; species Okamejei kenojei. Next base: position 35,953,134 of record CM069133.1, read on the forward strand.
AATTTACCTCTATGGCTCCACAATTTGAGATTTTAGGGGGGGGGGGGATGGAAAAAAAATCACATGTGGTTAAAGTGCACATTGTCAAATTTTAATAAAGGCCCTTTTTTCATTTTGGTTTCACCATGTAGAAATTACAGCTGTGTTTATACATCCACCCCCCCCCTTTCAGGTGCCATAATGTTTGGGACAATAGCTATGTATGTAAATGAAAGTAGTCATGTTTAGTATTTTGTTGCATATTTCTATGTCACGCAATGACTGCTTGAAGTCTGCGATTCATGGACATCACCAGTTGCTGAGTGTCTTCTCTGGTGATGCTCTGCCAGGCCTGTATTGCAGCCATCTATAGCTTATGCTTATGCTTGTTTTGGGGGCGAGCCCTTCAGTTTTCTCTTCAGCATATAAAAGGCATGCTGAATTGGGTTCAGATCGGGTGATTGACTTGGCCACAAAAATTGACAATTTTTTAGCTTTGAATAACTCCTTTGTTGCTTTAACAGCAATGTTTGCTGTAGAATGAACCGCCGGCCAATGAGTTTTGAGGCATTTGTTTGAACTTGAGCAGATACGATGTGTCTATACACTTCAGAATTCATTATGCACTACCACAGCAGTTGTATCATCACAGAAGTCAGTGAGCAGTACCTCAGCAGTCATACTTGCCCAGGCCATAACACCCCCACCTGTGTTTCACAGGTGAGGTGGTATGCTTTGGATCTTGGGCAGTTCCTTCTCTCCTTCATACTTTGCGCTTGCCATCTTAACTCTGATATAAAGAGATGAGACAGATCTTTATCTCATCTGTCTACAATACCTTTTTCCAGAAGCTCTTTTAAGTACCTCTTTGGCAAACAGTAACCTGGCCCATCCTATATTATGCAGCTAACCGTGGTTGCAAATCATGCTTTAGCCTCTGTATACTGTTGATTGATGTCTTCTGCGGACTGTGGTCTTTGCAAATCCACCCTGACTCCTGAAGTTCTGTCCTTTTTTCATCTGTCGGACCCAGGTGATTGGTGATTTTTCTTTATTATAGTAGAATTCCTTTCTGTCTTCAGCTGTGGAGGGCTTCCTTGCCTGCCAATCCATTTGCTATTAATTAGGTTCACCTGTGCTCTCTTTCTCTTAATATGGTCCAAACAGTTGATTTTGATAAGCCTAAGGTTTGGCTGATGTCGCTAACAGTTTTATTCTTGTTTCTTCAGTCTATTAATGCTTATCTGACTTTTCATTGGCACAATTTGTCCATGTTGTTATAAACAGCAATAAAAGTTCAATGACTAGGTGCTGAGAGCTCTCTTATGCATGCATTAAGGAGGCAATTAAACACACCTCAGCAGTTACAGACACGTGTGACGCCATTTGTCCCAAATATTATGGTGCCCTGAAATGGGGGGGGGGGACTATGTACAGTGCATTCAGAAAGTATTCAGACCCCTTCACTTTTTCCACATTTTGTTGCGTTACAGCCTTATTTTAAAATGGATGAAATTCTTTTTTTTTAAATCATCAATCTACTGTTGATATTCACCACTCCTGCCCCCTCCCTTCCCCTCCCTCCTCCCCCCATTCCCCTACCATCCCTTCCCCCTCCCCCCTCCCTCTTCCCCCTCCCTCCCTTCTCACCTCACCCTCTCCCTTATCCCTCCCCCTCACCATCCCTCCCCGCATCCTTACCCTTTCTAATGCAGAACGGTCAGCAAAGGCCTAACATTTGCACCCCCACGCCAACACATCAATGAGATCAAATGCACCATGATAGTCTGCTCTACTTCTGTCGCCTCTGACTCCGGGCCCTTTTATCTGGCAAGGAGTCCTCACCTTCTCCTCATGGAACCCCCCCCCCCCCCCCAACCTCTCGCCAACGTTGTACCCTCTTTGTATCTTTTACTTTCCAAATGGCGGCAAATTAACAATCATCTTAACTTCTCCGCACCCCGTCAACCTATTTGAACGCACAGCCCTCCACTCACTCAACAACCATTCTAACTCTTTTATTTAAGCCGCGAGCATGGTGTAGGCTCGCAGGCTGACCTCTACCGTTCCGAGGTTAGGCACCAGGTCTCATACACCTCCTCATACTTACCCCCTTGACCCTGACCCCACATGGGACACCAGGCCATTTATCGATCTCATCACTTCCAGCAATCTCCCCTCCACAGCCTCCAATATTATCGTTGCCCAAACCTGCACTGCCTGCTTCCCAACCTCCACAAAGAGGACTGCCTTGGCAGACCCATTGTTTCTGTGTGCTCCCGCCCCACTGAACTCATCTCCAAATTTCCTAACTGCCCCCCCCCCCCCCCCCCCCCATCCAGTCCCATTCGACTTACATCCTGGACACCTCACGTGCCCTTCATCTCTTCATTAACTTTCTATTCCCAGTCCCCCATTGCCTCAGCTTTACCATGAACGCCCAGTCCATTTACACCTTCAATCCCCCACAAGGAAGGTCCCACGGCCCTCTGTTTCATGCTTGAACGGAGACCCAATCACTTTCCCTCCACTAATACTCTCTTTTGCCTGACAGAACTTGCCCTCAGCCTCAAAAACTTCGCTTTTGACTTTCATGGCACTCAGCATAGGCCACTAGTGGAGTCATGGCACTAGCATAGGCCCCATTTATGCCTGCCTTTTTATTGGTATTAAAAAGTCTAAATGTCCAAATGAGCACTGGCACCATCCCCCAAATCTTTCCCAGCTACATTGACAACTGCATCGGAGTTGCCTCCTGCACCTGTGCAGAACACGTTAATTTAATTAACTTTACCACCAACTTCAATCGAGTTCTCAAATTCACATTATCTTTGACACCTCTCAGCCCTTCCTTGATAGCTCTATCGACATCACATCACTGATATATAGGAGTCCACACCTGGAACGGAAGATACAGTAGATGAGGTTGGAGGAGGTGCAAGTGAACCTCTGCCTCACCTGAAAGAACTGCCGGGGTCCCTGGATGAAGTCGGGGGAGCAGATATAAGGACAGCATAAGGTTGCATCTCCCGCGGTCATAGGGACAGGTGCTGCATCTCCTGCAGTAAAGGTATAGATGTTGCACCTCCTCTCTCGACTCAGTCCAGAGACCCTGAATATATCGATGAGACCAAGTGCAGACTTGGCGATAATTTCATTGAACACCTTCAGTCTGCCTTGGCCTATGCGATCTCCCGTTTGCCAAACAATTTAGCGCCCCTTCCCATTCCCACACTGACCTTTCTGTCCTGGGCCTCTTCCATTGTCAGCGTGAGACCAATTGCAAATTGGATGAATAGCACCTCACTTTTCGCTTGGGCAGCTTACAACCCAGCGGGTTGATTTCTCGAACTTCAAGTAACCCTTGCAACCCCTCCCTCTCCATCCTTCCCCACCCTGGTTCTCCAGCTAGTTTCACAGTTGCCCTGTTGAGTTTCACGGTCTGTATAATTTGTTATCACCTACCAGACAGCTAACAGTGGACCATTGTGGGCCCACCTTTCTTTGCTCATCGTTGCTTTTTGCATATCTTTCATTCATTTGTTCTATGCACCTTCCATATATCTCGTTTCCCGTTCCCCTGACTCTCAGTGTGAAGTAGTGTCTCGAATCAAAACGTCATCTATTCTTTTTCTACAGAGATCCTGCCTAAACCTAAACTGATCTCATCTGCTGGTACACGGCCCATATCGTTCTATTCCCTACACTTCCATTTGCCCATCCAAAAGCCTCTTAAACACCACTATCATATCTGCCTGCACCACCAACCCTGGCAGTCTATTCCAGCCCCCAACCACTCTTTATGCAAAACAACTTGCCCCACACCTCTCCATTAAACTTTCACCTTAAAGCTATGCCTGCTACCGTTGGACCCCGAAAAAACAAAGTTCTGACTATCCTATCTGCCTGTCACAATTTTATATACTTCTATCAAGACTCCCCTCAATCTCCCATGTTCCAAAGAAAACAATCCAAGTCTATCCAACCTCTCCCTGCCGCTGAAACTCTCTAACCCAGGCACCATTCTGGTAAACATCCTCTGCCCCAAAGCCTCCACATCTTTCCTGTAATGGGGCGACTAGAATTGGCCGCAATACTCTAAATGCAGCGTAACCAAAGTTCTCCATAGAGCTCCATCATAACTTCATGGCTCTTAAATTCAATGCCCCGAACAATGAAGGCAAGCATACCGGATGCTTTCTTAACCACCTTATCTACTCGTGCTGCCAACTTCACTGAGCTATGAACTTGATCTCCAAGAACCCACTGCACATCAATGCTGTCAATGGTTTTGCTATTAGCTATTTTTCTCCTTCCTACATTAAACCTTTGAATGTGCATCACCATACACTTTCTAGGATTAAACATCATCTGCCATTTCTCTGCTCATTTCTGCAAATGGTCTTTTTCCTGCTGCATCTTTCAACAATACTCCTCATTTTCTGTAACTCCTCCAATATTGGTATCATCAGCAAACTTACTTACCAACCCATTGATATTTAAGTCCAGTCATTTATCATCTATCTATCTTCTATCTATCTTCTATACTATTACTAAAACTCTCATCTTAACCACTTCCGGTCTGCGCTGTAATTAAATTTGTGCAAAATCACTACCCTATATCGCTAGGATTTTTCGCCACCTTACTCGCCGTTCTCCTCTGCTCCAAGCCACGAAGTTTTGTTCCGATCGGTGAAATATGAGAAAAGTTATGAAGGTTTAAAAAATCGTGAGATCAGCAGATTGTTCTTCTTGCCTGTCAGTCACCATGAAGGTCATGCTCCTTCCCGCACCCGCTGGAAAAAAAATCCCCGGAGGCGGGGCTGAGTAAACAAGCCGTGCTGATTGAGTCCGCAAGAGTGGAGTCGGGAAAGCCGCTGTGTGGAGTCGGGAAACTTGCTGTGTGGAGTCGGGAAAGCCATTGTGTGGAGTCGGATTAGTCGCTGTATGGAGTCGGGAGGTGCTGAGTGGTGCCGTGGCCGGTGGCTGCTGAGTGGAGTCCCTACCAGCCCATACACCCCCCCCCCCCCCCCACACTTCCCCCTCCCCCTCGCACCCCCATTCCCCCCTTCCCCTTCCTCCCCTCCACCTCCTCCCCAGACACCCCCCTTCCCCCACACACACCCCTTCCCCCACACACCCCCCTTCCCCCACGCACACCATTTCCTCAACATGGTGGTCCTTGTTAATCAGTCACTGAAAGTAAGCATGCAGGTACAGCAGGCGGTGAAGAAAGCGAATGGCATGTTGGCCTTCAGAACAAGAGGAGTATAGGAGCAAAGAGGTCCTTCTGCAGTTGTGCAGGGCCCCAGTGAGATGTCGCCTGGACAATTGTGCGCAGTTTTGGTCTCCAAATTTAAGGAAGGACATTCTTGCTATTGATAGAGTGCAGTGTAGGTTCACCAGGTTAATTCCCTGGTAGGTGGGACTGTCATATGTTGATAGAATGGAGCAACTGGGCTTGTATACTCTGGAATTTAGAAGGGATCTTATTGAGAATGAGAGGGGGTCTTATTGAAACATGTAAGATTATTAAGGGTTTGGACACGCTAGAGGCAGGAAACATGTTCCCGATGTTGGAGAAATCCAGAACCAGGGGCCACAGTTTAAGAATAAGGGGTAAGAACGGAGATGAGGAAACACTTTTTCACACAAGAGGTGTGACTCTGTGGAATTCTCTGCCTCAGAAGGTGGTGGAGGCTGGTTCTCTGGATGCTTTCAAGAGAGCTAGATTGGGCTCTTAAACATAGCGGAGTCAGGGGATATGGGGAGAAGGTGGGAACGGTGTACTGATTGTGGATGTTCAGCCTTGATTACATTGAATGGCTTGAAGGGCCGAATGGCCAACTCCTGCACCTATTGTCTATTGTCTACCTGCAATGCCCCGGCTGGGTTTGTTTGCGGCCATCGAGGAGGCACCGAGACCGCAGCGGTGAGGCCTTGCGTCGATGGGGACGTAGTGGCAGGAGGGGAACGGAAAGGGAAAGAGAGGGGAAGAGAGAGATGGGGGGGATTGAGGGAGAGGAGGGGGTAGGGAGGGTAGTTGCCATGTTTACACACCCTCTCTTGCCCCCTCCCTCTCTACCCTGCCTCTCTCTTTCTACCCCCTCCCTATCTACCCTCACTCCCTCTCTCTCTTCCCCCTCCCTCTCCCTCTCTACCCTCTCTCCCCCCCACTCTACCCCCTCCCTCCCCCTCAACCCCCCTCACTCTCTCTACCCCCCTCCCTGCCCCTCTCCCATCTCCACTCCTCTACCCTCCCTCTCTACTCCTCCTCCATCTCTTCCCCCACCCCTTCCCTCTCAACCCCCCTATCTACCCCCTCCACCACCCTCTCTAACCCCCTCCCTCTACTCCACTCCCTCTCTACCCCCCTCCCTCCCTACCTCCCTCTCTATCCCCCTCCCTCTCTACCCGCCTCGCTCTGTACCCCCCTCGCCACGCCAATCGATGAACCTTCTGGGCAGGCTGCTGCACCTCGGGTAGGATAGGTGGATGCAGGTGAGGTGGAGGGGGTTGATGAGCAGATGGTGAACAAAAGCTAGAGATGAAAAGCAGACAAAAGGGGTTTGGATAAGAAGAGAAGTGAAATGCAGAGGGAGGAATATAGATAGAAATGGACAGAGACAAAAAGAGGGAAGTGATTGTGGGCATCACAGTTGTACAAGACGTTGGTGAGGCCACATTTGGAGTATTGTGTTCAGTTTTGGTCACCCTGCTCTTGGACAGATGTTGTCAAGTTGGAAAGAGTGCAGAATGTTGCCAGGATTTGAGGGCCTGAGCTATAGGGAGACGTTAAGCAGGCTAGGTTTTTATTCCTTCGAGCGCAGGAGGATGAGAGACGATCATATAGAGGTATAAGGTCTATATAGTATATGGTATATATAAAAGAAAATATATATAATAATATAGTATAGAGTATAAATAGTATAAGATATAATATAGTTAATATAAGATCATGAGTAGCATCAATAGGGTAACTTTTTCACTCGGAGAATGGTGGATATATAGAACAATCTGCCAGAGGGTGTGGTTGAGGAAGGTACAATAACACCATTTTAAATATATTTGGACAGGTACATGGATAAGAAAGGTTTAGAGTAATCTGGCCAAATGCCGGAACATGGGACTAGTAAATAGGGCAGCAAGGGCAAGTTAGGCTGAAGGGCCTGGTTCATCATCAGACTGGTGAAGGATCTTTATACGAAACATCACCTATTCCTTTTCTCAAGAGATGCTGCATGGCCCGCTGAGTTACTCCAGCATTTTGTGTTTATCTTCGGTGTAAACCAGCACCTGCAGCTCCATCTTACAACCCAATGATATGCACATTGAATTCTCCAATTTTAAGACATGACCAAACCCCCTCCTTTCTTTTCCACTTTCCCCTGTGCCCCACCTGGACTCGCACCTACTTCCAACCCTCCACCTGTTCCTCTCCACCTCCCACCAGCTTCAAAATATGCAATTCTTCAATCCTTCTGTCTCATACCTTGTGTTTTTTCATCTCTTTCTTTTACCAACCATCTCAAGTTAATTCGTCACATACGCATACGAGATGTGCCGTGAAATTAAAAGTGGCAATGCTTGCGGATTGTGCAAAAAAACTACAAAACAGAATGGAACAGAATCACATATTCACATATTACAAATTTGTGGGAGGGAAAAAAAGGAAAAACAGCAATTTTAAAAAGACACCACACAACAGTAAATTGGTACAGTAAGTTAGTCCCTGGTGAGATAGGAGTTTACAGTCCTAATGGCCTCTGGGAAGAAACTCCTTCTCATTCTCTCCGTTTTCACAGCATGGCAACAGAGGCGTTTACCTGACCGTAGCAGCTGGAACTGTTGCTGGGGTGGAAGGGGTCCCCCATAATCTTGTTGGCTCTGGAGTTGCACCTTCTGATGTATAGTTCCTGCAGGGGGGCGAGTGTAGTTCCCATAGTGCATTCGGCCGAACGCACCACTCTCTGCAGAGCCTTCTTGTCCTGGGCAGAGCAGTTCCCAAACCAAATTGTGATGTTTCCGGACAAGATGCTTTCCACAGCCGCTGAGTAGAAGCACTGGAGGATCCTCAGAGACACTCTGAATTTCCTCAATTGCCTGAGTTGCTGCAGCGTGTGATGTCCATGTCAGATCCTCTGAGATGTGGAATCCCAGGTATTTAAAGAAGCTCACCCTATCCACAGTATCCCCGTTTATCTTCAATGGAGTGTACGTCCTCGGATGTTGTGCCCTCCTAAAGTCCACGATCAGCTCCTTCGTTTCTTTGACATTCAAGAGGAGGCTGTTGTCCTGACACCAGAGTGCCAGATCAGCCACCTCCTCCCGGTAGGCCTTCTTATCGTTATTGGAGTTGAGGCCATATTTCCGGATGCCAGGCCAGAGTTGTAGGTAGAAGTGCGAGCATTCAAGGTAACATGAACGGACCTGTCCTCCCAGGGTTTTTGATTCGGAAAGGTGCTAACCCTTACTGCGGGGACGATGTTATCGACTATTGTTGCGATGAAGTCTGTGACCGCTTCCACGAATTCACTGACGTCACTGGAACTTGCCTATCAACACCTATCAACACCCTGCTGACCTGTATCCATCTAATACTTAGCTGTTAAGCCTCCGCCAGAGGAGGCTTTATTCTACCCCTCCTCTCTTCACACTTCCAGCATCCTTTCACTCCCACCCACAACCTGAAGAAACTTCAAATACCCAGGAGTTAATATCACCAACAACTTCTCCTGGACCACCCATATTGAAGCAAGGACCAAGAAGGCACATGAATGCCTCTACTTCCTTAGAAGACTTAGGAAGTTTGGCATGTCCCCAACAACTCTCACCACAGATGCACCATAGAAAGTATTTGATCAGGATGCATCACAGCTTGATTTGGGAACAGCTCCATCCAGGACCATGAGAAATTGCAGCAAATTGTGGACGCAGCTCAGACCATCACACAAACCAGCCTCCCTTCTATTGGCTCCATTTATACCTCACACTGCCTTGGCCTGGCCAGCAGCATAATCAAGGTGAGTCGCACCTTGACCACTTCATCTTCTCCCCTCTCCCATCAGGCAAAAGGTATAGAAGTGTGAAAATGCACACCACCAGATTCAGGGACAGTTTCTTCCCAGCTGTTATTAGGCAACCTAGTCATCCTACCACAACCAGAGAGCAGGGCTAAACAACTATCTACTCTCTGATGATCCTTGGACTATCCTTGATCAGAATTGGCTGACTTTACATTGCACTAAACATTATTCCCTTATTATGTATCTTCATACACTGTAAATTGATTGATTTTAATCATGTACCAGACTTTGTACTAGACTAAGTCCCAGGTTCACATGGGGGGTTAATCCCCCAAAGCAATATTCCACTACTCCACCAATATCAATATTGGTGGCCAGTGTGGGGGGGGGGGGGGGGGAGTTGGTGTTGTGGGGTGGGTGGCCATGGGTTTTGTGGGTCAAGTCAAGTCAAGCACAGTGAGTGCAGGGCCAACAATCTGTTTCAATCCATTTCATGTCAAGTCAATCCATTTCAAGTCGAGTCAAGTCAAGCACAGGGCAGGCGGGGCCAGCCAAGAATACAGCCATTTCCTTTCATTTCAGGTGATCTCAAGCATAGCAAAGGCAAAGCTAAAGCAAAAACACAGGGAAGGCGGGGCCAGCCAAGAATACATTCATTTGCTTTCATTTTAGGTGAGGTCAAGCAAAGCAAAGGCAAAGCAAAAGCACAGGGCAGGCAGGGTCAGTCAACAAGACAATCCATTTGCTTTCATTTCAGGTGAGGTCAAGCAAAGCAAAGGTAAAATAAAAGCAACAGCACAGGGCAGGCGGGGCCAACCAACAATACAATCCATTTGCTTTCATTGCAGGTGAACTCAAGCAAAGCAAAGCCAAAGCAAAAGCAAAAGCACAGTGCAGACCAAACAACTCATTTCATTTCATTTCCCTTTCCATTTCAATTTCAAGCACAGGGCAGGCCAAACAACTCATTTCCTTTCATCAAGGGCTAACAAATCATTTATTGCAAGCATATTAAGGGTTAGCAAATCATCATTCATTGCAAGCACATTGCTGGTTAACAAATCATTTATTGCAAGCACGTTCAGGGTTAACAAATCATTATTCATTGCAAGCACATTGCTGGATAACAAATGATTTATTGCAAGCACATTAAGGGTTAACAAATCCTCATTCATTGCAAGCACATTTTGTGGGGGGGAACACGTGGACAACACGATCACTAAAGCCAACAGGCACTAGGATTCCTTAGACAAAACCTCTGGTTCTACCCAAAGGAAGTGAAAACCATAGCATATACAACATTGGTTAGACCCTTACTGGAATATGCTTAATGCACCTGGGTCCCATACAAAACTGGTCATATCAACAAACCAGAAGGGGTACAGAGGAAAGCAGCTTGCTTTTGCATCAGGACCTACAATAGAGGTAGCAGTGTCACCCAGATACTGTCCGACCTGGAGTGGGCAACGCTGGAAACAAGAAGGGCAAGGAACAGACTAGCCATGTTGTACACAATTCAAAAGGGGATCGTGGGCATAACTGTAGATAGATATATAACATACTCAACAGAAAAGAGAACAAGAAAGATAAATGATGGGCAAATAGAAACCCCCATTCGCCAGGACAGATATTTATAAGAACTAATTATTTGTAAGAACCTTAAGGGAATGGAATAAACTAGACAACAATATAGTCTAATCACCTTCACTAGACAGTTTTAGGGGGGCATTAACAGTACGTTAGTATGCACAACACAACCAAGTTGGCGATATGCAGAGTGCTGCCCTCACGACTAGAAATTCAGAAGGTTCAGAAGGTTCATTGCTGGGTAACAAATCATTTAAGCAAGCTCATAAAGGGGTAACTGCATAGAGCACATAACCACATAAAGCACATAACCACGTAAAGGGTAGACTCACAGTTCAGTAGACTCACAGCAGAATCAGCGTTGTGGCCTCTCCCTTGCGATCCTTCAGAGTAACTGCTCAGTCCAGGCATCCGGGGTTTTATAGTCCTGCCCTCCCCCCCCACTCCTCCCACCCCCCCCCCCCCCCGGAAGGGACGTTACTTTCATCATGATGATTGACAGGCGAGATGACCAATCAGCTGATCTCAAGATTTTTTAAACACTCATAACTTTTATATTTTTCATCGATCGGAAAAGTCCTTGGGGCTGCCTCAGTGGAGGAGGACTGTGAGTATGATGGTTAAAAATCATAGCGATATAGGGTAGCGCTTTTTCTAAAATCAATATACAGCGCAAACAGGAAGTGGTCAAGATGAGACTTTTAATTATATAGATTGTCTTTCCCCTGACTGGTTGGCACTCAACAAAATATTTTCACTGTACCTCGGTACACGTGACAATAAACTAAACTAAACTAAGAAGGGTCTCCACCGGAAAGTCACCTATCCACGTTCTCCAGAGATGCTGCCTGACCCGCTGAGTTACTCCAGCACTCTGTGAAACGTCACCTATCCATGTTCTCCACAGATGCTGCCTGACCCGCTGAATTACTCCAGCACTCTGCGAAACGTCACCTACCCATGTTCTCCAGAGATGCTGCCTGACCCGCTGTTACCCCAGCACTTTTTTATTTTATTTTTGTAAACCAGCATATGCAGTTCCTTTTTTCTACAGGCAATCCAAGACAGAAGTCTGCTCTTCTGTGCGGCATATCTAGAGTACATTTGGAGCAAGGCATAACCAGTAATAACCCGATAATATGTTAGACTCAACTCGTTTTTTTTTTGTTAATTATTTGTCCGCCCTGGGACTAACAGAATCAAGGGACATGGGGAGCAAGCCGGAACGAGGTACTGATTTTAGATGATCTGTCATGATCATATTGAATGGCGGTGCTGGCTCGAAGGGTCGAATGGCCTCCTGCATCTATTTTTCTATGATTTCTATTATTCTATAACATGTCCGGTGTAACAACCATTAAAAAAAAACTGCTATTTTGGTTCTTGAGTTGGTGTTTGAGAAAGCCGCTGCGAGTTGTTTTCAGTACATTGATTGCTGTTGACAATTTCAAGGGTGCCAAACTCCTTGGCTGTGTGCGCGCTGCCGCATCCGATACAACAGTCCTGAGCCGTTCCCACAGGAAACAGGAAAGGAGAACAATCACCCACTTCCCTGGGTCAGAGGAGCTGGAATCCGCCTTGTCCGCAACCTTGAAATATTTCAGCCAATTTTCTGATCCAGTTTGATTTTTTAAAGAATTGTCCCTTGCCCAAGTTCTGTGACACACGCGAAAGATCAGAAAGAAAACCAGTCACAAGGATATAATAATGGGGGAACAGCGAAAACGGAATAAGCCTGTGATGTGAAATTGACCGAATACCGTGTGGCCCAGTAATGGAGTTACTGAGGATTTTGATCATTCATGTTACCTGTTGGTTAAATCCAGGTAAGATGGGTTCGCAAATTCCAGCGGCCAGAGTCGGACTCGCTTTTTCAGACTCGCTCGCTGAGGTTGTTTAAAACATACATCTATCTATGTACTCGTGGCTTCGAGAAAGGAACGGGCTGATCTGTGTCCAAATCGATTTAAAACGTGTAGGAAGGAACTGCAGATGCTGGTTTAAACCGAAGACAATCACAGAATGCGGGACAGGCAACATCTCTGGAGAGAAGGAATGGGTGACGTTTCGGGTCGGGAGTCGGTTTCTTCAGTCTGAAGAAGGGTCTCGACCCGAGACGTCACCCATTCCTTCTCTCTAGCGACGTTGCCTGTCCCGCTGAGTTACTTCAGCAATTTTTGTCTATCTTCGGTTTAAAATGTGTCGACTCCAAGGAATACCGGCACGGAAGAACTTTATATAACTTTATGGAACTTTATAGAATTCAATGCGCGAAACGAGAAGCGAGATTGAAATATATGTGGGTGCGCTGACTTTTAGTGTCTTGTACTGTGGCTGGTGACCGTTTATAAGATGATTATTATCGGACTGAATGGATTTTCAACTTAATGTCTGTATGTTAGATGAATACTATGTAAGGTTATAATTTAAGCCATCTCGATGTCTCACTTCATTGGTGGTGACGAGCAATTCATGGTGCGTAATGGTCTATTAGTGTATTTAGCTTTCTAGACACACTTAAACAGGTCCAATCATGGAGTGAGCTAATATTCATATCGGGTCAAATATTTGAAATAAAATGCTAAGGAGTTTGTTGTGATCCATAAAAAAACATTCTATGGAGCAATTATATTATTCTAATTAATGCACACAAGGATTGTGTAAGCGAGTCCCAGATCTGGTGGTCTGATAGTTTTTTTTGCACCTTGTTGCAAATCAAGCCTTCAAGATTGACAAAATCTTTACCGAAATTGACCGAAACGCCCCCTCTTCCTTCTCTCCATAGATGCTGCCTCACCCGCTGAGTTTCTCCAGCATTTTTGTCTTCCTTCGATTTTTCCAGCATCTGCCGTTCTTTCATAAGATTTTTTAAGATTAATCCTTTTTGAGAAAGGATATCATCATAATGTCAAATTAAGCAGTCAGTCAATTTTGTTTTAACACCTGTGATTACACATGCTCCATTTTTAAAGAGTAGGGTGTGAAAGATGCCACAGCCACAGAAATGTTGAACTGTTTTATTTATTTAACCTCTCACTTTCTTTCACGACGTGGTAAATATAACATCAAACCCGAATTGTGTACAGTTCCATTAAAGCTTGATCTTTGTTACTCTTTCAGAGTTCAAAAACTGTTAGTCCACCCTTTTCCTGATCTACTGCTTTTCCTTTGTGCTCAGAATAATGTTGAAGTAATGGAGTTATGCAGCACGGAAACAGGGCCTTTGGCTCACCTTGTTCATTATACTGGGCTAGTCCCATTTGGCTGCATTTGGCCCTTAGCTTTCTGAATCTTTCCCATCCATAAATCTGTGCCAATGTCTTAAACAAGCATCTTGATTGAATCCACTTCTACAGCTTCCTCTGGCAGCCCATTCCAGATAAAGACTATCCTCCATGTGAAAAAGTTGCCCCCAAGGTCCTTCTTCAATCTCTCCCCTCTCACATTAAGCAAACACTCTCCAGTTTTAAAATCCTCTATCCAGGGAAAAACTGTATCAATGCTCCTTATGATCTTGTACACTTCAATAAGGTCATTCCTCAGTATCATCAGATGCTCCAAAGAACTATGCCCCAGCCTATCCATCCTTTCCTTATAACTCTTTCACTAGCCTAGGTAACATCCTGCTGTATCTCATCTACACCCTTTCCAAGTTGATGACATTCTTCGTATAACTGGGCAGCTAGAACAGTGCACAGTACTTCAAGTGCGGTCTCACTAACAACCCATACAGTAAGCTACATTATGATGTGATAAATGTTGTACTTGATACCCCTCCCAATGAAGGCAAGTGTGCTAAAGACCTTCAATGCAGCTGTACACCCAGATCTCTCTGTTTTGCAATGGTCTGTAGGGCTCTATAATTTACTGTGAAAGTCTTATCCTAATTTGACATCCCAAAGTACAACATCTCACACTTATGGCATGGCGGTAGAGTTGCTGCCTTCCAGTGCCAGAAGCCCGGGTTCAATCCTGACTACCGGTGCTTGTCTGTACATAGTTTATACATTCTCCCTGTGTGAATTTTCTCCCGGGGCTCCGGTTTCCTCCCACACTCCAAAGATACAAAGGTTTATAGGTTGACAAACATGCTGGAGAAACTCAGTGGTTGGGGCAGCATCAATGGAGAGAAGGAATAGACGACGTTTCGGGTCAAGACCCTTCTTCAGACTGTTGACGGGGGGAGGCATGAAAAATAAAGGAAGAGGCGGAGACAGTAGGCTTGTGGGAAAGCTGGGAAGGGGAGGGGAAGGAGTGAGAAAGCAAGGACTATCTGAAATTGGAGAAGTCAATGTTCATATTGCTGGGGTGTAAACTACCCCTAGCGAAATATGAGGTGCTATTTCTCCAATTTGCGCTGGGCCTCACTCTGGCAATGGAGGAGGCTCAGGACAGAAAGGTTGGATTCGGAATGGGAGGGGGAGTTGGAAGTGCTGAGCCTCCCGGAGATCAGGTTGGTTATTGCGAACTGAGCGGAGGTGTTGGGCGAAGCGATCACCAAGCCTGCGCTCGTTCTCACCGATGTAGAGCATTTCTACCAGAATTTTTATCTACCTTCGATTTTTCCAGCATCTGTAGTTCTTTCTTAAACAAGGTTTATAGGTTAATTAGCCTGGTATAAATGTAAACTCCCCGTGTGTAGGATAGTGCTAATATGCAGGGATTGCTGGTAGGCACGGACTCGGTGGGCCAAAGATCCTGTTTCTGCACTGTACCTCTAAACTAAACTAAATTAAACCAAACTGATCAGATTTAAATTCCATTTGCCATTCAATGTCCACCTTCCCAACTGATCTAGATCTTGGTCTCAACTTAGATATTAAGACAATGTTATTGTCATCCAAATCATGAATGTGACCTGCATGGGTTTTCTCTGTGAGCTCCTGTTTCCTCCCACACTCCAAAGGCGTAGAGGTTTGTAAGTTAATTGGCTTGGTATAATTGTAAACTCTGCCGAGTGTGTAGGATAGCGTTAAGGTACGGGGATGTCTGGCTGGCATGGACTCTGTGGGCCAAAGGGCCTGTTTTCACCCTGTATCTCTAAACAGCAGAGATTAAAACATAAGGTGTGACACAAAGGATTGAAAAGTTGCAAATTATGAAACAGAGGAAGGAATATGGCGGGGGGAGAAGAGGGAAGGAATAGGTGTGGATCCTGGGGGATGGGGTGGGGCACAAGAGAGAGGTAGAAAGCGGGGTGTATCTTTGGTGGAGAAAGGGAGGGGGTAAGAGGCAGGGTTAGAGATTGCCAAAAATTGAGAATTTCATGTTCATACCATTGGGTTGGGTATGAACACTGAATTCTCCAATTTTAGGTAACCTCTAACAACCCCACCCCATCCCATTCCCATTATGATCAGTAATGATAACCACTGGAGTTTTATTAAAAGACAGCAAGGTTCACTCAAGTCATACGCAATAAAATAGTAAGATTAAACGAGAACTTACCAAGTTTGAAGGTTGATCTGTATTTTACGAGGAGTCGCGGTGAGGGATTTCGTGAAGACCCCGCCAGCACGCATGCGCGGCATCCTTCAAAGCAGCGGTGTGGAATCACAGAACCAAACCATGAATAAAAAATAGTAAGATGAAAAACGTAGAACTACCTGGTTGACCTTATGATAGAGGGTGGGAGCGGTGGGCACGAAATCCCTCACCGCGACTCCTCGTAAAATACAGATCAACCTTCAAACTTGGTAAGTTCTCGTTTAATCTTACTATTTTACTTCGGAGTCACGTGAGTGACTTTGTGAAGATTTCAAAGCTCTGTGATTTCACGCCCTGGACAACGTCCATGCTTATCACACTGCCGCCAGTCTGATGGAGGAAGGCTGTTAATGGAGTTCAGTCGAAACTGGCTGAAAAATCAACACAATTTATTAATCAAATAAACAACAAACCCCTAAATCGGGGCCAGACATTTACTGAGCGGTTCCCAGGATAGCTTCTGCGAATGTCGCAGGGGCGGCCAGAGGCTTGTTATAGAACCGTTGAAAGCTTTTTTCACTGGCCCAGCCCGCGGTGGCGAGAATGTGGTCCATGGGCACCTCCATGGCTCTCGCCGCTGATGTGGATGCAGCCCTGGTGGAATGAGACTTAAAAATGTCAGTAGCAACTCCTGCTGCATCCAGCACCACCCTGAGCCACCTGGCGATAGTCTGTACAGTCACCCGATGATGCGGAGGTTTATGACTGATGAGGAGCCCCTGTTCCTTCATCCTGATAACTCCAGTAACTCGGATGTAGTGGTGGAGATGGGTGACTATGCAGAGAGTGGCATCTACAGGGTATCCCCGAAATTCCAACTGCAGCCCATGCGCCCCTGGCCTGTGCTGTTTTAATAATTCTTTGACAAATAAATTTATTTGACCAGGGGTGGCCACCATGCTGTCCAGTCGCAGTTTCTGTAACGTCTGGACTCGTTGGGCTGTAGTCAGTGCCATAAGCATCACCACCTTGAGGGTGAGCTGTTTCAATGGTAGCTCATCTATTGGTGCCCAGCTCCTCAGTAGGGTCAGCATGATCCCCACATCCCACGTTACTGTATATCTGGGTCGTGGAGGGTTGGTGTTGAACACTCCCCTCATTAGTTTAGACACCAGGTGGTTGGAGCCGACACCTATATTCAGGTATGAGGACAGCGCACTCCTGGCGCTGTTGATGGCACTGTAGCTGAGGCCAGCATCGAAATGGAGGCCTGCTAGAAACTCCAACACATCAGGTATTGTTGCCGAGTTGGAAGACTTGTTGGTCCAGGCACAGAATGCCTCCCACTTTCTGATTTGGGTGAGGTATTGTTTCCGAGTTGATTCTCGGCATGATGCGGCGATAAGGTCTATGGCTCTTAACAAGATGCCTGCCCACATAAGTGGTCTTTCAGAACCTGCAGGTCAAACAAGTTTAAATGACCATGGCAAGGATGACTGACCCCCCCGTAATGGGGTGAGTAATCAATTTGGGATGTTTCCCAATCGCCATCCATGGTTGTTTTAAAATTTCTACAACCATCGGGTACCATGGTTGTGTAGGCCTGTCGGGAATGATCAATATGCCAGTTGCAGAGTCTAGTTTAATTTTCTGCAATACCCGACTGGTGAGGCAGAATGGGGGAAATGCGTAGCAAACCATTTCCCCCAATGGATAAAAACGCATCCATTGCTATTGCCCCAGGGTCTGGTTCCCACAACACATACGTTGGTATTCTCGATGGTTCAGCCTGGACGCAAATAGGTCAATATCTGGTATCCCAAAATGAGCTATAATATCTCCAAAATTTGGGGGTTCAACATCCACTCAATGTTGTCATTGAAGACAAGTGACCTGGTGTCCGCCACTGAATTAAGCTTCCCAGGCAAATAGGTTGCAGTAATCCAAATATTTCTTTCAATGCACCAGTGCCATAATTGTATTAACCAATTCATCACAAACTAGCGACCTGATACCACCCATATGATTAATGTAAGCCCCTACTGTAGCATTATCTATTTGAAAGCGGACATGTAATCCCGTGAATTAGTACAGTAAGCCCGCAGTCCATGAAATGCCCCCAGCATTTCTATATAGTTTATCCCATGTGACTCCAGGAATGTAGACTCATGAGAGTTCCATCTGCCACCACAACTGGACATCGTACCAGTTGCTCCCCAGCCTGGTGCGCTTGCGTCAGTTAGTAGCACAACATCAGGGTTGCTCACTATAATAGGTCAATGACATTCTTTAATATTATCTACCCACCATTGTAGCTCATTTCTAGCTTCCGGTGGTAACCGAATTGGCCGATCAAAGCGGCCAGCATTTGTTTTTTAATGCTGTGATTTTTGATCTTTGTAAATTTCGGTAGTGTAGCGGTCCGAATCGTGCAGCTGGGAATGTAGTTACCAATTTGCCTATAACTTTTGCTGTTTGCCGAATGGTTGGTACCCTGGCGCAAGCAAAATTGTGGCACTCTTCTATTATAGAAGTAGCTTTATTAGTTGGGATGATAAACTTCATTAAATTGGTGTCTAGGGTGAACACCAAATAATCCATAACCCGTACCGGGTGCAGTTTTGATTTGTCTGGATGGATTACAACCCCAGCTTCTCAAGCAGAGCCTTGGTTGCAGCCACTCCTTGAATTGCCAATTGGAGGGTCTGCCCCACTATAAGGATTTCATCCAATATGCCATCACTATAATCTTGTTGTTGGAGAAGAGCCAATACAGGTAAATACCAATTTGGTGAACAGCCTAGGGCTGTGATGATTCCATTGGGCAATGCACCCGTTTCCAGACAACTTCAGAAATTCCCTGTGAGCCTCAGCGATGGGCACCGTATAGCATGCATCTTTCAAATCGATGCATGCCATAAAGTACCCTGGGTAAAGCATCTGCCTAGCTGTTCCAAAAGTATCCATTTTGAAATGGGTATATTGTACAAAAGTGTTCAACTCAGTTAAATCTATTATAATCCGACATCCCCCTTCTTTTTTACTGCTGGTGACTCAAACTCAATAGGTTCAATAGGTTCATGCTTGGTTATGCCAATTACCCCTTTTTTCTGCTAGCCGTATAATTTCAGCATGCCCTGCCTCCACCTCTTTTTGGGATAGAGTAAAATTCCTACGAGGCGAATGCTGGGTAGGGGAATTTATACCTCCAACAAATTATATACCCTTGAACACTTTGTAAAATAAACTCATCTGTGGTGACAGTTTTCCCATATGTCCAAGGAAGCCCGCAATCGCCCACCTATTCGTGCAGGAGGGGATACTACGGCGTGAGAGGAGCCAGACCCCCTTACCTCCATGGTTAACGGCGGTTCCGTACATACGGAGCTTTCGGGTGGACGTTATGGAGGTTGACGGGCCGGCGGCCGCATTTTCCATGCAGGCCGCTGTTGGCCTTGCCCTAACAGGTCGTTGTGTTTGTTGAGATGGAGGTAGGTAGGATCTTTGTGCCCTATCCGGCAGCCTTGGTTCCCCGGTTGTATTAGGCTGTTGCCGGTGATATGGGTGAAGTCTGGCCGATGGAGTTTCATGAGGCCCGCTGTTTTGGCCTCCTTTGTCCAGTCCCTTCACCTGTTTGGACAGGTCTCCAAACAACAGATGCGGCGGTGGAGCGGTAATGGTCGGCACAACCCCGCGAATTTGGGGTTGAGTGTGGGCTATATGGAGCTCTTACGCAGGCAGTTTATCTCATACTGGGCGTTGCATAGGAGTGCCAGTGCATCTTGCTGTTTACTGGACACATTATCCCCGACCAGGGTCCTAGCAAACGCCGTTATGCCCGTGGAGAACCTTTCTCCAAGGTATTATTGAGAATCTGACTCCGGAGTTGGTGCGTAATTAGGCAATCAATGGTGCCCGCCAATTCGTGGTGCAGGGGTTCACCTGTCTGGGTGGAAACGGCAAACTTCACTCACCACATCCAGCATATCCTCCTCATGCTCTGGCTCAGCGGTCACTGGCTGTCCCGGGTCGTCTTCAAACACAGCAGCTGGGCAATCATTAATGCTTCTGGCTGGAGACGATGAGGTGCTGAGCGGAGTCCTTGCACGGCTAGTGGATGCCCGCGAGTCCCGCTCTTCTCGTTCCCGGTCCCGCTGGAGGCGTTGCACCACTAAGAGCTCCAACCGCTCTATGCGACCGTCCCTGCTATACGCAGCGGACAAGCCGACTTCCCCAGGCCCTGCGAACTCACTGGGGCTTCCACCATCGGACCACACCTCCATAAGGTGCTGTCTAGGGTCCAATGGCAGGTCGTGACCTACAGCCCAAGTAGGATCATACGACTCCCGCACGGACTCTCCGCTAGTCTGTCTTCTCCGAGACTGTGGCGGCCCACCTGTTTGATAAGAAGGCAGGTGAGTTGAATCGGCGCCGGCCCCCGGAACCTGGCTCCCCGGAGTCCGTGCAGGCTTACCTCCACTCTTGCCCATCTTTTGGCGTGGAGGCGCATGGTCGGCCGCTCGCAGAGCTGAGCTGACCGACCGCTTCCTGCTGCCACCTCCGCCCTTGACCGCAACCTGACGGGGTGTGTTGTCGGCGGTATCTGCTCCAGCAGGCCTACTCGACGCAGCAGTGATGTTGCCAGGCTGCACTACGGCAGATTCCCTGGCTGTGGTACGTATGTGCACATTGCAGGGCTCCCCTGTCGTGCGGCTGTCCCCCGGCCCAGCCCCCTCGGGTCTTCTGGAGCTCGGGGAGAGGTTGCCTGTAAAGAGCGAGACCCCTAGCCACGTACCTGTATCCCCCCTTCTTCTCTTGGGGGACGGGGGCTTGGAGTCTGGATCCATTGCATCCAGCTCCGGAGCGGTAACCCATTCGGGTGAGTCGGCCCCTGAATCAGCGGGAGCGCCCGACTTCCGCATTCCTGCCCCCACCATGCGTTGAAGCTGCTGGCGTTCCTTGCAGCTCCGGGGACAAGGGCCGTTGGCTGGCCGCAGCTCAGCTCCTTGACAGCGTCGTCCTCCGGCCTTTGTCCATGCTGTGAAGAAAAGGTAATACTTACCTGCCGGTCTTGTGAAGGAGCCGGAGGAGAGAGCGCACTCCCCCCCCCAGCCTGCCGGTGCAAATGCGCGCGACGATATGCCGCGCATGCGTGCTGGCGGGGTCTTCACGGTCACTCACGTGACTCCGAAGTAAAATCCATTGTACTTACCCAGTCAACCATTCTGTAATTCCCTTGCAATTAGTTCTGAAATGGAACAATTAGTTACTTAGCACAGGAGCTGATGGGGATCACAATCACAATCACAATCAAACCAGCAACTGCCGTTCCTTGCCATTCCACCCCTCTGGTTTGAAGGCCTGTTTTTTATAGGGAGTAGGCTGACAGGGTTCAAGTGGACAACCAACATCAGCTGATTAAAGCCAGTTGTTACAAACGATGCTGAGAATGGCCTCTTCTGGCCTGTGAGCTGGTTAAATGAACCAGGCTGGTATCTAGGAGAGAGGGTGCACTGCATTCTACAAAATGTCTCTAAGCTAATTAGTACATTTTTTCAATTGAATTCACTATTGTGAAATAGGAAACAACGCCACCAATTTGTGTCCAGCAAGGTTCTATAAACAATACCTAATCTTCATTAATGTTGCATGATGTATAACAACAGGACGACCTTCCCTGTTCTTCTTCAAAACCAGCATCATGTTTTTCTGCCCAGCAGTGAAACCAAATTGTTTGTTTCTCATCCAAAAGCAAGGAGGCGCAGCGTTTGAGTTGATGTCTTACAGCGCAAGAGACCCTCGTTCGAACCTGACTACGGGAGCTTGTCTGTACGGAGTTTGTACGTTCTCTCTGTGACAAAATGTTGGAGTCACTCAGCGTGACAGGCAGCATCTTTGGAGGGAAGAAATGGTTGACGTTTCGGGTCGAGACTCTTCTTCAGACCAGAAAACAGCTAACAATGGCCTGTTTCCTTTATCATTGTTACTTTTTTGCATATCTTTCATTCACTTGGTCTATATCTCTCTACATCACCATCTACATCTCTCGTTTCCCTTTCCCCTGACTTTGGCCTGAAGAAGAGTCCAGACCTGAACCGTCGCACATTACTTCTGTCCAGAAATGCTGTCTGTCCCACTGAATTACTCCAGCATTTTGTGTCCATACACTATGGCAAAATGGGTAGAGTTCAACGATGAGAAAGGTACAATCACTGTTGTTTGGAGGTCTCATAATAACTAGTGGGAGACAAATATGTCACCAGGTTATGGAAACATGTTAAAGAAACAGAGTTGTGATAGTCGGTGATTGTCTAGAATTTCCTTGGTTGGAAGAGACAACAAAGCAAAATTTGTTGGGAATAGCCAGGAGGGTTTATCACAACAGTGTGTGGGCTACCCTCTGAGTGAAAAATGTATGCTGAGCTTCATCGTAAACCTCTACCCTCTCACTTAAGTCAATGCCCTCGTGTTTTAGATTCCTGCATCTCGGGATAAAGGCTGTAAACATTCACTTCATCTCTGCCCCTCAACATTTTATTTACTTCGATAACGTCATCCCTCAGCCTCCTACCCTCTAATGAAAAAGGTCCCAGCCCATCCAACCTCTTCCTCTAACTCAAGCCTGCCATCCTGGTAATATCCTGGTGAATCTCTTCTGCTTTCCACCCAACTTCATGACATCCTTCCTTTTGGCTGGGCAACCAGAACTGAACACATTGCTCCATGTATGATCTACTAATGATTTGTACAGCTGTATAATAATGTTCTGACTTTTGTACTTAATACCGTTCCCTATGAAGGCAAGCATGTTAAATGCCTTCTTCGGCAAACTGACCACCTGAAATGCCACTGAAATACAGTGGACTATGCATCTGTACATCCAGCCCTCTCTGTTTGGCATCAAGTCTTATGAATCTAATTGAGTTTTTTAAAGAAGTAACCAAAAAGGTTTATGAGGGCAAAGCCGTAGGTGTTGTCCATATGGTCGTCAGCAAGGCATTCAATAAGTTTCCACATGGTAGGCTGATTAAGAAGGTTAGAATACATGAGATCCAGGGAGAGCTAGTGACTGGATAGAAAATTGACCATGACAGGAAGCAGAGGGTGATCGTGGAAGGTTGTTTTTCGGTCTGGAGGGCTGTGAGTAGTGATGTGCCTCGGGGATCAGCACAGAGCCCATTGGTGTTTGTGGTTTATAATCAACAATATGGATGAGAATGGGGAAGGCATGATTAGTAAAGTTGCAGATGATACTAAAGTGGGTGGTACCGTAGGTAGCGAAGATAATTATCACAAATTGCAGCAAAGTCTTGATAGGTTGGGCAAGAGGGCTAAGGAATGATTAATGGAGTTTAATGCAGAGAAGTGAAAGGTATTGCTATATTAGGATGACAAACCAGGGCAAGACCTACACAGTAATTGTTTAGCTAGGTTCAGAGGAAACAGCGTGGAAACTGGCCCTTCAGCTCACTGAGTCTGTGACGACCACCAATCACCCCGTACACTAATTCTATCCACACCCTGGATAGTGCATGTTGTTTACCTAGATTTTTAGAAAGCCTTTGATAAGGTGCCACATGTGAGGCTGCCAAAGAAGATGAGAGCCCATGTTATCAAAGGGCAGATACTAGCACAGATAGCAGGTTGGCTGGATGGCAGAAGTCAAAGAGTGGCAATAAAGGGAGCTTTTTCTGGATGGCTGCCAGTGACTAGCGGAGTTCCGCAGGGATCGGTATTGGGGCTGCTACTCTTCACGTTGTACATTACTGATTTGGACGAGGGGATTGAAGGCTTTGTGGCCAAGTTTGCGGATGATACGAAAATAGGTGGTGCAGAAAAAGCAGGGACTCGGCAGAAGGATTTGGACAGGTTGGGAGAGTGGGCAGAGATGTGGCAGATGAAATATAGAACAGCAAAGGGTGAAGTAACGCATTTTGGAAGTAGTAATAAAGGCGTAGATTATTTTCTAAATGGGGAGAGAATCCAGAAATCGGAGGTGCAAAGGGACTAGCGAGTGCTGGTGCAGGATTCCCAAAAAGTTAATCTGCAAGTCGAAGCGGTAGTAAAGAAGGCAAATGCAATGCTTACATTTATTTCAAGAGGTCTAGAATACAAAACAGGAATATAATGCTGAGGCTCTACACGGTGGTGGTCAGGCCGCATTTGGAATATTGTGAACAATTTTGGCCACCATATCTGAGGAAGGATGTGGTGGTCCAGGAGAGGGTTCAGAGGAGGTTTACAAGAATAATCTCAGGAATGAGTGGATTAACATATGATGAGCATTTTATGGCACTGGGCCTGCACTCGCTAGAGTTTAGAAGGATGAGGGGGGACCTCATTGAAACCTATTGAATAGTGAAAGGCTTGGACAGAGTGGATGTGGAGAGGATGTTTCCACTCATGGGAAAGTCTAGGACTAGAGGTCATAGACTCAGAATTAAAGGACGTTCCTTTAGGAAGATGAGGAGGAATTTCTTTAGTCAGAGGGGGGTGAAACTGTGGAATTCTTTGCCACAGAACGTTGTAGAGGCCCTCAATGGATATTTTTAAGGCAGAGATATATAGTTTCTTGATTAGTATAGGTGTAAGGGGTTATGGGGAGAAGGCAGGAGAGTGGGGTTAGGAGGGAGAGAAAGATCAGACTTGATTGAATGGCAGAGTAGACTCAATGGGCCGAATGCCCTAATACGGCTCCTATCTGGCCTTATGATCCTAGGGACAATTTACAGAAGTCAATGAATCTACAAACCTTCAAGACTTGAGTGTGGGAGGAAATCAGAGCATTTGGAAAAAACCCAGACGATCACAGAAAGAAAATGCAATCTCCGTACAGATAGTACCTATAGTCAGTATTGAACTCAGGTCTCCGTTGCTGTAAGGCAGCGACTCTACTACTGCACCACAGTGCCGCCCTGGATGGGACATGCAAGTGTTGTAGAATGGTTATCCAGTACATAGTTTATTGGAAGCGGTGTCACAGGTAGATAGGATGGTCAAGAAGGCTCTCAGTGTATTGGTTTCATCAGTCAATGCATTGGCTTCGTTAGTCAAGGCTTTGAGTATAGAAGTTGGGATGTTATGGTATAGCTGTACAAGATTTTGGTGAGGCCACATTTGGAGTATTGTGGTCAGTTTTGGTCACCCTACAATAGGAAGGATGTTGTAGAGTCATAATTATACAGCACCTAAACAGACCCTTCAGCCCAATTTGCCCATGCTGGCTAAGCTGCACCATCTACACCAGTCCCATATAGGTTTGGCCCCAATCCCTCTAAACCTTCCTGTCTATGTACCTGTCCAAATGTATTTTTTAATGTTATTATAGTAGCTGCCTCAAATCACAAGTTCACAAGTTATAGGAGTGGAATTAGGCTATTTGGCCCATCGAGTCTACTTCGCCCTTTAACCATGGCTGATCTTTGCCTCCTAATAAATATCTCCTTTCTCATCTGAAACCTATTGTTATATTGTTACAATTGAAACCGAGTTGTAACATGCAAAGTAAATGCATGATGTAGTTAAATCATGTGATCTAGATAGTGTGACAAGTTGCAGAGTGAGGAGCCTGTAGAACACTGTATTAGTAACATAGACACATAGAAAATTAATTGCAGGAGTAGGCCATTCGGCCCTTCGAGCCAGCACTGCCATGCAATATGATCATGGCTGATTATACAAAATCAGTACCCCATTCCTGCTTTCTCCCATAACCCTTGATTCCATTAGCCCTAAGAACTAAATCTCCCTTGAAAACATCAAGTTAATTGGCCTTTACTGCCTTTTGTGACAGAGAATTCCACAGATTCACAACTCTCTGGGTGAAAACGTTTTTCCTCATCTCAGTCCTAAATGGCCTACTCCTTGCTCCTAAACTCAAATCCTCTCGCTATGAAGGCCAACATGAATTAGCTTTCTTCACTGCCTGCTGCACCTGCATGCTTACTTTCAGTGACTGATGTGCAAGCACAAACAGGTCTTGTTGCACTTCCCCCTTTCTTAATCTGACAATTCAGATAATGTGTGTAGGAAAGAACTGCAGATGCTGGTTTAAATCGAAGGTAGACACAAAATGATGAAGTAACTCAGTGGGACAGGCAGCATCTCCGGAGAGAAGGAATGGGTGACATATCGAGACAAGACCTTTCTTCAGTCTGAAGAAGGGTCTAGACACGAAACATCAACCATTCCTTCTCTCCAGAGATGCTGCCTGTCTTGCTGAGTTACTCCAGCATTTTGTGTCTGCCATTCAGATAATAATCTTGTTCTTGCCATCAAAGTGGATAACCTCACATGTATCCACATTATACTGCATCTGCCATGCAGCTGCCCACTCATCCAACCTATCCAAGTCATCCTGCAGCCTCATAGCATCCTCGCAGCTCACACTGCCACCGCGCTTTGTGTCATCGGCAAACTGGGAGATGTGATATTTAATTCCTTTGTGTAAGTTATTAATATATATTGTAAATAACTGGGGTCCCAGCACTGAGCATTGCGGCACCCCTGCCATTCTGAAAAGGACCCGTTAATTCCTACTCTTTGCTTCCTGTCTGCCAACCAGTTATCTATCCATGTCAATACCCATCCCCCAATACCATGTGCTCTAACTTTGCACACTATTCTCTTGTGTTGGACATTACACACAAAAATGTGTAATTATTGATACACCACATCCACTGGCTCTCCCTCATTCATCCTACTTGTTACATCCTCAAAAAATTCCAGAAGATTAGTCAAGCATGATTTCCGTTTCATAAACCCATGCTGACTTTGACTGATACTGTGTAGGAAAGAACTGCAGGTGCTGGTTTAAATCGAAGGTAGACACAAAATGCTGGAGTAATTCAGCGGGACAGGCAGCATCACTGGAGAGGAATGGATGATGTTTCGTGTCGAGACCCTTCTTCAGACCAATAAGTACATCTTTAATAATTGACACAAGCATCTTCCCCACTACCAATGTAAGGCTAACTGGTCTATAATTCTGTTTCTCTCTCCCTCCTTTCTTAAGAAGAAGTGTTGCATTAGCTGCCCACCAGTCCACAGGATCTGATCCAGAGTCTATAGAACATTGGAAAATGATCACCTCCTTGAGTTATCTGGGATGCAGACCATCAGGCCGTGGGAATTTATCTGCCTTCAGTCCCAACAGTTTACCTAACATCCTTTCCTCACGACTGTGGATTTCCTTCAGTTCCTCCTTCCTGCTGGATCCTTGGTCCCCTAGTATTTCTGGGAGGTTGTTGGTGTCTTCCTGAAGGGCCTGTCCCACCAGCATGTGTCTAGCGCGACCTAACTTGGTCGCTTGAGGCGTACGGCCGCGTTTTTTTCATGCTCTATTTCCCCCCTCTTAATTAACCCCTTTGTCCTCCACTGTTGAATTTCTCGCAGTCCTCCAGTTTGCTGCTTCCTCTGGCCAATTTATAAGCCCGTTCTGTGGATTTAACACTCTCCCTAATTTCCCTCTCAAGCCACGGTTGAGCCATATTCCCTGTTTTATTTTTATGCCAGACAGGGATGAGCAATTGTTGTAATTCATCCATGCGATCTTTAAATCTTTGCCATTGCATCTCCACCGTCAATCCTTTAAGTACCATTTAAAAGTTCTAGTGAAAGAGAACTACAACACAAAGTGCTATCTCCGTTTTTTATCTTGAAGATAGATTTCAGGCACCACAAAACAAAACATAACATAAAATAATGAGTCTGAAGAAGGGTCTCGACCTTAAACGTCACCTATTCCTTCACTCCATAGATGCTGCCTCACTAGATGAGTTTCTCGAGCAGTTTTATCTACCTTTGATTTTTCCAGCATCTGCAGTTCCTTCTTAAACAATACATAACATGGTGTGTAGTGGCAGTTTCTATACGTTCTGAAAGTCAAATTTCGATAGCCTCAGGGATATGGTGGAGATATAGTTTACGCACTCACCGCACTCTTAAGATAGCAAAAACAAATCTTCCAAATGCTGTTTCTTGATTAATTGGTCTTTTATTGAAGTAATATATAACAAAGAAATAACTCATTGCTTTTCGTTCTTATTAACTGTTTCTTCTTCAGACAGTACAGTCGTGACCGTGCGGGTGTTACCGTGTGGTTAAAAAAAAGGTTTCTCGTCATGCTCCGAGACTAACCTAAACTCCCAATCTACGAGTCCACGCTATCTCCTCCAAAATAGACACACCCCTTTACATAACAAATCCCACCTTCCAAAGTACAGACAGATAAAAACTAGAAATATTAAACATGGCTTTAATGTTTATAGCCATAAGATCTATAACCATTATAGCTTAAGCTTAATGGCTTCTACATGGTAGCAGAGGTGTATGACCCACAAGTTCTAAATATACTTTAATCAGCTACCGAAGACTCAAATGTTCAACAAAAGATGACTTCATTCTGTCGTTTTTGATCCCCCGACCAGGACTGGTATAGATGGGGCAACACGGGCAAGGTGGGCCGAAGGTCCTGTTTCGTTGCTTTATGACTCTTTCATTCTATGACTCAGACTCAGAAAAATAATGATAAAATATTAAACAATGCAGTATGTAACAATGGTCAGATTTTCCAACAATCACAAGCTTGTCATTGCACTCAGAATGAATTTTCCACCTACCTTGTCATGTCCCCAGTGAGTACATCTGGGACAAAAACTGCTCCAAACTTTGCACCAAGGTCTTACTCTAAATGTGATTTAGAGTCAGAGTCATAGAGCTATACAGCATGGAAACAGGCCATTCAGCCCAACTTGCCCACACCAATTAGCGTCCCATCTACACAAGTCCTATATGCCTGCGTTTGACCCACATCCCTCTAAACATGTCATATCCATCTATCTGTCTAAATGTACATTTAGGGGGCGTCGTCCAGTTGGGTATGGCTGCCCTGCCTGCAGCTGTCCGTTCTTTCACTCCTTTTTTAACATTTGTTGTCTGTTAAAAAGTGTTTTTGTTTGGAAGTCTATTCTTTTATGTGTGGGGGGTGGGGGGGGGGGGGGGGGGGGTGGGGGAAGGGGGAAACTGTATTTCTCTGTCCCTACCCGGTCGGAGAGGCAGCTTTCCTCTGAGCAGCACCTTCGACCCGTCCTCGCGGTCTACCATCGGGGCCTGGAGCGGCGTTTCCTGAGGGGACCGGCCAGAACCACGGCTTCGGCGGTGGCACAGCGCCGGAGCACTATCGCGGAGAGGAGCGGGCGATGCCTTGCCCGGGTCTCCGCGCTGGAACTCCGGAATGCTGAGACCGCCGATGAAACATCGCGGAGCTGCGGGACTGTGGTGTGGCCAGCCGCGGGCGGCGGCGCTGACTTTAACATCGAGAGTCTGGGATCTCTCGCCGAGATCGGCAGTGGTTGAGCTCCGTCCAGCGCGGCCTGTTGGCTTTGGAAGCCGCGGTCTCCGGTAAGCATGCGGCCGGTCCAGGCATCCCAAGCCGCTGAGAGGGTCTTCCCATCGCCGGTGCACCATCACCCGGCGAGAAGGGCCTGAGAAGGGCGAAGACTGCGGAGGCCTCAATAGGCCCGACTATGGGAGGACAAGGGGATGGGGACTAGACTTTGTGCCTTCCCTCACAGTGGGAACCATTGTGGGGAGATGATTTTATGTTTTATGGTAAATTTCTTTCTTTATAATGTTATGTTGTAATCTTATTAATGTGCTGCAATGGCAACTTGAATTTCACTACATCAATTGGTGTATACGACAATAAATGAAGCTTATGAACCTTATGTTTCTTAAACATCGTGATTGTACCTGCCCCAACTACCTCCTCAGGCAGCTCGTTCCATACACCCACCACTCTTTGTGTGAATATGTTACCTCTCCGGTTCTTATTAAATCTTTCCCCCCCCTCACCTTTGAACTTTTGTCCTCTGGTTCTCGACTCCCCTACTCTGGGCAAGAGACTCTGTGCATCTACCCGATCTATTCCTCTCATGATTTTGTACACTTCTGTAAGAACACCTCTCATTCTCCTGTGCTCCAAGGAAGAGTCCTTGTCTGCTCAACCTCTGCCTATAACTTAGACCTTTCAGTCCTGGCAACAACTTTGTAAATCTTCACTGCACCCTTTCCAACTTGACAATATCTTTCCCATAACATGTTGCCCAGAAATGAACACAACACTCTAAATGCAGCATATAGAACTGCAACATGACCTCCCTTCTATATTCAATACTCTGACTGATTAAGGCCAATTTGCCAAAAGCCTTTTTGACCACCCTACCTGTGGTGCCACTTTCAATAAACCATGTACCTGTATTCCTCTGCTCACCGGAGCCCTGCCATTCACTGTGTTGGTGAATGTTAAGCTCACTGGCCTGTAGTTTCCAGCCTTTTCCCTACAGCCCTTCTTGAATAGAGGTAGAACATTTACCACCCTCCACTCTTCCGGCACCTTGCCTGTATTTAATGACGACTCGTAAATCACAGCCAGGGCTCCTGCAATTTCCTCTCTAGCTTCCCACAGTGTCCTCAGATATATCTGATCAGGGCTGGGAGATGTGTCTACCTTCATACGCGTTAGGAACTTCAGCACCTCCTGAATTTTAATACTGACTGCTCTCAAGATACTTCCAGTGACAACACCAAGTTCCTCCGTCCTCCTGCCTTTCTCCAGAGTAAAAGCAGACGACAAATACTCATTGAGGACCTTGCCCATCTCCTGTGGATCCACACAGAGTTGACAGCTTTGATTTCTGAGGGGTCCCACTCTCTAGTTATATTTTTTCCTTTATGTACTTAAAATTTATTGGGATTATCCTTAATTCTATCTGCCAATGCTATCTCCTGTTCCCTTTTTGCCTTTCTGATTTCCTGTTTTAGTTTACTTCTTAGTTCCCGAAATAAAGAAACTGACAAGTTACTAAATAACTAATTCTAAAGCACTTACTAAACTGACAAGTTACTAAAGAACAGCTCCTAAAACACTTGATCCTAGCTGCCTATACCTGTCCCATGCCTTCTTCTTACTTTTGAAGAAAGCCTCAATTTCCCTCATCATCCATGCTTCCTTACTTTTGCCCGCCTCGCCCTGCACTCTGACATTTCTGCGCATGTACTTCAAAATATCGTGGCGGTTCAGTTGGGGAGGGGTGGTGAGGATGCAGTGTTGGTTGTAATTCCACTCACATTATTTGCTGAAAAATCTCTGCTATGTTTTTGAGATCAGAAGAGTTCCAAAACTATAACATCGAAGAAAGTTAAAACTGTTGAAATCATTTTGTTTGCCTGTTGGAGCTAAATGAATTTGACAGTTTTGACCAACTGCTCTTAGAAACATAGAAACATAGAAACATAGAAAATAGGTGCAGGAGTAGGCCATTCGGTCCTTCAAGCCAGCACCGCCATTCGATATGATCATGGCTGATCATCCTAAATTCCTGCTTTCTCCCCATATCCCTTGATTTTGTTAGCCCTATGAGCTACAGTGGCTTGCAAAAGTTTTCATACCGCTTGAACTTTTCCACATTTTGTCACGTTACAAACACAAACGTAAATGTATTTTATTCGGATTTTATGTGATAGACCAACACAAAGTGGTGCATAATTGTGAAGTGGAAGGAAAATGATACATGGTTTCCACATTTTATTACAAATAAAAAACTGAACTGAAATACTGTGGTGCGCAAAAGTATTCAGCCCCCCTGAGTCAATACTTTGTAGAACCACCTTTCGCTGCAATTACAGCTGCATGTCTTTTGGAGTATGTCTCTACCAGCTTTGCACATCTAGAGACTGACATTTTTGCCCATTCTTCTTTGCAAAATAGCTCAAGCTCAGTCAGATTGGATGGAGAGCGTCTATGAACAGCAATTTTCAAGTCTTGCCAGAGATTCTCAATTGGATTTAGGTCTGGACTTTGACTGGGCCATTCTAACACATGAATATGCTTTGATCTAAACCATTGTAGCTCTGGCTGTATGTTTAGGGTCGTTGTCCTGCTGGAAGGTGAACCTCCGCCCCAGTCTCAAGTCTTTTGCAGACTCTAACAGGTTTTCTTCCAAGATTACCCTGTATTTGGCTCCATCCATCTTCCCATCAACTCTGACCAGCTTCCCTGTTCCTGCTGAAGAAAAGCATCCCCACAGCATGATGCTGCCACCACCATGTTTCATAGTGGGGATGGTGTGTTCAGGGTGATGTGCAGTGTTAGTTTTCCGCCACACATAGTGTTTTGCATTTAGGCCAAAAACTTCCATTTTGGTCTTATCAGACCAGAGCACCTTCCTCCACATGTTTGCTGTGTCCCCCACATTGCTTGTGGCAAATTGCAAACGGGACTTGTTATGGCTTTGTTTCAACAATGGCTTTCTTCTTGCCACTCTTTCATAAAGGCCCCATTTGTGGAGTGCACGACTAATAGTTGTCCTGTGGACAGATTCTCCCACCTGAGCTGTAGATCTCTGCAGCTCCTCCAGAGTTACCATGGGCCTCTTGGCTGCTTTTCTGATCAATGCTCTCCTTGCCCGGCCTGTCAGTTTAGGTGGACGGCCATGTCTTGGTAGGTTTCCAGTTGTGCCATACTCTTTCCATTTCCGGATGATGGATTGAACAGTGCTCCGTGAGATGTTCAAAGCTTGGGATATTTTTTTATAACCTAACCCTGCTTTAAACTTCTCCACAACTTTATCCCTGGCCTGTCTGGTGTGTTCCTTGGGCTACATGATGTTGTTTGTTCACTAATGTTCTCTAACAAACCTCTGAGGACTTCACAGAACAGCTGTATTTATACTGAGATTAGATTACACACAAGTGGACTCTATTTACTAATTAGGTGACTTCTGAAGGCAATTGGTTGCACTGGATTTTATTTAGGGGTATCAGAGTAAAGGGGGCTGAATACTTTTGCACGCCACACTTTTCAGTTTTTTATTTGTAAAAAAATTTGAAAACCATGTATCATTTTCCTTCTACTTCACAATTATGCACCACTTTGTGTTGGTCTATCACATAAAATCCCAATAAAATACATTTACGTTTGTGGTTGTAAAGTGACAAAATGTGGAAAAGTTCAAGCGGTATGAAAACTTTTGCAAGCCACTGTATATTTAACTCTCTCTTGAAAACATCCAGTGAATTGTCCTCCACTGCCATCTGTGGCAGAGAATTCCACAGATTCACAACTCTCTGGGTGAAAATGTTTTTCCTCATCGCAGACCTAAATGGCCAACCCCATATTCTTAAACTGTGACCCCAGGTTCCCTCTCAATAGTTGAATTCATTGAAGTTAATACTACTGTGACGGTTTCTATCAGAATATGCTTTCCCTTTAAAAACCTTGAAGAGTTTATTTGTCATATGTTCGGATTTGAACTGAAAGAAAGAAATTCTTAGTTGCTTAAACTTTGCATACATATTTTGCACCAATTTCTTAATGTCTCTACCTTCTGTTTGGTGATTATTTTCAACTCGTCTCTTGTATTTAGCTCTTGTTTATTCATTTTCTAGTATCTGGGCAATGTTTGCATTGTCTTGGAAAATGAAATTCCTCATATGTTGCAAAACATACTTGGCTAATAATGTATTATTGTATTGTACTGTATTGTCAGTATACATTCTCATCCAAATAATTCATTATAAATGACAAACAGCAATGGGGCGGCCCCTGAGAGCGTGGGAATGGGCTGCCCTCTCGAGCTATTGCAGTTAGTCTGGTGAAGATGCTCCCACAGTGATTTTTGGTTTGTTCTGAATCCAACCTGTCAAGTCACCTTGAACCCCATGCATCTTAATTTTCTGGATCAAGCTATCATGAGAGACATAATCAACATTCACTGCCCTACCCTCATCAATCACTGTATGAGGTTAGAGGGGCAATGTTTAACAGAGATGTGCAGGGCCATTTTTTTACACAGAGTGGTGGGGGCCTGGAATGCACGGCCAGAGGTGGTGGTGAACGCCGATACTATACTGGTGTTCAAAGATCATAGAACCATCTTGCTCCGCTCTATAATCTTTGGTGGTGTTTAAGTGGCTTTTAGTAGGCACATGGGTCACGTACAGGCAGATGAGATTGGTTTATCTTGGCATTATGTTTGGCACACATACATTGATTCTTCCTGATTATGCCATTGTCATCCAAATGTGAGTAAATCCTATCACAAAGAATCCTCTCCAATAGCTTCCCGACCACTGATGTGAGGTTCATCATACTATAATTTCCTGGATTATCTCTACCTCCCTTAAACAAAGAAAAACATCTTTGGCTTCTCTGCGATTCTCCAGGACCTAACCTATTTAGTTTAGTGTAGTGATACAGCATGGAAACAGGCCCTTCGGCCACCAAACCTGCACCGACCAATGATCAATGTACCCTAGTTCTGTCCTGCATAGTCAGGACAATTTACAGAAGTCCAATAACCTGCACGTCTTTGGAGTGTGGGAGGAAAGCGGAGCACCTGGAGAAATCCCACGTTAGACATCACCCGTTACTGTACAAGTTCCGTAATCAGCATCGAACCGGTTCTCTGCAGCCGTAAGGCAGCACGTCTACTGACTTGTCACTGTGTTGCCCTGTAGCTAGAAATACATTCAGAGCTTTGTCAAGCCTCCTGCAGTCTCCACTCTTGTCTCTTTCACTAACTTGGGATAGATCCCATTCGGATCTGGAGATTTATCCACCTTAATGATTTACAGGATACCCACCAGACCAGTTCATTGATCTCAAACTGTCCTAGCTTATTAGTATATCACATACTTATCTCACTATCCACCGTGTCTTTCTCCTTGGCGAATACAGATGTGAAGTACTCATTCAGTACCATGCCTACATCCTCCGATTCCAAGCATAAATTCCCTCCTTTAGACTTGAGTGGTCTTACCTTCTCCCTGGTTACCCACTTGTTTTAAATGCTTGTATAAAATGCCGTGGATTTTTAAAAAAATGTATGGCCAATGACATTTCATGTCCTCTTTTGGACCTTCTAAATGTTGTAGATAGTAAACAGTGATGGGGAGGGTGTATGGTATGCCTGCCTTCATCGGCTTGGCATTGAGTATAAGAGTCAGGAAATTATGTTGCAGGTTTATAAAGCTTTGTGGTAAGGCCACACTTGGACTACTGCACAGTTCTGGTCGCCCCTTACAGGAAGGTGGTGGAACCTTTATGGACCTGTCTCACTTGGGCGACCTATTCCACGAGTTTAGACGAGTTTGCCCTCGACTCATACTCGCAACATATTCGACACGAGGTTGTAGGAGGTCTTCGTAACTCTCCTTCGTGCTCGAGAGTGGTCTCCGCGTACTCGAGGTCTCAGCTAGGTCGCAGCGTTTTTTCAACATGTTAAAAAATGCCTGCGAATAAAAAAAGGTCGCCATGGAAAAAAATCGATACATTTTTACTGGTAGGTTTAGTTGTAGTAGGTTGGCATGTTGGTTGTAGTTAATCAAGGGTAGTCGAAGGTAGTCGTAGATAGTCTTCATCATAGTTGAAGGGAGGTCGAAGGAGGTCGTCTTAAGTCTCCACTATCCGGTGTCCATTTTTCCCAAAGTTAGTTGTAGCTAGTCGTACCTAGTCGAAGCTGGTTTTCAACATAGTCGAGGGAGGTCGAAGGAGGTCTTCAACATGTCATTTTTTAAAACTCTTCTAAACTTGCCAATTAGGTCGCCCAAGTGGGATAGCCCCATTAGGGAGAGTGAAGTAGAGGTTTACCAGGATGCTGCCTAGTTTGGAGGGCTTCAGCTATATGGAAGGTAGAAAAACCTGGCTTGTTTTCTCTGGAGCATTGGAGACAGGGAACACCCGATAGGAGTTTAATTTCATGTTTCATGTACCTTGTGTTTTATGACTAGTGTATAAGAAGGAACTGCATATGCTGGTTTAAATCGAAGATAGACACAGAAAGCTGGAGTAACTCAGCGGGACAGGCAGCATCTCTGAAAAGAAGGAATGGGTGACGTTTTGGGTTGAGACCCTTCTTCAGACTGACTTCAGGGGAGAGGAAGATACATAGATAAGGATATGTGAAGGTGTGAAAACAGGGCTAAGGGAATGGAGATCAAGGAAAATGTAGATGAGATCATTGTTAGCTGGGAGAAGGTAACAACAAAGTAAACTGAGATAAAATGTGACCTGATCCCGCACATTAACATCATCCTACAAACACCAGACTCCCCATTGGATTGAAACCTTGTCGTGGTCGGGGACCTTGTGTGCCTCAGTGACACCTAGAACTATGCCAGTGGGAGATTCATCTCCTCTTGGGGTCTCCCGTGCTGGGCAGGTCGAAGGGTAGAGGCGAGACGAAGAGCGATCCACTGGTCCTCCAGGTTGGAGGTTGAGCACAGGGCTAACAACCCTGTCTCGTAAAACAAACATGTTTAGGAAACAGCAACTGCAGGAATCAACACTACTGGGCGTGATGGCCTTCCAGGGCTATCAACAGATACTAGGATGAATGTAAGAGAATCAGGCAAGAATAGCCCTGTGCACTGGACACCGGAAGGAAAATGAAAAGAGGGAGGCAGTAAGTAAGAGTAAGTAATAAACACCTGAGACAATTTACACTACACCAAGCCAATTGACCTACAAACCTGTACGTCTTTGGAATGTGGGAGGAAACCGAAGATCTCGGAGAAAACCCAGGTGGTCACCTGGAGAATGTATAAACTGTACAGACAGCACCCATAGTTGGGATCGAACCCGGGTCTCTGGTGCTGTAAGGCAGCAACTCTACTGATGCGCCACCATGCGACCGTACATTTCCTACATTGTACTTGTAAAATAGTAAGATTAAACGAGAAACTCACCTGTTCGAAGTTTGATCGTTATTTTACGAGGAGTTACGATGAGGGATTACGTGAAGAGCCCGCCTCACGCTGGTAACGGCATACTTCAAAGCAGCGGCATGAAAAACACAGAACACCAAAGCCGGAGTAACATAGTAAGGCTCATAAAAAGACTTAGAACTACCATTTGATCATTTATTTTACGAGGGTGGGAGTGGAGGGCACGTAATCCCTCATCGTAACTCCTCGTAAAATAACGATCAAACTTCGAACAGGTGAGTTCTCGTTTAATCTTACTATTTTACTTCGGAGTCACGTGAGTGACTACGTGAAGATTTTTAAAGCTTTCTGTGTTTTTTATGTCGTAGAATTAATCCGTACGACAGTCCGGCTAAGTAAACACATACATGAGAAAGCGGACAAATGTTAGATCTTTTCACAATTAACTTTTTTTTTTTTTTAATGGTTGAAAGACCATATAATACCCTCCTTATATTTGAGGGAAAAATGATTACAAGTGACAAAAGATATCAGTGACTACACAACTGATTATAGCAATTAATAGCAATTAATAGCAAACAAAGCAGGTGATTATAGTGCTCCCAACACCGCGTGTCCAAAGCTTGTCATAGTGTGAACAGGTTTGTTGTAGAACTTTGAAAAAGTTTCTTCTTTACTCCACCCTGCGATTTTTAAAATATGCTCGAGAGGTACGTCCCGCCCCTTCGCCGCGGACGTAGCTGCCGCCCTGGTGGAGTGAGATTTGAAGACATCAGTGTCTACTCCCGCTAAAACCAACACCTGTTTCAACCATTTTGAGATAGTTTGAACTGAAGCTTTTGTGTGTGGCTTTTTGTGCGTAAGCAGTAATGTCTTTTCGTTTCCTCGAAAAGTGTCCGTAACTTTAATATATTGGTTCAAATGTCTAACCACACACAAAGCAGGCTCAATATGAAAAGCTTGAAAGGTTACCTTTGTTCCAGATCTCCCTGGTCTACTTTGTTTGATCAGATCGTAAACATAGAAGACAACGTTATCTGTAGTCACATGCATACAGCCTAAACGCAACATTTGTAAAGTTTGCACTCTTTGAGCTGAGACCAGTGACATTAACATGACCAATTTCAATGTTAACCTATCCAATGGCAACCCTTCAATTGGAGTCCATTCTCTAAGTAGAGCAAGTACAATGCTCACATCCCAAATTTCTGTATATCTAGGTTTTGGCGGATTCATGTGAAAAATTCCTTTCATGAATCGTGATATCAATGGATGCGACCCAATTGATTTTTCATCAGTCATAAGTCCTAAATAGGACGACAAGGCACTGCGTGCAGTGTTAATGGCACTGTAACTTAAATGTTGCCCAAAGTGCAAATTGGCAAGGAATTCCAAAACATGAGTAACATTCACAGAATCATCAGAAATATTTGACTGTGTGCAAAATTCTTCCCATTTCTTAATATGTGTCATATATTGTTTTTGTGTGCTATCTCGCCATGATGCGCCAATAACTGCCAAAGTTTGGTCCGACAATCCCAGTTCCTGTAGTGGTCTGGTCAAAACCTGCAGATTAACAAATTGATATATGCATATAATGGGTAACCTTCATTTGTTACTGGATTAGTCAAGATATCACTACAGTTAGGAATCTGCATATACGGTTCTTTAATCATATTCAGCATAACTGGGAACCAAGGTTGAGTTGGCCAATTTGGCACTACCAACAATCCGGAAGCTGAATCTTGCTCTATTTTCTTCAAGCATCTCTGAATCAGAGCAAATGGTGGAAAAGCATAAAAGAACATCTTTCCCCCAGTGTAATGAGAACGCATCTACTGCAACTGCGTCTGGATCGTGTTCCCAAGACACATAATGAGGCAATTGATGATTAAGCCTGGATGCAAACAAATCAATTTCTGGCAACCCAAATCGGCTAACAATATTCTTAAATATTGCTGGCTTAAGCATCCATTCCGTATTATCTTTAAAAATCCTGGACCTTTCATCTGCTACCACATTGTCCTTACCTGGAATATAGCTTGCTGAAATCCATATCTGCCGACCAATACACCATTGCCATATCTCATTGACCAGACAATCACATGATACTGATCTAACTCCCCCCATGTGATTAATGTAAACCACAGCCGTTTTATTGTCTAACTGTATTAACACATGCAGACCTTGTTTAGCACAACAATATGCTTTAAGCCCATAAAAGGCCCCCAATAATTCCAAATAGTTAATACCATACTCTTGGAGAAACATTTGTTCTTCAGTTTTCCATCTACCTCCACAACTGGAGGATAAATCTGTGGCCCCCCATCCGAGAGCACTAGCATCTGTTTGTAAAACCATTTCAGGCTGTTTAATAGTAAGATTAAATGAGAACTTACCAGTTCGAAGTTTGATCTGTATTTTTATGAGGAGTTACGATGAGGGATTACGTGAAGACCCCGTCCAGCACGCATGCGCGACATTTCTTCAAAGCAGCGGTGTGGATTCACAGAAAAACACAACAATTGAAATAAATATAGTAAAGAAAAAATAAGAACTTAATTACCAGTTGATCTGTATAATAGAGGGTGGGGAGCGGAGGGCACGTAATCCCTCATCGTAACTCCTCATAAAATACAGATCAAACTTCGAACTGGTAAGTTCTCATTTAATCTTACTATTTTACTTCGGAGTCACGTGAGTGACTACGTGAAGACTTCAAAGCTCTGTGAATCCGAACCGTGTACCAGCTCATGCTTCACTCACTGCCTGAAGACCTTAGAGGGAGGAAGCATGTTATACAATCAACAATAACCTGTTTGTGAACAAAAAAGGTTTATTAATAACAACAAAAAACAGAGAGCTCCCCCGGGCTTAAATTAAATATTATCTGCAGACTCTAAAATTCTGTCTGCAAATGTAGCAGGCTCCGCCAGCGGCTTATTATAAAACCTTTGGAAAGTTCTTTCCGAGGACCATCCTGCTCTGGCCAGAATATGGTCCATAGGCACATCCATTTGCCTAGCCGCCGACGTAG
This sequence comes from Okamejei kenojei, assembly GCA_035221665.1. Taxonomy (NCBI): domain Eukaryota; kingdom Metazoa; phylum Chordata; class Chondrichthyes; order Rajiformes; family Rajidae; genus Okamejei; species Okamejei kenojei. Next base: position 35,992,917 of record CM069133.1, read on the forward strand.
ATGCAGCCCTGGTGGAATGAGATTTGTACACATTAGTATCGATTCCCGCGGACTTAAGCACCTGCTTGAGCCACCTTGAAATGGTTTGGCTCGTCACCTGACCATGAGGCTTCTTGTGGCTTATCCATAAGGCTTTTTCTCTCCCTCTTAAGTTATATGTTGTGTCTATGTAGTTGGCGAGATGGGTCTTGGCACACAACCGTGGGTCAGGTGAATATGCCCGGAACTCCATAACTGGAGGCGTGGTACCTGGTCTAGATTGTTTGACCAGCCCCTGAATGTGAAATGTGATACAGTCCAATGACTCTGTCATGCTGTCCAGCCTCAGAAGGTGGAGGGACTGTACCCTTTGAGCTGACACTAGAGCCATGAGCATGACTGATTTCAGTGTAAGTTGTTCCAGAGTAAGTGACCTGGGTGGTGGCCATCCCCTAAGGTACGTCAGTACTATGCTGACATCCCAGATCTGAGTGTACCTAGGCCTAGGGGGATTGGTGTTAAAAATGCCCCTCATGATTTTGACCACTAGTGGATGGGACCCCAAAGTCAGTTGTCCTGCTGCTGGAACCAAATAAGCTGACAACGCACTCCTGGCTGTATTAATGGCGCTGTAGCTGAGTCCTTCCCGATGTAATCCAAGCAGAAACTCCACAACACTGGTGGCTGTAGCTGTGGTGTAGGTAGTTCCTGTTTTGGAGCAATACCGTTCCCATTTTCTTATATTGGTCAGGTATTGTCTCCTGGTGGACTCCCGGTGAGATGCGGTCATCATGTTGATGGCGTCCTCAGACAGTCCCAGGCCCAGTAGAGGTCTTTTTAGAATCTGCAAGCCAGGAGATTGACTCTGTCATGGCACGGGTGACTAATGCCTGACACTGGGTGGATTAATAACTGTCGACTGCTGGGGAATTCCAACGGTGTTTCAACAGCCATGTCGAAAGCCACTGGGAACCATGGCTGTGTAGGCCAGTCAGGTATTATCAAGATTCCTGAAGCGGAATCCAATTGAATCTTGCGTAATACCCGACTGATGAGGCAGAAGGGAGGAAAAGCATAAAAGAACATTTTCCCCCAATGCAGCGAGAATGCATCAACTGCTGCTGCCTCAGGGTCTGGTTCCCAAGCGACATACGTTGGTACCTGGTGATTCAGCCTGGATGCAAATAGATCGATATCTGGTGTGCCATATTGCTTTGTAATTTCAGCAAACACTTTGGGATTTAACATCCATTCGATGTTATCATTAAATCTACGTGACCTGGTGTCTGCCACTGTATTTTGCTTACCTGGAAGGTAAGTTGCTGATAACCAAATATGCCTTTCAACACACCATTGCCAGATTAGGTTGGCCAAATTGTCACACGATATCGACTTTACACCACCCATGTGATTGATATAAGCCACCACCGTGGTATTATCTAGTTGCAACCGGACATGTGCATGATGCGTATTACATGAATATGCTTTTAACCCATAAAACGCACCCAACATTTCTAAATAGTTGATACCCGTGTCTGTAGGCAAGATGATTCAAATTTACTCCATCTGCCCCCTGTGCTGGATTGCATGTTAGTTGCTCCCCAGCCCAAAGCACTGGCATCCGTTTGAATGGTTAATACTGGGTTGGTGATCATAATGGGACTGGAGCTGAGTCTTACATTCCTCGCCCACCATTGTAACTCTGGAATGGATTCAGCAGTTAAACTCATAGCTCGGTCAAAGTGACCTGAGTTTTGCTTTAGTGCATGCACTTTAGCTCTTTGCAAATTTTGATAGTGCAAAGGCCCAAATTGTACAGCTGGGAAAGCTGCTACCATTTTGCCAATAACTCTAGCTACTTCCCGTATGGTTGGCTGATGTTTATTCATGAGTTTGTTGCATGATAGCGCCAATTCTGATGCTTTCCCCTTCGGCAGAGTTACAATCATGCGAACAGTATCTATCGTAAATCCAAGATAGTCCATGGCAGTGGACGGTGTAAGATTGGATTTTTCTGGATGTATGACAAACCCCAAAGTTTCAAACAAACGTTTGGTGGCTGCGACTGCCAAAATAGCTGTCTCCAAGGTTTTCCCTACTATTAAAATGTCGTCTAAATACGCCATGACTATATGCTTTTGTTTCCTCAATAATGCCAAGGCAGGTTTTAAGATTTTAGTGAACAACCTTGGAGCAGAGGTTAGCCCATTTGGTAAGGCTTTATATTGCCATAGCTGTTTCATCCAGATAAATTTTAAATATTTTCGATGGTCCTTGTGTATGGGTACTGAGTAGTAGGCATCTTTTAAATCAATGCTTGCTAGAAAGTACCCCCTAGAAACCAATAGTCTGGCTGTTTCAAAAGTATCCATCTTGAAATGTATATACCTGACAGACTTGTTCAAAGTAGTTAAGTCAATGATGATGCGTCGTCCACCATCTTTTTTGATTTTAGTGAAAATATTAGACACAAATTCCAAAGGTTCATGTTTTGTTCTTTCAATGACACCTTTAGCTTGTAATCTCATCAGTTCAGCTTGACCCTCTTGTTTTTCCTTGACTGAGAGGGTGAATACCCTTTGGGTATATGCTGAACTGGTGGAAAATCTTTATGGACAAAGTCAATTTTGTAGCCATGAACGCTGCTGAGTATATACTTGTCATTAGTGATGGATTCCCATGCATCCAAAAACAAGTGCAATCTCCCCCCTGTTAGCACAGAGCCCCTACTGCACATATGCTGAGAGGAACCAGACCCACCTACCTCCATGGTTATTGGTGCTTCTTCTGCCTCTTCGCTGGGTGATGAGGCGTCTGCTGGGCTGTAGAGGGTTGATGTTGATCTCGATGTTGTTGGGGGTGGCGCATTTTCCATGGGGTCCGCTCTGGGCCCTGGCCTAAAAAAGGCTTACGGGGAATGGTTTGCGGACCCCGAGCTTTCACCAGTCCCATAGTGTGGTCGACGACTGGTGGACGCCATGGGGTACTGCCGCCTGGGTTTGTTGGGTCTGCTCGGTCCCAAACCTGCCCTCACGAGACCAAAGGTCTTGGATTCTTCTTCCAGGTCTTTCACCTTTTTTGGAAGGTCTTTCCCAAAGAGCAGAATAGGAGGTTCTGACCCCGGTGTTTTGCAGAGTCCCGCAAATTTAGGGTTTGAGGGCAGGCTTGATAATCTCCTTTCGCAAATTATTTATCTCATATTGAGTGGTGCACAGCAGAGCTAATGTGTCTTGCTGATTTGTGGAGATGTCCGCACCATCAATGGACCGAGCATAAGATGTTATTCCTGCAGTCAGGAATTTAAGGATCTTCTGGAGCTTCAACTCCAGGTTTCTGATGTTCTGCCCCAAATGTCCCCAAATTTGGCTATTGACAGCAGGTACATTCAAAGATGTACAATTTCCTGGGGCTGTATATAGTTGAAGAGCCTCATTGACCACTTGTTCTTGTAGGGGTTTAGAGGACAGGTGGTTAATGCTGGCTGCAAGTTTCGGCTCTAATGGCCGACCCGCTTGTGGAATGGCCACGTAGCGGTTGACCACACCCAGCAGCTCTTCCTGTTCCTGTACACCCTGCGTACTCCCGAAATCTTCAGCCAGTGACCCCTCTTCTTGACCAGCCCAGACCTGGTCGCCAATGCTGCCTTCAAAAGAAGGTGAAGCAATGGCCAGTGCCGTAAAAGGCACTGCGGGAGTGCCTGAACTCCCTTGGCGAGGCTGCTGCTGCTCTCTCAGCAGATCTCGCTGGAGCAATTGCTCCATAAGCCGTTCCATGCGGCTTAGGCGGCTGCCTGTGCTCTCGAGCGGTAAGGCATCTTCATCCGAAACGTCGGACACTACCGCCCGGTTCCGGCTGTAGGTACCTCCAGCCCGCTGCTCAGGCAGCACTAGCGGTGCTGGGCTCGGCTCGGTAGTTATAACCGCCGCCTCTTGCCCCCCCTCCAAAGAGCATTCCTCAACGGAGGACGAACGGGGGCGAGCTGCAGACTTCTTTCCTCGGGCCTTGCTCATTCTCCTGGAACACAAGACCACAGAGAGAAAGACACACGGCCACGGTAAACTTACCTGTCGGCCCGACTTTCAATTTGTAGCGGGAGCGCCTTGAACTCCCGTTCGTCGCGGTGCACTGCATGAACGCTAATGTCGCGCATGCGTGCTGGACGGGGTCTTCACGTAGTCACTCACGTGACTCCGAAGTAAAATCTATGATCTTCTTAGCAGCTTGTGGGACATTTTCAACCCACCATTGCAATTCCAATACTGCTTTCCTTGTTAATTGCATAGGCCTGTCAAAGTGACCTGCCTTATCTTTAAGAGCCCTTACTTTGTCCCTTTGAAGATTTTGATAATGTAATGGCCCAAATTCCACTGCCGGAAATGCTGCCACCAGTGTACCAATGACTTTTGCCACTTCTCGGATGGAGGGATAAGGTTTGTGAATGAGGTAATTACACATTTGCGAAATATCATTTGCCTTCTTAGCTGGCAAAGTAACTAACATAGTCACTGAGTTAATTACAAACCCCAGAAAATCAATTGATTGAACTGGCTGCAGCTGGGACTTAATTGGATGAATTAAGAATCCAAGCTCTTTAAACAAAGCTTTAGTAACTGAAATTGAGTGCTCAGCTGACTCTTGACTATCGTTAATAATCAGAATATCATCCAGATAAGCCATTACAATGTGTTTCTGTGCTCTTAATTGGGCTAAAACTGGTTTCAACAGTTTTGTAAAGAGTCTAGGAGCCGAACTCAATCCATTTGGTAAAGCTTTGAACTGCCATAATTGCCCCTGCCAATAAAACTTTAAGTATCTCCGAAAAAGATGATGAATTGCTACAGAATAATAGGCATCTTTCAAATCAATCTTAGCCATATAACAACCTGCTGAAATCAGATATTTTGCAGTACTGAATGTCTCCATCTTAAAATGTTTGTATTCTACAAACTTATTTAGATCTGTAAGGTCTAGAATAATTCTACAACCACCATCTTTCTTATCTCTGCGAAATATATTAGAGACAAATTGATGCTTATGTTCACAAGTTTTTTTCAATTACCCCTTTTCCGGATAATTTGTCAATTTCCACATTAATCTCCATTCTTTCTTCTGCAGAAAACACATAAGCATAAGCAGGTTTATTCTGTACAGGAGGATTGACCCCTTCTTTAAAAATAATAATAGCTCCCCGAAACTGCTTGTAATATAAATCGATCAGAAGTAATATTAAGCCAGGCATTATAAAACTTTTGCAATCTCCCTCCAACTGGAGATTCATCCACAGTTTCCTTAAGGATAGAAGTCTTTAGTACCTCTCCATAAGAGCGTGATGGTCTCCTCTTTCCCGAATGCAGGGAAGCACTGGCCTGCGCAGCACGATAATATTTTCGTGACAAATTTCTGCCTCTATAACGAAAATCAAAACCCCTTCGGGCCGAAAACCCTCTTCTTTGTCCAAAGACAAAAGGCTTAATAGTGCTAAAATATTTAGCTTCTTCATCCAACTGTTTCAGCTGTTTCGGCAGATTTTCTCCAAACAAATACCCAGGAGCTTGAACTCCACTTTCTTGACACAGGCTTGCAAATCTAGGGTGAAATATGGGCCGAATCGCCATTTTTCTCATGCAATTGATCTCATAAAACGAATTGCACAATAAGCCCAAAGTATCTTTTTGAATCTTTTCCATTTCCAGATTCTCCATTTGCCTGCCAAATGCCGTAATGGCAGCAGAAAATAATTTTAGCACCTTTTGAAATTTCACTTCTTGGGCTCTCATACTTGGAGTCATAGACGCCCATACCATCGGATTCACCGTAGGCACTTCCAATGAGGCACAATTGCCTGGTGCTTTATATAATTCTGATAATTCATTCATCACAGTATTATGAAGCTGGTGAGATACCATATAATTTATATTGGCAGCTAGGCTTTCTTCCATAGCCTCACCACTTCCTTCGGGTATAGCAAAAACTTGTGCTATCCCAGGCACATCAAGCCTTTTCTTTTTACTTTGTGGCGTGCTTTCAAAAGCCATTTCAACTTCAGCAGGGTCTGCCTTCTGCAGCCCTAATTCCATCGGGATATCATCCCATGAGACTTCTTCCAGCCCAAATCGTGGGTCTGGAGTATCATATTCCCAACTTGGCCCACAGCCATATTCATCATATTCAAACCCCTCAGGATTTTTTGGGATTCATGTGGGTACTGTGACCCTTGTCTCATAATAGTTTGGAGAACTTTCTCCATATGCTCCATTTTTAGCCACATAGTTTTATTGTCTGGAGGTCTTTCAGAATCAGAATCATCAGAAACCACGGGCCTCACAGCTTTCTTTTTGCTTTTCTTAGGAGCATTTTCCTCCGTGGTTATAATTTCCGGAGAATCTGGAAATTCTATATCGGGTAAATCAGTGGCCAGCGGTATCGGAACCGGGTCCACTCTAGCTTCGCGTCCCGTATATTTACTTTCACCCCGGGAGGCTCTCTTCACCCGCGAAACCTTCTTTCCCGATTTCTCCATTTTTGTTTAAAATTATCTGTGCTCAATCAGCACGCTAACGTCTAATTTTTTACTTTTACTTTCGATGCTGGAGCCACCCAGCGTAACTTGAAAACCGCCCCGATGTAACTTCACTTACCTGCGGGCCGTTCCGACCGCTGCGAGGAGCTGCTCCTTACCGCAGCTCCTCCTTTCGCCGTCAGCGTTGACGTCATGCCGTTACCAGCGTGAGGCGGGCTCTTCACGTAGTCACTCACGTGACTCCGAAGTAAAATACCACATTAGCTTTCATTATGGATTCAATGCTCTTTTAATTAATTATTTTTTTCTTTGCCTGCAGATTTAGTCGAGGCATTACTGGATTTAACATTAATAAACTCCAGCCCTCTAATCTCCACATCGGAAACCTCATTCATATGTGTTCTTCATGGCTCACCTAATCCTGACCAGATATCAGTTGCACGTGATATTGATGCCTACCAAGGTCAGCTGCAGAGTCCTCTGGAACAAAGAATGACGGAAAACTACTCTTCAAGTGTATTATGGAGTACAGACAAGAAACATGAAGGCGAAGGTGTATTCTTCTGTGAGGGTAGAGTGAAAGAAGAAGTTGCGCGAATTACTACAATGAAGATGTTACAAGAAGGTAAATCATACACATTTGTGTGCACACAGGTAGACTATTGTGTAAATTTGGAATGTGATGGTTCACTAGATGGGTTTAGATTGATGCACTGTTTATGCAAGAATTATTATGCATTCAAGAATTACATTGGCAGGCTTTGTGCCTGCACTTTTAGGCTATTGGTAGCCATTCAGTCAAATAAGTTTAGTTTTAGTTTAGTTCGGAGATACAGCATGGGGACAGGCCCTTCGGTCCATCGAGTCCACGCTGACCATCGATCACCTGTTGACATCATTTCTATGTATCCCACTTTCTCATGCACGAGGGTCAATTTACAGAGGCTGATTAACCTTCAACCTACACAGATTTGGAATAGGGGAGGAAACCAGAGCACCCGGAGGAAACCCATGCTGTCACAGGGAGAACATCCAAACTCGTCAGGATCGAACCAGGTCTCTGGCACTGTAAGGCAACAGCTCTACCACCGCGCCGCTGTGTTTTTGTCCTTACGCTATCTTATTTCCTTTTAGCTGTCCTAATGCTATCTTATTTCCTTTTAACAATAGCTGCTCACTACTGAGGCAATTGTTGCTGAGATAAATTTATAATTTGTCTTCCTTTGGCCAGAGCAGAGCAACAGAGGTCAAAATATGCCAGAGATCTGGAATAAGACATGGCAATGCTGGAAATGCAAAGCAGATCAGGAAGTATTTGTGTAGAGCGAAACAAAATTAATGCACCAGGGAGGAAGCCACATCCTGGTCAGCATAGTTTGCAAATGTTACTTAAGAGGATTTAAACTAGATTGACAGGGGAGGGGAACCAGTGCAGTAGTGAATCAGGTGGGTGGCTGGAAGTCTGTAAAGAACTCAGTGACTGCTAGTTCTGTAGACAGGATAGGCAGGGAGTGGGGAAAGGCAGCTGGATAAAATTACATTTATTTCAATGCGAGAGGGTAAACAGTTAAGGCAGGGTTTGGATAGGTTCATGCAAGTGGGACATTATAGCCTTATGGAAACCTGGCTAAGTGGAGGCCGGTCTGAAGAAGTGTCTCAACCCAAAACGTCACCCATTCCTTCTCTACAGAGATGCTGCCTGTCCCGCTGAGTTACTGCAGCATTTTGTGTCTATCTAGAGAGGACAGGACTGGCAGCTTGATGTTCCAAGGTGCAGGTGCTACAGGATAAACATAGAGGTGCGAGCAAAGAGGAGGGGAGTTGCTTTATTGATTAAGGAGAACATCACGGCAGTAGTCTGAGATGACATTACTGAGGGATCATCTACTGAGGGTATGTGGGTGGAGCAGAGAAATAAAAATGGGATGATCACCTTGTCGGAATTGTACTATTGGCACCAAGTGGTGAGCAGGAATTAAGGGACAAATATGCCAGGAGATTGCAGAGAGCTGTAAGACTAAAAGGGTTGTCATAGTGGGGGATTTTTACTTTCCCAATATATGCTGGGACTGCCAGAGTGATAAGGTCTTAGATGGGGACAATTTGTCAAGTGCTTTCAGGAAAGTTCCTCTCGGCAATCTGTAGTCGCCCTACAAGGAAGAGGTCAGAACTTGACCCACTCCAAGGAAAGTGGTCAGGGCAAGTGTCTGAAATGTCAGTTGATGAACCTTTTGGGACCATACTTCCATTGGTTTTAATTTGGTTACAGATAAGGACAGGGCAGTTCCTCAAGTTAAAGTTTCAAATTTGGGTTAAGACACATTGGGCCCACATCATCCTAAACTTTTTAGTTTAGTTTACTTTAGAAGAAACAGGCCCATTGGCCCACTGAGTCCGCACCGAAGAGTGATCCCGTGAACAAAAGCAACCTATGTACATGGCCTTCATAGACCTGCCAAAGGCTTTTGACGCCAGGCTCTTTGGAGCATGTTATCAAGTTACGGTTGTCACAACAAGATATCAGAATATTGAGGCTTCTACATGATGGCATTTCAGTCACAGTGCTCAGCAACTGCGGCTCTGAGTCCGTCCTTCACTGTGGAAACGGGGGTCAATCAGGGATGCATCATCGCACCCACCCTGTTTGTCATCTTCATTGCTGCGATACTTCACCTCATTGGTGAAGAGCTGCCATAGAGGATCTCAGTCCTCTACAGAACAGAACTTAATAGGTTGAAGGCCAAGAGCAAAGTCAGTAACACCACCATCATGGAGCTTCAGTACGCGGACGACTGCGCCATTGCAGCACAGTCTGCAGGAGATCTCCAGGGCACCCTGACTGCCTTTTCCAATGCCTTTTCCATGGGCCTAGCCTTAAATGTCAAGAAGACCCAAGTCCTACATCAACCTCCACCCAACCAGCCGTCTACCCAGCCCACTATAAAAGTGGACGACACCACTCTTGAAAACATTGACCACTTCCCCTACCTTGGCCGCATTCATTCCTCAAAAGCTGACGTCGAGGTCAACCATCACCTGAGTTGTGCCAGTGGAGCCTACGCCAGACTCGGGAAGAGAGTCTTTGAAGACCGAGACCTAAAGGCTCAAACAAAACTGCTGGTCTACAGAGCTGTTGTCCTCTCCACCCTGTTGTATGTAGCCGAGACATGGACCACCTACAGCAGGCACCTGAGAACCCTGGAACAATATCATCAAAGATCCTTACGAAAGATTCTGAGGATCAGCTGGCAGGACAAACTCACCAACATCAGCGTTTTGGAGGAAGCCAACATGACCAGCTTCACCACCACAATAACGCAGCACCAGCTTCGATGGACTGGCCACGTCATCCGTATGTCCAACACACGACTCCCGAAACAAATCCTGTACTCTCAATTGAAGGAAGGTCGGCGAGTTCCTGCATAAAAGCAGTTTTTATGTCTGGCTTTTGCGGCTTTGGCAGTCCAGATTCACCTTCCAGAGGGAAGTGTTTCAAAGAGTTTGTGGCCAGGGTCAGAGGGGTCAGAGATGATCTTACCCGCTCGCTTTCTGGCCCAGGCAGTGTATAATTCGTCGATGGGGGGAAGGTTGCAGCCAATAACCTTCTCGGCTGATCGGACGATTCGCTGCAGCCTCCGGATGTCGTGCTTAGTGGCTGAGCCAAACCAGACCATGATGGAGAAGGTGAGGACAGACTCTAGGATGGCATTATAGAATTAGAACATCATTGCTTGTGGCAATGTGTTGTCTCAGCTGCCGCAGGAAGTACATCCTCTGTTGGGCCTTTTTGACTGTGGAGTCGATGGTGGCCTCCCATTTAAGGTCCCTGGAGATGATGGTTCCAAGGAAGTTAAATGACACAGATGTGACTGTGGTGTTGTTGATGGTGAGTGGGGTGAGGGGAGGGGGGACTCTCCTATGGTCCACACTCAATTCCACTGTTTTAAGGACATTGAGCTCCAGGTTGTTGAGATGGCACTAGGACGCCAGCTGTATCACTTCCTGTCCGTAGGCAGATTCCTCCCCATCCTGGATCAGTCCAATCAGGGTTGTGTCATCTCCAAACTTGAGAAGCTTGACAGAGGAGTCAGTGGAGGTGCAGTCGTTTGTGTAGAGAGAGTAAAGGAGAGGGGATAGTACGCAGCCTTGCTGTGCTCCTATGCTGAGGGTCTGCGGGTCCGAGATGTGCTTTCCAGTCTCATATACTGCTTCCTGTCTGTCAGGAAGTTGGTGATCCATTGGCAGAGGGGTTCAGGCACAGTCAATGGGAGAGTTTGGAGTGTAGTAGCTCTGGCACAATGGTGTTGAACGCATAACTAAAATCCACAAACAAAATTCTTGCTTAGCTGGAGGATGAAGTGCAGGCCAAGGTTGACTGCATCATCCACTGATCTATTTGCCCGGTATGCAAACTGCAGAGTGTCCAGCAGATGGTTTGTGATATTTTTCAGGTGGGCCAGCACAAGTCTTTCAAGGGTCTTCATGACTACAGAGGTCAGTGCGACAGGCCTGCAGTCATTAAATCCAGTAATCCTTGTCTTTTTTTGGTACGGAAACAATAGTGGAGACTTTGAAGCAGGCAGGGACAGTGCAGGTTTGCAGGGACTTGTTGAAAAATGTCTGTGTAGACTGGTGACAGTTGTTTGGCACAGAGCTTGAGGGTAGAGGGGGAAACATTGTCCGGTCCTGGAGATTTCCGGCTTTTCTGTCTCCTCAATTTCTATTGCTAGTGTAGAAGAAGTGGCCAGACTGATGTTTGGTACCAAGGAGGGGAGGCTATATCCTTTGTCAACCTTCCTTGTTGTGGGAGAGTCAAGGACTAGAGGTCATAGCCTCAGAATTAAAGGATGTTCTTTTAGGAAGGAGATAAGGAGAAATGTCTATTGTCAGAGAATGGCGAATCTGTTGAATTCATTGCCACAGAAGACTGTGGAGGACGTCAGTGGATATTTTTAAGGCAGAGATAGATAGATAAATCTTTGATTGGTACGGGTGTCAGGGGTTATGGGGAGAAGGCAGAAGAATGGGGTTAGGATGGAGAGATCGATCAGTCATGATTGAATGGTGGAAGAGACCTGATGGGCCAAATGGCCTAATTCTGCTCCTATCACTTATATGAACATGACGTTGGCACCCCAATTCTCCTGAATATGAACCCATATGGATGGAGCTAGAAGTTATGTGTGTTTAAATTAGCAGCCAGATTCTTTCACATGTTCATTGTCGTTGTTTCACTGTGATTAAGAATAACATGATTTATGTGAGATGGTGAATTTGAATAAAACTATTTTCTTTTACAGCTCATTTCTTGCCAGATTTACTTACTATTACTGTGAGTAAAGGTGAAAAAGCGACCATTCGGTTCCACCGACAGCACCAGACAGAAGCAGATTTAATGATCTATAAAAATGGTAACAAAACTGTTCATTTATAATCTAAATACCATCAGACAAAAATAAACACCATGTTTAGAATCTCGAGCTGAGCATCTTAAAGTTAAATGCAAATAAATTGTGTTATTTCCAATTAACTTCCAATTGACATTGCAAACTCAAACATTTCTCTATAAGGGGCCTGTCCCACTGAAGACTTCTCTTGATGCCAGTACCTGTCGCTGGTTGACGTAGGTGGTCGCCAATGGAATTCACCAAAGTCAGCACCGGCGACAACCTACGTCACCTGGCGACAACCTACGACACCATCCACTTTAGGAGAAGTTAAGCTACGCTCATTGGCGTCAAACCCACTGTCGCTGACTATCGCCAAAATTTTTGGACATTTTGAAAATCAAGCGGCGACCAGAAAATAAAAAGAAAAGAAAGACTCTTTGGGCGACTGAGGAGACTACTTACAACCATACAGGCGACACCCCGGTGACCATGTGGCGACAGCCTAGTAACCTGCAGTCGCCTAAAAAAAGGCCTAAATGGGACAGGCCCCTTATTTGAGTACACGGTTGGGACTTTAAGTTACAACTACGCAATAATGGTGAGACCACACTTGGAGGGTTGTGTTCCATTCTGGTCGACAAGCTACAGGAAGGATGCCATTACACTGTATCAATGATTTGGATGAGAATGTACATGGCAAGATTTGCAAGTTTGCAGATGACACACATGTGGGTGGTATTGCAGATAGTGAAGATTGTTGTCAAAAATTGAGGTAGGATTGTGATCTGTTGGCCAGGTGGGCTGAGGATTGGTTGATGGAATTTAATAGAGAGTGATGTGAGGTGTTATATTTTGGAAAATATAACATGAGCAGGTCCAATACAGTGAATGGTAAGGCTCTGGAAAGTGTTGTAGAGCAGAGAGATCTCGGAGTGCAGGTACATAGTTCCATGAAGTAGATGGGGTGGTCAAAAAGGCTTTTGGCCTTCATCAGTCAGAGTATTGAGTATCGAAGTTGGGAAGTCATGTAGCAGTTGTATAAGACGTTAGTGATGCTGCATTATGAGTATTGTGCTCAGTTCTGGGCACCATGTAATCAGAAAGATATTGTCAAGTTGGAAAATGTGCAGAGAAGATCTACAAGGACATGTCTGGGACTCAAGTGTTTAAGCTATAGGGTGAGGTTGAGCAGACTCGGACTCTATTCCCTGGAGCATTGGAGGATGAGGGGTGATTTTATAGAGGTGTATAACATCATGAGAGGAGTTGAGCGGGTAGACACACAGAATCTCTTGCCAAAGGTGGGGGAATCAAGAATCAGAGGGCATAGGTTTAAGGTGAATTGGGAATGATTTTATAGGAATCTGTGAGATAGCTTTTTCACACAAAGGGTGGTGGGTGTACGGAAGGAGCTGCCAGAGGAGATAATTGAGTCAGGGACTATCGCAAATTTTAAGAAGCAATTCGACAGGTACATAGATGGAGGCGTAGTCTGAAGAAGGGCCTCGACCTGAAACATCACCCATTCCTTCTCTCCAGAGATGCTGCCTGTCCTGCTGAGTTACTCCAGCTTTTTGTGTCTATCATAGGTACATTGATGGGACAGGTTTAGAGGGATATGGGCCAAATGCAGTCAAGTGGGACTAATGAAGATGGGTCATATTGGTTGGTGTGGGTAAGGTGGGCCGAAGGTCCTGTTTCCACACTATATGATTCAAATGAGAAAGGGTGCAGAAATGTTTCACAATGAAGTTACCAGGTCTTGAAGGCTTGAGCTTTAAGGATAAAATGAATAGGCTAGGGCTTATTTCCCTGGAGCAGAGACCTTGTAGAGGTATATAAAATTATGATAATAATAGACAAGGTCTCAAAGGAAGACAGACAGGGAGAGGTGAAGGAATATGTTGACGCTGCTGGGTTGAAGTGTGTTTCTTTCAATAAAAGGAATATTGTGGGGAATACAAATAAACTTAGAGCCAGGGTTGATGAATGGAACAGTGTGTTGTGGCCATTCTGCAAATGTAGTTGTGGGAGGGACATGACTGGCAACTCAATGTTCCAGGTTTTCGGTGTTACAGACATGATCGAGAGGGAGGCAAAAGAAGTGGAGGAGTCGCGCGACAGATCAGGGAGATTGTCACGGCGGCACTCAGATCTATTGGTTTGTGTGGGCTAGGTGGGCTGAAGGGCCTGTTTCCTCGCTGTATCTCTAAACTAAACTAAAAGATAGGTTGAAACAAAATGCTGGAGTAACACAGCGAGTCAGGCAGCATAAGATAAGTAAAGAAATTACCATAAGATGCCAAGGCAAAAGGGTTGTCTTGGTAGACGATTTTAACATTCACAATATTGACTGGGAGTTAGAGTCATGGAAGCAGTCTATTCACCCCAACTAGCCCATGCTAACCAAGATGCCCCATCTAAATTAATCCCACATCTACCCGTCAAAACATCTTTTAAATGTTTTTATAGTATCTGCCCCAACTACTTCCTCTGGCAGCTTGTTTCAGAGAATAGGTTCCATCACCCTTTCACCCTTAACCGATCACCCTCTGTGTGAAAAGGTTGCTCCTCACGTTCCCATTACATTTTTCCTTTCTTACCTTAAACCTATGTTCTCTGGTTCTTGATTTCCCAACTCTGGGTAAAGGGGATCAACTATCTATTCCCCTCATGATCATATCCAAGTCAATGAGATCCTCCTGCATTCCAAGGAATAAAGTTCAAACCTGCCCTAATGTCTCCTTGTAAATCTTCACTGTACTCTTTATAGCTTCACACCATTTTTCCCATTGCAGGGTAACCAAAACTAAACACGATACTCAAAATGTAGCCTCACCAAGGTCTTGTACAACTGCAACATAACCTCCCAACTTCTATACTCAAAATACTGACTGATGAAGGCCAATGTGCCGAAAGCCTTCTGTATCCACCTGTGATGCCCATTTCAAGGAACTAAGTACCTGCACTCCTGGATCCCTCTACTCTACCACACTCCGCAGAGCCCTGCGATTTACTATGAAGATCCTGCCTTGGTTTGACGTCCCAAAATGCAACACTTTGCGCTTATCCGTATTAAACTAAATTAACTATTCCTCGGCCCACTTGACCAACTGATCAAGATCCTGCTGTAAATATTCATAAATTATTCTTCGCTATCTATAATGCCACCCACTTTAGTGTCATCTGCATACTTACCATGCCTTGTTCATTCTTATCCAAATCGTTGATATAAACCGCAAGCAACCATGACCCCTGGGGCACATGACTAGTCACAAGCTTCCAGTCTGAAAAACAAACTTCCACTGTTACCCTCTGCTTCCCTCCAGGAAGCCAATTTTCTATCTGGTCGGCTAGCTCTCTCTGGATCCCATATCATTCAACCTCCCAGAGCAGCCTGCCATGATGAACCTTATCATATCAAATGTTTTGCTGGTCCATATAGACAACATCTATGGCTTTGGCCTCATCAACCTTTTTGCTACTTCTTCCAAAAACTCAACATGATGTACAAAACCATGCTGACTATCCCTAATCAAACCCTGTCTATACAGATGCACATATATCTTATTAGATATATAAGGAATGGGTGACATTTTGAGTCGAGACCCTTCTTCAGACTGACCCAAAACATCGCCCATTCCATCTTTCGAGAGAAGCTACCTGTCCCGCTGAGTTACTCCAGCATTTTGTATATATCTATTAGTTTTAAGATTGTTTTGAATAGGAAGAAGACTGGTGCTAAATTAGAGAAAGGAAAACTACAATATTGTTAGGCAGCGTTCGTGAGAGTACACTGGGAGCAATTGTTATTGGGTTAGTCCACATCTGACGTGGGAGGTATTCCTTGAAATTATGTCACGGGTGGATAGAGAAAGCTTTCGACCATTTGATGGATGCTGAAAACCGATGTTCCTGTAAGGAGGAGGGATAAGGATGGCAAAAATAACGGAACTTTGGATGACCAAAGAGATTGTAAATTTGATCAAAAAGAAAAAGAAAGCACGTGCAAGGATGAAGAGGTTAGAATCGGGACCATTGAGGAAGATAAATAAAGAAGGAAAGAACTCAACAGGCGATTAGAAGGGCCAAAAGGAGCCACAAAATGACTTTGACGAGTTACATTAAAAATAAGAGGGTAACCAAGAAGAAGGTAAGACTAATTAATGATAAAGGAAGAAATTTGTTCTTTGAGTCTGGTGAGTCTGAAGAAAGGTCTCAACTCAAAACGTCACCCATTCCTTTTCTCCAGAGACGCTGCCTGTCCCGCTGAGTTACTTCAGCATTTTTGTCTATCTTTGATATAGGCAATGTACTAAACTAATACCTTGCATCTATTTTATCAAGGAGAAGGACATAGACAACAGTGAGGCCAATGTGGAGAATACTAATATGCAAGGGCAGTTTGAAATTAAGAAGGTGATACTGGGGCTCTTGAAGAGCATTAAGGTGGATAAATCCCCAGGAACTGATAGCATTTATCCCAAATTATTGAGCAAGGCAAATGGGAAGATTATATGAGCCTTGATGAAAATCTATAGGCTGATTAAGAAGATTACAATGCATGGGATTAATACATCAGGATGTTCTCATTCTTTAGGGAATGGGAGTTTCCCCAATTGTTTCAAAAAGGAGGCCCTCACATGTGTATCCTTTGTATTCCGTAGTTCTGCTCTTGATCACCCTGTCGCAACAGGGACTGAGTCCCCCTAGTTCTCACTTTTCACCCCATCAGCCGTCGAAGACAGCACATAATCCTCCGACATTCTCTTCACCTCCAACGGTATCCAACCACTGGTCACATCTTTCCACCTCTTTCTGATTTCCGCAGAGACCGTTCCCTCCACAACTCCCTGGTTAACTCATCCCTTCGCACCAAAATTACCCCCTCCCCAAATACCACAGGATATGCAACACCCGTCCTTATACCTCCTCCCTTGACTTCATCCAGGGACCCAGACGGTCTTTTCAGGTGAGCAACTACCACTGCGCCAGCCTGTGCCATGCCTTTTAGGCCTTTTAGAAAAAACATTCCTTTCTTAGATACACAGTCTTTTTTTATTAGATGCACACAGTCTTTTTTTAGATGCACAGTCTTTTACCCAGAGTAGGGAAATCGAGGACCAGAGTACATAGGTTCAAGGTGAAGGGGAAAAGATTTAATAGGACTCTGAGGGGTGACTTTTTCACACAGAGGGTGGTGGGTGTATGGAACAAGCTGTCAGAGGAGGTAGTTGAGGCTACGATCATCCCAATGTTTAAGAAGCAGTTGGACATGAATAGGACAGGTTTGGAGGGATATGGACCAAACGCAGGCAAGTGGGACTAAGGTAGCTGGGACATTGTTGACCGGTGTGGGCGAGTTGGGCCGAAGAGACTGATTCCACACTGTATCACTCTATGACTATTTTTTTCTGGAGAATTATGCCACCATTTAAATTTCAATCTTTACTTCATTCAGCAACTATTTTGCATTTTTTGACATTTATTTTTATTTTTCCAGATACATTCATCTCGTCCGTGCCTCATAATGACATCACAAACATTGCGGAATATCATATCCACTCAGCCAGCTTGGACAATGCAGGTGTCTACGCCGCATATCTGATTGGACAGAGCAATTCGTCCAAAGCCTTTACACGGCTGATAGTCAGAAGTAAGACTCACAAATATTTCTGCTTTCTTTTTACCATGAATATCAACAGAAATTACTGGAATCGCACGATAAGTCGGCCAGCATTTGTGAAGAGAAAAATGATTGGTATTCAGACAAAATGTGTAGGAAGGAACTGCAGATACTGGTTTACACCGAAGATAGACACAAAATGCTGGAGTAACCTAGCGGGACAGGCAGCATCTCTCGAGTGAAGAAATGGTTTTAAATGGCTTTCATCATCTGCTTTGATCTGTCATTTTCACACCTTTCCCTTCCATATCTCTAGATTCCCTTTCCCCTGACTCTCAATCTGAAGAAGGGTCTTGACCCAAAACTTCACCCATTCCTTCTCTCCAGGGAAGCTGCCTGTCCCGCTGAATTACTACAGCAGATTGTGTGTATCTTCAGTTAGTATTCAGATTAAATCTTCATTGATCTGAAATGTTAACTCCACAGGTGCTGCCTGACCTGCAGAGTTTCTTTAACACTGTTTTTTATTTACGATTTCCAGCATCTTCAGTGTTTTAATTTCAGACTATTATTTTTTAATCACGCTACTGCTTATATGACTGATGTGAAAGCTGAAAGTGTCATATTGTAAGAGCTGGTTGCAGCCTAAATTTGTTTTATTTAAACATGGCTCTAATATCAATGAATTGCTAAAGACAAATCACTTCTCCTGTGGTGAGTCCAGAGCACTATCTAGAACTTAGAGGCAGGCATTAAGAAACACCTCCCCATACAACACGTTCTCCCCAAAATTCCAATAACTGATGTCCATTGCTGTCTAATGTTGTCAAGCTGGAGAAGGTACAGAGAAGATTTACGAGGATGCTGCCAGGATGAGAGGGTCTGAGCTATATGGAGAGGTTTAGTAGGCTGGGACTCTTGGAGTGCAGAAGGATGAGGGGTGATCTTATAGAGGTGTATAAGATCATGAGAGGAATACATCGGGTAGATAGATGAGCTGTGTCTTGCCCAGAGGAGGACCAGAAGCTATGCCTATAATTTGAGATATCCATACATTATAGAGATAATTAAATGCTGGCAAGATTTCTTAGTTAATCCATTCAAATGCTGAATTTTCACTAACCCATTCCTGTTGTTCCTATTGAGCAAGATATACCTTTATTTCCTGCCGTTTCTGTAGTTTCAGTTTTCATTTTCAGTCTCAGTTTTGTTTATTGTCACTTGTACAGTGAAAAGCTTTTGTTCCTTATCAGCGGAAAGACAATACGTGATTACAATCAAGCCATTTACAGTATATAGATACATGATAAGGGAATAATGTTTAGTGCAAGGTAAAGCCAGCAAAGTCTGAGCAAAGATAGTCCGAGGGTCACCGATGAAGTAGATAGTAGTTCAGGACTGCTCTCTGGTTGTGGCAGGATGATTCAATTGCCAGATAAAGCTGGGAACAAACTATCCCTGAATTTAGAGGAAGATTTAAAGGTTTAAAGGAGATTTAAACCGAAGAAAGACACAAAAATCTGGAGTAGACAATAGACAATAGACAATAAGTGCGGAAGTAGGCCATTAGGCCCTTTGAGCCAGCACCGCCATTCAATGTGATCATGGCTGATCATCCCCAATCAGTACCCCGTTCCTGCCTTCTCCCCATATCCCCTGACTCCGCTATTTTTAAGAGCTGTATCTAGCTCTCTCTTGAAAACATCCAGAGAACCTGCCTCCACCGCCTTCTGAGGCAGAGAATTCCACAGACTCACCACTCTCTGTGAGAAAAAGTGTTTCCTCGTCTCCGTTCTAAATGGGTAACTAAATGAGTAACTCAGCGGAACAGGCAGCATCTCTGGAGAAACGGAATGGGTGACATTTCAGGTCGAGACGTGAAGTGTCTCAACCCGAAACATCACCCATTTCTTCGCTCCAGAGATGCAGCCTATTCTGCTGAGCTACTCCATCTTTTTGTCTATCCTGAATCTGGAGGTGTGTGTTTTCACACCTGGTGGTGAGGCTCAGCAGGGCTATCTTACTTTTAGGACTTACTTTTTTCTATATTTTCAGAACCACCAAAAATATTTGACTGTTCAAATAATCATTTCTTTTGCAGCATAAACCGTATTGCATGAACTGAGCTCTCCTTATCGTAATTACCTCCTCCAGCACCAAAAATGTGTTCTGCTAATCCTCGATCCTTCTGTTTCGATTCTACAATGCAACACAATACAATTTATTTGTTGTAATTTGAACCTCATTGAAGTTCAAACAAAATGTGGTTTCTGCAGTCATACAACAAGAAAAGAACCAAGACACACACACAATTTACACAATCATTCATCACAGTGAATCGCCTCCTCACTGTGATGGAAGGCAAAGTCTTATCTCTCCCCTGCACTCCCCATTCTCCTCTCGATGTCAGAGTCAAAGCCCCCGGCGGGCGATGGTAAATAAGTCCCGCGGCCATTAAGGCGATGCAAAGCCGCGCTCCGGGTCATGATGTTGGAGCCCCCCGGCAGGCGCTAGCAAGTCCTGCGGCCATTAAAGCTGCGCCAGGCGATGTAAGGCCCCGCTCCAGGTCATTTTCAACCCTGCAACTCGGGCGGGAGAAGTTGCCATTGCGGAAGCTGCGAAAAGCGGTCTCCCACCAGGGACCCGAGAGCTCCCGGTGCTACCGTCCACTGGGCCTGCGGCTGGAGTCTCCGAAGCTCCGGGGTCGGGCTGCAGCAGCGCGCCACCACAGCTCCTCCCGTTCCAAACTCGGCCAGCCCCACGATGGTAAGTCCGCAGGCTCCGCGACTGGAGCCCCCAGGTCGTTGGGGTTGGAGGCCGCTCCACGGTGCTAGGCCCCAACTACAACGGGGACCCGACAGGGAAAAGGTCGGGTCCCCCGTACAGGGAAAAGATTTTAAAGTTTCCCCCACCCCGCCCGTACCCAGTTAAAAAAACACTATAAACGACACTCAACGGGTCACAGAAAATTAAAAAAACAGACGGACTGCAGAGGCCGCTGCGACGTGGGTTGCGCCGCCTACCCAAGATTCTGTTATGCGTTTGTCATTATTGCAAATCTGGCATCGACATTTCTGCCCATCGTTGAGCCCTGTTGAGCATTTACCTACCATAATGCAGTCCAGCACTTTGTGCCTTTTTATGCAAAACAGCATCTGCAGTTCTTGTGTCTACATTGGGAAATGTTGTATTACATTAAATGCAGCATGTTATATAAAATTGGTTGTGTGGCCAGCATTGGTCGTGTGTGCATGGTAAGTCAAATTCCACTGTGCCTCAGTTGGTGCATGTAGCAATAAATGTGAACTTGAACTTGATTTGTCACTTGGAATGCAGAATGCTGCACTCACCTTTAACTCCACCTCCCATTCCCACACCGACCTTTCTGCCCAGGCCTCCTGCATTGTCAGAGTGAAGCTAATCGCAAATTGGAGGAACAGCATCTCATATTTTGTTTCGGCAGCTGACAACCCAGTGGTATGAATGTTGATTTCCCCAACTTCAAGTAACCCTGCACCCCTTCTCTCTGCATCCCTCCTCCACCCAAGTCGCACCAGGTTCCCAGTCTCATGTAGCAAATGGCTAACAATGGCCCGTTTCTTTTATCATCGTTACTTTTTTGCATATCTTTAATTCATTTGTTCTATATCTCTCTACATCACTGTCTATATCTCTCGTTTCCCTTTCCCCTGATTCGTATGAAGAAGGGTCTCGAAGCAAAACTTCTCCCATTCCTTCTCTCCAGAGATGCTGCCTGTCCCGCTGAGTAACTCCAGCAATTTGTGTCTATCTTCGCTTTAAACCAGCATCTGCAGTTCCTTCCCACTCATAATGCATTTTATGAATTACAGAGTGCAAGACTGGAAAGTGGGGAGTCGACTGCACAAATGACTGTCCATTGTGTGTGAACGGAGGGATTTGCCATGATGAGTGGGGACATTGCATCTGCCCACCAGGTTTCATGGGCAAACAATGTGAATCAGGTAAGCATCATTCCAATGGGACAAATCTATTAAAATACTTTCTACTGGTGAAGCTGTTGTCACAGGCCAAGGATCTAATCAAAGATTTTTGATTACTTCAGTCACTATAAACAAACAATTGCCATTGAATCATGAGCTCAATAAGCATTCTGATCCCAGACACCAGTTTCTAATTCACACTAAATCGTTAACCCTGTTTCCTTTCTGCAGGTGCTGCCTGACCTACTCAATAATTCCAACATTTTCTGTTTTTAGTGTTGATCACAAATTGCAAAAGTATATCAGGCAGAAACGTTAACTTTGTTTTACTCACCAGAGCTGTGCCTGGCACATTGAGTAGTTTTAGAGATAAGGTGTGGAAGCAGGCCCTTCGGCCCACCGAGTGCGTACCGACCAACCAAGGATCACCCGTACACTAGTTCCATGTTATCTGATTTTTGCATCTTACACACGAGCGGCAATTTACAGAGAGCCAATTGACCTTCAAACCCGCACATCTTTGGAATGTGGGAGGAAAGTGGAGCGCCACCGTGCTGCCCCAGCAGGAGCATTTCCAATCTCTTTATTTATAACAATCCAGGCACTCGAGTTCCAATCCCATTATGGCAGCATTAGAATTTAAATTCAGTTAATAACCTGTAAATTGAAAGAAAAGCAGTTCATAACCAATAATGAAAACAAAAACTGGTGAATCTTCACACAGAGGACATGCTACCTCTTGTTGTGTAGCATTACAATTGTGTTAAATGGAATAGACCATAAAATAATCAGTCAGCCCCAAACAAAGACACTACAACTGCAACCAACTGCAGGAAGGCTCACTGTCGCTGTAGCATCGTGGGAAGGTCTCTCATGGGAATGACTATCATGGGAAGGTATCTCTCTCTCCTTCCACCATTGTTTTGTCTCCTTTTCATGTATAGTCTATGCCACTTACTCTACCCATCTGCCAATAAAACTCTCTTCACCTGTATCTACCTATCAGTTAAGATACAAATGCTGGAGTTATAATTCCAGTCCTAAACTTATCCCCCTTTGTCTGGTTCAGTCAAACACCAAATACGAGCACTGGAAATCCAACTCTCTTTATTGTGAAAAATACCAATACAATACCTATCCCAATACCATGGGTCCGATCCTAGTCTCTACTTACTCGAGCTGAACAGCCTCGCGCAAATAGAACACACACCCCAGAAGATTGGCACACCCCAATGTACTCCCCACTATTTTATATCTTTACAGACCCTTGGCTCGAAAATACATGGGGTGGGGGGAGGCAACCCCTACAAGCCAATTATTGATATAAGGTCTGCAGAATACATTGAATGACAGTTCCCTAACCCAATCATAAAATGTCACATAACATAGTTTCAACACAAAGCACTTAGAGGGACATACTTCTGTTAGGTAAAGAAACATTCTCCCAGATTAAGTAAACATCTTGGGTGAGGCCCCTCTCCTGGACCAATCATAATTATTGGTGGGAAGACTCAATGATGAGTTATAATATTATTGTAACCCATCATTTCCCCAACTAATCCCAAGCATGCATTTGCAACAGGACCTAGCTGCTTCTGCAAAATCTCATACATATTAACATTTAAAGGCCATCTGGACATCAACCTCTATTCAACCCATTCCCAGGCCACAGACTCTCTGGAGCCATGACCCTCTTGGTCTTAACAGCTTCTGCAAAAGATGACATGCAGGTTTTACAAGAAGCAGAAATTCCACCATTTTGTCAATTACCCAAAATGCCTGATATTACCATTTCCCTCTTTTATCATATATGATAACAAACAAAGTAAGATTGACAACGGTTCCTGTTATACAATTTAACAATGATGGCCGTGTAATTAGGAGAACTCTAAGTAACTTCCCGAGTTTTTCATGGGCATAGTTTCATGATTCTTGACTGACGAATCTCCATCTCCCGAGTTTGCTTGGGCATGAATCCTCTTTGTCCATCATGTCAGCTTGATGTACTCTTGACTCTCGATGGGTACGATGTTCCTATACCTAAGAAATTCCTTGAAGAAAATAAGTTAGCAGCTCAAACTCTTCCACCAATACTCTTGCAATGGTGAAGACGGACCCACGCATTCCTTCCTTCTACCTTAAAAGCAGTTGGGGTCATCATGAGAAACTGGTAAGGTCCCTCCCATCGAGCCTCCAAATCGTTCCTTACCCAATTCTTCACCATCACAAAATCACCACGCTTGACCTTAATGGAAGAAACCAAAGGAGGTAATTCACCATATGCTGCTCGCACCCTAGAATGCAAATCCCTTTGTGCCCGATTCAAGGTCAGAACGTAATTGGTCATGTCCGTAGTCATGTGATGGAAATTGACAACCTTTGGGGCATTTTGGTTCCACGGGGTTCTTAAGGGGCGTCCGTAAACAATTTCAGCTGGGTTTCGTCTCGATTTCCCTGCAGGTGTGACACGTATCGGAAACAAAGCTATTTGATCCAACTATTCCTGTCTCCGCCTTTAATTGAGTCAATTTAGTTTTCAGGGTCTGATTTGCCTTTTCGACAAGTCCAGCAGCATGTGGTCGATAAGCATAGTGCAGTTGTTGCTGGATTCTTTGCCCAGAATTTTTTGTGAATTCGCCCCACTGAAATGAGGACCATTGTCAGAGCTGAGCCGAATTGGAATACCCCGAATCTACGAATAATTTCTTGCATAAGCACCTTGAGAACAGTAACGGCTTTGTTATCAAGTGTTGGATAGGCCTCAATCCATTTGCTGAATACATCGACAATCACAAGTACATACTTATAATCCTTGGCACTTCTCTAGCTCGATGTAATCCATTTGAAAGAGTTTCAAAGGGACCCATGGGCAAAGTGTTCTTCATTCCTCACAACCCAGGATCAACTTTCCCCAGATTATATTTCTGACAAATAATACAACTACTCACTTTCTGGGCCAAAGTTTGTAATCCTGGATGCCACCAAATAGCCGAAAGAGCATCACCAATTGCTCTCGCACCACAGTGAGTCGCAAAATATGCCCTCAACTGTTGGTCATTTCCACTCGAGGGAAAAAGTTTCTGACTGTCTACCATATCTACGCCACTCATAATTTGATAAACTTCTCTCAAGTCTCCCCTCAACCTCCGATGTTCCAGAAAAAACAATTCAGCTCTTTCTGCTAATTCGAGGGTTACAGGGTTGATTTCTGTAACCCTCGGATCCAAGCAGAATTCTGGTAAACCTCCTCTGCACGCTCACCAGAGTTTCTACATCTGTCCTGTAATGGGGCGTCCAAAACCGCATGCAATATTCCAAATGTGGCCGAACCTAAGTCTTATAGATTTGCATCATGACTTCCTGACTCTTGTACTCAATCCCTTAGCAATGAAATATGCCTTCTTTATCACCATATTTCATTGTGTTACCACCTCTAATAATTGGAGTCATTGCTTGAATAAAAAAGGACAGTTGTGGTTATTCATGGTTAATCCTCACAGGCGGCACAGTGGTGCAGCGGTAGGGTTGCTACCTTACAGCGCCAGAGACCTGGGTTCGATCCTGACCACATGTGCTGTCTGTACGGAGTTTGTACGTTCTCCCTGTGACCGCGTGTGTTTCCTCCCACACTCCGAAGACAATAGACAATAGACAATAGGTGCAGGAGTAGGCCATTCGGCCCTTTGAGCCAGCACCACGATTCAATGTGATCATGGCTGATCATCCTCAATCAGTACCCTGTTCCTACCTTCTCCCCATATCCCCTGACTCCGCTATCATTAAGAGCCATATTTAGTTCTCTCTTGAAAGTATCCGGAGAACTGGCCTCCTCTGCCCTCTGAGGCAGAGAATTCGACAGACTCACAACTCTCTGTGTAAAAAAGTGTTTCCTCATCTCCGTTCCAAAGACATACAGGTTTGTAGGTTAATTGGCTTGGTATGTGTTCCTCCTGCAGTACTTGGGAAGCCAGAGAAACTGGTTAACTCCTGATGACTATACCTGTTATTGGAGAGAATTCAGAGGGCAAAAATATATCAGTGGCACAGTGGCGCAGTGGTAGAGTTGCTGCCTTACAGTACCAGAGACCCGGGTTCGATCGTGACTGTGGGAGCTGTCTGTATGAAGTTTGTACGTTCTCCCTGCGACTGTGTGGGTTTTCTCCAGGAGGAGGTGTTTCGTCCCATACTCCAAAGATGTACGGGTTTGTAGGTTAATTGGCTTGGTAAAATTGTAAATTGTCCCTTATGTGTGTAGGAAAGTGTTAGTTTGTGGGGGTTGCTGGTTGGCGTGGACTCGGTGGGCCGAAGGGCCCGTTTCCATGCTGTATCTGTAAACTAAACTAAACCGCTCAACTTACGATGGGGTTACGTTCCGATAAACCCATCGTAAATCGAAAATATTGTATGTCGAAAATGCATTTAATACACCTAACCTACCAAACATTCTCTCTCTCCCGATCTCTTCGTGATGGCGTGGCTGACTGGGAGCTGCAGCTCGCTGCCAATGCCCAGCATCACGAGAGAGTGTCGTACCGCATATCACTAGCCCGGGAAAAGATGAAGATTCAATATTCGCTAGCCCGGGAAAATTCAATATTCGAAGTATGGTTTCTACTGAATGTGTATCGCTTTTGCACCATCGTAAAGTTTAAATATCATAAGTCGAGGAGCATCTGTATATGCATTTGGATAGACAGGGGCTGATCGGGGATCGTCAGCATGGTTTTGTATGTGGGAGATTGTGTATTATGAATCCGATTTAATTTTTTGAAGAAGTAATCAAAGGGATTAATGAGGGCAAAGCCATAGCTGTTATCTCTCTTGACTTCAATAAGGCATTTGATAAAGTTCTGCATGGTAGGCTGTTCAGGAAGGTTAGATTGCAAGGGATCCAGGGAGAGAGAGCCACCAGGATAGGGATTTACCTTATTGGAGGGAAGCAGGGGATGATGGTGTTTTACATGCTGGCGTGCCATGGGGATCGGCGCTGGGCCCATTGCTGCTATAACCCCCACAAACCCAGTGGTTTATATCAAAAATTTGGATAAGAATGTAGAAGACATGATTAATACATCTTCAGAATGCACAGAAGTGGGTGGCATAGTTGGTTGCAAAGATGGTTATGAAAAATTACAGTAAGATCTTGATCAGTTGGACAAGTGGGCTGAGGAATGATTCATGGAGTTTAATGCAGATAAGTGTGAGGTGTTGCATTTGGGGAAGTCAAACTGGGGCAGGACCTAAGAGGTTTTTTTCGGAGTACAGGTACAAAGTTCCTTGTAAGTGGTGGCACAGGTAAGCTGGTCAAAAATACTTTTGGTACATTGGCCTTTGTCAGTCAGGGTATTGGGTATAGAAGTTGGAATAATATGTTACAGTTGTACTAGATATTTATGAGATTGCATTTGGAAGATTGTGTTCAGTTTGGTCAACCAGCCAAAGGAAGGATGGTGCTAGGCTGGAAAGAGTTCAAAGAGGATTTACAAGGATGTTACCTTGACTTGAGGCCTGAGTTATAGGGAGAGACTGGTCAGGCTGGGACTTTATTCCTTGGAGCACAGGAGGTTGAGGATGATCTTATAGAGGTGTATAAGATCACAAGGGGAATAGATAGCGTAAATGCACAGGGCCTTCTACCCCAAATACGGGAATCATGTAGCAATGGACATAGGTTTAAGGTAATAGGGAGAGGATTTAATGGGAACTTGAGGGGCAATGTTTTCACTCAGAGGGTGGCGAGTATATGTAAGGGCCGTCAGAGGAGGTAGTCGAGGCAGGTATTATAACAACATTTAAAAGATATTTGGACAGCTACATGGATAGGAAGGGTTTAGAGAGATCTGGCCAAACATGGGCAGATGGGACTATTGTAGAATGGGGCATCTTGGTAGGCATTGGCAAGTTGGGCCGAAGTACCTCTTTCTGTGTTGAAGGCCTCTATGACTTGGATGGTTCCGCCACCCCAACCATCGAGAGATGCTTCATCAATGAGGGGATGGCCTTTCAGAGGAGAGCCACAGCAGCAGCCAGCTCTGTAGTACACAACTGGTTCTGATGCACAGCAGTGGAGAGTGTAGACGAGCAGAAATTGAGTGATAGGAGACCCAGATATTAGGGGGACGGACTGGAGATTCTGGGGCATCAATAAGACTCAAGGAGGGTGCAGATTGATAGTCACATGCCTCTTCTATCATTTCTCCCATTCCTCAAATCATTCCCGTTAACAGTTTCTTGGCTCTCCTCCCTTTCATCGTTTCCCACCTCTCTTTACTCTGCTGTCACCCATATCACTCCCTCCAGCTTTAAGGGCCTGTCCCACTTTCACGACCTAATTCACGACCTCTGCCAAGTTATCCCTTGACTCATACTCGCAGCATGGTCATCACAAGGTCGTAGGAGGTCGTAGCAGGCCGTGAAGCTAGTCGTAGGTACTCGTGGCATCAAGTAGGTCGGGGCGTTTTTCTAGCCTGATGAAAAATGTCCACGAGTAAAAAGGTCGTGAATTAGGTCGCGAAAGTGGGACAGACCATTTACATTAATGTCTTGAGGGCTTGAGATATATGGAGAGATTGGGCAGGCTAGGACTTTATTCCTTGGAGCGCAGGAGGATGAGGGGTGATCCACAGCCATCAGGCTATTAAACCTGGCTCAGACAAAACTCTGAACATTAATACCCCTCCATCTGTTATTTGCACTTTATTAATTTATTAATTAATGTGTGTATTTAAGTATATAATTGTAGTCAATGCCTACTATGTTCTGTTGTGCTATGCAAAGAAAGAATTTCATTGTCCTGTCAGGGACACATGACAATAAACTCTTTTGACTTTGACTTTTGACATAGAGGTGCATACGATCATGCAGGGGAATAGATGGGGTAATAGGTTTCAGGTGAGAAAATCAAAAAAATAATCATAACCTCATGCGTAAGCTTTTCAGAAGTTAGGGGATATATTTAATGAGCTGACGAAGGAAGTAGTTGAGGCAGGTAAATTTACATGAAGATTGGAAGACTGTGTTCAATTTTGGTTAATCTGACAAGTACATGGAAAATTAGAAAGATTGAGGCCAAATATGGGTAAATGACTAGCTAAGATGGAGTATCTTGAATGGCATGGATTCATTGCTTCCGTCCTCTTCCATTCTATGACTGTCACCAGACTTGATCTATTAATTGAAAGGAACATTTCTGAGATTGTGCCTTGCTGCTTAATTTCTAAATTCCACTTTGTCTTATCTTCAATTATATTTTTGATGAGAGAATGAGTTTAGAGCTAAGAATGTTTTAAAATGTGATTTCGGCTGCCGAATCTGCTAAGTCATTGACACTAAGGAGAATACTTTGGGGCATGGAGAGAACAGAGCAGAAACTAAGGTTGGATTAGTTTAGTTTAGTTTAGAGATATAGCGTGAAAACAGGCACTTTGGCCCACCGGGTCCACGCCGACCAGCGATTCCCGCATATTAACACTATCCTACACCCATAAGAGACAATTTTTACAGTTACCAAGCCAATTAACCTACGTACCTGTAAGTCTTTGGAGTGTGGGAGGAAACCGAAGATCTTGGAGGAAACCATGATTGCACCAACAAAGAGCCAGCATGGATGAGTTGTGCCTTCTCACTAAATGAATGCCTTGCAGTAATTTTAATTAATGAGAACTTTTTAACTTTCAGCCTGTGGCGAGAATACATATGGCCAGAACTGCACAGGAGCATGTAAAGGAGGAAACTGCAGATTGTCCATGTTCTGCCTGTCGGATCCATATGGCTGTTCCTGTGCAACAGGATGGAAAGGGCTTCAATGTGATGAAGGTAGCCTGT
Organism: Okamejei kenojei; assembly: GCA_035221665.1. Lineage (NCBI taxonomy): Eukaryota > Metazoa > Chordata > Chondrichthyes > Rajiformes > Rajidae > Okamejei > Okamejei kenojei. Next base: position 36,022,218 of record CM069133.1, read on the forward strand.
GGTTAAAAGCCAAGGACAACTTTGCTCAACCCATTGGGACATATACATTATCCCCCAAAATCCTCTTTTAATCCTTAATGCTCCTTAAAACATGAAACTTTTTCCCGTTAACCCTCTTATCCTACAAAATAATCTTTCTTCCTTCTCAACCTATTCAGCCATTTAGCTCTCAGGCATTACATTAAGAAACCTTGAATTTTAAACCTGCTATTTCCATTTACTCCCCTATTCATCATGGCTGATCTATTTTTCCCTCTCAACCCAATCTCTTGCCTTCTCCCTGTAACATTTGACGCTCTTATTAACCAAGAACCTTGATCTTTAAATTGATCTATCAGTGTCTTTAAAGATGCCGAATGTCTTGACCTCCATCGCCATCCGTGGCAATGCATTTCACAGATTGGCCACCCTCTGGCTAAAGAAATTCCCCTTATCATTCCCAACTTACGTCCTTTTATTCTGAGGCTGTGCCCTCTAATTCTATAGTCTCCCATCACTGCAAGTGTCCATTCAATGTCCACTTTATCTAGGCTTTTCATTATCTATTCATTAGGTTTCAATGAGATCTCCTGCAATTCTTCTGACCTCCAACGAGTTCAGGCACAGTTTTCCAATGCTCCTCAAACAGTACATTAATCCAATCATCCCCGGAACAATTCTCCTAATCCTTCTCAGGAACCTCTCCAAAGCCAGTACATTTTTCTTCAGCCATGAGGCAGAAAACTGTTCACAATACTCCAAATTTAGCCTCACCAGCACCTCACCATTGCGTCCTTGATTTTATTTTCTAGTCTTGAAATGAATGCAAACATTCTATTTGCCTTCCTTAACACACCACCTCAAATTGCAAATTAACCTTTTGGGAATCTTGCACCAGCACTCCCAAGTCCCTTTGCAACTCCGATTTATGAACCCCCTCCCCATTTTGAAAGTAATCAACATCTTTATTCCTTCTACCGAAATACATGCCCGTACACTCTGCTACGCTGTATACCATTTCCCACTCTCTCAAACAGTCCCGCCACTTTTCTTCATATCATCTACAAACTTGGGGACAAAGCCATCAACTCCATCATCCAGATCATTAACAAATAATGTGAAAAGTAGCGGACAGGCAGACTGTCTGTCCCGCTGTGTTACTCCAGCATTTTGTGTCTAACATCAACTTGCTCTCATTTGTCTACGCTGCTTGTTACCTCCTCAGGAAGTCCAACAGATTTGTCGGGCAAGATCTCCCCTTAACCAAACTTTGACCTATTTTATCATGTGATCCCAGGCACCCCGAAAACCTCATCCTTAAAAATTGACTTTAGAATTTTAGCAACAATAGAAGTCAGACTAATTGGCCTGGAATTTCCTTTTTTCTGCTTTGCACATTTCTTAGAAAATGGAAGGTAGACACAAAATGCTGGTGTAACTCAGCGGGACAGGCAGCATCCCTGGAGAGAAGGAATGGGCGACGTTTCGGGTCGAGACCCTTCATCAGACTGATGTCAGGGGAGTGGGCGGGATAAATATAGACAGTAAGACTGGTGGATAACTGGGAAGTAGGACGGGATAGAAAGTGAAAGCAAGGGCTATCTGAAGTTAGAGAAGTCAATGTTCATACCGCTGGGGTGTAAACTACCCAAGCAAAATATGAGGAGCTGTTCCTCCGATTTGTGCTGGGCCTCACTCTGACAATGGAGGCGGTCCAGGACAGAAAGATCCGATTGGGAATGGGAGGGGGAGTTGAAATGCTGAGCAACCACGAGATCAGGTAAGTTAAGTCGGACTGAGCGGAGGTGTTCAACGAAACGATCGCCGAGCCTGAGCATGGTCTCACCAATGTGGAGAAGTTAACCCCTGAAACAGCGGATACAGTAGATGAGGTTGGAGGAGGTGCAAGCGAAAAGTCGAGTTACATTTGTGATTTTCTAGTCCTCTGGAACCATTCTGCACGCTCGTGATTAGTTTTTTAGTTTAGAGATACAGTGCAGAAATAGGCCCTTGGCGTCCATCATCCATCGGTCCTCGCACACTAACACTACCCTACACACACTAGGGACAATTTGCAATTTTACCAAAGCTAATTAGCCCACAAACCTGTATGTCTTTGGAGTGTGAAAGGAAACCAGAGATCCTGGCGAATACCCACGCAGGTCATGGGGCGAGCGTACAAACTCCGTACAGACAGCATCCATATTCGGGATCGAACCTGGGTCTCTGTCGCTGTGAGGCAGCAACTCAACCGTTGCACCACCCTGCCACCCAAATGTTGAAAGATCACTACCAATGCATCCAGAATCTCTTTCATATCACAGCCATATCTTTCAGAACCTTGTGGTGTGGACCATCCTGTCCAAGTGACATACACCTTCAGACCTTTCAACTATCCAGTAATCTCCTCAGTAATAGCAACTGCACTCACTCCTGTCCCTTGACTCTTGAATTTCTCGTACATGGAAGACTGATGCAAAAAAACAAAAACGTATTTAGTCAATCTGCCATTTATTTGTTCCCCATTGCTACTACTCCAGCATCATTTTCCAACGGTCCAATACTTGCCCCTCTTTTACTCTTTACATATCTGGAAAAACATTTGGTATTCTCTTTTATATTATTGGCTAGCCCACCTTGATTTTTCATATGTGTAAGAAAGAACTGCAGATGCTGGTTTAAATCGAAGGTAGACACAAAATGCTGGAGTAACACAGCGGGTGAGGCAGCATCTCTGGAGAGAAGGAATGGGCGACGTTTCGTGTCACACGTTTTGAGTCAAGACCCTTCTTCAGGTTTCTTTAGACTGACCCAAAACGTCGCCCATTACTTCTCTCCAGAGATTCTGCCTCACCTGCTGAGTTACGCCAGCATTCAGTGTCTACCTTCATTTTTCATATTATAGTGCCTTATTCCTATTTTAGTTGCCTTCTGTTGGCTTTTAAAAGCATCCCATTCCTCTAGCTTGCTACTAATCTTTGCAATATTATATGCCTTCTCTTTTTGCTTTTATGCTGTCTTTGGCCTTCCTTTGTCAACCAGGGTGGCTTCATTCTCTCCTTGGGATTGATCCTGCCATTGCCGTTCCACCGTCTTTCATGCCTGGGTCCCACTTCAGTCAATATTAGCCAGGATCTCCCTCACGTCTCTGTAGTTGCCTTTTCTCAACAGTAATACCGATACATCGGATTTCAGCTTTCCCCTCTCAAACTCCAGGTTGAATTCAATCATATTGTGATCACTGCCTCATGGGCTTTTTTCACCTTGAGCTCCCTAATCAAGTCTGGTTCATTGCACGATACCAAATCCAGAATTGTTTTCCCTAGTAGGCTCGACCACAATCTGCTATAAGATGCCATCTTGTTGTCATTCTGCATCTAATTTTCCCAGTCTCCGTACATATTGAAATCCCCCACGACCTCAAGAACATTGCCTTTCCTACATGCCTTTTCTATTTCCTTATGTAATTTGTTGCTCACATCCTGACTACTATTCGGAGACCTGTAAGTAACTCCCATCAGTGTTTTTTACCCGTGCTGCTTCTTAACTCTACCCACAAGGATTCTACATCTTCTGATCCTATGTTGTTTCTTGCCAAAGATAGGATTTCATTCCTAACTAACAGAGCCACCCCACTGTAGATCAAACAGTATTGCTGATTTGATCCATGTCTGGTTTTGCTGCTGATGACCCGATCCACAATCCATGTCAGGTTTTCCACACATGGTGAAGGTGTATGGTGTGAAAGGATAGACATCTGCCTTGATGTCTCATTTTCACACCTTACACTTCCTTAACTTTGTCTCTCTCTCCCCTAATGCTCAATCTGAAGAAGGGTCTTGGCCCGAAATGGTCACCCATTCCTTCTATGCAGAGATGCTGCCTGTCCCGCTGAGTTAATCCGGCATTTTATGCCTATCTTCAATGTAAACCAGTATCTGTAGTTCCTTCCTGCACAAATCCTACACGGGTTGATGAGAATATGCGAAGGAAGTCGTTATAGAGGAATTAAGGGGCAATGAGACTATTCTGAGGGACAAAATAGATTAATGGGCACGTTATGCCATAAGAAAAAATGAAAATGAATGATATTCTAACGTGCAATTTTTGATTGCAGCTTGTGACCCTAATTATTATGGGGCCAATTGTCAACTCAAGTGTGATTGCTTCAATGGTGAAAAGTGTGATCGTTTCCGAGGTTGCCTGTGCCTGCACTGTGAGAATGAAGGTACGATCTCATGAGTACTATTTCACATGGAGTTAGGGTAAATTGGGAGCAGTTGTTAAGTGGTAAATCCACATCTGATATGTGGTTCGTTATTTAAAACCGATATCTGACGAATGATGTGCTGGCGCTGGAGAGCAGCAGAAAAGAAAGGATCAACATATGAAGAGTGCTTGACAGCATTGGACATCTACTCACTGTAGTTTAGAAGGATGAGGGGTCCTCATTGAAACATACAGAATAGTGAGAGTGGATGTGGAGAGGATGTTTTCACTAGTGGGGGAGTCTAGGACCAGAGGGCACAGCCTCAGAATTAAAGAGGAAAATGAGGAGGAATTTCATTTAGTCAGAGGGTGGTGAATCTGTGGAATTCATTGGCACAGAGGGCTGTGGAAGCCAAATCAATGGATATTTTTAAGGCAGATATAAATAGATTCTTGATTCCAGTAAGGAGGAAGGATAAGGATTGCAAGTTAAATGGCCTGTCCCATTTGGGCGACCCAATCTGCGAGTTCTGGCGAGTTTGCCCTCAACTCATACTCTCAGCATTGTCGACATGAGGTCGTAGTAGGTCTTCGTAACTCTCCATCATGCTCGAGAGTGGTCTCCACGTACTCGAGGCCTCAGCTTAGGTCGAGGCATGTTTTTCAACATGTTAAAAAATGTCCGCGAGTAAAAGAAGTTCACCATGGAAAAAATCAATACTTTTTTTACTTGTAGGTTTAGTCGTAGTAGGTCGTAGTAGGTCGTCACGTTAGTCGTAGGTAATTGAGGGTAGTCTAAGGTAATCAAAGGTAGTCGAAGGTAGTCGTAGATAGTCTTCATCATAGTCGAAGGGAGGTCGAAGGAGGTCGTCTTCACTCTCCACTACTCGGTGTCCAATTTTCCCGAAGTTAGTCGTAGCTAGTCGTTGCTAGTCGAAGGAGGTCGAAGGAGGTCTTCTATATAGTTGAAGGAGGTCTTCAACATGTCATTTTTTTCAAACTCTCCTAAACTCTTCTAAATTTGCCAATTAGGTCGCCACAGTACGACAGCCCCTTAAGGGAACCGTGGATGGTCAAAGAGGAAAAAGGAAACATGGGTAATATTTAGAAAGACAAAATTAGACAGGGCCTTTAAGAAAATAAAGCAGGCAATAAAAGATTCAATTTGTCAATTCGATGGGTTGAAATGGGCAATGAAATTACATTAACTCAGAGGGTCAGGCAGCATCTCTGGTGAAAAAGAATAGGTGACATTTCGGGCCGAGACGGAGAAAACACGCGCGGTCATGGGGAGAACGTACAAGCTCCATGCAGACAGCGCCCGTAGCCAGGATTGCACCCATGTGTCTAGTGCTGTAGGGCAGCAACTCTACCGCTGCGCCACCGAGCCATCACCTGCAATGCTATGTCTTGCCTTTCCCTTTTTCAGTTTTTTTCTCTCTCCCCCAACTCTCCCCCCCCCGCCCCTTAATCAGTCTGAAGATGGCTCTTGATCCAAAATGTCACCCATCCATGTTCCCTAGGGATGATGCCTAACCCACTGTGTTACTCCAGCACTTTCTAACATGGAAATATTTTGTTAGGTACCATATAGAAAGATGCCTTCCAAGGTTTCATTGATCATCAATACAATCAAAACCAGCTGAGTTGATAAACATAGAAAGTAGGTGCAGGAGAAGGCCATTCAGCCCTTCGATCCAGCACCGTCATTCAATATGATCATGGCTGATCATCCAAAATCAGTACCCCGTTCCTGCTTTTTCCCCACATCCCTTGATTACGTTAGGCCTAAGAGCTAAATCTAACTCTCTTGAAAACATTCAGTGAATTGGCCGCCACTGTGTGGCAGAGTATTCCACAGATTCACAACTCTGGGTGAAATTTTTTTTCCTCATCTCAGTCGAATGATTTCAGCCTAGTTCCATCACTCTGCAGTCAGCTGCTCCTGAATTGCTGCTGTCTAATTCAGCATGATTGTCCCTCACCACGTGTGAGTGGACAGGAATTACATTGGCATGGGCATGATGCGCACAAGAGAAATGCTGTTTGTCAATAGACAATAGACAATAGGTGCAGGAGTAGGCCATTTGGCCCTTCGAGCCAGCACCGCCATTCACTGTGATCATGGCTGATCATCCACAATCAGTACCCCGTTCCTGCCTTCTTCCTATATCCCCTGACTCCGCTACTTTTAAAAGCCCTATCTAGCTCTCTCTTGAAAGCATCCAGAGAACCTGCCTCCACCGCCTTCTGAGCAGAGAATTCCACAGACTCGCCACTCTCATCTCCATTCTAAATGGCTTACTCTTTATTCTTAAACTCTGGCCCCTGGTTCTGGACTCCCCCAACATCGGGAACACGTTTTCTGCCTCTAGTGTGTCCAAGCCCTTAACAATCTTTGATCATCTCGGAGCACATGTAACCATGATTCATACTGCCTATCCCCAGAGCGGGTAGAGTTGCTGCCTTGCAGTGTCAGAGACCCGGGATCGATCCCGACTACGGGTGCTGTCTGTGTGGAGTCTCCCCGTGACCTGTGTGGGTTTTCTCCGAGATCTTCGGTTTCCTCCCACACTCCAAAGGCGTACAGGTTTGTAGGTTAATTACCTTGGTATAACTGTAAATTGTCCCCAGTGTGTGTAGGATAGTGTTAGTGTGTGGGGATCGCTGGGTTGTGCGGACCTGGTGGACCGAAGGGCCTTTTTCCGTGCTGTATTTCTAAAGTAAATTAATTGTAGCTACTTTATTAATAATACTGCTCTTGGTTGTAAACTCAATATTCTTTCTTACAGGCTTTGGCATTATGCTGGTGAATTCCAATGGCAACATTGAGGTTAACACAGGAGTGACAATGCAGATCAATTGTACTGCAACTGGACAGCCACGACCAGTGGATGGAAACATACAGCTTATCACACCCCATGGAAGAGAAGTAAATGTAAGTACTTTAAAAGACCACTGCTGCTCCCAGCTCTCAGAGTTCAGTAATTCAGCATTAATGCAGTGATGTTTAGCAGAGAGGTTGGGAATAGGTTTACCGCCTAAAAGTCCTGAGATATTTGGTTCCTGATCACAATAGTAGGTGCAGGGTAGGAGACAAGCCATTTTCCTAATAGTCATAGAGTGTGGAAACAGGCTTCCAACTTGCCCACTCTGACCAACATGCCCCATCTGCACTCATCCACCAGCCTGATGGTCTGCATCCCAGAGTACTCGAGGAGGTTGCCCTAGAAATCGTGGATGCATTGGTGATCATTTTCCAGTGTTCTATAGACTCTAGATCAGTTCCTGTGGACTGGGGGGCAGCCAATGTAACTACACTTTTTAAGAAAGGAGGGAGAGAGAAAACAGGGAATTTTACTTAGGCGTCACGTGAATGATTCCGTGAAGAAGGCCCGCCAGGCCGCATACGCACCAGTACGTCAGCTGCATTGGCGCAAGCATTAGTCTGGCAGGACAGAGCTCCTGCCGGTGGTAAGTTAAACTTAAAAGGTAAGTTTGGTTTTTTACTTACCAGAGGTTTTCAGGCAGGAGCCTCTTTTTACAGAGGTTTTTCCTGCCAGTTTCGCAGCCCGACGAGTTGCCGGTTATGGATTGTGGGGAAACACCATTCCGACCGCAAACGCGGATAACCGGCAAAATTGATCGGATTGCGAGATAACGAGCCGCTAACAGTGCAGTCAGCGGCTCCCAGCCTGCAGGAATACCGTAAAAACGGCAAGAAATTTAAGCAGAGTGGCTGATAGGGGGGTCAGCGGCTCCTAGCCTGTGGGATGCCGTTGGAACGGCAAGGAAGCAACGCAGGAGTCACTGACAGTGGGTCAGTGGCTCACAGACGTTGGTCACCAGGTAAGAAATTACTGGGACTCATTCAGCCCTATTTGGACACAGGGAGTCGGGTTATAAGGGTTTCTCCTTATAATAAAAAGTATGTATTTTATAGTGTTTTCTTAAAAGGTAAAAGCTAAAGGCAAAGTTAAAATCATAAAAAGTTGTTGTTATATGTTCTGACAATGTTATAATTGTTTAAGCACAAGTTGCTATGAATTATTTTCCCCTTCACAGGTAAAGCTGTACACTAAATGTTGATTTAGTGAGCTTACACTGCAATAGCCCGGGCCTATGGGACAGGCCGTGCCAGCAGCGCCTGACAGGGCTGCTTCATGTGGGAAATGTGCGGGCCTATGGGACAGGCCGTGCCAGCAGCGCCTGACAGGGCTGCTTCATGTATGCAGGTGCCGGCCTACGGGAGAGCCGTGCCAGCAGCACCTGATACAGGGCTGTTTCATTTGTAACATTACCGGTCTACGGGAGAACCGTGCCAGCAGCGCCTGATAGGGCTGCTTCATGTGTGAAGTGCCGGCCTACGGGAGAGTCGTGCTAGCAGCGCCTGATGCAGGGCTGTTTCATGTCAAAAAACGCTGGCCTTTACGAAAGGCGGCGCCAGCAACGCCTGGGACAGGGTTGCTCAAGTTCACATATATGTGCTCGCCCATGGAGCTGGGAGATGATTCTCCACCAGGGCTGGAGAGCAAGGCTCACGGAGTCGGGGGATGAATTCCTCACCAGGGCTGATTAGTGCTTTGAAACAACTATCCCAAATACAGCAACTGTTGCATACAGTGCTGCAGAGGTCTCCCTCTCGGAGGCAGAAACCAAGATGGGTCAGTATCCGGCTGACACTGAGTCATGGGGCATACCCCAAGGGATGAAGGGCACATGTCAGAGGTACCTTTTCCTGACAACAAAGTTGCCATCCCAGTAGAATATTCTATTGGGTTAAGGCCAATGGGTTCATATCAGTATTTGTATCCTACGGCCTGTTGCCTACAAATCACCCTCTCTGAGGAGGGAAGTGCAAAAGGTCAAGATGACTCTGGGCTCTAAAGATGTCAATGGAACATACTCAAGCACATATGTGCCGGCAGTGAACAACGCCAACAGGGGGATGTGAGAGCCAACTGCTGAATCTGTTATGCAGGTAGGTCTATTCTACAGAGGAAGAAGCCTGGCAAAAGTCATCGTTCAGAATGCACCCCAGGCGCTCATCGGCAGTAGCGGTTCACTGGAACTGGGGCAGCATGATAGCTCAAAAATTCCATGTACCTTCCAATCATACTAAACTAAATGGGTCTAGCACTTCCAAAATTTAGGTAGTGCACCATTCACAAGTTGTAATAGTTACATGTGTTTTGTACAACACACAAAGGGTAAAAATATTCCAAGTAAGTTTGGATTATGGCCAGGGTTGCAAAAATTCTCATGCAATCCACCCATGGAATAAGGCAGGAGTGGCATGTTATTATGAAGAATGGAGAATATTGGGCATATGAACTTTCTGAATATAAAAACTTATTCCTGACTACAACAGAGTCATAAGGTAAGAGATACATGTTATACAAATCCCATTACAAAGGTTATCAAAGACAATATAACTATAACAGTAAAGCTTTGTGGTATGGGATAAACTGTTTGTTGGTCATTGGGATTTACCTTTAATTATTATTAGCCTTGTCTCCGCCTTGTGGCAAGAGATTGGAGTTATAGCAATCTGTTACAAAACTGAGGTATTTTCATTAAGAGTAATTGGCAATATAGCAGCTGTGTTTCAGCCGAGCAAATCAAGGAACTGATACTGTGTAAGTAGCAATTAGATCATTGTTAACAACCTTATGCTATTGTCAGCTGAAGCTACCTCAGCCACAATGATGAAGTAACAGTATTCAGCATTGCTGAACATGACAATAACTCATTGAACTTGAACTTGAAATTTGCTACAGTAGTGTGGTCAGTTGAATTCAGTTATTACAAACTGATGTTTAGAACTCTAAGATGAGAAGTTCCAAATACCATCACCTACTCAGAGGTATTGGAGATTGCACGAGTTACCAATTCTTCAGTTGTTGGTATCAACTAAATATATACACTAAATGCACCCGTGACTAAGGGGTTTTGAGCGAATATATATATTCTACATGCTCAAATTCAAGTTGCTACTCTACGATGGTGACATATGTTAGTCACATGGTAATCAAGTAAAAATATCCTGTAATTAATCTCCTAGCCACTGGTGAATCATCCAGTTAAGATCGATGATAACACAGAATAAGTGTTGGATCTCAAAGTATGATGAAAGCATGGTTCAATCCTTCATCAAATATTCGTCATGTTATGCATGTTTTCACTGATTGCAAAAAATATGGGGCACAACAGTGCGGAGAAATACATTCTCACTTCAATAGGAGGAATGGTCTTTATGTTTTCCTCATATTTTTGCCTCATTAGCTGGGTCTCTAAACATTCAGCAAGACCTCGTTTGGGTTCGTACTGTCAGATTGGCCAAGCGTCCATGTTGCCTGCTTCATCAGGCATTATGGCACAACGGTATACGGTTATGCCAAAAAACAAGAACTTGCTGTTCAAACTGTGGTTCAGGAGACCGGCCTTTGCACAGTAAAACAATTATTGAGTTACACATTTTGAATGGATTGACTTATGCCTCAGGTTGTCACATCAAACCATGAGGGTGCTCACTGCAGTGCGCAGGGATAGCACCCAAAAAAGCGGTACATTTCTATTGAGGGGATCAGAAGTGTTTTGTTAAATGTTAATGTTACATTTAATATGGTACAGATTACTGACATTTCCAGTTCATTTTAAATGGTATTGACAATAATTCAGTTATAGAGGCACTACAGCTGCAACATAAGGGAACTACGTTGTCGGGTCCAACCCGGATATCGAGTTGTTAAAAGATCTTGACACAAGTTCTCCCATTACAACATTATTCAATTATGGGGGTGCCGTCCAGTTGGTATGGATGCCCAGCCTGCAGCTGTCTGTCTTGTAACTTCTTTCTTTTATTTTAGTGAGTTTTAGTGTTTTGTTTTGGAGTGTATTCTTTTTTAAGTGGGATGTGGGGATGGGGGGTGGGGGATGGGGGGGTGGGGGGTGGGGGGGTTGGGGGGTGGGGAAGGGGGAAACTACTTTTCAGGGTCCCTACCTGGTCGGAGAGGCAGCTTTTCTCCGGGCTGCAACTTCAACCCGTCCTCGCGGCCTACCAGCGGGCTTGGAGCGGCGTTTCCTGAGGGGGACCGCCCAGAACCTCAGCTTCGGAGGCGGCACGGCGCTGGAGCGCCATCGCGGAGCGGAGCGGGCGATACCTTGCCTGGGTCGCCGAGCTGGAGCTCCGGAATGCTGAGACCGCAGGTGAACATCATGGAGCTGCGGGACTGTGGGGCGGCCAGCTGCGGGCGGCGGCGCTGAACTTTTGCATTGGGAGCCTGGGATCTCTCGGCGAGATCGCCAGGGATGGAGCTCCATCAGGCGCGGCCTTGTCGGTTTCTGAAGCCACGGACTCCGGTAAGAAAGTAGCCATTCCAGGTGTCCCAAGCCGCTGAGAGGGTCTACCGACGCCGGAGCACCATCACCCGGCGTGAAGGCCTAAAACATCGGGCAGCCGTAGCGCCGACTGCGGAGGCCTCAATAAGCCCGACTATGGGTGGACATGGGGATGGGACTGGACTTTGTGCCTTCCCCCACAGTGGAACCTTTGTGGGGGGATGTTTTTATGTTTATTGTTAATTCTTTAGTGTTGTGTCTCATCTTTATCTGTGTGCTGCATGGCAAGACAAATTTCACTACACCAACTGGTGTATGTGACAATAAATGTCCTTTGTCCTTTGTCCTTTGCAGTAGGTTATTTGAACATTACTTCACCATGGGGTTCCAGCTACAATCTTAGTTATGACACTTATATCAGCACATCGATGACAAACTTTGCAAACGCTGTGGCTAGATAGGATGGAATTGGCTGCAGGTGGCATTACATTTTACATTCTGGTCTACACAAGCAGAGTAGACTAGGGTAGCATATTCGAATACCCCACGGTCTCACTTCTATGTTGTCAAGGCATGCAGGTGCAGCAGGCAGTGAAGAAAGCTTATGGCATGTTGGCCTTCATTACGAGAGGATTTGAGTTTGAGGTCCTACTGCAGTTGTACAGGGCCCTGGTGAGACCTCACCTGGATTATTGTGTGCAATTTTGGTCTCCTAATTTGAGGAAGGACATTCTTGCTATTGAGGGAGTGCAGCGTAGGTTCAACAGGTTAATTCCCGAGATGGCAGCACTGACATATGATGAAAGAATGGGCCGGCTGGGCTTGTATTCACTGAAATTTACACGGATGAGAGGGGAACATAAACAGATACAATTCTTGAAGGATTGGACAGGCTAGAAGCAGGAAAACATTTTCTGATTTTGGGGGAGTCCAGAACCAGGTGTCACAGTTTAAGAGTAAGTGGTCATTTATGACTGAGATGAGGAAAAACATTTTCACCCAGAGAGTTGTGAATCTGTGGAATTCTCTGCCAGGGAAGGCAATGGAGACCAATTCACTGGATGTTTTCATGAGAGAGTTAGATTTAACTCTTAGGGCGAAAGGAATCAAGGGATATGCGGAAAAGACTGGAACGGGGTACAGATTTTAGATGATCAGCCATGATCATATTGAATGGCGATGCTGGATTGAAGGGCCGAATGGTCTACTCCTGTACCTATTTTATAACTATGTATCTATGTATCTGTCCAAACGTTTATTAAACATTATGACAGTACCTGCCTCAACTTCCTACTTTGGAAGCTCTTTTCACATGTCCACTACCCTTTGTGATAAAAAAAATAACCCCTCAGGTTCTTACTAAATCTTTTCCCCTCGTTAAAAGCCTGTGTCCTCTGGTTCTTGATTCCTCGACTTTAGGTAAAGGACTACTTCCTGTGGCAGCTCGTTCCATATACCCACCATCCTTTGTGTGGAAAAAAATGCCCCTCAGCTTCGTATTAAATCTAGCCCCTCTCACCTTAAACCTATGTCCACTGGTTCTTGAATACCCTGACTGGGTAAAGGACTTTGTGCATTTACGCTATCTGTCTCATGATCATATACAACTCAAGATCACCCCTCATATTCTTGCCCTCAAAGAAAGAAAGTCCTAGCCTGCCCAATCTCTCCCTATTGCTCAGGTCTGTCGAGTCCTGGCAACATTTATTTTCTCTGCACTCTTTCCATCTTGACAACATATTTCCTATAATATGGTGCCCAATTCTCTAAATGTGGCCTCACCAACTTCTTATATAACTGCAACATGACCCCCCAACCTCTATACTCAATGCTCTCAGTCTCAAAGGCCAATGTGCCAAAAGCCTTCTTGACCACCATATCTAGGTGTGACACCACTTTCAAGGAACTATGTATCTACATTGCTAGATCTCTCTACTCTTCAACACTCACAGAGCCCTACCATTCACTGTGTAGGTCATGTCCTGGTTTGACTTCCCAAATTGCCACACTATATTAAATGCATAAACCATTCCTTAGCCCACCGGCCAACCCATCAAGATCCTGCTGCAATTTCTGACAACCATCTTCTCTATCTACATTACCACCAACTTCAGTGCAATCATGCATTGTACATTCTCTGGGTCTCCTAGGATCCCATACAATCTAACCTTCCAAAGCAGCTTACCTTGTGGAACATTGTCAAATGACTTGCTGAAATCCATATATACAATGTCTACAGCCTTGCTTAACTTAAAAAAGTTATGGCCATTTTCATACTCAGAAATTAGCATCTTGTTCCTTATTGCTTTTCCATGGACTTAACACAAAAGTTGTGATCGAGGACAGTCAAAAGCCCATAACTTTCTTAAAAATTAAGAGAACTGAAAGAAATGTTCAGTTATTATAGATTGAAGCATTCTGAAACAAATATGAAACAATCTTAGGGTACACAAAAAGCTGGAGAAACTCAGCGGGTGCAGCAGCATCTAAGGAGCGAAGGAGATAGGCGACGTTTCGGGTTGAGACCCTTCTTCAGACACAATCTTACTTGGATGACCTGAAATTAAAGCATATAATTAGTTAGTTACCCAATTGTAGCTAATTACAAAATTCAATTACTAAATCTAAACATCCATCCATTTCTTAAGAAAATATTAACTTTTTTTTTAAAGCCTAAGTATCCAAATAACATTCACACAATAATTCACAATATAACATGATTTTAAAATCTAATTGTCATTAATTTATAGGCCAAATTGAAGGAATTTAGTGTTTAATGCCCGTAAATTAATGGCCATTTAAATCAGCTTGCGAGTGGGATTTTCTGGAACGCAGTGGATTGGAACGTTGCGTTTGCAGTGAATTTAAACCCAATATCGGCAGGAAAAATACTGCCGGTTCATATGGGGAATAAATCACCGTTTCGCAACATGAAATGTTGATTAAGGTAATCTAAACAAGCAAGTTGATATGAAAAATAAACAGCTTTCATTTACCTGTCCCCTACGTAAAATCCGTCCCCGTTGTCGGCGTTCACGGCATTAGGAAATAATTTTTATTTTACTGCAGCGCTGAAATAGTCGAGCGATTAAAATTTTTTTTTTCACTTACCGGCAGTCGGAACGAATCTTTAGCAAAAGCTCGCACTCCGAGAAAATATAATTCCGGATAGCAATGGAAAACCGCATTTTAACCCCGCCCCCCCCACCCCCTCCCCCTCAAAGGCACCAAAGTTGCGCACACGGCCAGTGACAGAACTGCAGTGCCGCTAAAGGTAAGTTTTGTAACATACCTACAAAATGCTGGAGTAACTCAGTGGGTCAGACAGCATCTCAGGAGAGAAGTAATGGGTGACGTTTCGGTTATATCACATGGAAGCTAAGGTGAGCAAGCTAACTGGAATCAAAAGTGGCTTGGAGCAGGGACTCAAAGGGTAATTGTAGGTTTTCTGATTGGAGGTCTGTGACCAGTGGAGCACCGTAGGGGTCGGTGCTGGGTCTACTGCTGCCTTTTTATATTTGGCTGACAATGTAGTTAAGATTGTGGGTAAATTTGCAGATGCCACTGCATATGATAGTGTAGTGGGTGGTAAGGAAGGATATCTAAGTTAACAGCAGGATCTAAATTAACTTTGGTCAAAGAATGGCAAATTGACTTTAACTCTGACAAGTGTGAGATGTCATACTTTGGTCTGGTCGAACAAAATGCTCGGGTAATTCAGCGGGACAAGCAGCATCTCTGGAGAGAAGGAATAGGTGATATTTCGGGTGAAGATCCATCTTCAGACTGCACTTTGGTATGTCATGTTCATACGTTCATCAGTGATTGGAGCAGAATTAGGACATTTGGCCCATCAAGTGTACTCTGCTATTCAATTATGACTGATCTATCTTTCCCTCTTAATCCCATTCTCCTGCCTTCTTCCCATAACCCTTGACACCCGTGCAAATCAAGAATCTATCTATCTCTGCCTTAAATATATCCATTGGCCTACACAGCCTTCTGTGGCAATGAATTCCACAGACTCACCACCCTCTGACTAAAGAAATCCTCATCTCCTTCCTAAAGGAACATCCTTTAATTCTGAGGCTATGACCTCTAGTCCTAGACTCAGCCAGTAATGGAAACATCCTCTCCACATCCACTCTATCCAGGCCTTTCACTATTTGGTAAGTTTCAATAAGGTCCCTCCTCATTCTTCTAAATTCCAGCGAGTGCATGCTCAGTGCCGACAAACACTCACCATAACCCACTCATTCCTGGGATAATTCTCGTAAACCTCCTCTGGATCTTCTCCAGGGCCAGCACGTGCTCCCTCAGATATGCGGCCTAAAATTGCTCACAATGACATAAATGATAGAACCTTGGTGGAGAGTGTTGCAAAATAGAGATATCTGGGAGTACAGGTGCATGGCTCCCTGAAAGTGGAGAGTAAAGTGGACAGTGTGGTTGAGAAGGCGTTTGGCGTGTTTGCCTTCATTGGGAAAGGTATTAAGTACAAATATTGGGACATCATGATAAGAATGTACAAGTCGTTCATGAGATCTATGTTAATTGTTCTGGAGTGTATGGATGTGCATGTGAACCTGCGTGTGGTCATTTTGAACGTGCATCCACCATCACCATTGCTACCTACTTCAAAACCTAGAATGCGGTTCATTAAGTCCACGAGCTTTCTTGTTTTTCCATTCAAATAATTAATGCAATGCTAGATTTTTATCAATGTTAATATCTTTCAGCTGCCATACACTTTAGACTTGTAGTTCTCTGTAATTTCCCCTTTTGCATTCAACACAAATTGCAGATATTGAAGCAGATTAGAGTATTGCATTGTCACATTTTATGACAGAATTTTTTGTTTGAATAAAGAAGAAAGATGTTGAATGTGCTATCAGTACCTCATGCTGTTATCAATTTTTCTTTTTGTTTTCCCTAGCTCACATCTACCAGAATTATTACACACCCATTCAATCACACCATTAGCACATTCACAGTGCCAAAAATGTCCCCATCGGATTCAGGGGAGTGGATCTGTCGTGTTAAAACTCCAGCTGGCATGGCCGCAAGATCATTCAATGTCTCAGTGAAAGGTATGTAACTTACACTATAGAAGCAAACCATTTAGGGTATGTCAGGGTATCTGTTTATCTTCTGCATTAACTCTTCTTATCTGAGTCCCACTGAGTACAAGAATGTTGCCATGTATTTTATGAGAATGTTGCCAGGACTCGAGGCCCTGAGAAAGGATAGGACAGAAGTTAGTGGAGTGGCTATAGTGGAGAAGGTGCTTGGGAAACTGAAGGGGCTGAAGGGGGATACGTCATCTGGACCAGATGGACTGCACCTTAGGGTTCTGAAAGAGGTAGCTTTGGAGATTGTGGAGGCATTAACAGTGATATTTCAGGAATCACTCGAGTCTATCAGAACTGAACGAGGAGGACACAAATGCAGGCTCAGTCACAGGGCAGATCCGTTTTCAGAGTTTAATCGGTCCAAGTCGGTACACAGGTAAGCAAAAACAGAGGCAACAGTATAATCTAGGAGCAGGCAAAAACAGTGGTCGAAAAACAGGCAATGGGCGAGATCACAAGATTTCTAGAGCTGGAACGAGGTGATACTAATTAGCATACACAACAGGGTTACACAAAAAGCTGGAGAAACTCAGCGGGTGCAGCAGCATCTAAGAGGCGAAGGAGATAGGCGACGTTTCGGGTCGAGACCCTTCTTCAGACTGGTCAGGGATCAGGGAAACGAGAGATATAGACAGTGATGTGGAGAGATAAAGAACAATGAGTGAAAGATATGCAAAAAAGTATCGATGATAAAGGGAACAAGCCATTGTAAGCTGTTTGTGGTGTGAAAATGAGAAGCTAGTGCGACTAGGGTGGGGGAGGGAGATAGAGATAGAGGGAATGCCAGGGCCCGAGGGCTGAGGGAGAGGTGGGAAGGGGAGGAGACAGCAAGGGCTAACAAAATTGAGAAAATTCAATGTTCAAGCCCAAAGGATGCAGACTCCCCAAGCGGAATATGAGGTGCTGTTCCTCCAACTTGCGGTGTTGCTCACTCTGGCCGTGGAGGAGGCCCAGGACCGAGAGGATAACGAGACACAGGTGAAACACATCAGGGCGGGGCCAACAATCACATGAGGGTAAACGACATGACAGGAAATGGGACCTGAAACAAGAGGAGATGTGAGACACCAAAATAAAACAAGAATGCAAACTCAAATACTAAAAACCAATAAGAAACAGAAACTAGATCAAACGCGAGACCTGACAGTGTCAGGAAGGCACTGGGCCTGTACTCACTGGAGGTTAGAAGGATGAGGAGTCCCATCATTAAAACTTACCGAATAGTGAAAGGCCTGAATAGAGTGGATGTGGAAAGGATGTTTCCACTAGTGGGAGAGTCTAGGACCAGAGGTCATAGCCTCAGAATTAAAGGACGTTCCTTTCGGAAGGAGATGATGAGTAATTAATTTTGTCAGAGAGTGGTGAATCTGTGGAATTCATTGCCATAGAAGGCTGTAGAGGTCATCAATAGATATTTTTTAATGCAGTGATAGATAGACTCTTGATTAGTACGGGTGTCAGAGGTTATGGGGCGAAGACAGGAGAATGGGGTTGAGGGGGAAAGATAGATCAGTCATGATTGAATGGCAGAGTGGACGATGCGCCAAATGGCCTAATTGTGCTCCTATCACATGAACATGAACTTATGGCAAGTGGGACAGTGGAATTCTCATCCTGCAGGATGTTAGAATCAATGAAACTTTCATTGCCCCTGAGGACAACAGCTGTGTTCAGCTGCAGCTCCTTGCTGAGGAGCTGGAGCAGCAGATGGACATCTTCAGGCTCTTCTGCAAGTGTGAGAATGTCATAGATAGAAGTTATAGTGACCAGTTCTACTCTAAAGCAGGATACTGTTGGAGGGGGGATGACCCATCAGGGGGGTGCAGCAACAGCAGTCCAGTCGGTGGCACTGGGCCTGGCTCTGCGGCGTGGTGGGGAGGGGAAAGGGCAGACATGCAATAGAGATAGAAGACAGACAAAGAAAACTGGAGTAACTCAGCGGGTCAGATAGCATCTCTAGAGAAAAGGAATAGGTGATGTTTCGGGTCGAGACCCTTCTTCAGATTAGTCAGGGGAAAGGGAAGCGAGAGATATAGACAGTGATGTAGAGAGATATAAAACAAATGCATGAAAGATTTACAGAAAAAGTGACGATCATAAAATAAATAGGCCATTGTTAGCAGTGGGCTGGGTGAAAACGAGTTACAGACAATGAGACTCAACAGGACGACTTTGAAACTAGTACGACTTGGGTGGGGGAGGGATGGATAGAGATTGATGACTTGTTAGTTGGAGGGACAGACAGAACATTTTGGTGCAGCAAATTAGACTCTACGATGGTGCCAAGGTCCAGGAAGTCTTCAGTGAGCGGACAGTAGTCATTGTGCACTACTGACACAGGTAAGATTAGGGATTAGGTCCTGCAGAGTAAATACAGGGGAAATGGCTAATTATTTGAAATAGGACCTGGAGAGTAGTAATCTCTGGATTTCTCCCAGCACCACATGCTAGTGAGGTTAGGAATAGTATGATAAGACAGATGACTGTTTGGTCAGCATTTAGTGCAGGAGGCATGGTTTCAGATTTTTAGACCACTGAGATCTCATCTGGGGCAGAGGTGATCTGTACAAGAGGGACGGGTTAAACCTGAACTGTTGGGGTACCGATAGCCTTGCATGGGGGTTCACTGGTGCTACTCAAGAGAGCACAGACAAGAGTGGCAGGGATGAGGGAACCAGTGCAGTAGGTCAGCAAATGGAAGGACTGACAGGAAGATTCAATGCAAGGCGTATCATAGGTAAAGCTGATAAATTTAAAGCCTGGATTGGTGTTTATGACTATGATGTTATGGCCATTGCAGAAACTTGATTGTGACAGGGGCATGACTGGCTGCTCAACGTTCTAGGCTTTCAGTGTTTCAGGTGTGATGCAGTGGCATGGCGGTAGTTGCTGCCCTGCAGCGCCAGAATCCCAGGTTCAATCCTGACTACGGGTGCTGTCTGTGCAGAGTTTGTATGTTCTCCCAGTGCTGTCTGTGTCCAGTTGCTCTGTTTCCTCCCACATTCCAAAGTCTTGCAGGTTTGTAGGTTAATTGGCTTCTGTAAATTGGCCCTGGTGTGCAGGATACGAAAGAAGGATTACATGGAACCAGTATGTTTCGTTATGTGTGTGCTTACGATAGAGGTAAAACTAGCATATATTAGACGGTAAAAGATGGCTCATGTCACACTCATGTTGGGATCAAAGTCAGGAACCTGATTTACATAATTATATGCGCGAGTATGAGTACAGCTCATATGCATCAATTACATGGATATTGACGCACAGTATATGTGTCATTGATGGTCGGCGTTGAAAGCGTGGGTTAAAGGGCCTGTTTCCTCTCTGTATCTCTAAACTAAACTTAGCTAAAAGTGGTGGAGCAGATTACTAATTAGGAGGAATGTCATGTTGGCACTAAGGGAGGACATATGGGAAGGTTTGTTCACTAAGGAAATATATTAAACAGTGAATGGTAGGGCTCTGGGGAGTGTTGTAGAGCAGAGGGATCTAGGAGTGCAGGTGCATGGTTCATTGTCGCAGGTAGACAGGGTGGTGAAAAAGGCTTTTGGCCCATTGGCCCTCATCAGTCAGAGTATTGAGTATAGAAGTTGGAAGGTCATGTTGCAGTTGTATAAGACGTTGGTGAGGGCGCATTTAGAGTATTGTGTTCAGTTCTGGGCACCATGTTATAGGAAAGATGTTATCAAGCTGGAAAGGGTACAGAGAAGATTTACTAGGATGTTTCCAGAACTAGAGGGTGTGAGCTATAGGGAGTTGAGTAGGCTGGGACTCTATTCCTCGGAGCGCAGGAGGATGAGGGGTGATCTTATAGAGGAGCATAAAATCATGAGAGAATAGGTTGGATCAGGCACGTGCCGTGACTAATTACACAAGGTAGGCAGTCAGTCGGCTTTTAAAAAAAAACTTAAACCGCGCATGCGCAGCTTGTTCTCTCCATAAAAATAAAAAATAAAAATAAAGACAGTAACAATTCAATTTGCCCAAGGCTTCCAAGTCTCCTTCAATCTGAATTATTGAATGGGTGGGGGGTGAAGAGTGATGGCAGGTGGAGTTATGGTGGGAAAAATGGGAGCACAGGGAAAAGTTGAATCAATTGTCATCTTATTGAATGACAACACTTGTTCAAGGGACCAATTGGGGGGAGAGTTCCTTTCACAGCATGTGGAGTGTCTGTGCCAGGGGTAAAGTTGTGGGGAGGGGCCGCCGGGACCCGACAGCAGAACTGGTCACCACTTCAGCGCCTTCTGCCGGCCCACTCACCTCTGGCAGTGCTCTCCGTCTGAACACCTACACCTACCGCTCGCCAACTTCGCTCATGTCAGCCACTTCCTGCAAATCCTTAAATTCCCACAGCCAAGTAACCTCAATCGCGCTGCTGGAATTTAAGGATTTGCGGGAAGCGGCTGACATGAGTGAGGCCAGCGAGCGGCAGGAGAGAGGTTTTTAGACAGAGTGCTGCCAGAGGTGAGTGGGGGCTGGCAGAAGGCGCTGAGGTGGCGGCCGGTTCCACTGTCCGGCCGCTCATAGCCGCCCGAGCTACTTCTCCCCACCCCCCGCCTCAATGCAGTGGCTCCGTGCAAGGAGCTTCGCAAATGGCATGATCCCAAACCCCTTCTTCACAACGCTCCTGCCCTCCCCGCAACTTTACCCCGGGCCAGACTCCCCAAACACTGTGAAAGGAACTCTTCCCCCACCCCGGGAAATACGGTATTTAAAAACATATAGCACCAAGAAATGTACTTACCACATTATTGTTACACAAACTCCATTCTTCTCTCTTTGTTTCCAAAGATACACTTCAGATAATGGCAATCCATATTTAAAAAACCCGCCAAGAAACTGCATGCGCAGTAGGTTGCTGCGCCTGCGCTGTGCTGCAAAGGCAGAATTTCAGCTGCTTTCAGCCCCGCTTGTCATTGACGGCTTGAAGCAGCGCTGACGGCACGTGGGCTGCACAGACCTTCGCGTGTTACAAGTGCTGCGGATGAAAGGCACGGAGAATTATGCTTGCCTAAGAGATTGATCTCTTAGATAGGCATAATTCTCCCATGCCTTTACTATTTATATTTAGTACTTACCATTTTATAATTTTAGTCAGGGTAGGCAGTGCCTACCTTGCCTACCCTGACAGCACGTGCCTGGGTCAGATGGATGCACAGTCTCTTGTCCCGAGTAGGCAAATCGAGGACAAGAGGATATAAGTTTAAGGTGAAGGGGGAAATATTTAATGGGAATCTGAGAGGTGACTTTTTCACACGAAGGGTGGTGGGTGTATGGAACAAGCTGCCAGAGGAGGTAATTGAGGTAGGCATTATCCCAAAGTTTAAGAAACAGTTAAACAGGTACATGGATAGGACAGGTTTGGAGGGATATGGGACAAACACAGGCAGGTGGGACTAGTGTAGCTGGGACATGTTGGCCGGTGTGGGCAAGTTGGGCAGATGGACCTGTTTCCACGCTGTAGCACTCTACGACTCTATGACTCTATATCACTCAATTTGAGATATGGACAGAGAAATGTCAGATGGTGTTCACTTTGGACAAGTGTGAGGTGTTGCACTTTGGGTGGTGAAATGTAAGTGGAAAGTATACCGTAAAGAGTGGTGGTGGTGCATATAAAAATTGCAAATGCAGGTTGCAGCGGTATAAAAATGTTGATTAGGCCACATTTCTATTTTTGTGTGCAGTTCTGGTCACTGCGTTACAGAACTTACTGCTCTCCAACATCAAGCCAATTCAGTATCCAAAACAATCTGAACTTCCAGATCTTAAGGGTCGGCACAGTGGCGCAGTGATAAAGTTGCTGCTTTAATGCACCAGAGACCTGGGTTCGATCCCGATTACTGGTGCTGTCCGTAAGGAGTTTGCACATTCTCCCTGTGACCGTGTGGATTTTCTCCATGTGCTCCTGTTTCCTCCCACACTCCAAAGACGTACAGGTTTGCAGGTTAATTGGCTTTAGTAAAATTGTAAATGGTCCCCAAGTGTGTAGGATAGTGTTAGTGTACGGGGTGATCACTGGTCAGCATGGGCTCGATGAGCTGAAGGGCCTGTTTCCATGCTGTATCTCGAAAGTAAAGTCTAAAAGCAGCCAGGACTGGACGACATGAGAGGCTGGATATGTTGAGACTTTTACCCCATGGTAAGTAGGACATTGAGGGCTGAGTCTCCTAGAAGTATATAAAATCGAGGGGTGTAAATGAGTGCGATGGTCACAGTCTTTTACTCAAAGTAGGGGTGTCTAGCACTAGAGGGCAGAGATATAAGGTGATAGGAGAAAGATTTAAGAGGGATCTCAGGGGCAGGTTTTTTACACAAAGGATGGAACGAGCAGCCAGAGGAAGCCGTGGAGACATGCATAATTACAACATTTAATTTTTTAAAAAATTTTTTAATATATATTTTTATTAGAAGCGTAAACACTTAATTGCAACATGGTTTGTTTAGCAATTACATTCATAGAAGCTTCTGTTATTTTTATAGAATTTTAATAGAATTTTTTAAGAGATAGAACTGTAAAGAAAGATTATAAACTAATAGAAAGGAATTAAAAAAATAAAAAAATAACCGATAACAGTTTTGGAGATAGGTCCATAGTTATTCATCCAATCCTGAGCTCGGGTTTCAGTCCAACTTCTGTGTTCAACCAATTTACCTCTTTAAAAAAATCAATAAATGGAGACCATATTCTAACAAATAATTCTGGTTTGTCAATTAAGACAAATCTATTTTTTTCCAAATGTAAGGTCTCAGACATTTCTGTAATCCGCATTTTAATTGTGGGGGTTGTCATAATTACAACATTTAAAAGACATATGGATTGATTCATGTACAGCCAAAGTTGAAAGGAAAATGGGCAAAAAGCGAGGAGGAATTATGATAGAGGTTTAGAAAATTATGTGGCATAGATGGAGTAGACGCTTAGAAACTAAGGCGGTCATGGTAGCGCAGCGGTAGAGTCGCTGCCTTACAGTGAGTGCAGCGCCGGAGACCCGGTTCGATCCCGACTATGGGTGCTGTCTGTACGTTTGTACGTTCTCCCCGTGACCTATGTGGGTTTTCGAGATCTTCGGTTTCCTCCCACACTCCAAAGACGTGCAGGTTTGTAGGTGAATTGGCTTGGTAAATGTAAAACAAAATGTCCCTAGGATGGTGTTAAGGTGCGTGGATCACTGGTCGGCGCGGACCCGATGGGCCTGTTTCCGCGCTCTATTTCTAAAACTAAACACAGCGCGGAAACAGGCCCATGGGCCTACCGAGTCCGCACCGACCAGCGATCCCTGCATATTAACTACCCGACACACGCTAGAGACAATTTAACAAATATCAAGCCAATTAACCTACAAACCTATACGTCTTTGGAGTGTGGGAAGAAACCGAAGATATTAAAGAAAACCCACGCGGTCATGGGGAGAATGTATAAAACTCTTGTGAAGAAGTAAAAATTAACTCATGTACAAAATTTGCGAAAACAGGTCCTTCAGCCGAGTCTGCGCCAACCAGCGATCCCCGCACATTAACACTAATCCTACACACACTAGGACAATTTACAATTATAACAAGCCAAGTACAGATGTCAGAGGTTATGGGGAAAATGCAGGAGAATGGGGTTGGGAGGGAAAGATAGATCATCCATGATTAAATGGCGGAGTAGACTTGCCTAAATCTACTCCTATCACTTCTGACCTTTTGATCTTATGTAACCGACAAACCTGTACCTTTTTGGAGTGTGGAAGGAAATCGGAGATCATGGGCCAAGCCCAGGCAGGTCACGGGGAGAACGTCCAAACTCCGTACAGACAGCACCCGTGATCAGGATCGAAGCCGGGTCTCTGGCGCTGCAAGGCAGCAACTCTACCGCTGTACCACTGTGCAGCCCCGGTGTTGCTACTTTAAAGCTGTTGGTTATTCTACCGATGACCAGGTAATTCATGTGCGCACTCCTCCCTCTGAGGTGGAGAGAGTGGCTTCGGAATATGTGCTTCTTTCCTGCCTCCCATCTTAATGCAACATGTGCACTTTCCACAGTCCCTCCTTCACCTCAGACTCCTCCAACCAAGGCCAAGAGCGGCACACGATACATTATTGTTAATGCCAACGTTGAGCCGCACATCGGTGATGGACCTATCGTCCTGACCAAACTCTTGTATAAGCCCACTGGAGCACTGCAGTCATGGTCAGCAGTTGAAGGTAAGGATGCATTTTGCATATTATTTCATTTTGTGAGGAAGACTTGGAAGTAATTCCATTGTGGTAGTGGCGGCAACAGAAAGTGATAGAAATACATACGATATGATAGAATTTTATTGATCCCAGAAGGAAAATTGGTCTGCCACCAGTCATAAGATACAGCAAGATACATGGAACATGAAATTAATGTGACAAGAGGAAAGTCCAGGATTGGGGATGTGCAAAGATTTGGGGGGGAGGGTTGGGGGAGTGGAGGGGGGGGGGGGGGGAGATAGGGGGAAGGGGAGTCAGTCTACCTAATGACAGAAGGGGGAGGAGTTGTACAGTTTGATAGCCACAGGGAAAAAGGATCTCCGGTGACGTTTTGTGCTGCATCTTGGTGGAACCAGTCTGTTGAAGTCATGAAGGCATGAAGTCAAAGCTGAGATGTGTCCAGGCTATAATGGAGGTGAAGGGAAATATGGGTTTTGATGGAACCTGGAGATGTGAGGGAGATAGGGGCGAGAGGGAGTATGTGGGAGGATGATGGTTGCTGAGAGGGACACGGCAGGTGAAAGGGAAAAGGTGGGTGAGGGGGATGGAGTGAAAAGGGATTGAAAGGGAAATGAGGTGATTGTGAATAGGCATGGGACGGGACTGGGCTGTGTGATGAGGGGGAAGAGGAAAAGAAGGGTAGAAGGAGAAGTGTAAAGCAGGAGATTGGGGCAAAAGAGATTTGAAGATGTAGGAGCAAGGAAATGGTGCTGGGCTGTGAGTGAGGTGGAGTGACAGGATATTGGAGTAGAAGAGGAAATAAGGAGATGGGAGAGAATTAAGGAAGAGATGGGGTGAGAAAGGGGAATGGGGAGAATAGGGAGTGAGGAAGTAGGAGATGAGGGGGTATTGTGTGTGTGTGAGGTAGATGAGCTGTGAAGAAGATGGGTAAGAAGGAGATGGGTTGCCACAGAAAGCTGTGGAGGCCAAGTGAATGGATATTTTTAAGGCAGAGACAGATAGATTATTGGTTAGTACGGGTGTCAGATGTTATGGGAAGAAGGCAGGAGAATGGGGTTAGGAGGGAGAGATAAATCATCCATGATTGAATGGCGTAGACTTGATGGGCCGAATGGCCTAATTCTGCTCCTTTTACTCATGACGTGACCTTTTCATGTCTAAAGCAAGTGTACCCTTTTGGATACCGTTAGGAGAGATGATCACAAGTGTGGTACTGGGCCTGGTAAGTGTGGAAGCGTGAAAGCAGACAGAGAGATAGTGATAGGAGATGTGTTAATTACAGTGATAGTGACAGGAGATTCTGCAAATATGATGCAAGGATGGTGCGTTGCCTCCCTGGTGGTGGGGTTCAGGATGTCTCAGGGCAGCTGTAGGAACATTCTCAAAGGGGAGGACGAACAGCCAGGAGTCATAGAGCACATTGGCACAATTGACACAGGGATGGCACAAAGGAAAAGCGATGAGGTCCTGAAGACTGAATACAGGGATTGAGGCAAAAGTTAAAAAGCAGGATCTCCACCATAATAATCTCCAGGTGCCACATGCGGGTGCAGGTACGAATAGAAAGATAGGACAGATGAATGCATGGCTGAGGAGTTGGTATAGGGGACAGGGATCCGGATGTTTGGACCATTGGATCTCTTTTGGGACAGTTGACCTATACAAGAGGGACTGATGGTGGCACAGTGGCACAGCAGTAGAGTTGCTGCCTTGCAGCACTTGTAGCGCCGGTGATCCAGGTTCAATCCTGACTACGGGTGCTGTCTGTACGGAGTTTATAACTTCTCCCCGTGACCGCATGGGTTTTCTCCGAGATCTTCGGTTTTCTCCCACACTACAAAGATGTACAGGTTTGTAGGTTAATTGGCAGAGTGTAAATTGTCCCTAGTATATGTAGGTAATATAATGTTAATGTGCGGGCATCACTGGTCCGTGCGGATTCGGTTGGCCGAAGAGCCTGTTTCTGCACTGTATCTCTAAACTAAACGAAACTAAGTTTTCACCAGATTGTGCCTGAATTGGAGTGGGACCAATATCCTTGCTGGGAGGTTCACTGATGCAACTCAGGAATTTTTAAACAAGAGATGCATGGGGTGGGGAACCAGAAAAGGTCAATGAATCGAAGAGCAGGTGGGAAGGTAAACATTGGGACAAGTATGTCTCAAAGAAAAGACAGGCAGGGAGAGGTTAACGAAACTGAGTGAATCCCATGGGCTGAAGTGTAATTCTTTCAATGCAAGGGACATCGAAAATAAAACGATTGAACTTAGAGTCATGAAAGTGGTTGGGACCATGACAGAGACGTGTTTGTGAGAGGGATAGGACTGGCAGGTCAAAGGGTTTCAATGTTTCAGATGTGATAGAGAGGTAGACACATTTTTGTATTTTCGCAAAAGCGCTATGCTGTAGCGCTTAAATTTTTACATATTCTGACTCACATTTTCCCCCTCCACGCAGTGATCAGATTTGATCCTATATTTTACGTTATTGGTGAATAAATTAAACAAAAAAAAGACAAACTGCCTTTCAAACATTCACACACGCATTCTTCAACCAACTTCGACTGATGACGTCACAATGAGGTGGGCGGGCACGATGGCTCGCGTCAGCACCCGTTTCACACACAGAATATTCCAGCAGCTTCGAATAATGTCAGGTGGAGGGCTGCATTTCCAGAACATTCCTCAAATGCTTCACCGCCTCCCCAGCTGCTTCATTCTGACTGCTTGATGCCCGCCCGTGGCTTCGCTCGGGTACTCGGGTCCACACCCGCCCGTGGCTCGCTAGCTTCCCTCCCTCCCTCCCACAGCGCGGTGTTCCCTCCTCAACGCCCCTCCCTCCCTCCTACACATTTCCCATCGCGGACCAAATATGATTTGAAAGTAATGCGGCCAACTCTCAACACCGTGGTAAAGAAATTCAATCCATTCTCCAACCTCACATTTCTGACATTCCTGACTTCAATGCACATAGTTCTGAAATGTGCTCTAAGCAAGAGAAGGACCAAAACTGCAAAGCCATAAACTTATCCCTTCCACCCCACACACCCCCACCCAAACAACCTCCCCTCCCCCCCCCCCCCCCCCACACACACACACACACACACACACCCCTGCCCCCCACATTGCGTTGGGGGAATGGGTGAGTGCTGGAGAATTGCGTTAGGGGAGCAGACCAAATGGGCACTTGGTCTAGTAACATTTAAAAAACAGTTGGACAGTTACATGGATAGGAAATGTTTAGTGGGATATGGGGCAAATGCAGGCTGGTGGCACGAGTTTAGATCTGGCATCCTGTTCAGCAGGGGCTTGTTTCCATGTTGTTCGACTCTCCGTATCTATTTGCAAAGCTATGGGATGAAATTGAGAAGAAGGGTCACTGCATGTCTTGAAAGCTTCATGGCAACGAAACACTAAGCCACTGTTGTTACATAAGAATGTAGAGAGCCAACATCTGCACTGCAAAGATAGACGCAAAATGCTGGAGTAACTCAGCGGGACAGGCAGCATCTCTGGAGAGAAGGAATGGGTGACGTTTCGGGTCTGTCTGCACAGCAAACCTCTGCTCAATGGATATGTTCAAGGCAGAGATAGATAGCTTCTTGATTAGTACAGATGTCAGGGGTTATGGACAGAAGCCAGGAGAATGGGGTTAGGAGGTAGAGGTAGATCAGCCGTGATTAAATGGTGGAGTAAACTTGATGGGCCGAATGGCCTAATTCTGCTCTTATCACGTGACCTTATGACCTAATACCCTGATGGGCTGCCGTAGGGAGGTGCTCGTCTACCTGTGCGGCTAATGCTCGGGCCCTTTGGTTGACTGTGACTGTGTGTTGGTGATGAAGCAGGATAACGTAAGAACATTTTGCCTGTTGCTTCTGTCAATCCTCCTTGCTGGGGACTGCGGGTGATGAGGAAGTCTAATGTGGCAGAGCTTCAGACTGCCAGTGAATTGCTGTGAAGATTCAATCTCTCTGTCCGTGCTCTTCTTCTTTTCAGTAACCGATGCGTCGGATGTGGTGAAACTGGACAATCTGCAACCAATGTACCAATACAATGTATGTGTTCAACTGAGCCGTCCAGGAGACAGAGGAGAGGGACATCCCGGTCCGGTGGCAAGTTTCTGGACCGACTGCGCAAGTAATTACTCACAGCCACTTGATTGTGACTCTTGGCAACATGTACAACGTGCTATGCGAAAAACTAGAAAAACATAATGGAAAGTTATTCTTTAGATCTGTTGGATCACACCCTTCCAGGTGGGATCTCAAAAGTTTCAAAGGTCTTTTATTGTCACATGCACCAATTAAGGTACAGTGATATGCAAATTACCATGCAGTCATACCAAAAAAAAGAAACAAGACACACAACTACGTAAAAGTTAACATTAACATCCACCACAGCGGATTCCCCACATTCCTCACTGTGATGGAAGGCAACAAAGTCCAATCCTCCTCCCTCATCCTTAGGGAGATAGACACAAAATGCTGGAGTAACTCAGTGAGGCAGCATCTCTGGAGGAAATGAATGGGTGACGTATCGTTTCGGGTCGGGACCCTTATTCAGAGATGCTGCCTGATCCACTGAGTTACTCAAGTATTTTGCTTCTATTTTCGGTATAAACCAGCGTCTGCAGTTCCTTCCTACACAAGGTACAAGGGGACCTAGGAGGGTGCTCGTTCAAAGAGACGGGCTAGGCTCAATGGGCCAAATGGCTGCCATCTGCTGCACCCATTGACTCCAGCAGCAATATTGGTGCCAACCACACCTCCCTGCATGCCAACATCGCCAGCGCAACACAACCCCTCTTGCCCAACACCACCCTCCCGCACCAACACCCCTCCCCCCACCACGGTGTACCCCACCCACCCGGGGCATTCTGCCCTCCCTCGGGTCATGGGGCACTTATTATGTGTGCCACCCCGTCTCAGTGACCCTGAGCCCAGCTCCCGGGGCAGTCCCGCCGTCACCCTGTCCATCTACTCGTGTCGCTTTACCTCCCCGCTCGATTCCATTCAAGGACCCAAGCAGCCTTTCCAGGTGCGACAGAGGTTCACCTGCACCTCCTCCAACCTCATCTATTGCATCCGCTGCTCTAGATGTCAGCTGATCTACATCGGTGAGACCAAGCGTAGGCTTGGCGATTGTTTCGCCGAACACCTCCGCTCGGTCCGCATTAACCAACCTGATCTCCCTGTGGCTCAGCATTTCAACTCCCCCTCCCATTCCAAATCCGACCTTTCTGTCCAGGGTCTCCTCCATTACAAGAGTGAGCACCACCGGAAACTGGAGGAGCAGCACCTCATATTCCGCTTGGGCAGTCTGCATCCCAATGGCCTGAACATTGACTTCTCCAATTTCCAGTAGCCCTTGCTGTCTCCTCCCCTTCTCAGCTCGCCCTCAGCTCACTGGCTCCTCCTCTTCCTCTCTTCTTCCCACCCCCCCCCTCCCCCACCATGCATCAGTCTGAAGAAGGGTTTCGGCCCGAAACGTTGCCTATTTCCTTCGCTCTATAGATGCTGCTGCATCCGCGGAGACTCTCCGGCATTTCTCTCTACCTTGGAGAGGATGTTTCCACTAGTGGGAGAGTCTAGGACCAGAGTGCACAGTCTCAGAATAAAAGGGCATACCTTTAGAAAAGAGATGAGGTGGGTATATCTTTAGTCAGAGGGTGGTAAATCTGTGAAATTCATTGTCATAATGGCTATGGAGGCCGTCATTGAGTCTTTATAAGGTGGAGATTGACAGATTCTTTAGTGCGGGTGCCAGGAGTTATGAGAAGAAGGCAGGAGAATGGGCTTGAGAGGGAAAGATTGATCAGCCATGATTGAATGATGGAGGAGACTCGAATGGGCCAAATGGCCTAATTCTACTCCTATGACTTATGAATTTATGAATTTACGAGGCTGTGCCTTATTTTTCTATTAATAGAATCAAGGATACTTCACACCTTTTCAATAATGAGCAATTAAAGACCTGGGTGCCCATTTGACCACACCTCATTCACTCAGACGTTACCAGGATTTCAGCCAAACACTACTCCCTCAGTTGTTTAAGAAAGAACTGCAGGTGCTGGAAAAATGGAAGGTAGACAATAATGCTGGAGAAACTCAGCGGGTGAGGCAGCATCTATGGAGCGAAAGAATAGGTGACGTTTCGGCTCGTGACTCTTCTGAAGAGATCAGTCCGAAGAAGGGTCTCCTAAACATCACCTATTCCTTCGCTCCATAGATGCTGCCTCACCCACGGAGTTTCTCCAGCATTTTTGTCTACTCCCTCAGTTGGGTGGGGTTAGAAAATGGACTGTCGTGTGATTAATACTGAAGTTTTTTTTTTCAGAACGGCCTCCTGCTCCCACCAACATCAAGATTTTTAACATCTCTGACACTTCAGCTTTCATATCCTGGGGAATTGACAGTGGCAACTCGATATTTTCTGTCATCATACGTTACAAAATCTTTGGGGCTGATGATTACACACAGGAGACAGAAATCAAAATGAAAGACACCATTGTTTCGCAGTTTCAACTGCGAGGCCTGGAGCCAAATTCACCATACCTGGTGGAACTTTGTGCGAAGAACAATATTGGTGAGAGCGAACCTAACCCAACAATGGAACTGCATACACTACAGGAGTCTGCAGGTACAATCTTTGCACATCTCCAATCCTCTCCACTCATTCCTTTAGTTTCGTGTTTAGTTTCCTATTAGTTTCGTGTATCATGTTTAAAACTGTTGGCAGATCAATTTCCCTCCTGGGATAAATAATATTAGATTTTATCATATTGTAGGGACGTGGATTGCACACATGCGGTGACAGGAAACCACAGACAAAGCCTAACAGGAATTTCATTGATTATTCTACTGTTGATGAATTGTGGATAAATCATCTCATTCTGTTTGTGACCAAATGAAGACTTTCCAAGTTCCATTCTGTAATTCAGACCTAGAGTTACTGTTAATCAGGTTTCTGAGTAATCTTGTCATCTGAGAATATAAAAACTGTACCAAAGTCACACTTGACAGGTCAGCTTTGGCTGCCTTCTGGTGCCCATTACTTCAGACATCAACTCCGCATGGCCTTTCCAATTTGCTCCTAGACCTCTATAATTAATTTAGATAAACTGACTTTATCTGTTGATTAGTTGCCATGGTTTCAGTTTGCAGAATTTTCCTGGGACTATTCTGTGTTTGTTCATCTCTAATTCTGTGTTCTCCCTCCAGTCTGTTGCCTGCGTATGAACTCACCAGATTCCATCATTATCTTCTCTATCAACTACACGAAAAAAAAACCCCACATCAGAAACTTCTCATTTTAAACTCTGCATCTTTTTAAATTCTACTACGATATCAGCCCGTTTCTGTTTCCATAAACTCTATGCTCTGTGGACCTCAGTTTTAAATGGCCACCCCTCAATCTTGTGAACTATGTCCACTCATTCAAGATCCTCCCAAACCTGGAAATAATCTAGAAAGTTTATTCTGTCTTTCTCCCCATACGATCACCCATCATTCTTCTAAATTCAAAATAATATAGATATGATTTCCTTAGCTGTTCTTATTAGGGCAACACTCTCATCCCAAGAATTAGCCCAGTGAATGTCTTTTTGATTACCTCCAATTTCAGTATAACCTTTCTTAAACAAGAGGAGATTTACGAGTCGTCATTACATACAGATTAGGTGACGGAAGACTGGCGGTCAGTAAAAGTTGTGCCTCTATACAAGAAGGGCAAGGCGGAAAGGGAAAAGGCAAGGAACTACAAGCCAGTGAGTCAGAAAGT
Organism: Okamejei kenojei; assembly: GCA_035221665.1. Taxonomy (NCBI): domain Eukaryota; kingdom Metazoa; phylum Chordata; class Chondrichthyes; order Rajiformes; family Rajidae; genus Okamejei; species Okamejei kenojei. The sequence continues at coordinate 36,054,847 of CM069133.1, forward strand.
TACAATTGTGGGAGGTTGTGTCTCATGAATCAGATTGAGTTTGTTGATGATGTGACCAAAGAGGTTGATAAAGGCAGACATGTTTATTCCTTAGAGAGTAGGGGATGAGGGGTGGTGTTCTAATGGTGCATAAGATCATGAGGGGAATAGATAGTGTTGATGCACAGAGTACTTTACTCAGAATAGAGGAATCAAGAACCAGAGGACATAGGTTTAAGCTGAGAGGGAAAATAGAAGCGGAGGGACACGTTTTTCACACAGAGGCCGATAGGTATATGGACGAGTTAACAAAGGGGTTGAGGCAGGTACTATAACCACATTTAAATGTCATTTGAACAGGTACATGGATAGGAAAGGTTTGGAAGGATATGGGCCAAACGCAGGCAGGTTGGTCTAGTGTAGAAGGGGCATTTTGATCGGCATGGGAAAATTGGGCCAAATGGCCTGTTTCCATGCTGTGTGATTCTGTGATTCTAAGCAGTTTGAAGTCATCAAAATGTTACTGGTGGCAGTGGGTAACCAGAGGACATGGATTGAAAAGAAGGGGTAAGAACGATTAATTCCCAGCGCACCCCTCTGATCTGGAATGTGCTCCCTGAAACATGCGGATTCAACAGGAATTTAGGGGGTATAGGGGGGGAGTAGTGTTGATGAGGACTGATCCCACGAATTAGTGGGTAAGCATAAGATCAGCGCTTGGTGGCACTGGGACTGTACTCGCTGGAGTTTAGATGGATGAGGGGGGACCTTATTGAAACTTACCGAATAATGAAAGGCATGGATAGAGTGGATGTGGAGAGAATGTTTCCACTAGTCTAGGAGTCTAGAACCAGAGGTCACAGCCAGAGAATTAAAGGACGTTCCTTCAGGAAGGGGGATGAGGAGGAATTTCTTTAGTCAGAGGGTGGTGAATCTATAGTATTCATTGCCACAGAAGGCCCTGGAGGCCAATTGATATTTTTAAGAAAGAAATAGATAGATTCTTGATTAGCACAGGTGTCAGGGGTTGTGAGGTGAACGCAGGAGAAAATGGTTAGGAGGGAGAGATAGATCAGCTATGATGGAATGGCAGAGTAGACTTGATGGGCCAAATTGCCTAATTCTGCTCCAATCACATGAACTTATGACTGAGCAATTGGCCTTGCACTCTATTGGCATAGGTACAATAGGTAAGGTGTCTTCTCGTGTCTATTCTGTTCATAAAGCGTAAATTGGCTGAGATATATCTCAACAACAGTGCTGTGTCTTTTTCAGCTCTCGTTCTGCAACATGGTAGACACCTGTTGCTTTATGCTATTCTTGGATCGGCAGGAATGACCTGCCTGACAATTCTATTAGCCTTTTGCATCGTGCTTCATTTCAAGCGGAGCAACTTCCAACGGAGAATGGTTCAGGCTTTTCAAAACAGCACGGTAAGTCTGGAAGACCTCTTTTAACTGTAGATACATACAAATGCTGGAGTAACTCATCGGGACAGGCAGCATCTCTGGATAGAAGGAATGGGTAACATTTTGGGTTGAGACCCTTCTTCAGACTCACCCGAAATGTCACCCATCCCTTCCATCCAGAAATGCTGCCTGACCAGCTGAGTTACTCCAGCATTTTGTGTCTATTTGGTGTAAACCAGCGTCTGCAGTTCCTTCCCACACATCTCTTTTAAATGTTCAGCTTTTTTGAGATTAGTTATGGTAGAGGAAGAAGACTATTCCATCGTAAAAACAGTGAACTAGAGAAGTGTGATTCTTAAAGAGATGAGATTATATTTTGATTGTAAAAGCTTTTCACTGTACCTCAGTACACTTAACTGTAATCTAAACTAAACTAGATCTGGTCCAAGTAGATTGGGATTAAAGCCTGGCAAGCTAAACTGTATTGCTGAATTTAAGGACTGTACAGCAGACATGCTTCAGCAACAATCTAGATGCATATGTAGAAGTAAGGGACAGTCATATAGTCATAGAATCACAGGGTCATACAGCATGGAAACAGGGGCTTCGGACCAACTCGTCCATGTGGACCATTGGGATCTCTTCTGGAGCAAAGGTGATGTCAAGAGGGATGGGTTGCCCCTGAACTGCAGGGGAACCTGTATCCTGGCAGGCAAGTGCAGGACTTGAGGACTGAGGCAGGTAAGAGGCTGGAAGTGGTATGGATTGTGATGGAAGAAAATCCAGTGGACAGAATAAGCAAGACTGGGAGTGAAGAAGGAATGTGGGATTGAATTGCACTTATTTTAATGCAAGAGGCTTGACGGGTAAGGATGATGAACTCGGGGCATGGATAGGTAATTGTGACTGGAATGTTGTAGCAATTACGGAAACCTGGATAAGAAAAGGTCAGCACTGGAAGATTTTTATTTAAGAAAGAACTGTAGATTTTGGAAAAATCGAAGGTAGACAAAAATGTTGGAGAAACTCAGTGGGTGAGGCAGCATCTATGGAGCGAAGGAATATTCTTTCGCTCCATAGATGCTGCCTCACCCGCTGAGTCTCCTCAGCATTTTTGTCTACTGAAGATTAATGTTCCATGGTACAGATGTTACAAGAGAGATAGAGGTGGGGGTAAAAGAGGAGTGGGTGTTGCCTTATTGATGAGGAAAAATATCATGGCAGTAGTCCAAGATTACATTATTGATGGGTCTGATGAAGGGTCTCGACCCAAAAATCCAACTATTCAATTTCTCCAGAAATGCTGCCTGACCCGCTGAGTTACTCCAGATTTTGCTTACATCTTACTGATCGTTCATCCAGTGAACCTGCACGTAGGGAGCTAAGCACTTAGGGAGCTAAGAAATAAAAAGGGGATGATCACCTTGTTGCGAGTGTATTACAGGCCTCCAAAATAGACAGCGGGAATTCCAGGAGCAAATATGCCAAGAGATTGCAGGCAGGTGTAAGGCTCATAAAGTAGTCAAAGTCGGGGGTTTTAACTTTCCCAATATAGACTGTGATTGTAAAAACGTCAATGGCTTGGACGGGATTGAATTTGAGAAATACGTTCTCAAATTCAACGTATTGAGAACAGCATTGTGTGTCTCTCCTGAGCAACCCTGTCAGCCATGTTATTGATGATCATGCAGACTACATAAACTGCAATGCTTTCTTCATGGCATTTTGTTATTTCTTCCAGCAATCCTAGCAAATTGTTCAGGCAGAAGCTACCCGTAATAAAACCCAGCTAATTATTTCTGATTAATCCCTGTGATGGTTAATCCTCTATTTTAGAATTCCTTTGGTAACTTCCTTACCATTTTCATGAGAATCACAAGCTTGTAATTTCTTGTCTTATCGCTGCTGCCCTTTCTGAATAATTTGCTTTCTTCCCGTTATTGAAAATCTCTCCTTTCGCCAGCAAAGCTTTAAAAATTACTGTTGAGGCGGTTGAGCTGGTTTTACCATTTAGTTAGAAATTTGGTTTACCATGAACTCTATTCATCTGCTTTCTTCCCCTGTCTTAATACCTGTGTAATAATAATAATAATTATTAAAATAGTAACAATAACAATAAATAATAATATTAATAAATAATAATAACAATTATTAATAATAATAACAACAAATTCCGCTATTGTAATATGTAGGAAGGAACTACAGATGCCGGTTTAAACCAAAGATAGATGTCTTAAGAAAGGTCTCGACCCACCTATTCCTTTTCTCCAGAGATGCTGTCTGACCCACGGAGTTACTAGTTTTTTGTGTCTATCTTATGTAATAACTTACTATTCCTGCAGGTTAGATCTAGCTGGTCTCACAGGGACCACCATGAGTTTGTTGATTCCACCTGTAAGGTAGCTTTGTCTCCGTTATTGGACCCATATCAATTCTAGTGCTGCATTCTAGCACAATGTTCAGAAGTCTGAAGAAGGAGTCACGACCTGAAACGTCACCTATTCCTTCGCTCCATAGATGCTGCCTCACCCGTTGAGCTTCTCCAGCATTTTTATCTACCTTCGATTTTTCCAGCATCTTCAGTTCATTCTTAAACGATGCTGAGAGCTATATTCTGCAGTCTCACTGTGCTCCACTTATTACGATTGAGTTTGACCTAATTGGATTTATGTATATATTGTCCGCATGCACGCAAAACAACCTGTTCACTCTACCTTGGTTCACATTGCAATAACAAACTTAGACACTTAATACAATCTCTCAGAAATATGATCCCACATTAATTTTACGGCAGAATCCACAATCAGGGACTGAGCAAAGGTTGAGCTGGATCTGAGGGGGTGACTCATAGGGGAATTCCCAACTTGACACCTCCAGTGTAAATTATTAATGGTTTCCAGCTTTGTTTTTCAACAGATTGACCCCTAATTTGTCCTTTCTTGCCTTTGAAGCGCGAAGAGCCGATAATCCAATTTAATGCAGGGACCCTGACACTCTCCAGGAAAACAAAGCCTGAGCTGCTCATGCCAATCGTCTATCCAGTCCTTCACTGGGATGACATCAAGTTTGAAGACATTATTGGTGAAGGGAATTTTGGACAGGTCTTGAAGGCTCGTATAAAAAAAAATGGGCACAAGATGAATGCTGCCATTAAAAGAATGAAAGGTAAGATTTCTGCCTTTTATTGGAACGAAGAGGAAGCAGACAGTGAAGCCTATTTAATCTCTCCTTATAATTAAAATTCTCCAATCTAGGCAATGTCCTTGACACAATATAGACAGGAAATGCTGGAGTAACTCATTGGGACAGGCAGTATCTCTGGAAAAAACAAATGGGTGGCGTTTTGGGTCGATATCCTTCTTTAAATCTGAAGAAGGGTCTCGACCCGAAACATGAATTGAACTTTTCGGATTTTTTTAAATATTATTGATTGAAAATTCATGAGCCCAAAATATTAAACTTTGTGTACACACCACAGATGCTGACTGATCTATTGAATATTTCCAGCATTCTCGCTTTGTTTTATTTCTAATATCTCCTTGCAGATTTCACTTGCAAAATCCTCTATGGAATATTTCCCTATCTTAAATGCAGTGTTTAAATGCTGATTCGTGCATGAATGATATGGTAAGGAGTTTGTCACACCAAGTTATTCACTTCCTTTTTCCCGCTAGCAATCTCATAGACAATAGACAATAGGTGCAGGAGTAGGCCATTCGGCCCTTCGAGCCAGCACCACCATTCAATGTGATCATGGCTGATCATCCCCAATCAGTACCCCGTTCCTACCTTCTCACCATATCCCTTGACTCCGCTATCTTTAAGAGCTCCATCGAACTCTCGCTTGAAAGCATCCAGAGAACCGGCCTCTACCGCCCTCTGAGGCAGAGGATTCCACAGACTCACCACTCTCTGTGAGAAAAAGTGTTTCCTCGTCTCTGTTCTAAATGGCTTACTCCTTATCCTTAAACTGTGGCCCATGGTTCTGGACTACCCCAACATTGGGAACATGTTTCCTGCCTCTAGCATGTCCAAACCCTTAACAATCTTATATGTCTCTATGAGATCCTCTCTCATCCTTTTAAACTCCAGAGTGTACAAGCCCAGCTGCTTTATTCTCAGCATATGACAGTCCCGCCATCCTTGGAATTAACCTTGTAAACCTACGCTGCACTCCCGCAATAGCAAGAATGTCCTTCCTCAAATTTGGGGACCAAAACTGCACACAATAGTCCAGGTGTGGTCTCACTAGGGCTCTGTACAACTGCATAAGGACCTCTTTGCTCCTATATTCAATTCCTCTTGTTATAAAGGCCAACATGCCATTCGCTCTCTTCACTGCCTGCTATACCTACATGCTTATTTTCATAGACTAATGTACAAGGACTCCTAGATCCCATTGTACTTCCCCTTTTCCCAACGACGCCATTTAGATAGTAATCTGCCTTCCTGTTTTTGCTACCTGTGGATAACCTCACATTTATCTGCATTAAACTTCTTCTGCCATGCATCTGCCCACTCCCCCAACCTATCCAAGTCACCCTGCATTCTCATAGCATCCTCCTCACAGTTCACACTGCCACCCAGCTTTGTGTCATCTGCAAATTTGCTAATGTTACTTTGAATCCCTTCATCCAAACCATTGATGTATATTGTAAATAGAAAGTTTAAAACTTGAAACAATAAACTAAACTGCATAAACTTAAAACATGAAAGTTTAAAAATTATTGGTAATATTTGGGATTAACTTTGCCTATGATTCTTCCTCCTAAAGAATATGCCTCCAAGGATGATCATCGGGATTTTGCTGGTGAATTGGAAGTCCTCTGCAGGCTTGGTCATCATCCAAATATCATCAATCTGCTTGGAGCCTGTGAACACAGGGGTATGGACTCCTTAGACTCACATTACATAGCAAAGGATAAGCACACACTAAGTATGGAACAGTAGGGTGGCACGTTGGCACAGCAGTAGAGTTGCTACCTCACAGTGACCAGAGACCCGGGTTCAATCCTGACTACGGGTGCTGGGTGTACAGAGTTTGTATGTTCTCCCCGTGACCACGTGTGTTTTCCCCGAGATCTTCGGTTTCCACCGCAAAGACACACAGGTTTGCAGATTAATTGGCTTGGTATAAGTGTAAATTGTCCCTAGTGTGTGTAGGATAGTGTTAGTGTGCAGGAATCGCTGGTTGGTGTGGACTCGGTGGGCCGAAGGGCCTGTTTCCGCCCTGTTTTTCTAAACTAAACTAACCTTGTATGTCTTGTATGTATGGTGGAGCAACTTTGTCTTATATCTAGTTTTAGGAAAGCGAGCAGATACAGATGTACTTTCCAAGTACATTATAGATCGAAGGAATAGATCAGGTAGATGCACAGAGTCTCTTGCCCAGAGTAGGTGAATCGAGGACCAAAGGACATAGGTTTAAGGTGAAGGGGAAAAGATTTCATAGGAATCTGAGGGGTCATTTTTCCACACAAAGGGTGATGGGTGTGTGGAACAATCTGCCAGAGGAGGTAGTTGAGGCTGGAACTCTCGCAAGTTGCATTGGTTTCCCACATTGGTTTCATTATCCATCTCAGAACACACTGAGCTGGTGAAGGAGCCAGTCATCCCAAATTCCAATGCTGTACCTTTATAAGACTTCTCCTGAAAATACCCAGCTCACGATCATCTCAAAGTAAAGAAGAAATGTATGAAATCTCTGATCATCAAAGAGCTTGTTCAGTAACTAGCTCAGCTTACTTTATTCAGTTTAGTTACAGTGGTACAGTGAAAAGCTTTTGTTGAGTGCTAACCAGGCAGCATAAAGACAATACATGATTACAATTGAGCCATTTACATTGTAATAAGGGAATAACGTTTAGTGCAAGGTAAAGCCAGCAAAGTCTGATCAAGGATAGTCCGAAGGTCACCAATGAGGTCGTAGTTCAGGACTGCTCTCTGGTTGTGGTGGGATGAGTCGGTTGCCTGACAACAACTGATAATAGCTATTTCCTAAAGATTTTCTGAGTGAAATTCCCCTTTATTAAAAGCATCTTTCGAACAGATGCTTACTTCATTTCAAAGCCGAAGGTTAAGAATTACATTTATTTTTGCAAAATTACTGTGTTTGTGGTTTTTCATGAAGCTTAAAAATCACAAAAGATCTTAAGCGTTCACCTTCAGGTCAAAATTCTCACAAAACACACACTCTGCAGCTTGATCAATGCCCGGGCAATAGAACCTTTAGAGTTTAAAATATGTATTATCACTCCCAAAACGGCTGCAAAATCAACATTATTTGTTTGGGAAATATTATCCCCAGCGGGTGGCATGGTGGCACAGCGGCAGCATTGCTGCCTCACAGCGCCAGAGACCCATGTTTGATCCTGACTACAGGCACTGTCTGTACAGAGTCTGTGCGCTCTCCCCCTGACCGCATGGGTTTTCTCCGAGATCTTAGATTTCCTCCCACTCAAAGTACAGGTTTGTAGGTTAATTGGCTTGGCATAAGTGTAACTTGTCCCTATTGCGTGCATTGGATAGTGTTAATGTGTGGGGATCGCTGGTCAATAGACAATAGACACTAGGTGCAAGAGTAGGCCATTCGGCCCTTCAAACCAGCATCGCCATTCTCTGTGATCATGGCTGATCACCCACAATCAGTACCCCGTTCTTGCCTTCTACCCATATCCCTCGACTCTGCTATCTTTAAGAGCTCTATCTAACTCTCTCTTGAAAGCATCCAGTGAATTGGCCTCCACTGCCTTCTCGGGCAGAGAATTCCATAGTTTCATAACTCTCGGTGATCTGGTCAGTACGGACACGGTGGGCCGAAGGGCCTGTTTCCGCGCTGTATCTCTAAACTAAACTAAAGCTAAAACTGAAGGTCGCAGGGAAATTATTAAGTGTTTTGCTAGTGCAAGAAAGTTGGATACGGAAATGGAGGACTCAAATTTAAGGCAAAGGATATTGTAGTGAATGTTCTAAGAGTGAATGTCTATGCTCTGGAATGTGTTGCTAAAAAGGCGAACAGAATTAGTAGTGACTAGACCAAGTGGGACCTGTTGGGTCCTGTCCCCTCAGCGCGCAGTTGTGTGGGGGGGGGGGGGGGGGGCGGCCTGCGGCGTCTCACACACACACTAACCACCACCCCCCCCCCCCACACACACACCCCCCCACACACACACCCCCCCACACACACACCCCCCCACACACACACACACACACACACACACACACACACACACACACACACACACACACACACACACACACACTAATAGGGATATTTAAAGAAAAATGGGTAAATGCTTAAATTAATAAAAATGTGCTGATCTCTTGAGACTGTGGCTAAATTGTTTCACACGTGGAATTGTTCTGAATTTTCTGTGTGGCTTTGCCTGGCTACAGGATACCTCTACGTGGCCATTGAATTTGCGCCACATGGAAACCTGCTGGATTTTCTGCGCAACAGCAGAGTACTGGAGACTGACCCGGACTATGCCATTGCCCACAGCACAGCCTCCACCCTCTCCTCCCAGCAGCTGCTGCAGTTTGCAGCCGATGTCACCAAGGGCATGGATTATCTCAGCCAAAAGCAGGTTTGCTGCGTTTTACATTATCGTTCGCAACAAAACCTGGGTGCTTTTTGCTGAAAGTAAATGTTCAGGTGCAGCAGCAGTTAGGAAGGCACATTGTATTCTGACCTTCACTGCAAGATGATCTGAGTGCAGAAATAACGATAGCTTGTCGCAGCTTTGTGGGCAGCACAGTGGCGCAGTGGTAGAGTTGCTGCCTTACAGTGCCGGAGAACCAGGTTCGATCCCAACTACACTGTTGCTGTCTGTAGGGAGTTTGTACGTTCTCCCCGTGACTGCGTGGGGTTTCTCCAAGATAGACAATGGACAATAGGTGCAGGAGTAGGCCATTCGGCTCTTCGAGCCAGCACCGCCATTCAATGTAATCATGGCTGATCATCCCCAATCAGTACCCTGTTTCTGCCTTCTCCCCATATCCCCTGACTCCGCTATCTTTAAGAGCCCTTAGTTCCCTCTTGAAAGTATCCACTGAACCGGTCTCCACCACCCTCTGAGGCAGAGAATTCCACAGACTCACAACTCACAGTATTTCTTCGTCTCCATTCTAAATGGCTTACCTCTTATTCTTAAACTGTGGCCTCTGGTTCTGGACTCCCCCAACATCGGGAACATGTTTCCTGCCTCTCACGTGTCCAAACCCTTAACAATCTTATATGGTTCGATAAGATTGAAGATCTTCGGTTTCTTCCCACACTCCAAAGACGTACATGTTTGTAGGTTAATTGGCTTGGTATAATTGTAAATTGTTCCTAGTGTGTGTAGAATAGTTTTAATGTGTGGAGATCGCTGGTTGGCGTAGACTCAGTGTGTCGAAGGGCCTGTTGCAGTACTGTATCTCTAAAACTAAAACCATGTTTTCATGCCTTATAGAAACATAGAAACATAGAAAATAGGTGCAGGAGGAGGCCATTCGGCCCTTCGAGCCAGCACCGCCATTCATTGTGATCATGGCTGATCATCCCCTATAAATAACCTGTGCCTGCCTTCTCCCCATATCCCTTGACTCCACTAGCCCCTAGAGCTCTATCTATCTTAAACTCTCTTAAATCCATCCAGTGACTTGGCCTCCACTGTGACAGGGAATTCCATAAATTCACAACTCTCTGGGTGAACATTTTTTTTCTCACCTCAGTCTTAAATGACCTCCCTTTTATTCTAAGAGCCTTCTCCCCATAACTCCTGACACGCGTCCTAATCAATCTTAAAAGCCCTGTCCCATGGTACGAGTTAATTATAAGAGCTCTCCCGAGTTTAAAACAAATCAAACTCATGGTAAGCACAGAGAATGAATGTAGCAGGTACGTCGGAGCTCGGGGGCATCTCTTAGTGCTAACAGCAGGTACTCGGGAAGACACGCTAACGACAGGTAAGCACGGGAAGACTCGTGAAGATTTTTCAACATGATGAAAAATGTCCACGAGAGCCCCGAGTACCGACGAGTGGCCATTACCTTAAATCCCAGAGTTCGAATCGGGGCAAACTCGGGAGAACTCTTGGAATGAACTCGTACCGTGCGACAGTGCTTTTAAAACCCTGAGTTACAGGCCTCCAGTTGGAAAAACAACTTTCCACCATCACCCTCTGCATCCTTCCATGAATCCAGTTTTCTATCCAGTCGGCTAGCTCTCCTTGAATCCCTTTTAACCTACATCAGCCTACCATGTGAAACCTTGCTAAATGCCTTGCTAAAATTTGTATACAGCTACATAACCACAGCTCTGACCCATTAACTTTCTTGGCCACATCTTCAAAAAACTCAATCGGATTTGTGAGGCATGATCTCCCGCGTACAAAACTATGCGGTCTATCCCTAATCAACCCTTGTGGACCACCACACCATGCGAATGACAGGGCTGAGAGAGAGGAGAAGTACTGACGGAATACTTAATTCTCAGAAGGGTAGTTCTCAAGGAGCAAAGAACTAGAGGCTTTGTGGAACTAGAGCCAACTGTGCAGGACACAAAAAACAAACAGCAGATGGCACCAGGACACCACCTGCCTTATACTACCTGGAAAGCCCTAAACAGCCTCAGCACTGGCGCGACGTTGCAGACTCAACCTGAAGAAGTGAGGCCTCTCGGACTCTGACAAATGCAACTGTGGAGAGGTACAAACAATGGCCCACCTACTGACTTGCGGCAGAGAGGCATGCACTGTGGACGATCTCTGCAGAGTCACAGATGTGGCACTGGCTGCGGCAAAGGGATGGCAGAACGTCGTCTGACACACCAGCGAACGAAGGAGCACTCAATGTGAGAGTGGTGCACGGAGCAACAAACATCTGGAAAGGCAGCGCTGAACGACTTCAGCACCATGGCAAAGGCAACACGGCGAAAGCCCTAACCTGTCGAGGATAAATACTGTGGGAGTGATGCAATTTGCAGGGGCTGTGCTGAGTGGAGCAGTATTGATGGAATGGTACAAAGTTGAACATTGCATCAAGGGCCTGTCCCACTAGCCAATTTTTTTTTGGCGACTGCCAGCATCATTGACTGACATATCAGATCACCGAAAAAGTCATGGCATGATGTGGCGTGACGCGACATTACGATGTATTGACGCACGGAGTTTCTGCAGGTTTTGCAGCATTTTTTTGTCGCCGCTGGATTTTGGAATCTTTCGGCCACCCTGATACGTCAGTCAATTATGCCGGCAGTCACCGAAAAAATCGCCAAGTGGGACAGGCCCTTAAAATCTAAAAGCTGAGAGAGTGCCAGAGTGTGAGATCACAGAGAGTGCACAGCACTGTTGAAAGGGGGTCAGTACTGAAAGAGAGCTACACTGACAGATGAGTAATACCAAGGGGGCATCACAGTGTACTGAAAGAGAGCTGCACTGTTATAAGATGGCAGGACTGGTCACGGTCGATCACGGTGGCGCAGCGGCAGAGTTGCTGCCTTACAGCGAATGCAGCGCCGGAGACCCGGGTTCGATCCTGACTATCTGTATGGAGTTTGTACGTTCTCCCAGTGACCTGCGTGGGTTTTCTCCAAGATCTTCGGTTTCCTCCCACACTCCAAAGACGTACAGGTTTGTAGGGTAATTAGCTTGATTAATGTAAAAATTGTCCTTGGTGGGTGTAGGATAGTGTTAATGCGCAGGGATCACTGGTCGGTGCGGACCCAGTGGGCTGAAGGGCCTGTTTCTGCGCTGTATCTCTAAACTAAACTAAACAAAACTAGACTGGGCAGTGCTGAGCGTGTGTCACACTACTGAGGGAGTTCTGTACTCTCACAGTGGCAGTACTAAGGGAGCTCAGTCCGCCTGGACTTACCTGATCTCCCGGTTGCCAAACATTTTAACTCCCCCTGCTATTCCCACACTGCCCTTTCGGTCCTGGACCTCCTCCATTGTCAGAGTGAGCCCAAACACAAATCGTAGGAATCTCTTATTTGGCATCTCATATTTCGCTTGGGCAGCTTACATCCCAGTGGTATGAAGCTTGATTTCTCTATCCAAGTAACCCTGCATCCCCTCTCACCCCCACCGAAGATGTACCAGCTTCAAAGTCGCCGTGTTGTCTCATTGTCTGTAACTCGTTTTCACCCAGCACACATCTAACAATGGCCTGTTTCCTTTATCATTCTTACTTTTTTGCAGATTTTTCATTCATTTGTTCTATATCACTCTACATCACTGTGTATATCTCACATTCCCTCTCCCCTGACTCTCAGTCTGAAGAAGGGTCTCGACCCGTAAAAGTCACCAATTTCTTTCCTCTAGAGATGCTTCTTGACCCGTTGAGTTACTCCAGCTTGTTGTGTCTATCTTCATTACCAAGGGAGCACTGCACTGTCAAAACAGCAATACTGAAGCAGTTGCCACTCTATTGAGTGGCAATGTCAAAGGGGAATGCGATGTTGTTAGAGTGCATACTGAAGGAATGCAGCATGTACGAGGAACATGCAAACTGGAGGAACAGCACCTCATATTTCGCTTGGGCAGCTTACACCCCAGCGGTATGAATATTGACTTCTCTAACTTCAAGTAACCCTTGCTTTCCCTCTCTCTCCATCCCTCCCCCTTTCCAGCGTGTGCGCTCAGAATCTCAAAGGGACAGTATTGAGGGAATACTGCAGTATTAGAGGGGCAATACTGAATGACAGTATCATTAAGAATCCTCTACTTTTTAAGTTAATTCACAGGGATCTAGCAGCTAGGAATGTTCTTGTAGGAGATGGCTATGTCGCAAAGATCGCCGACTTTGGATTGTCTAGAGGGAAGGAAGTATATGTAAAAAAAACAATGGTAAGTACAAAACATCAAAGGGACATTGTGAAATCATGTAACGTCATAGAAACATAGACAATATGTGCAGGAGTAGGCCATTCGGCCCTTCGAGCCAGCACCACCATTCAATATGATCATGGCTGATCATCCAAAATCTGTACCCCGTTCCTGCCATCTCCCCATATCCCTTGATTCCATTAGCCCTAAGAGCTATACCTAATGATCAGCCATGATCACAGTGAATGGCGGTGTTGGCTCAAAGGGCCGAATGGCCTACTCCTGCACCTGTTGTCTATTGTATATTGTCTAACTCTCTTTTAAAATAATCCAGTGAATTGGCCTCCACTGCCTTCTGTGACAGAGAATTCCACAGATTCACAACTGTCTGGGTGAAAAAGTTTCTCCTCTTCTCAGCCCTAAGTGGCCTACTTTTTCAAAAACACTTTTTCTCACAGAGAGTTGTGAGTGTGTAGAATTCTCTGCCTCAGGGGGCAGTGGAGGCAGGTTCTCTGGAGAGAGCTATTGTCAAGCCACCTATTGTCTATTGTCTACCCCTTATTCTTAAACTGTGATACCTGGCTCTGGACTCCCCCAGCATCTAGTCCCTCCAATCCCTTAAGAATTTTTCCTTAAGAAGATCTGCAAAGGCCACAGAGTTCAACAGAACTGCATTCATCCCAGTCCAGAAGCACTATGCCTGAAGGTTGTGAAAAAATGAATTAGCTGGCAAGGTCAGCACCTATTGCCCGTTCTCAATGCCATTGAGTTGCTGGAGGTGAGTCACCTTCTTCAACCACCATTTCCATTCAAGGTGCAGCCACAGTGCTGTAGGACTTAGGTTTAATGTACCTACTACCTCCGTTCTCCTTGATGTTAGAGGTTGTAGGGTTGGAAATGCTGACCACGTAGCCACAGTAATGACAACTGAGAAGCTGCAATCAGGCTTTGGAGGTTTTTCTTTCTCCGAGGAGATGTCCTCAAGCTGGCTGCGCTGTTATCATTCTGAGTCGTACTTTTCTGTCTAGAACTGTCACCAAGCAAGGCCCCCAATTGGGAGGCTGAAGAAGGGTCTCGACCCGAAACGTCACCCATTCCTTCTCTCCAGAGATATTGCCTGTCCTGCTGAGTTACTCCAGCTTTTTGTGTCTATCCCTTACTGGGAGAGCAGACATCAGATGAAAACTGGCACCTCATCCTGTACAAATTGCAGGTATGGGATCTATTTGAGAGCTCTTGAACCAAAGGGATGTTGCCCGCACCAGTGAAGGCCATTGGAACAGATAATCATTAGCTTTGCTCTTTATAACATAGTCAGCTGATTTTGCAGCATCGCGGGGAATATTGTTATTCTCATATAACAGGATGTTATGATTAAAGTTACATGTCGTTTTCCACTCCTGTTTTATCATTTTAACAGGGAAGACTACCAGTCAGATGGATGGCCATTGAATCTCTAAATTACAGCGTTTACACGACCAATAGCGATGTGTAAGTTCTTTATAGTCTTCATAGTCTGATCGGATTAGTGCTTGTTTATTGCTGATGTTTCATCTAGTAAAAAGGGCGGCCAAGATGGCGCAGCGGTAGAGTTGTTGCCTCACAGCGCTTGCAGTGCCGTAGACCCGGGTTCGATCCAGACTATGGGTGCTGTCTGTACGGAGTTTGTATGTTCTCCCCGTGACCTGCGTGGGTTTTCTCCGAGAGCTTCGGTTTCCTCCCACACTCCAACGACGTAAAGGTTTGTAGGTTAATTGCCTCGATATATGTGTAAATTGCTCCTTGTGTGTGTAGGATAGTGGTAATGTGCGGGGATCGCTGGTCGGTGCGGACTCGGTGGGCCGAAGGGCCTGTTCCTGCGCTGTATCTCTAAACTAAAAAAAAATTCCCCAAAATGCATGAATACAAAAATCTGGTAGATGTTCTGACTAACGACAGATTTCCTAACCGACATTCCAAGTTGGCATGAAGTTAATAATAACAGGAATGAGAAAGTGTCGAATCATTAAGCTAGAGATGGTGCAGGAAAGAGTCACAGGGATATTCCTGGGACTGGAGGACTTAAGTTATAAGGAGAGACTGCGTAAACAAGGTAGACACAAAATGCTGGAGTAACACAGCGGGACAGGCAGCATCTCTGGAGAGAAGGGAATGGGTGACGATTCGGGTCGAGACCCTTCTTCAGACTGCTCCACTGTGAAAACTGGGACTGTTTTCCCTGGAGAGTAGGATGAGAAACCTCAAGAGAGGCTAGTTTTTCACATGGAGGGTTGTGGATACATGGACCAAGCTTGCCAGAGGAAATGGTAGAGGTGAATGCAATTACGTTTAAAAGACATTTGGACAGGTATGGGAACACTTAGAGGGATAGGTGGCAAATGCTAGCAAATGAGAGGAATAGATAGGGTAGATGCATAGAATCTCTTGCTCAGAGTAGACAAAAGACATGTTTGGAGGGAAATGGTCTAAGCGCAGGCAGGTGGGACTAGTGTAGCTGGGACATGATACCTGGTGTGGGCAAGATGGACCGAAGGGCCTATTTCCACACTGTATCACTCTATGTCTCTATGACTCTAAATGGGATTAGCTCAGGGAGGAACCTTGTTCCACCTTGATGAGTGGGCCAAAGAGTCTGTTTCAATGCTGTATACAGTAATTCTATTAAGAAAGTATCCTCAAAAGCAACAAAAATATCACCACACCCAAGATATGGTTGCAAAACTGGGTTGGCGGCAAGAGAACATACTGAATTACTACCTGCAAATTTCCACATCCCAGGCATCTGTGCGTTAATTCCTTTAAGGCAGGTCTTTTATTCTGGGCAGACGAGATGTATCTCCTGCTAAGACCTAATATTTTCTAGGAAATTTCAACCCTGTCTGAATGAGATGTGCTTTCAGAATTTGATGCCCTGTAATTTTACTGATTACGCTGGGAAGAATCCAATGGGAAAAAATAGTGAATTTAAGTGATATTACATGGAGTGTAGGACTGAAGAAATGGCTTGTGGAGGGAAGGGCATTGACAGACATTCTTCAGGTTGGTGAGGCAGAGTGTAATAATTTATATCCAGCTCTAGGCTGCATCCCCCTTTATGTACAAGTCATGATGCTCTTACAATATGGCACAGACATTGCGACCAGAAAGTCTGTTTCTATACTGTCCTGTTGTGTGTTCTTTTTAACAATCCCCTGGAGCCAAACTCGTGTCAACAGGTTTGCCCCTTTCATGTTCATAAATTCATGTGATGGGAGCAGAATTATGCCCATCAAGTCTACTCGGACAGTCAATCATGGCTAATCTTTCTTTCTCTCCCAACCCCATTCTCCTGCCTTCTCCACATAACCCCTGACACCCGTACTAATCAAGAATCTATCTATCTCTACCTTAAAAATATCCATTGTTTTGGCCTCCACTGCCTTCCGTGGCAATCAATTCCACAGATTCACCACTCTCTGACTAAAAAAAAAATCCTCCCACATCTCCTTCCTAAAGAAACGTCCTTTTATTCTGAAGCTGTGATCTCTGGTCCTAGACTCTCCAACTAGTGGAAACATTGGACAATATTGTGTGGGGGACCAGTCAGGGGAGAGTAGCAGCAGCAGTCAAGTCTGGCGTTGGAGAAGGGTGAAGACGGGTATTGGTCATTAGTTTGGTTTCTATACCGCTCTACCACCCACCAAATGGAGCTCAGCGCCTAGCAGACATTGACGCAGAGACAACAACCTGGCTGCTCAACACCAGGCTTATAAAGGTGTATTAAATTATGAGGGGAATAGATAGGGTGAATGCACAGAGTATTTTACCCAGGATAAGAGAACCAAAGACCAGAGAACATAGGTGTAAGGTGAGAGGGAAAAGATTTAATAGGATCCTGAGGGACATCTTTTTCACTCTGAGGGTGGTGGGTATATAGCACAGAGGGGCTAGTTGAATTAGGTACAATCACAGCATTTTAAAGATGTTTACCTTCTTCTTCATCGCGGGTCTGAATTTCAGACAGCGCTCCTCCGCTTTCCCTGGCCCCCGCCTTTGCGATGTGTTTGTGTGTGTGTGTGCATCATTGTTACATATTTAACAGGTACATGGATAGGGAAGGTCTGGAGGGATATGGGTCAAACATGAGCAAATGGAACTAGCTTAAATTAGTCATCTTGATCGGCATGGAGGATTTGCATCGAGGGGTCTGTTTCTGTGCTGTGGTAAATTCATAAAAGTGGTTGAATGACATTCATATTGAAAAGACTTATGAATGTTTTAGAAAGGAACTTTATTAAACTTAACTTTATTAAGCATATTCCCAAAGCGTACACTGTTTTCCGCAGATGGTCCTATGGCGTCCTTTTGTGGGAGATTGTTAGCCTGGGTGAGTAATATTATTCTAATCACTCACTTCGCTCTGCCATCTCCAGGATGGTCAGCGTCTGATTGTGGGAAGTCATTTGTTGCAGGGGATAGTTTTTCAAGCAAGAACAGTGCGTATCTGTAGGTGTGTGTGTGAGAGAGAGAGTGAGAACTGGGTGCGGGGCTGTTTCAAGGGCAGGTGTATGACTAGTACGGGGTGGAAAGCTGTGTGGTGGGCAGGGAATTATGCCGGGTGGGAGGGAAGAGACGTGACACGATGGGCGATGTATGTTCAATGCTGTCCAGCTTTGTGCCGACTGCAAAATGTTATCAACAAGTGATTTTGGGCAAAAGTTCCGATAAAATGATTCTTTCTACTCCTTGCCTCTGGTCAGGTGGCACACCCTACTGTGGGATGACCTGCGCAGAACTCTACGAGAAGCTGCCACTAGGATACCGGATGGAGAAACCACCCAATTGTGTTGATGAAGTGTAGGTCTTCACCATTCTTCTCTAAATGGGTGCATGGAATTATCTCTGCACTCAGCTGGTGTTAAACCTTTCCTACTTAAATATCTTCCTGCTTTTGCAAGCACCTCGTCTCAAAACACGGTATCTCAGTTAATTATGGACCAACCTGCCTCATCCTTGGTGAAGATTTTTTTGTTAAGCCATTTGCTGGTCTCTCTTTTCCAAATGATCATGTGCGAGCTTCAATCAGAACTTAACATGGACAAGTCTGTGGAATGTTATCAACATATCTTAGAATAAAGGGGAGACAATTTAAGACTGAGGGTTGTGAATTTGTGGAATTCCCTGCCACAAAGGGCAGTGGAGGCCAAATCATTGGATGGATTTAAGAGAGAGTTTGATAGAGCTCTAGGGGCTAGTGGAATTAAAGGATATGGGGAGGAGGCAGGCACAGGTTATTGATTGGGGATGATCAGCCATGATCACAATGAATGGCGGTGTTGGTTCAAAGGGCTGAATGGCCTCCTCCTGCACCTATTTTCTATGTTTCTATGAATGCTGGTTAATGATGTGCATCATAAGATCATAAGTGATAGGAGCATATTTAGGCCATTCGGTCTACTCCATCATTCAATCATGGCTGATCTATCTTCCCCTCTCAACCCCAATCTCCTGCCTTCTTCCCATAACCCCTGACACCCATACTAATCAAGAATATATCCATCTCTGCCTTAAAATATCCATTGACTACCTCCACAGCCTTCTGTGGCAATTAATTCTATAGATTCACCACCTTCTGATTAAAGCAATTCTTCCTCATCTCCTTCCTAAAGGAACATCCTTTAATTCTGAGGCTATGACCTCTGGTCCTAGACTCTCTCACTAGTGGAAACATACTCTTCACATCCAATCCATCCAATCCTTTCACTATTCGCTAAGTTTGTATGAGGGGTCCCTTCATCCTTCTAAACTCCAGCAAGTACAGGCCCAGTTCCATCAAACATTTATCATATTTTAACCCAATCATTCCTGGGATCATTCTCGTAAGCCTCCTCTGGACCCTCTCCAGTGCCAGAATGTCCTTCCTCAGATATTGGGCCCAAAATTGCTCACAATGCTCCAAATGCACTCTAACCAGCACCTGCCGCATCAGCATTACATCCCTATTTTTGTATTCTGCATTCATGACCAGATGGTACTTTCTAGGAGAGTATGCTGCACAAGAACCTCCTTTCCAATCCCACTCATCTCTCATCAACTAACTGCAGATCTTATTCTTTTTACATTTACCAAGTCTGTGAGGCAGGTTAGTCCATAATTAACCGAGATGCCTTGTTTTGAGGGACAGGCTTCTGTCCCTCACTGTGGGCACCTCCGGCTGGAATGAGTCTTGCATTGTGTGTATAAAGAAATATTTCCTGAATCCATTGTTGGGTTTATTAAGAAAGTTTTGATAATAACAAGAGAAACGATGCTGCTTTAAAGCTCATCTAACTGAACATTAAAGTGACTTAGCATGCGCAGTGAGAGAACTTGTGAATCATCAAATATAATGCTTTCAGGTTAGAATTGATGAGACAGTGTTGGCGAGAAAAGCCTTATGAGCTATTTGCACTTGTGATAGAGCCTTTAGCAGAAAGTATAAGAAGTCATCCGAATATTCATGGATATAATGCCAAACACTCAAATAATATAATGTTGTAATATGCAGACGACATATTATTATATATTACAAATTTGCAAATCAGCATACCAAATATACTAAATTTAATAGAGGAATTTGGTTCTTTCTCAGGATATAGAATAAACTGGAACAAAAGCGAAATTATGACGATAAAACCTCAAGAGCTGACACATCTGTAGAAATTCCCTTTTAGAATTGCAACAGAAAAAGTATTTGGGTATCCAAATTACTAGGAAATATAAATCATTACTCAACGCAAACTATATGCCTAAATTAAATGAGTTGATTAAATTCTGGAAAACACTGCCGATGTCCTTAATAGGCAGAATAAATGCTATAAAAATGATCTTCTTACCACAAACACTGTACCTATTTCAATCAATACCAATATACTTATGAAAAAAATTATTTAAAAATCTAGACTCTGATATTACAAACTTCATATGGGACTATAAATCACACAGAATTCAAAGAAAACATTTGTGTAAATCTAAAGAGTCAGGGGGACTGACATACTACTATTGGGCGGACAGTTCTGCCCAACAAGTAGATTGGATAAGAATGGAGAAAGAGGATTGTTCCCCTTATAATATAGGAGCGATTCTTCTTTCCCCGATGAAACTGAACAATATAATATAAGAAGAATCAAATTATTCACAGTATAATACGAATCTGGAAACAAATAAAATTAACTTTAAAATTAAGATATTTATTGCTTCTTTCCCCAATAGCTACCAATCCCTCATTCAAACCATCTATTATTGATAGGAACTAAAATGATTGGAGATATGTATGAAATGGGAAAACTTTTATCATTCCAACAATTACAACTAAAATATAACTTAAAAAGTATTCAATATTTTTAATATCTTCAAATTCAAGATTATTTGAAAAAATATATACTAGGATATCAAACTCTAACCTCAGATTTATTAGAGGAAGGAATGAACAGAAAGACAGAATCAAGCAATTTAATATCATATTTATATAATATAATTTTAAATATAGAAACACCAACGACAGAGGCAATTAGAAGGGACTGGGAACAAGAGTTATTGATAAAAATCCCGAACGACTGATGGGGAAAAAAAATCTATTGTATGTACATAAATGTTCGATTAATGTAAGACATAACCCAATTCAATTTAAAATTTTACACAGATTATATTACTTGAAAACCAGATTGAATAAAATATTTCCAAATGTCTCCCCCATTTGTGATAAATGTCTAACTCAAAATGCCACTATAGCACTGCATAAATTTTGGAATGAAATCTTTGGAAGTTTTACAAAACTATTTAACACAAAATTGAACCCCAATACAGAACTGATTATCTTTGGATCAATGGAAGAGGGAAGTAAATTAACTACGTTCCAAGAAGCTCTTCTTAATTAGGGTTTAATAACAGCAAAAAAACATATTCAAATTCTGGAAAAACGCAACCACGCCAACGTTCAAAATGTGGATTTCAAATATGTCGGAAACGCTACATCTTGAAGAAATGAGATTCCTCCTACTAGGCAAAGTAGACCAATTCTTAAAGATTTGGTCTCCTTTTATCGACTTTTTACAAGCATATGATGCAACATAACATAACCTTAGAAATTAAATGGTTCAGAACCGGGTGACGGATGGGTAAAGATACGAAATGGGTATATCTCTCCCAATTTCTTTTCTCGCTACTTTCTCTTTTTCTTTAAATCTTCTTAGCTTTTTATCTCTGATCTCTGTCTCTTTCGCTATCTGTTTCTACTCGCTTGTCTATCTATCTCGACACCCTTTATTTCCCTTTTTCTTTCACTGTTCTTTTATTATTAAATTAAAAATAAGAAGTTGTACAAGAATGGTAATGTGTACCTAATGTATTAGGTACTTAGGTACCACACTACTGTACTTACATCTAACAAAAATAAATAAATAATAAATAAATAAATAAAAGCTCATCTAACCGAACATTAAAGTGACTTAGCATGCGCAGTGAGAGAAGTTGTAAATCATCAAATATAATTCTTTCAGGTATGAATTGATGAGACAGTGTTGGCGAGAAAAGCCTTATGAGAGGCCGATGTTTGGTCAGATACTGGTATCGCTGAACAGAATGCTTGAGGAGAGGAAGGTGAGTCTATAAGAACATACAGCACAGGAACGGGCGCTTTGGCCCACAATATTTGTGCCGAACATGATGCCTAGTTAAATTGATCTCATCTGCCTTTACATGGTCCATATTCCTCTATGCCCTGCGCCTATCGTGTGTCTTTAGATTTTGTGTGCCTATCCAAGAGCCTCTTAAACGCCACTATTGCCTCCACCTCTGACACCTCCATGCATTCCAGCCACTCACTATGAAAAAAAAACTTGCCAGATGACAAGCTTTCTTTCGCTCAGATAATTTTTTGAATCTGGACATTTTTTTCCCTATAGCCATCAGGCTATTAAACACCACAACCTCCATTAAGCACTGAACTACAGTCTATTATTGCACTATTATTGTTTGTTTTTTGTGTGTACGCATGCATGCGTGTATATATATATGTGTGTGTGTGTGTGTGTGTGTGTGTGTGTGTGTGTGTGTGTGTGCCTATTTATACCCCTCGTTCTCTCCCGTTCAACACTCTCTAAGATGTCCTGCCGTTCACTGTATGTGTCTTTCTCTGATTTAATTCCCAAAATGCATTCCTTTGCGCTTGTCTAAGTTAAATTACATCGGTCATTCCTCTGCCCACATTCCCAGTTGATCTAGATCCTGTTGTGACCTTCTTCTGTGTCCACTATACCACCAATGTTGGTGCCATCTGCAAACATTCTAATCAGATCACCAACATTCTCACCGAAACGGGGAATATATAACAGCTGGAAGGAGTGCAGAGACAATTTACCAGGATGTTGTCAGGATTCGAGGGGCTTGAGCTATAGGGAGAGGTTGGGCAGGCTAGGACTTTATTCCTTAGAGCGTAGGAGGATGAGGGGCGATCTTATGGAGGTGTAAAAAATGAGCGTAATAGATCGGGGGAAAGCACAGAGTCTCTTGCCCAGAGTAGGGCAATCGAGAACCAAAGGACATACAGTACGTTTAAAGTGAAGAGGGGAAGATTTAATAGGAATCCGAGGGGTAAACAATGTTTTTACACAAAAGATGGTGGGTGTATGGAACCAGCAGCCAAGTATTGTGTAGGAAGGAACTACAGATGCTGGTTTACACCGAAGATAGACACAAAATGCTGGAGTAACTCGGCAGGGCAGGCAGCATCTCTGGATAGAAGGAATGGGTGACATTTCAGGTCGAAAGGGTCTCGACCCAAAACATCACCCATTCCTTCTCTCCAGAGATGCTGCCTGTCCCAGAGTTGCTCCAGCATTCTGTGTCTATCTTCGAGGAAATATTGATGCAGATCCAATCGGAACATTTTAAAATGTAGCAAAGTTCTTTGGCAAGATAGTACAATCTCCTCTCTTGCCTCTCCCAAAAACCTAGAATAGATCCCATCTGACTCCAGCGATTTATCAACCTTAATATGTTTCAACACCACCTTCATCTTGATGTCAAACTGCCCTTGCATGTTAGTATTCTCTGTACTGATTTCACTGTTCTCCTTGGTGAAAACAGAAGCAAAATATTCATTTAATACCTCGCCAACATCCCTTGATCACAAACACAAATTCCCCCCATTATCCTTGAGCAGTCCTATCTTGCTGTCCCACTGCAGCGACCTAATCTGCGAGTTTAGAAGAGTTTGCCCTCGACTCAAACTCGCAGCATGGTCGGCACAAGGTCCTATGAGGTCACTGGAACTCTCTTTCATGCTCGAAGGAAGTTCCCACATACTCGCGGCCTCAGCTAGGTCGCGGAAATTCTTTTTAGCATGTTGAAAAATTTCCCGCGATTAAAATTTGGTCGGCATGGGTCTTTTTGACACGTAGTACAGTGGAGTGGGGTCGCTAATTAGTTGCAGTCGAGGGCAGCCGTAGGCAATCTCCTTCGCTGACTGGGCATTTTGATTGGCCCCCTCTCTCCCCCAAGGACTTACCGTACACTGTGGCAGCTGTTTACCTTCTTCTTCATCGTGGTGTGAATTTCAGACAGCGCTCCGCCGCTTTCCCTGGCCCCCGCCTTTGCGATGTGTTTGTGTGTGTGTGCATCATTGTTACATATTTACTTATCTTTCATTAATTTGTTCTATATCCCTCTACACCACCGTCTACTGTATATCTCATGTTTCCCTTTCCCCCGACTCTCAGTCTGAAGAAGGGCCACGACCCGAAACGTCACCTCTTCCTTCGCTCCATAGATGCTGCCTCACCTGCTGAGTTTCTCTAGCATTTTTGTCTACCTTCATAATCTTAGATATCTGTATTAAATCTCCCCTCAATGTATCTCAGGAAAAGACCTTAAGATAAAACCTTGTGCTAACCTTTCTTGCAGGTGGGATAGCTGGATGGGATGTGCAAAGATTCTCAATTGCAAAGTGTCTATTCCATATTTATTTTTGTATTCATTCATTCTATATTCTTAATGTCCACTCAGACCTATGTGAACACAACACTTTTTGAGAAATTCACCTACGCTGGTATTGACTGCTCTGCCGAAGAAGCTGGATAAACAGCTCGTGAGGATAAGCATCACAGAAATTAAGCCAAATTGCATTTAGTAAGCTATTGTAAAATACAGATCACCATCAAATATAGCATTACAATATATACTAGAAATATACTATATTATATTTGTGATGTGAAAGGTATTGAGAGTGAATGTTTAATGAATTATTGCAAGCTCACAAATTGTTACTAGTTTTGAAAATTGGTTAAAAGCCATAATGCTTTGTGAATTTCCATGCTAGTGAACACAATATTAATTTACACCTAAATTGAAATATGCAACAAATTGATCTTGAATTGGAAACATCTTTGCATTAATCTTAAATTCATCCTTTAGTGGAGAGATTAATTTTATTTAAAGCACTTAAATGGCCTTAAATGGCGTGTGAAATATTCCCACATCGTAACTTTAAGCCCTTCCTGGAAAATAACACAAAGACAGAAATTGTAGATTAAAAATGGTGCAATAAAGAAATGCTTTCACGGCCTTGGAACATTACAACTACTTTATACCAATGTATAAACTTTCTAGAGTTAAATCACTTCTAAAACAGTGTGATAACGAACAGATAAACTTTGTTCCATTGTATTGGTGGAGTGATAAATTCCCAGATTTAGACTTTAGAGATACAGTGTGGAAACAGGCCCTTCAGCCCACTGAGCCTGTGCCGACCAGCAATCACCCCATACAGTAGCACTATCCTGCACACTAGGGACAATTTACAATTTTAACAAAAGACAGTTAACTTACATACCTGTACATCTTTGGAGTGTGGGACAAAACCCAGACGGTCACAGAGAGAACGTACAAACTCCATACAGACAGCACCCGCAGTCACGACTGTCACCCCGGGTCTCTGGTGTTGTCAGGCAGCAACTCTACTGCTGCACGACAGTGCTACCTCTTGCTGGGGAGAATTATTGGCCCTTCATGAAAAACTGTAATGGGACCCTTTCTCTTTGTGGTCAATATGGCAGGTAGGTAGCAGATCCATTCAAACATGGAAGTAGAACTGTATAGTATTTAGATGTTGCAGTGGCCCTGTTTTTGGCAATTATATATATTTGTCTTTTGTTCTTGGCATTTCATTATTGAACAACTTGCAGTTGAACATGCCAAGGTAATAGGTTTGTTGATTTTAATTACAAGGGCATCCAATCCAAAGCTAAATTCTGAATGCTACCATTAATGAATATTAATTCTGTTTATTTGCAATGTGCCATGTACAATGCCCAGACCTGAAACTGGGGCTGTGCCACATTGCAAACATGAACAACATCAAAATAGGAACAAAAAGTTAAAAGAAGTTTGTTAGATTTTGAGCCTGTGAACTAATTTTTAAAATCAAAATACCACAACTTCTCTTTGGATTTCCAAACCCACCACTATTTTTATATAACTGGGACAAACCTATTTCATTCCTGTTACAGCAAAATGCAGTAGTTAGTGCTGCTGCTTCACAACTCGACTGATTTGGGATCAATTCTGATGCTGTCTGTGTAGAGTTTATCTTTAGTTTAGAGATACAGCGCAGAAGCAGGCCCTTCGGCCCACCGAGTCCGCATAGACCAGCTCCTCATACTCTAACACTATCCTACATTAGTCTCAACTTCGTCCCACATGCCAAAGATGTGCTGGTTAGCTCCTTCTGTAAATTGGCCCTGGAACAAATGGATGGAAAGAAAATCAGGGGCGGTTGATGGGGATACAAGAAGAAAATATTGAGATTAAATGGGTGCTTGTTCATCGATACATTGAACCCACAGGCCTGTTTCCATGATGTGTGACTATAGGTTATAGCATAGCCACATTTAGTCAAAGGTAATAGTTTAAAATCTGCTTTTTAAAAAATAATTGCATCAATATTTGTGTCTGACTTCATGCATGTAAGCATTTTCTCCCACTATTCTGCAGTATTACATGTCATGTATATCTACACTGGCTGATAATTTTGAAAGAATGTAGTACCTTAGTGAATCATTTATGCAGTGATCTCCAGCATTGTTTGTTATTCATACAACAAGGCATTGGTTTGAGAAGATAATAAAATGTTCTCCATTTCTACAAAATCACTTAAATTTATTTGTGTATCTCTGTTTAATTCCATATGGAAAAATAAAATTTGACAACTAAGTGTCCCAAGTGCATTCAATATTAAAGCAACCCGTTTGAAAATAATTCCACTGTGCCTTTGCACTTCACACGTGACAATAAAGGCATAATTGAAACATGTAGCTTTCTGTAAGCAGTGGGTCGGTAACCTCCGGCCCACGTGCCAGATCCGGCCCGCAGGTGTAGCACAGAACACACACACACACTTATCTGAGAGTAGTTCCTTCTCACACACACAGAGCCAATTCCATATCGCAACACCTGTCGACTCATTCTCTCTCCGTCCCACCACCTCTTCCATCCTTCCGACCACCCGGAGTGAAAGCGCCCCCATCCCGGTGCCGCGGCATGTGTGAAACTCAAGCGGGCTGAGGGCGGCTTCGGCGAGGCGTCGCTGGAGCGGTTTCCTCGGGAGCCCAGCGGCGGGCAGGCTGAAGCATCAGCGGGGTCAGTGAGGAATTACGCTCCGGCAACAGTGTTACACTTTAGTTGTAGTTTGTTGCAGGGGGGGGGGGGGGGGGGGGGGGGGGGGGGTAATTGCCTTTTTGTTACAATTTTGTTGCAATTTTATAAAACTATCATGAATTATTTATTAACTATGACGATAGATGTCGTATAGTTAATAAATAAATAATATGCGCCCCCCCCCCCCCAATCCGCTCACAGACATGGGTCCTGGCTCCTATACAGAACAAGGTTGCCGACCCCCGCTTTAAGCTGTCACTGGAAATACTGAATATTTTCTCCATCCCAGTCCATTCTGTGATTATCTTGTAAAATAGTCATTGTGACTTCACGTGTTAAAGATCAGTTTCCCACTTTGAGCTGAAATCACTGAGTATGACCCATCTCCTGAAAACGTCCACAGAAGGGTCTCAACCTGAAACGTCACCCATTCCTACTCTCCAGAGATGCTGCCTGTCCCGCTGAGTTAGTCCAGCATTTTGTGTCTATCTGCACTCATGGTCTGCTGGCTTAACTATGAATCAATGTTCCGAGTCCACTTTGGATTACAGTCCTCACATGGTAATTGCCTTTGAGTTTTAGTAGTAGTTTTAGACAAAATAAATCTCACCTTCAAACTGAATTTAAAATTCAACCATGCTATGATCACTTTTCCTGTGGAGTTCCTACACTATGAGGTCATTAATTAAATATCTTACATTGTAATACTAGGACTAAATTAGCCTGCTGCCTGTACCTTTATTCTTCTGAATTCACACTAAGAATTCCTCAAGGTTATGCTTCCCCATTTATGTCTTGATTGGCTATCCCGGGTCACTTTTCCCATGGGTGGAGGTGGCAGTGACCAACCAGCCTCATCCTTCTCGACCTGATATTCTCATGTGATGATTAAAATTGCATGGATTATTGTTGTACCATTCTGACAATCACTCCATTTCTTGATTTATTCTTTATCCTGCTGGATAATAATTACCATTACAACTACCAAACTACCTATTCCACCAACGATTTTTTTACTTCTACCATCTTTCATCTCTGTCCAATCTAATTCCATAACTTGGGCATCTCTATCAGTCATAAATGGGCAATCTCTTGTTGTCCTAATAAACATAACATCTATACTCATTTCGCTGACTAATGAAAGCCAGTGTGCCAGAAGCTTTCTTCATCGTCCCGTGTATTTGTGATTTTTAGGGAACTATTTATTTGTACTCCTAGATCACTCCTCTCAACCACACTCACCAGTGCACTACCATTCACTGTGAAGATCCTGCTCTGATTTGGCTTTCCAAAATACCACATCTCACCGTTATCCAAATTAAACTACAAAAGGCACTTTTTGGCCCACTTATCGAGGACCTCCTCAAGACACGACCTTCCATTTACAAAGCCATTCTGACTGCCCCTAATTAACACAACCTCTACATTAAATACTCTGGCTGATGAAGGTCAATGTGCTCAAAGCCTTCTTGACCACCCTCTCTACCTGTGATGCTACTTTCAAGGACTGTGTACCTGCAATGAGCGGGGATCGTATTGAAACATATAAGATTAAGGTATTGGACATGCTGGAGGCAGGAAACCTGTTCCCAATGTTGGGGGGGTCCAGAACCAGGGGTTACAGTTTAAGAATAAGGAGTTGGCCATTTATAACGGAGATGAGGAAAAAATAAATTCACCCAGAAAGTTGTGAATCTGCGGAATTCTCTGCCTCAGAAGGCAGTGGAGGCCAATTCTCTGGATGCTTTCAACAGAGAATTAGAAACATAGAAAATAGGTGCAGGAGTAGGCCATTCAGCCCTTTGAGCCTGCACCGCCATTCAATATGATCATGGCTGATCATTCAACTCTGTATCCTGTACCTGCCTTCTCTCCATACCCCCTGATCCCTTTAGCACACAAGGGCCACATCTAACTCCCTCTTAAATATAGCCAATGAACTGGCCTCAACTACCTTCTGTGGCAGAGAATTCCAGAGACTCACC
This sequence comes from Okamejei kenojei, assembly GCA_035221665.1. Taxonomy (NCBI): domain Eukaryota; kingdom Metazoa; phylum Chordata; class Chondrichthyes; order Rajiformes; family Rajidae; genus Okamejei; species Okamejei kenojei. The sequence continues at coordinate 36,083,701 of CM069133.1, forward strand.
ACTCTCTGTGTGAAAAATGTTTTCCTCATCTCTGAACTAAAGGAATTCCCCCTTATCCTTAAACTGTGACTCCTTGTTCTGGACCTCCCCAACATCGGGAACAATCTTCCTGCATCTAGCCTGTCCAACCCCTTAAGAATTTTGTACGTCTCTCTAAGATCTCCTTCAATCTTCTAAATTCTAGTGAGTACAAGCCGAGTCTATCCAGTCTTGGATAGAGCTCTTAAAAACAGCAGAGTCAAGGGATATGGGGAGAAAGCAGGAACGGGGTACTCATTGTGGATGATCGCTGTGAATGGCGGTGCTGGCTAGAAGGGCTGAATGGCCTACTCCTGCATCACTCTAAGTGCTCTGCCATTAACTGCAACATAACCTCCTATCTTGTATACTCAGTACTTTGACTGATGAAGACCAATGTGCTTAAAGTATTTTTGACCATCCTGTCTACCTACGACACCACTTTCAAGGAACCATATACCTGCGCTACTAGATCCCTCTGCTCTACAACACTCTCCAGAGCCCTGTCATTCACTGTGTAGGTCCTGCCTTGGTTAGTCTTACCAAAATGCACCGCCTCACACTTCTCTGTATTAAATTCCATCAAGCATTCGTCAGCCCGCCTACCCAACGATAAAGATCCTGCTGTAATTTTTGACGACCATCTTCACGTTCTACTTTAGTGTCATCTGTACACCTCCTAATCATGCCTTGTATGATCTCAACCAAATCATTGTTATAGATGACAAACAGCACTAATCCTGAAAGGCACCACCAGTCAAAGACCCCCAACTATCAGACAACTGCCACCACCATACTCTGCTTCTTTCCATGAAGCCAGTTCTGTATCCAGTCTGAAGAAGGGTCTCGACCCGAAACGTCACCCATTCCTTCTCTCCAGAGATGCTGCCTGTCCCGCTGAGTTACTCCAGCTTTTTGTGTCTATCTTCAGTATCCAGTCAGCTAGCTTTCCCTGGATCCGATGCAATCTAACCTTCCAGAACAGCCAACGGTGCAGAACTTTAAAGGCTTTGCAGTGGTGCATATAGACTCAAAGAAAGACACAGTGGAGTAACTCTGGAGAACATGGGTCAGGACCTTTTTCCAGACTGGTGACTTGGGAAAGTCAATGGCAAATTCTTGAGGACAGTTCATATTAAGGTTGAGTGAGGAGGTGGATGTCCTAAGTGTATGAAGGTGCCTGATGCCTGACGGTATAGATGCAAGGACACTGTGGAAAGCCATTTAAAACACTTTTGGAGTCCAGGCTGAGACATATATTGGCCTTTATAAATCAGAGCATTGAATATAGGAGTAGGGAAGTAATGTTAAAATTGTACAAGGCATTGGTAAGACCAATTCTGGAGTATGGTGTACAATTTTGGTCGCCTAGTTATAGGAAGGATGTCAACAAAATAGAGAGAGTACAGAGGAGATTTACTAGAATGTTGCCAGGGTTCCAGCAACTATGTTACAGAGAAAGGTTGAACAAGTTAGGTCTTTATTCTTTGGAGCGCAGAAGGTTAAGGGGGGACTTGATTGAGGTTCTTTAAAATGATGAAAGGGATAGACAGAGTTGACGTGGATACGTTTTTCCCATTGAGGGTAGGGAAGATTCAAACACGAGGGCATGACATGAGAATTAAGGGACAGAGGTTTCGGGGTAACGTGAGGGGGAACTTCTTTACTCAGAGGGTGGTGGCTGTGTGGAATCAGCTTCCAGCAGAAGTGGTGGAGGCAGGATCGATTTTAACATTTAAGAGTAAAGTGGATAGGTATATGGACGTGAAGGGAATGGAGGGGTATGGTCTGAGTGCAGGTAGATGGGACTAGGGTGAAAACAAATGGTCGGCACGGACTGGAAGGGCCGAGAGGGCCTGTTTCCGTGCTGTAATTGTTATATGGTTATATGGTTATATGAATCAGCATTTAACATGGGCAAGTAGATGGAATGCTGAACGGCGGTTCCCCTCCTCTGTGTCTCATAAGATAATAAGATCAGAAATTTCAATTTCAATTCAAATTTAATGTCATTGCACAGATACAAGTATGGGTACAACGAAATGCAGTTTAGTGTCAGTACGTAGTGATAGCAATGTTTAGATAAATACAGATAAATAAATACAGATGTGGGAATCTATCGGCGGGACTCCGAGTTCAGCAGTGCGATGGTGTTATTGTAGAAGCTACTCCTCATCCTGCTGGTGCGGGACCTGAGGCTCCTGTACCGCCTCCCTGATGGTAGGAGGGCAAACAGTCCATGGTTAGGGTGGGAGGGGTCCAACAGGTACTTCCGGCTGAGCAGGGGTTTGTTCAGCCGCGAGTACTTCACACGTTTGAGCCTCACTGACACCCAGTGGGGCAGGACAAGGGCCATCGCTCCCCGCAGGCAATGGGGGGGGGGGGGGGGACTCCAGTGGATGCCAACCAAGTTCTAGACTCTCATCAGGTCCCAGTAGAAGCCGGGCATCCTCTGCCGCACAGCACAGCTGATGCCCACCACCACTATCCGCGTACCTCCTTGAAGGCAGCAGTCCACGTCCTTCCGATGTGGTCAACAAGTTTGCTCTGAATGAACTATACACCGCAATCGACAGCCTTGAGACAAGACACCCGGAAACCTCAATCGTAGTAGCTGGAGACTTCAATCAAGCTACTGCAGGGACATTCTACACCATGTCTCTTGTCCCACTAGAGGGCAGAATACCCTCAACCACTGCTACACATCATTGATAAAAATACACCAACCGCTCTGTTCCTTGGCTGTGCTAGGTATTATCTAAAGAATAAGGGGTAGGCCATTTAGTACTGAGAAGAGGAAAAGCAATTTCAACCAGAGAGTTCTGAATCTGTGGAATTCTCTGTCACAGAAGGCAGTAGAGGCCAAATCGCTGGATGTATTCAAGAGAGTTAGATATAGCTCTTAGGACTAACATTATCAAGGGATATGGGGAGAAGGCAGGAACGGGGTACTGATTCTGGACGATCAGCCATGATCACATTGAATGGCGGTGCTGGCTCGAGGGGCCGAATGGCCTACTCCTGCACCTATTTTCTATGTTTCTATGTACTTCTACTCCCTGCCTGCAAACAAAACCTGGAGCAGAAGGATCCGGTGCAGACAGTCGTGTACTGCTGGTCGACGGACACAAAGAACAACCTACGCGACTGCTTTGAGTCCGTGGACTGGTCCACATTCAGCGATTGTGCAGCTAACCTGGACGCTAGTGCCGTGACTGTCTTCATCAGCAAGTGCGTGGAAGACTGTGTGCTGATGAGGCCGACCCAACCGGAAACTATGGATGAACCGTGAGGTACATGCACAGGCTGAGGCCAGGTCTGCAGCGGGCAAGTCAAACAATCCGGAGTGATACACAAAGGCTTGTTAAGTTCTTCACAAAGCCATCTAGGATGCCAAGAGGCAATACCGGGACAAACTTCAGTCTCCGTATTATCACTCAGACAATGCAGAATGTGGCAAGGTCTGCATATAACTGGCAGCAAAGCTCGGTTGGACAACATCACTGGTGATTGTGCAACCCTACCCGATGAACTGAATGCTTTCTATGCTCGCTTTGAGCAGGACAGTGGGGCGATTACATCCATCCCATCAGACCCAGGTGTGCCTTATTCCTCGGGTCGGCGTTCCTGAGGGTGGACACACGGATAAAAACTGGCCTGGACGGAGTCCCTGGCCATGTCCTTAGAAGTTGTACGGACCAGCTAGCGAGAGTATTCGCGGACATCTTTAACCTCTGCATCCTCCATTCTGAGGTTCGCAACTATTTCAGGAAAACAATTATCATCTCAGTACTGATGAAAATGTGACATGGTGGTGCAGCGGTAGAGTTGCTGCCTTACACCGCTTGTAGCGTTGGAGACCCTGGTTCGATCCAGACTACGGGTGCCGTCTGTATGGAGTTTCTCCTGTGACCATGTGGGTTGTCGCCGAGATTTTCAGTTTCTTCCCACATTCCAAAGGCATACAGGTTTTTAGGTTAATTGGCTTGGTAAATGTAAAAAAATGTCCCTAGTGGGTGTAGGACAGTGTTAATGTGCGGGGACCGCTGGTCGGCACGGACCCAGTAGGCCAAAGGGCCTGCTTCAGCGCTGTATCTTTAAACTCAACCAATTTGCAAGAGAATTCATGGATATCTTTAACCTCTGCCTACTCTGTTTTGAGGTACTACTAATAGCAAGATCTAATGTCTTAACAACTACAATCCAGTGGCCTTGACATCCATCATCATAAAGTGCTTCATATAACTTTACCCTGGAAGCTACCACCCCGTCCATCCCTTAGCTAGGTTTCTGTAAAGGCTCATCTGTAATGAGATCATCTGGCCAGGCCTCTAGCATTGAAATAAATGCAACTTAATCCAGCCGTCATCCCTTGCACCCTACCATGCTCCTGCCTACCATTTACTGAATGTGCCTTCATTGATCTTCTGAAAAGACTTCCAGCCTTCCACCTGCCCCACTACTGCATTAGATCCCATCTCCCCGACAACCAGTTTAAACCTGTCCACAGAGCACTTAAAAACATGCCCGCCAGGATATTGTAGACACGAGAACTGTAGACGCTGGCTTACAAAAAATGACAAGGTGCCACAGTATCTCAGCAGGTCAGGCAGCATCTTTGGAGAACATGGATAGGTGACGTTTTGGGTTGAGACCCTTCTTCGGACATTGTGGTGGGGAGAAAGAAAGCGGGAAGAGAGGTAGGGGCAGGACAACATCTGGCAAGTGATAGGGGATACAGATGAGGGAGATTTTCTTTGGCAACTGTTTGGATATGGCCAGGATATTGGTCCCCTTCCAGTTGAGGCACAACCATCCCCCTTGTTACAATTCACCTCTGCCCCTGAAGAGATCCCACCGCAGTGAGACATCATAGACCCTGGCAGCAGGGAGGTAATGCCAGCCTAGAGACCCATTTGTGACCAGTGTCTCCCATCTGTCCAAACTATTGAGCCTCCTGTCACTATAGTCCTATTTAACTTCACCCAACCTGGCTGTGCCTCGGATTGAGTCCCAGTGCTGCAGGCAGGACTAAGGCCACTGCTCGCCTTACACCAACCAAAAGGGTATGTGTGGGAAGGAACTGCAGATGCTGGTTTAAATCAAAGGTAAACAAAAAATTGCTGGAGTAACTCAGCTGGACAGGCAGCATCTCTGGAGCGAAGGAATGGGTGACGTTTCAGGTCGAGACCCTTCTTCAGAATGAACGTTTCAAAAAGCAAAAGGGTATACCTGTTCGAGGAGAAGAGCCACAGGAGATTCCTGCACTCTCTGCCTACGTACTTTCCTGCTGCTGATCATCTATCTACTTTCTGTACCGTTCTCAGTCTCCAGTCGTACAGCTGCAGCTCCCCCTCCATCAGTCAGGAGCTACAGTCAGACATACGTTCCCGTGGTAGTAGTCCACTGGGACACTACATGTTTCTCTGAAGATAGACACAAAATGCCAGAGTAACTCAGTGGGACAGGCAGCATCTCTGGAAAGACGAATAAGTGATGTTTTGGGTCAAGACCCTTCTGCAGCTCAATCTTGTACACTCTGGAGTTTAGAAGGATGAGAGGGGATCTAATTGAAACATATAAGATTGTTAAGGGTTTGGACACGCTAGAGGCAGGAAACATGCTCCCGATGTTGGGGACTCCAGAACCAGGGGCCACAGTTTAAGAATAAGGAGTAAGCCATTTAGAACAGACGAGGAAACATTTTTTTTCCACAGAGAGTGGTGAGTCTGTGGAATTCTCTGCGATGGAGGTGGGTTATCTGGATGCTTTCAAGAGAGAGATAGATAGGGCTCTTAAAAACAGCAGAGTCAGGGGATATGGGGAGAAGGCAGGAATGGGGTGTTGATTGGGGATGATCAGCCATGATCACATTGAATGGCGGTGCTGGCTCGAAGGGCCGACTGGCCTGCTTCTGCACCTACTGTCTATTGTCAATCATCTAAACGTACCCAATCTCCCGGTTGCTAAACACCAACTCCCCCTCCCAATCCCACACTGACCTTTCTGTCCCAGGCCTCCTCCACTGCCAAGTACCTCATATTTCACTGGGGCAGCTTACACCCCAGCAGTATGAATATATTTACTTCTCTATCTTTATAACCCTTGCTTTCCCTCTTTCTACATTCTTCCCCCTTCCTAGTTCTCCAACCAGTTTGATTGTCCCTGATTAAATTTTATCTCTGTATGCATCATTGTCCACTTCTCCAGTTAACAAAGATCTATTGTTCATTTTCCTTGAACACCATCTCTTAAGTCTCATTTTCACACCTTACAATTCCTTATTCCTGTGTCTCCATCTCCCAGAGTCTGAAGAAGGGTCTTGACCCAAAACATCACCCATTCCTTCTCTCCAGAGATGCTGCCTGCCTCGCTGAGGTACTCCAGCATTTTGTGTCTATCTTTGGTGTAAGCCAGCATCTGCATTTCCTTCCCACACATGTTTCTCTGACTAGGGGTGTCAGGGGTTATGGAGAGAAGGCAGGTGAATATGGTTGAGAGGAAGAGCTAGATCAGCCATGATTGAACGGTGCAGTAGACTTGATGGGCTGATTGGCCTAATTCTGCTGCTACCACTTATGAACATATGACTTCCCACATCCTGCAAGGAGCATACCACTACCTTAAATGCCATCTATACTGCTCGAAGACGGAAGAGTTTAAAAACAGCCCTGATCTCGCCGCCATCTCTTGCTCAACCTCATCGCCAAAGCCTCAGCTCTTGTACATCAACATAGTCCATTGCAAAATGGCCGCTCTTAAATGGCTGTCCCACTTGTGTCTGCCTTCCTTTTATACACCACTGGGAGTAGTCACTCCCATGCATTCATGACTGTATTTTAAATCCCCTGTCCTGCTCCTCCACTCAGCTTCTCACTCGCAAATGAAATTTACTGTCTAAAAAAAAACAGGAATGAGTAGGTTAACCTGTGATGAGCATTTGTCAGCACTGGGCCTGCACTCGCTGGAGATTAGAGAAATGAGGGGGGACCTCATTGAAACTTACTGAATAGTGAATAGAGCCTGGATAAAGTGGATGTGGAGAGGATGTTTCCACTAGTGGGGGAGTCCAGGACTAGAGGTCATAGCCTGCTTTTTAAGGCAGAGATGTATAGTACAAGTGTCAGAAGTGACGGGGAGAAGACAGGAGAAGGGGGTCAGGAGCGAAAGATAGATCAGACATGATTGAATGGCGGAGTAGTGTTGACGGGCCGAATGGCCTAATTCTACTCCTATTCCTTATGAATTTATTACCCAAATAACCAGAATGTTGATACCAGTCTGGTGCATGGGTACTCACTCTAGATTATTGGGATAATAATTGTAGATAACCCAACATGCAGCATTTGGAGAGAACCAGCACCAGATAAGCACATACATGCTTTTATGGCCAACCACGTTTACAACACAAGTAATTGTTCATTTTATAAATCAGGGATTTTACATATTTTGTTGCACTTTCTATTGAGAACACATTCAGAATGTTTTTTTTATTTTCCCCAGGATAACTATGGATCCCATTGGGATTTTATTAAGTATTCATCTGCAACTGAATACATCTCCGTGCTGTGGGTCTACAGCAATGCTGGAAAACCTCTAACCCATTTGAACATTTAAACTAATCAGTCATTTGCTTTTACCACTGGTTGGTGGGTTCACATTGTCCACTGAACATAATCTTATCACTCAAATATTAGCTCGCATCACAACACAGAGTGTGCATCAATTACTGGTCTGGACAAGCAGACCCAAAACCTCTCACACACTCAAGTGAGGACACTTTCTTGAGTGCCAACACTAAAAGCGTGTACATACATCAACCATTTGTTGTATTCCTTATTCTAACATCCATCTACTGATTCAAGTTTGCAGTGGCAAATACAACCAGTGAACAAAACTCATGCAAACAGTTAACATTAACGACAAACTTATTTCGGGAATCTTAAAGCAGAATACCCATGAAAGTTAAGAGAGAGCATCGAAGGAAGTAGTTGAACAAAGGGGAAAATCAACAGGGGAGTGTCCAGTTTCAATGGATACAATGAAACTGGACTGCATATTGTTCCAGACGAACAACGGCATCATAAACAGGGCAAACTGCAAACAAAACTCAGAAATCTTCTTCAGACTGAGAAGATGGGATGAAGCTATTCAATGATACAAGCTGGAGGGTATGAAGTCTGTGGCCTTTCATCTAAGCCTGATTAGTCCAAGCAATTTCCATCTTCCGTCATTTTCCATAGCACAAGCTCCATGCATGTGTGGCCTTCCTCAATAGATCTTGATCCATGAGCTGGTGCAAGAAACAAGGAAACAAAGTCACATTTATTACAGGTCTGAAGAATAGGGTGGCACGGTGGCATAGCAGTGGAGTTGCTGCCTGACAGCGCCAGAGACCTGGGATTGATCTTGACTACGGGTGCTTGTCTGTACAGAATTTGTAGTTTTTCTACCGTGACCTGCGTGGGGATCGCAGGTCGGCGCGGACTCGGTGGGCCGAAAGGTTTGTTTCCACGCAGTATCTCTAAACTAAAGAGGGGTCTCAACCCGAAACATCACCCATTCCTTCTCTCCAGAGATGCCGCTTGCCCCGCTGAGTTACTCCAGCATTTGTCTGTCTTCACTATTTTGTATCTATTTATCAATACATACTTGAAGTATTCTATTCCCTTAATACATTAGCAAAGATTATTTTAACAGTTGGGTGACATTTGGCAAATTTCTTCAACTGTTCAGCATATTGTGGGACCAAACATTTGTTCCTTGTTTAGTTTAGTTTAGAGATAGAGCGCAGAAACAGGCCCTTTTCGGGCCACCGGGTCCGGGCCGACCAGCAATCCCCGAACATTAACACTATCCTATACCCACGAGGGACAATTTTACAATTTTTACCAGGCCAATTAACCTACAAACCTGTACGTCTTTGAGGTGTGGGAGGAAACCGAAGATCTTGGAGAAAACCCACGCAGGTCACTGGGAGAACGTACAAACTCCGCACAGACAGCACCCGTATTCGGGATCGAACCCGGGCCTCCAGACATGCATTCGCTGTTAGGCAGCAACTCTACCTCTGCACCACCGTGACCACCCTGCTGTAGGAAAAGACGTTTGGACAGATACATGGATAGAAAACGTTGAGAGGGATATGGGCCTAACACAGGCAGGTGGGACTAGCAAAGATGGGGCATCTTGATTGATATGTACAAGTTGGGCCAGAGGGCCTATTTCCATGTTGGACAACTCTATAATTTATATCACCTTGAACCACTCGATCTGCATTCTTTAAAACCATCCCGTTGGTTCGGGCCCCTGGTTAGAAACACTAGCTCAGCTGTGTTCACGCCGCTCTTAAACCATCTCACTGCTGCGCTGCTCCGCTCCACTGTGTGGCTGGCAACTTACTAGTTCAGCTGCTCACATAAAGCTCTCTTAAACGTTCCTGCTGTTATTCTGCCTCCTGGCTGGAAACGCAGCAGCTCCGCTGTTAACATGATGCTCCTTAGAGCCTTCCCATTGCTGCTCTGCCCTCCGACTAAACACTCATGAGCTCAGCTGTGCACAGCGCTCTCAAACAGCTCTCCATACAGGTCTCATCCACCTCCATTTAGGTCACCTTTCCCACACTGTGTCCATTTTGGTTCTCTCCTACTGGTAAAGGGAGAGAGAATCTAGAAATCGGAGGTCCAAAAAGTTAATTTGCAAGTCAAATTGGTAGTAAGGAAGGCAAACGCAATTATATCAAGAAGATTAGAATACAAAAACAGGGATGTAATGCTGAGGCACTACAAAGTGCTGGTCAGACGGCATCTGGAGTATTGTGAGCAATTTTGGGCACATATCGGAGGAAGGATGCACTGGCTCTGGCGAGGTCCAGAGGAGCTTTGTGAGAAAGATATCAGGAACGAGTGGGTTAACATATGATGAGCATTTGATGGCACTGGTCCTGTACTCGCTGCAGTTTAGAAGGATAAGGGGGGACCTTGTTGAAACTTACCGAATAGTGAAAGGCTTGGATAGAGTGAATGTTTCCACTAGTGGGAGAGTTTAGAACCAGAACCTCAGAAATAACGGACGTTCCTTCAGGGAGATGGAGGAATTCCTTTAGTCAGAGGTGGTGACTCTGTGGAACATTGCCACAGAAGACTGTGGAGGCCAAGTCAATGGATATTTTTTAGGCACAGATAGATGGATTCTTGATTAGTAAGGGTGTCGGGGGTTATGGGGAGAAGGCAGGAGAATGGGGTTAGGAGGGAGAGAGAGATCAGCCATGATTGAATGGCGGAATAGACTTGATGGGCCTAATTCTTCTCCTATCACATAAATTTAGTTCAGATACACAGGATTAAATCTGGGATAATTCCTTTCCTCCCCGAATCAGAAGTTCACTGCAGGGATATCTGGGGAAATATTTATTGTCTTCAATAAATACTATCTCAATTTACAAGACTACTCTTCAAATTCAAAATGCTCTTCAGTTTGACCTTGCATCATTCTACTTACATTCCACCAACAGTTGGAGTTGATACTTTGACATCTGTATCTATCCAACAGAAATATCCATGCAATTTCCAGCCAGAGAGCCGTGGAATTGTACAGCAAGGAAATAGATCCTTCAGCGCACCTTGTGTCATGCTCGCCAAGTTGACATATTGGGCAAGTCATGCGTGTCCTAATTTGGCCCAAAGCCCTCCAAAACATTCCTACTCGTATATCCATCCAAATGACCTTCGAAACTGTTAACGGTATCTAGCCACTTCTGCAGTTTTGTCTGGCAGCTCACTCCAGATACAGACTGCACACTGAGTGAGGAAATTGCACCCCCCCCCCCCCCCCAACATCACCCAACCCCCTCCACCACCAAGATCCCTCATCATTCTCTTCCATCTCACCTGAAGCCTATACCCTCTTGTTTTTGAATCCTCTAATCTAGGAAAACGACTGAGCGTTCACTTAATACCCGAGCTTCTACACTTCAATAAGGTCACCCCTCAGCCTCCCATGCTCCAAAGAATAAAAGTCCCAGCCTCTCCCTATAACTCAAGCCCGCAAGCCCAGGTATAGGTCCTGGCAAATCTTTTCTGCACACTCTCCATGTTAATCACGTTCATCCCACAGTTGGTCAACCAGAATTGCTGACAGTACGACAAGAGTGATTGCCACAATGACTTAGGCAGTTGCATCATGTCCCAACATTTGTACTCGCTCTTCCCAACCAAGGCAAGCGAGCCAAACACCACCTTCAACATACTGCCCACCTAAATCGCTACTTGCAGTGAACCATGATCCTGTAGTATAGAATAATGAAATAGATAGAGTGGATGTAGAAAGGATGTTTCCGCTGGTGGGAGAGTCTAGGACCAGAGGTCATACCCTCAGAATTAAAGGGCGCTCTTTTAGAAAGGAGATGAAGAGGAATTTATTTAGTCAGAGCGCAGTTAATCTGTGGAACTCAATGCCACAGAGGGCTGTGGAGGCCAAGTCAGTGCATATTTTGAAGGTAGAGATAAACAAATTCTTGATTAGAACGGGCGTCAAGGGTTACGGGGAGAAGGCAAGAAAATTGGATTAAGAGACAAAGATCTGCCATGATTGAATGGTAGACTCGACTCGATGGGCTGACTGGCCTGATTCTACTCCTATAACTGGTGAACTTGTAGTCCCAGATCTTTGTATTCTGCAACACTTTCCACAGCTTTACCATGTACTGTGCAAGTCCTGTCCCGGTTTGTCATACCAATGCAACACCTCACACTCATCGGTTAAATTCCATTTGCCTTTCCTTGGCCTAGTTTTTGCGTCATCTGCAAATTTATCAATGTTAACTGCTTAGTTATATACATTAACGATTTGGATGACTAACAGCAGGGGACCCAGCGGCAACACCTGTGTCCCACCACTGGATACGTGCCTCCAATCAGAAAAATAGCCATATGCAACTCCCCTTTGACTAAGCAAATTTTGAAACAACTTGGCTAGCTCAGCTTGGATTCCATGTGATCCAACATTCCAGTCTAAGGGTGCTGTCTATATGGGCGGCACAGTGGTGCAGCGGTAGAGTTGCTGTCTTAAAAGACCCAGGTTCGATCCCAACTATGAGTTCTGTCCGTACATTCTCCCTGAGACCGTGTGGGCTTCCTCCGGGCGCTCTGGTTTCCTCCCACATCTCAAAGACTTGCAAGTTTGTAGGTTAATTGACTTCTGCAAATTGCCCCTAGCGTGCGAGATATATAACGAGGATAATAGAACCATGTATGGGTGATCATTGCTCGCCATAGAACTCTGTGGGCCATAGGGTCTGTTTCCAAGCTGTATGTCTAAACTAATCAAGCCTATCATGCAGGACCTTTTCAAACACCTGCCAAAGTCCATATTGATGATGTCCACTGCCCTGCCCTCAACAATGCTCTTGGTGACCTCGTCAAACAAAGACTCAGATTTGGGAGATACAATTTCCTACTCACAAATTACTTACTGCTATTTATGACAAATGTACTCGATAATTCTGCTCCACAAATTTCCTCAGGGACCTCTTATTAACTATGACTGTCCTCCTGGTTTGAATTCTCAAAAATGCAACACCTTGCACTTATCCTAGTCATAGTGTGATACGGTGCAGAAACAGGCCCTTCAGCCCAACTTCACTACACTAGCCCCACCTGCTGGCGTTTGGTCCATATCCCTCGTAAATCCTCTCCGTACCCTTTCCAGCTTGGCAACATCTTTTCTATAACATGGTGTCCAGAACTGAACACAATAATCAAAATGCAGCCTCACCGTCATCTCATACAACTGCAACATGACCTCTCAGCTTCTATACTCAATACACTGACTGATGAAGGCAAATGTGCCAAATTCCTTTATGACCATCCGATCTACCTGCAACTCTACCGTCAAGGAACCACGCCCCTGCACTCCTAGATGCCTCTACAACACACTCCCCAGAGGCAGATCATTCAGTGTGTAGGTCCTGCCCATGTTAGACTTCCTTAATCTAAATTAAACTCTTCCTCGACCCACTTGCCCAGCTGATCAAGACCACATACTTGATTACCACCTTTATCTGGTATCATAGCAAATATTTTAGAGTCAAACTTATTTTGATACAATGACTATTTTCACCCAGATAGCGGGTCACGTGGAGATGGACATGAAAAATGATTTTAACTTTAAAACAAACATGTACTGATTTAACATCCTAACAGGATATGGCAGTCTCACCTTTGAAAGTCGTTACTGAAGTTGGTGTTTTTCTTTTCACTGGGTGTTGACCTTCAAAATAAATCAAATCCAATTAAGCAAATATATCAGATAACCATATAACAATTACAGCACGGAGACAGGCCCTCTCGGCCCTTCCAGTCCGTGCCGACCATTTGTTTTCCCCTAGTCCCATCTACCTGCACTCAGACCATACCCCTCCATTCCCTTCACGTCCATATACCTATCCACTTTACTTTTAAATGTTAAAATCGATCCTGCCTCCACCACCTCTGCTGGAAGCTCATTCCACACAGCCACCACCCTCTGAGTAAAGAAGTTCCCCCTCACGTTACCCCTAAACTTCTGTCCCTTAATTCTCATGTCATGCCCTCTTGTTTGAATCTTCCCTACCCTCAATGGGAAAAGCTTATCCACGTCAACTCTGTCTATCCCTTTCATCATTTTAAAGACCTCAATCAAGTCACCCCTTAACCTTCTGCGCTCCAAAGAATAAAGACCTAACTTGTTCAACCTTTCTCTGTAACATAGTTGCTGGAACCCTGGCAACATTCTAGTAAATCTCCTCTGTACTCTCTCTATTTTGTTGACATCCTTCCTATAACTAGGCGACCAAAATTGTACACCATACTCCAGAATTGGTCTTACCAATGCCTTGTACAATTTTAACATTACTTCCCTACTCCTATATTCAATGCTCTGATTTATAAAGGCCAGCACACCAAAGGGTTTCTTTACCACCCCATCTACATGCGATTCCACCTTCAGGGAACTATGCACAGTTATTCCTAGATCCCTCTGTTCCACAGCATTCCTCAATTCCCTACCATTTACCATGTACGTCCTATTTTGATTTGTCCTGCCAAGATGTAGCACTTCACACTTATCAGCATTAAACTCCATCTGCCATCTTTCAGCCCACTTTTCCAAATGGGCCAAATCTCTCTGTAGACTTTGAAAATCTACTTCATTATCCACAACACCACCTATCTTAGTATCATCTGCATACTTACTTATCCAATTTTCCACCCCATCATCCAGATCATTGATGTACATGACAAACAACAGTGGACCCAACACAGATCCCTGAGGCACCCCACTGGTCACCGGCTTCCAACCTGACAAACAGCCATCCACCATTACTCTCTGACATCTCCCATTCAGCCACTGTTGAATCCATCTTGCTACTCCGCCATTAACACCCAAAGATTGAACCTTCTGAACCAACCTTCCATGGGGAACCTTGTCAAAGGCCTTACTGAAATCCATATAGACAACATCCACTGCTCTACCCTCATCAATTTCCCTAGTTACCGCTTCAAAAAATTCAAGAAGGTTTGTCAAACATGACCTTCCAGGCACAAATCCATGTTGACTGTTCCTGATCAGACCCTGTTTATCCAGATGCTTATATATATTATCTCTAAGTATCCTTTCCATTAATTTGCCCACCACTGATGTCAAACTAATAGGTCTATAATTGCTAGGTTTATTCTTTGAACCCTTTTTAAACAATGGAACAACATGCGCAGTACGCCAATCCTCCGGCACTATTCCCGTTTCTAATGACATTTGAAATATTTCTGTCATAGCTCCTGCTATTTCTACACTAACTTCCCTCAATGTCCTAGGGAATATCCTGTCAGGACCTGGAGACTTATCCACCGTTATATTTTTCAAAAGTGTCAGTACTTCCTCCTCTTTGAATCTCATAGTTTCCATAGCTACTCTACTTTTTTCCCTTACCTCACAGAGTTCAATATCCTTCTCCTTGGTGAATACCGAAGTAAAGAAATTGTTCAATATCTCCCCCATCTCTTTTGGCTCTGCAGATAGCTGTCCATTCTGGTTCTCTAATGGTCCAATTTTTATCCCTCGTTATCCTTTTGCTATTAATATAGCTGTAGAAACCCTTTGGATTTACTTTCACCTTTCTTGCCAAAGCAACCTCATATCTTCTTTTAGCCTTCCTAATTTCTTTCTTAAGATTCTTTTTACATTCTTTATACTCCTCTAGCACCTCATTTACTCCATGCCTCCTATAATTATTGTAGATATCTCTTTTTTTTCGAAACAAGTGTCTAATTTCCCTTGAAAACCATGGCTCTTTCCAATTTTTACTATTTCCTTTCAACCTAACAGGGACATAAAGATTCTGTACTCTTACAATTTCCCCTTTAAATGTCCTCCATTTCATTTCTACATCCTTCCCATGAAACAAAGTGTCCCAATTCACTCCTTTAAAATCCTCACGCATTCCCTCAAAGTTAGCCTTTCTCCAATCAAAAATCTCCACTCTAGGTCCTGTTCTGACTCGCTCCATAATTATATTGAAACTAATGGTATTGTGATCACTGGTCCCGAAGTGCTCACCAACGCATAACTCCGTCACCTGTCCTGCCTCATTTCCTAACAGGAGGTCCAGCACTGCCCCTTCTCTGGTCGGTACCCTCTATGTACTGCTGCAAAAAAACTATCCTGCACACATTTTACAAACTCCAAACCATCCAGCCCATTTACAGAATGTGTTTCCCAGTCTATTTTTGGGAAATTGAAATCTCCCACAATCACTACCTTGTGCTTACTACTAATATCTGCTATCTCCTTACATATTTGCTCTTCCAATTCTCGCTCCCCATTTGGCGGTCTATAGTACACCCCTAAAAGTGTTGCTACACCGTTCCCACTTCTCAGTTCCACCCAAATAGCCTCCCTAGACGAACCCTCTAATCTATCCTGCCAAAGCACTGCTGTAATATCCTCTCTGACAAGCAATGCAACACCTCCCCCTCTGGACCCTCCAATTCTATCACCCCGGAAGCAACGAAATCCTGGAATATTTAGTTTCCAATCACAGCCCTCCTGCAACCATGTTTCACTGATTGCCACAACATCATATTTCCAGGTGTCAATCCAGGCTCTAAGTTCATCCACCTTACTTACAATGCTCCTAGCATTAAAATATGCACATTTTATAAACCCACCATCCTTTATTCTCTGTCTATTATCCTTTTCATCTTTCTCGCCTACATTTTGGGTCCGAGTGCTTCCCTTCTCTGCCTCTTGCCCCACACCCTGTCCCCTAGCCCCCTCTACCCGAGTCCCTCCCGAGATAGAAATAGGCCCTTTGGCTCAACTTATCCATGCTAACCGAGATGCTTTTCTGAGCCTGTCCCATATCCTCCTAAACTTTTCCTTTCCATATACCTGCAAAAATATATATATTTTTTAAATGTTGTTTGTTCCTGCCTCCATCACTGACAACTCCTTGCAAGAGAACAAAGGGGGACCTGGTGTGCGGGTACTTTGTAAGCGCCCTCTATGCAGTGACTATTTGTACACCTTGGGTATGCAAGCAAAGAATTTTACTGTGACTTGTTACATGTGACGATAAAGTATTCATTCATATATCCACTGCCATTGGTGTGAAAAGCTTGCCTCTCAGGTCCATATTCCTCTAAACCTCTGCAGGGTCTTCATAATAAATCCCCCCCTCTTTCTTTCACTGTATGTGCTCCAGCTTTAGATTCTTACTTTGGGGAAATACACTGACAATCCACATCATCTATGCCCTTCACAATTTTTTTTTTTTTTTAAATAAACCTCAGCTTCCTTCCTCCAGGTTAAGGAGTTTCCAGTACCTCTTCTTCCAGCAACATTCCTTGTAATCTTTATAGAATCAGAGTCTTACAGCATGGACACAGGCCCTTCAGCCTAACTTGTGCACACCGGCCAACATTTCCCAAATACACTAGTCCCACCTGCCAATGTTTGGCCCTTATCACTCTAAACCTAACCTATCCATGTACCTGTCTAAATATTTCTTAAAGGTTTTGATAGTACTTGCCTCAACTATCTACTCCGGCAGCTCATTCCCAACACTCACCACCATTTGTGTGAAAAAGTTATCCCTCGGGTTCCTATTAAATCTTTCCCCCCCTCATAAACCCATGTCCTCTGGCTCTCGGTTCCCCTACTCTGGGCACTAGACTCTGTGGGTCTACATGTTCTGTTCATCTCATGATTTTGTACACCTCAACAAGATCAACCCATGAGCTCCAAGGAATAGAGTCCTAGCATGCTCAACCTCTCCCTATACTCATCCCCCCCCCCCCCCCCCCCCCCCCACCCTAGCAACATCCTCATAAATCTCCCTTTCACGTTTAATAGCTCCCTTTCACGTTTTTTTAGTCAATGGAAATTGAATCTTGAGGTGAGTATATTGGACAGTAGATGCACATGTTTAGAGCTAGTGATCCAAAAGGAATTTAGACAAAAACATTACAACTCAAAGAGACCCCGTGCATAATTACCAGGTCACTAACCCATGATAAGAAGCAATAATGAAGAGAAGAATGGGGTCATTCACTTCAACAGTTTCAAGTATTCCTACACCCGCAATTTTTATTTATTAGCCCTTCCAATGAAAACATACCATCTGAAATGAGGGGTTCATGAGTTGCAAGATGGCGGAGCATCTTCAGCGTATGTACTGCTACATTCAGATACATGAACCTACTTGTGCTGTGCTCAAAGATGCTATTTTCCTCAGACACGGCCTGAAATCAGTAAGCAGAAAAAGGTTAGTCAAAACATGGTCAAATTGTGGCAGCAGATCACAGCATATGCTCAAATCAATGGTGTGGACAAGGTTGAAAGTAGCAGCAACGGGAAAATATAACATCGGCCTCTGCACTGGGAAGTAGGATCATTTACACTGACCATCATGCAAATATCTATGTTGACACCATCTTTTCTCTTTCATTGTAATTCACACATTCACATTGAACAACACAGCACACAAACAGCCTCTTCAGCCCACAATATCTGTACTGAACATGATACCAACCGTCAGTCTGAAGAAGGGTTTCGGCCCGATACGTTGCCTATTTCCTTCGCTCCATAGATGCTGCCAAACCCGGTGAGTTTCTCCAGTATTTTTGTCTACCTTTGATTTTTCAGCATCTGCAGTTCCTTCTTGAACATGATCACCAGACCAATTCTCATCTTCCTGCACATAATCCACATCCCTGCCTACCCATGTGTTTATCAAATATGCCACAATTGCATATCCTCGACCACCATCCCTACTAGCATGTTTCAGGCACTAACTAAGCTCTGTGCAAAATAACTTGTCCGCACGTCTCCTTTAAACTTTCCCCCTCTCACATTAAACCCATGATCTCTAGCATTCGCTATCTCCATCCTGGGAAAATAGCTTTGATTGTCTACCTTATCTACGTAGAAACATAGAAACATAGAAATTAGGTGCAGGAGTAGGCCATTCAGCCCTTCGAGCCTGCACCGCCATTCAATATGATCATGGCTGATCATCCAACTCAGTATCCCGTACCTGCCTTCTCTCCATACCCTCTGATCCCCTTAGCCACAAGGGCCACATCCAACTCACTCTTAAATATAGCCAATGAACTGGCCTCAACTACCCTCTGTGGCAGAGAGTTCCAGAGACTCACCACTCTCTGTGTGAAAAAAGTCTTTCTCATCTCGGTCTTAAAGGATTTCTCCCTTATCCTTAAGCTGTGACCCCTTGTCCTGGACTTCCCCAACATCGGGAACAATCTTCCTGCATCTAGCCTGTCCAACCCCTTAAGAATTTTGTAAGTTTCTATAAGATCCCCTCTCAATCTCCTAAATTCCAGAGAGTATAAACCGAGTCTATCCAGTCTTTCTTCATAAGACAGTCCTGACATCCCAGGAATCAGTCTGGTGAACCTTCTCTGCACTCCCTCTATGGCAATAATGTCCTTCCTCAGATTTGGAGACCAAAACTGTACGCAATACTCCAGGTGTGGTCTCACCAAGACCCTGTACAACTGAAGTAGAACCTCCCCTGCTCCTGTACTCAAATCCTTTTGCTATGAAAGCTAACATACCATTCGCTTTTTTCACTGCCTGCTGCACCTGCATGCCTACTTTCAATGACTGGTGTACCATGACACCCAGGTCTCGCTGCATCTCCCCTTTTCCTAATCGGCCATCATTTAAATAATAGTCTGCTTTCCTGTTTTTGCCACCAAAGTGGATAACCTCACATTTATCCACATTATACTGCATCTGCCAAACATTTGCCCACTCACCCAGCCTATCCAAGTCACCTTGCAGTCTCCTAGCATCCTCCTCACAGCGAACACTGCCCCCCAGCTTAGTGTCATCCGCAAACTTGGAGATATTGCCTTCAATTCCCTCATCCAGATCATTAATATATATTGTAAATAGCTGGGGTCCCAGCACTGAGCCCTGCGGTACCCCACTAGTTACTGCCTGCCATTGTGAAAAGGACCCGTTTACTCCTACTCTTTGCTTCCTGTTTGCCAGCCAGTTCTCTATCCACATCAATACTGAACCCCTAATACCGTATGCTTTAAGTTTGTATACTAATCTCTTATGTGGGACCTTGTCGAAAGCTTTCTGGAAGTCCAGATATAACACATTCACTGGTTCTCTCCCTTATCCACGCTACTAGTTACATCCTCGAAAAATTCCACAAGATTCGTCAGACATGATTTACCTTTTGTAAATCCATGCTGACTTTGTCCAATGATTTCACCACTTTCCAAATGTGCTGTTATCCCATCTTTAATAACTGACTCTAGCAGTTTCCCCCACTACCGATGTTAGACTAACTGGTCTGTAATTCCCCGTTTTCTCTCTCCCTCCCTTCTTAAAAAGAGGGGTTACATTTGCTACCCGCCAATCCTCAGGAACTACTCCAGAATCTAAAGAGTTTTGAAAGATTATCACTAATGCATCCACTATTTCCTGAGCTACTTCCTTAAGTACTCTGGGATGCAGCCTATCTGGCCCTGGGGATTTATCGGCCTTTAATCTATTCAATTTACCCAACACCACTTCCCGACTGACCTGGATTTCACTCAATTCCTCCTTTGACCCACAGTCCCCTGCTATTTCAGGCAGATTATTTTCTGTCTTCCTTAGTGAAGACGGAACCAAAGTAGTTATTCAATTGGTCCGCCATATCCTTGTTCCCCATGATCAACTCACCTGTTTCTGACTGCAAGGGACCTACATTTGTTTTAACTAACCTCTTTCTCTTCACATATCTATAAAAACTTTTGCAGTCAGTTTTTATGTTCCCTGCCAGTTTTCTTTCATAATCTATTTTTCCTTTCCTAATTAAGCCCTTTGTCCTCCTCTGCTGGTCTCTGAATTTCTCCCAGTCCTCTGGTATGCTGCTTTTTCTGGCTACTTTGTACGCATCATCCTTTGCTTTTGATACTATCCCTGATTTCCCTTGTTATCCACGGATGCACTACCTTCCCCGATTTATTCTTTTGCCAAACTGGGATGAACAATTTTTTGTAGTTCATCCATGCAGTCTTTAAATGTCTTCCATTGTATATCCACCGTCAACCCTTTTAGAATTAATTGCCAGTCAATCTTGGCCAATTCACGTCTCATACCCTCAAAGTTACCTTTCTTTAAGTTCAGAACCATTGTTTCTGAATTAACAATGTCACTCTCCATCCTAATGAAGAACTCAACCATTATGGTCACTCTTGCCCAAGGGGGCACGTACAACAAGACGGCTAATTACCCCTTCCTCATTACTCAAAACCCAGTCTAAAATAGCCTGCTCTCTCGTTGGTTCCTCTACATGTTGATTTAGATAACTATCCCGCATACATTCCAAAAAATCCTCTTCCTCAGCACCCCTGCCAATTTGATTAACCCAAATCTATATGTAGATTGAAGTCACCCATTATAACTGTTTTGCCTTTGTCCGCACGCATTTCTAATTTCCTGTTTGATACCATCCCCAACTTCTCTGCTACTGTTAGGTGGCCTGTACACAACACCCACCAGCGTTTTCTGCCCCTTAGTGTTTTGTAGCTCTACCCATACCGATTCCACATCCTCCAAGCTAATGTCCTTCCTTTCCATTGCGTTAATCTCCTCTCTAACCAGCAACGCTACCCCACCTCCTTTTCCTTTCTCTCTATCCCTCCTGAATATTGAATATCCCTGTCTCTTATGATTTCATATACTGCAATCAGGTCTCGCCTCAATGGGCAAATACAATGGGTGAATGATAATGGCTAATTAACCTACCATTACAGTCAAAAAACAAGCACAGGATTGAACCCAGGTCTCTGGAGCCGTGAGGTCGCAGTGCATTACTGCAGTGCTCACTGCTTTGCTGTGCCACCCAACAAATTATGTCCTTAAATAACATGGTGTGTCTAGTATCAGTTTGGGTGTCTCTAGGTATGCCTTATGTGGGGGGTTGGGGGGAGAAGGGAAAGACGGAAACCGCTTTTGGCCGCCTCCTCTATTTTTCCATGTCGCCTCCCTCATGGCTTAACATTGTGGATTGAAGCGGCCTTTCCCGGATTTGGGTCTGGAGCATCGGCAACACGCGCAACTTGGACTTTCCATCGTAGAGCTGGCAAACCCTTGCCGGGAGTCGCCAGACAGGAGTGCTCCAAATGCTGGCCTGTTGTCATTGATATCGTGCGGCTGTGCTCTGCGGAGCTTCTAGCGGAGCTGCGGGCGTGGCGTGGACTTACCACCCGGAGCCTGGGATCCCTGACCGGGGATCGCTGGAGAAGAGCTCCGACCGCCGGCCCGCGGCCGATAACATCGTGAAGCCACGGTCCGCGGAGCTCCTAGCCGTGGGCGGGGCGTGGACCTACTTCCCGGAGCCTGGGATCCCTCGCCGGGGAAGTGCTCCGACCACCAGCCAATAACATCCTGAAGCCGCGGTCTGCAGAGCTTCTAGCCGCGGGTGGGGCATGGGCTTTACCACCGCCTGGGATCGCCGGAGAAGAGTTCAGATCGCCGGACTGCGGCCTATAATATCCTGAAGCCACAGACCTCGGTAGTAAAGTGCCGATTCGGGACCTCCAAGCTGCGTGGTGCATCTCACCGTCCCAACGTCGGAGTTTAGATCATCCCGATGAGAGGGCCTGTACATCGAGGGCCGTCTGTAGTGGCGACCACGGAGGTTTATGGCCCCAACCATGGGTGAACATGGGAGGAGGACCGGCTGAACTTTGTTGCCTTCCACCACAGTGAAGAATGCTGTGGTGGATGTTTGTGTTAAATTTTATTGTGTAGTGCGTGCTCTTTTAAGTGTATTGCTGCTGGCAAATTCATTTCACTGCAATGTGCATCTGACAAATAAAATTCACTAACTTTGGACTTCAGTAGTGATTTCATTTGCAGTTATCTTAATCTGTAATATATAACTTCTATCAGGGGAGACAATTCAAGAAGCTGAGATCACAGATAAACACAAATTGCTGGAGTAACTCAGCAGATCAGGCAGCTTCGCCAGAGAAAAAGAACAGGTGGGTTTCAGGTCGAGGCTCGACAGGTCTCGACCCGCAATAGTTTTCTCCAGATTTGCTGCCTGACCCGTTGAGTTAATCCAGCTATTTGTGTCTATCTTTGGTTTAAACCTACAACTGCAGTTCCTCCCTACACAATCTGGGATCACATGCAGGTCATCCTGGACAAGGATGGCAATTTTCTTTTCTAATGCACCTTAATGACAAAATGGACAACCCAAGATTTCCATGGTTACCGTTACAGAGATGAGACATCTATTTCAATTAACAAATTCTCATTTTTTTAATAACTCAAACACAATGTGGTAATATTTCAGATTCCAAAATCTGCAGGTTATTGTTGGTTTCTGAACAGAGATTCAGTGGTTATTTCAAACACCTTTCTTCCAAAACCCAGATATTGTTCAACTAATTGATTTTGCGGAGAAACTATTTTGAGTTAGAAAAAAGGCAAACTCAATAAAATTCTTCAAACAACTCACATTCCCATACTAACCTTATTGACTGCTTCCTGTCGAGATGAACAGGTCTTCAAGAATTCCTCAATAAAGAAGCCAAGATATTGCCTTCGGATATTACTAGAGACTCTCGATCTCTGCTTTAAATTAGTTCTCTACGAAGAGAGAGAATTACCTTGAGCACAAAATGAACTAAATATTCCAGTAAAATAAAGTGGTTGACATACCTGTGAGACAGGGACTGGTGCTGCTGGATGTAGTGACAAAATATCATTGCCATCTTTCGGTGCATGGCACAAGGTCTTTCCTTTTCTCGGTGGCACATTACCTCTGGAGTGTCGAGAAGTACCTGGTATATTCCCGAAGGAATCCCTAGTAACTAGGAAGCAACCCAGAATAAATGATAAATATTAAGAAACGGCGTTCTTTCATGAATGTCGGGTTAATTTATGCTCTACCACTCCACCCTGCCCCCCAGGTGAACAAATAAGATATTAAAACAGAAGATAGACACAAAATGCTGGAGTAACTCAGCGGGACAGGCAGCATCTCTGGAGAGAAGGAATGGGTGATGTTTCGTGTCGAGACCCTTCATCAGACTGAAAGTCAAGGGAAAGGTAGAGATGATGATGTAGAGATATATAGAACAATGAATGAAAGAGATGCATAAAAGCAACAATGATAAAGGAAACAGGCCATTGTTAGCCGTTTGCTTGGTGAAAACAGGAACCTGGTGCAAATTGGGTGGGGGAGGGATGGTGAGAGAGGAAGTATAGGGGTTACTTGAATTTAGGATTGGGGGAAACTTTTTTTTCCTGTTTCTATCTTCCCGGAGATGTGATCAATTTTCAGATCACATTCTCCGGGCTCTGCAGGCTACCTGGAGCTTTTGAGAACAAACCATTTACTCTCAACAAGAAGACTGAGCAGTATGCGATACAAACATTGGGAAAATCAAGGAGAACGTTGAGGATGGGGAGGATTATTAACAGCATTAACAAAGACTTGGGCATTTATTTACATGTATAGAATATTTAGTGGGAAGGGATGGTGGAAGCAAAAGTGTGAAATACAGTTGAGGGTCAGGTATGTAACCAATCATAGATAGACACAATATGCTGGAGTAACTAAGCGGGACAGGCAGCATCTCTGGAGAGAAGGAATGAGTGACGTTTCAGGTCAAGACCCTTCTTCTCACAATTGGTGATGTTTCAGGTCAAGACCCTCAGAAGAAGGGTCTCAACCCGAAACGTCACCCATTCCAGCTATACAGAGATGCTGCCTGTCCTGCTGAGTTACTCCAGCATTTTGTGTCTATCTTTGGTGAAAACCAGCACCGGCAGTTCCTTTCTACACATGTAACCAATCATGCTGGTCTTGGAATATCAAACACCCTTTCACTTTCTGAAATGCTGCCCTGATCTTTGATATCTCCGTGAAACAATAATGCAAACCGAGACAGCGCAATAACTTTGGGGAGAATATGGATCCATTCTACTATGCATCCCGTCAATATTTCTTTCAGTGGGGTTCAATGCAGAAAAATGCCAGCACACAACAAATGCACAAATTATAGAAGCCTCAAGTTGCGAGCTGGATAAGTGTAAAAAGACCTCACCTCTAAAATTTTGATCTGAATATTGTAAAATTGAATGCATTGCACGAGTATCTCACCACTCTGTGGTGGCACTTCCAGCTAAAACGTATGTGCGGGGAAAATCAAAAGCATTCAATCTTAAAATTGAACACCGAGAATGTAAGGAAGAGAGTTCTTGACTCTCAAAAATTAAAAAGTCCAAAGGATTAGAAATATTTTCAGGGTTGGAAGGAAGTGCAGATGCTGGTTTAAACCAAAGACACAAAATGCTGGCGGGATTCAGCGGGACAGGCAGCATCTCTAGAGAGAAGGAATTGGTGACATTTCAGTCGAGATCCTTCTTCAGACTGAACAAGGTCTGAAGTCTGAAGAAGGGTCTCGACTGGAGAACGTCTGGAGAAATCTCTCCAGAAATGTTGCCTGGCTCGCTGAGTTATTCCAGCATTTTGTGTCTATCTTAGAAAACTGCTAAGTATGTCAACAAGGTAACTTCAGCAAACAAGCATGAATGGTGGACACAGATATAATACCCCAAGGACATGGAACAGGTTGCAATTTGAAAGACCTCCGGTCAAACACTGCAACTACCCGGGCGATCATAGAAAAACTCGTCTCAAGAGAATTACCCTTTTTCACTGAGTTTGCAGTCTGGGGCCTTGAGCTTTGCAACAGTGGGCTCTTCGGAGCTGGGGAATCAGACACTCTTGCTTTATAAACCTGACCACCCTTCACATTAGCCATTAGCTGCACGGCCTGTTGTTGGACCAGCTTGATCCGACTCTGACCCCTCAGCTTTGGTGCTGGCAATGTGCACGGAATAATCACCCGGTTCGAAGCCGATCTTCCCTTTTAAAAGGAAATTGACATTTCAACATCTATTTAAGAATGACAATTTATTAGCTTTAAACATACAAATAAGATCACCACGTTACTCTTTGGAGAATACTATTTCAGATGGTTTTGCAATTTTGCATAACTCTGCCATTTTGCAATGTAATTGGAATAGTCTGGGTGACAACCAAGAATAGTTTGGTGACTACTGGAGAGACAGTTGACGGCACGGAAAGATGGTACACGGGAAAGGCTGGGTTAGCACCCCAGTCTGTTTCTTTTGTGAGAAAGACACCCAACAAAGCTATGAAAAGGCCTAATGAACCACCATGGCCTAGAATCTCCCAACCCCTGCAGAGTAGTTATTAAGATGGCTGATCCAAGGGCGGTTGCTGATGCGACGCAAGTCGGGGCCTGATCAACCCCGGCTGGGTCGTCTGGGCGAGGGTGTTCCAAACATGTCAAATACCACTCTCTACGATGTGCAACTCCCACTTTCTCCCAGACCTCTTCCGGTTGCCTCAGAAACTTAAAGCTTTCTTTCCTGCACCACATCTCCTGCCACAAATCAACTGCATTTCCTTCCCATGCTCAATGACACCTGCACTGGTAGTAAATCAAGCGTTTTGCTACCGTAGAAGCCATGCTTCTTAATCACAGAGTCATAGAGAGTCAGAGTGATAGTGTGGAAACTGGTCCCTCAGCCCAACTTACCCACACTGGCCAACATGTCCCAGCTACACTAGTCCCACCTGCCTGCACTTGGCCCATATCCCTCCAGACCTGTCCTGCCCATGAACCTGTCTAACTATTTCTTAAATGTTGGGAAAGTCCTTGCCTCAATACCTCCTCTGGCAGCTTGTTCCATACACCCGCCACCCTTTATGTGAAAAAGTTGCCCCTCAGATTCCTATTAAATCTTTTCCCCTTCACCTTAAACCTATGTCCTTTGGTCTTCGATTCACCCACTCTGGACAAGAGACTGTGCATCTACCCGATCTATTCCTCTCATGGTTTTATACACCCCTATAAGATCACCCCTCATCCTCCTGTGCTCCAAGGAATCCTCCTGTGCTCCAGCCTACTCAACCTCTCCCTATAGCTCAGGCCCTCTAGTCCTGGCAGCATCCGCGGAAATCTTCTCTGTACCTTTTCGAGCTGTATAACATCCCTTCCCCAATTCTTTACACTTACATGCTTTTATTGAATTTCTGTAATACCATTCCCATTTTTTTCCCCATATCAACATGGCTTGAAAAAAGTGTTAAATGTATTGTTTTGGGAAGAATAACTAAGTACACAACTCAGATGAGATTTTATCCAATTATTTGTGACCTTTGCAAAACAGCATTGCAGAAATGTATAATATAATTGACTTTATTAATGTTACAAGTTTGTAACGAACATTTGTCAAAATTAGCTATTCTGAAATTCTACCTTAAATTTTGCAACATGTGCAATCCGCTTCTTTTGCTTTGTGCGAGCAACAACATCATTCACAGGAACCTCAGGATTTGCAACAGAACTCTAGAGGAAAAATACATGAAACCAAACCAAAAATGCTGGGGATCCAACAATATCACATCCTTGCAATGGAATATCAGAACAAAGAATGGAAGCATTGCATAGTTGAAAAGATTCCACATTACTTCTTCAATTTGATCATTCATCAAAAATAATAACATAATTCATCCAAGATGGACACAAAATGCTGGAGTAACTCAGTGGGATAGGCAACATTTCTGGATAGAAGGAATGGGTTATATATCAGGTTAAGACCCTTCTTCAGAGTCCAGTCTGACAGGGTATCGACCAGGCCCGTCACCCATTCCTTCTATCCGGAGATGCTGCCTATCTCGCTGAGTTACTTCAGCATTTTGTGTCCATCTTCAGTGTAAACTAGCATCTGCAGTTCCTTCCTCCTCAATCCATCCAATGTGTGTTCAATTTTGGTTACCCTGCTGTAAGAAAGATGTAATTAAGAGTGCAGAACATTTATGAGGATGTTGTCAGGACTCCAGGTAGAGCTATTGGGGGTGGATGGGCAGGCTGACTTTATTCCCTCGAGTTTATTTCACCGAGGGATGATCTTTTAGAGTCGTTTAAAATAAGGATGGACATAAAATAGAGTAAATGCATTTTTTTCCCATGGTTTGGGGAATCTTTAGCTTTAAGCCAAGACAAATATTTAAAGCGAGATGGGAGGTTTTAATAGGGATTCATGTGGCAAACCTTTCTCCTCAGTGATGGTACTTAGCTCGTGGAACAAGCTATCAGAAAAAGTGATTGAGACTGGTACAATAACAGCATTTAAAATAATTTGGGCAGGTACATATCCAAGAAAGGTTGAAGGATTTGGTCACACGCAGTCAAAGTGGACTGTCTTAGATGGGAATCTTGGGCAGTGTGGACAAGTTGGTCCTAACGGCCTAACTCTTATGACCATCCAATGGATGGAAAATAATCTTCATAGTTTTCAATTTTGTGCACCGAAGGGATCAGACGTCATCTCATTTAATTTAGATTATTAAGAGAAAAACAGTGCAAGGTTCACACTGATGATTTGGGCCCCGCATTCAAAATGCCTACTGTTTTCAGTTAAAATGGCAACTTGCACATTGCAGTACTAAAGAATAAATCAAAAACACAAGAGATGTTGTTTAACAACAATGGATGGAAAAATGCCTCCATTTCCATCAACTTTCATCAATGCAGGGAGGACAGATATTTTTCGCTATTGTCTCAAACCAATTCGACAATAGAGCAGTGACTATTAAATCTGAAACATTAGTTTTAGTTTAGTTTTAGAGATACAGCATGGAAACGGGTCCTTCAGAGCTCCGATTCCATGCCAACCATCCATCACGCATATACCAGTTCTGTGACAAACTAGGGACAATTTACAGGAGCCAATTAACCCTTACACCTGCATGTCTCTTTGGAATTGCTAGCAAATAACCAAGCAAAGATGGTCTGAATCCTGCTCTAGGTTGGTTATTTCTTAACCCTTGAAAGCATGGTAAATATACCTGCTCAATATCACTTTTATTTGCTTTAACTTCTTGTTCTGAAAACTCGTTGAAAATCCTCAAGCACTCTTCCATTGGGTCGGAGTCAGATAGTTCTAGATCATCATTGGAGAGAGATGATTCTTCATCATTCCAACTTGCAGTTTGAAGGCTTCCACCACAGGTTTTGTTGCCAAAAGGACCAACTTGGACCGGTGACTTTACACTAGCTCGGCCATTTTTCGGGGTCCTTCCCAATTTATCAGTGCAAGAAGCAGATGACGTTCCCAATTCATTGCACCTCACTTTAGTAAAGGTCATTTGACCAACCAGACTCCCATCCCCAGAGGGCTGCCTGGTGCAACCTGACACTTTTAAGGCTTTTGGATGGAATGAACTTTGCTCTTTAGCTTTTCCATGTTTCTGGATACTTATTCCCAGCTTTTGTGATGCATATTCCAGTCCAGTTTTCTGATTTGGTCGTTTAACATTAATTGGAGCCAACAAATTTTCCACTTGAACCAGTCTTAAGTTCAGGGGGTCTCCTCTACCCTTGGCGTTTGAGGCAAGCTGGATACATTTGTGATAGCAGCTAGCTTCACTCATCTGGACACTGGTTATGGTGGAGGCTATGCTGCATTCTGTGGCAGATTGTTGCTTGCTTTGTAAAGTAGCCACACT
Source organism: Okamejei kenojei (assembly GCA_035221665.1). Taxonomy (NCBI): domain Eukaryota; kingdom Metazoa; phylum Chordata; class Chondrichthyes; order Rajiformes; family Rajidae; genus Okamejei; species Okamejei kenojei. The sequence goes on from CM069133.1 coordinate 36,112,844, forward strand.
CATCTTTATTTCCCGGGAATCAGTTTCCAAGCCAAGACCAGTAAGGTTGCTCACAGGCTTTCCCAAAGCCAGAATTCCACTGCTGGGTTCCTCAACATTGGGTGGCTTAACTTTACGAATCAAAGGGAGATTTTCGTTTCCCTTTCTCCAAATCTCCTCATCGGTCCACGGGTTTAGAGCGAGTGGAGGCAAGTCTGGTACGTCAATGACAAGTTCATCTTCAGAGCTCTCCTCAGCTTCAATAGATTGAAAATTCCTCATTGTTTCAGATGCAAGAGAGTGCTTAGTTTCAGGACCTTGTTCAATGGACTCCTGCTTCATCTCCATATATACTTTTTTACAAATTGGTTTCAGGTTGGAACAGTAGTTTACCAACGGATCATACTCCAAATTACTGCTAGGTTTATAGTGCTCAATCATATATTTATTACACACGGAACTATCAGGTTTAACGTTGGAATTAACCAGGGCAATATCCTGGGATGCACCCTCTTCATATAGGACATTGGATGCATATTTGCATGAAGAACGGTTAGATATTGCTGTTGGAATGTACTCAATGTAATTGCATTCAGGTAAGGAGGCAGGGTTGTGTTCTGTAAATGTCTTGCCAGCAGTGGAAAAAGTACTGGGATCACAGTTCATTGCAGCTACTGAGTTGTTATTTTCATATTCATATGAAGACTGGCACAAGAAAAGCTGCTGCTGCGCCACCTCCCTCTTGATGTCCTCAATTGCTTTACTATTCTTTTCCAACTTAACCACAGTGCAGGCAGCTTCAGATGACACCGGCCAGTCATGTTCCCCCAAAATATTGGCAGATGCACCTGTTGAAACATCACAAGGTCACAAGTGACTGCAGTAGAATTAGGCCATTCGGCCCATCAAGTCTACTCTGCCATACAATCATGGCTGATCTATCTCTCCCTCCTAACCCCATTCTCCTGCCTTCTCCCCATAAACACCTGACACCCGTACTAATCAGGAATCCATCTCTCTCTGCCTGAAAAATATCCACTGACTTGGTCTCCACAGCATTCTGTGACAAAGAATTCCACAGATTCACCACATCAGCATTGCTTTGAAAATCATAATAAAACTAGAAAGGCGATCAAACGTCAGAGAAATCTTCTCTTAAGGGCCTGTCCCACTTGGGCGACCTAATCCGCGAGTTCTGGCGAGTTTGCCCATGACTCATACACGCAGCATGGTCCTAGGAGGTCTTTGTAACGCTCCTTCATGTTCGAGAGTAGTCCCCATGTACTCGAGGCCTCAGCTAGGTCGCGGCGTATTTTTCAACATTGAAAAATGCCCGCCGGTAAAAAAAGGTCGCCATGGATAAAAAGATACTTTTTTAACGTAGATTTAGTCGTAGCAGGTCATAGTAGGTTGTAGTAGGTCGGCATGTCAGTCGAGGGTAGTCGAAGGTGGTCGAGGGGGGTCGTCTTCACTCTCCACTATTCGGTGTCCAATTTTCCCCGTAGCTAGTCGAAGCTAGTCTTCAACATAGTCGAAGGAGGTATTCAACATGACATTTTTTTCAAACTCTCCTAAACGCCAATTAGGTCACCGCAGTGGGACAGCCCTTTTATTCTCAACTCAAGCAGTACTGGTCGAAAACAACAAAGACCATTATTTTGAGAATTTGTCAAAATACATTAGACAAATGAAATGAACCAACATTTTGAACAATGTTATCTCAGTCTGAAGAAGGGCCCTCACCCAAAACATCACCACCCATTCCCTCAACAGATTAAAAGGCAGGCCCCTGGGAAGAAAGCCTACAACATATACATTACTGCTCTTTAAATGCTAAACATGCACTTATACAGTTTAAAATCTTACATAGATTACATTATTCTAAATCTAAACTACATAATATATTTCCAAAACTATCACCTATATGTGATAAATGTCAAATCATGGAAGCAACTCTGTCACACTCATTTACTAATTGTACGAAGATTTTTAGAATATTGGAATGAAATATTCAAAATAATCTCGAAAGTTATTAATATTACTATGATTTATGATCCAAAGTTAATCATACTTGGAATACCGGAAACGGAACAAATAATTACAAGGAATCATAGAACTTTTATCGACTATTCTTTAATAATTGGGAAAAAATTAATATTAAAATTTTTGGAAAGGCCCTGTATCCCCAACAATTAAAATGTGGAATACAGAAATGACGGAGACACTTCACTTGGAGAGATTGAGACTTGTCCTTATGGACAGGTTAGATCTCTTCAAGGAGATATGGTCTCCTATATTAAATATCTACAGGGTCACAATGGTTCGGCGCAGGGACTTGACTGAGGCCTGAATATCTGAATGGATGAAGAAATACACATAACAAATCATGAATGTATCTCCAAGATTGGATTATTTTAGTAATACTTCAATCTCCATCAAACTTTTCACATTTTCTTTTCTATTTTCTATTCTTTTTCTCTATCTTTCTATCTTTAATTAAGGAAAAAATTATAGAAACATATTATATACATTTTTAATACGTACACACTTATTTCTGTTCGTATGAAAAGATTATAGATGTCTTAAACTTGTAATTATATAAAACTATGTTTTTCAATTATACAATAATTATGAAATATAAAATTAACAATAATACAAACATTATTAATATTTTGATAACATTATGAATATCAAAAAAACTTTGTTTAAGATTGGGTACTACGTAGTTATATTAGCGGGGATTTCTATTTGGTAATTAGAAGAATATCTATAATTTGAGAAATCTAAGTGTATTACTTATTTTAGGAATATACTACATATACTCCCAATTATATAAAATAAATAACAATGAAATGTATAATGGATAATACTACAATTATCATAAATAGTATTAATCAATAATCAATATGTTATAATTTTATACATTATATAACTCTCAATGTCGTATAAGAGTGTACTTGGTATATATATTGTTTCTACAATAAAAAAAATAAAAAAAATAAAAATAAATAAAAATAAAAGGCAGGCCCCCCGAGGGTAGTAATTTCCAGATTACGCCCAGTGGCATGATCTGCTCTCTGGTTAGCATGCAACAAAAGCTTTTCACTGTACCTCAGTACACGTGAGAACCAGAGTAGTTGGTTAGAAATTGGAAGGAGTCATGTGAAGGTAAATGCTGGGATGAGCAAGTCAGAAAAGAAGGACAGGCAGGGAGGGGTGCAAGAATATGGTGAAGCTGATTGGCTACTGTGATTATTTCAATGCAAGGAGTTTTGTGTAGAAAGCAGATGAACTTACAGCCTGGATCAGTGCTTGGGAGTATTGAAGAAACATGGTTGTGCGGGGAGCACGACAGGCAGATCAGTGTTCCTGGTTCTGATGTTTCAGACGTGATCGAGAGGGAGGAAAAAGAGGTGGAGGAGTTGTGCTATTGATCAGGGAGACAGTCATGGCACCACTCAGAGTATATACAGGAGGGTTTATTGGCTGAAGTGCTATGAGAAGAACATGGAAATAAGAAAAGTCCAATGGCAATCTTATGGGATTGCACTGTAGCCCCCCCCCCCCCCCCCCCCCCCCCAACAGCAAATGGGAGATAGAGGAACAGATATGTAGACAGATTAGTAAAATATGCCAATGCAACAGGTTTGTCTAGGTTGCTTTAACTTCCCAAAATTGACTGAGGCTCCAACTCCCTGAAAGCAGCAACATAAGAGTGATAGGCTTGCTTTTATAGATCAGGACATCGAGTCATGTTGTAAATCTATAAGACTTTGGTTAGGCCACATTTCGACAATTGTGTGCAGGGTATATTGGTGAGGCAGATACATTAGTGGGATTTAGGAACCTTTTGGATGGGCATATGGACATGCAGGGAATTAAATGATATTGATATGTGTAGGCAGATAAGATTTAGTCTTGGCATCATGCTTGGCACAAACGTTGTAGGCCGAAACGCCTTTTCTTGTGCTGAATTGTTCTCTGTTCAACATTTGCATTTACTGTTAAGTTTTTAAAAATGTGTTCATACATATATCTACATATACACACACATAATATATATACACACACACGTGTATATATACACGTACACACATATATACGTGTATATATGTATATGTGTGTGCGCATATATGTAGATTTGTCTGTGGGTATATATGTACTATATATAGATATATAACCATATAACCATATAACAATTACAGCACGGAAAAAGGCCCTCTCGGCCCTTCCAGTCCGTGCCGACCATTTGTTTTCCCCTAGTTCCATCTACCTGCACTCAGACCATACCCCTCCATTCCCTTCACGTCCATATACCTATCCACTTTAGTCTTAAATGTTAAAATCGATCCTGCCTCCACCACTTCTGCTGGAAGCTCATTCCACACAGCCACCACCCTCTGAGTAAAGAAGTTCCCCCTCACGTTACCCCAAAACTTCTGTCCCTTAATTCTCATGTCATGCCCTCTTGTTTGAATCTTCCCTACCCTCAATGGGAAAAACGTATCCACGTCAACTCTGTCTATCCCTTTCATCATTTTAAAGACCTCAATCAAGTCCCCCCTTAACCTTCTGCGCTCCAAAGAATAAAGACCTAACTTGTTCAACCTTTCTTTGTAACATAGTTGCTGGAACCCTGGCAACATTCTAGTAAATCTCCTCTGTACTCTCTCTATTTTGTTGACATCCTTCCTATAACTAGGCGACCAGAATTGTACACCATACTCCAGAATTGGTCTTACCAATGCCTTGTACAATTTTAACATTACTTCCCTACTCCTATATTCAATGCTCTGATTTATAAAGGCCAGCACACCAAAGGCTTTCTTTACCACCCTATCTACATGCGATTCCACCTTCAGGGAACTATGCACAGTTATTCCTAGATCCCTCTGTTCCACAGCATTCCTCAATTCCCTACCATTTACCATGTACTTCCTATTTTGATTTGTCCTGCCAAGATGTAGCACTTCACACTTAACAGCATTAAACTCCATCTGCCATCTTTCAGCCCACTTTTCCAAATGGCCCAAATCTCTCTGTAGACTTTGAAAATCTACTTCATTATCCACAACACCACCTATCTTAGTATCATCTGCATACTTACTTATCCAATTTTCCACCCCATCATCCAGATCATTGATGTACATGACAAACAACAGTGGACCCAACACAGATCCCCGAGGCACCCCACTGGTCACCGGCTTCCAACCTGACAAACAGCCATCCACCATTACTCTCTGACATCTCCCACTCAGCCACTGTTGAATCCATCTTGCTACTTACCGCCATTAACACCCAAAGATTGAACCTTCTTAACCAACCTTCCATGGGGAACCTTGTCAAAGGCCTTACTGAAATCCATATAGACAACATCCACTGCTTTACCCTCATCAATTTCCCTAGTTACCGCTTCAAAAAATTCAAGAAGGTTTGTCAAACATGACCTTCCAGGCACAAATCCATGTTGACTGTTCCTGATCCGACCCTGTTTATCCAGATGCTTATATATATTATCTCTAAGTATCCTTTCCATTAATTTGTCCACCACTGACGTCAAACAAATAGGTCTATAATTGCTAGGTTTATTCTTTGAACCTTTTTAAACAATGGAACAACATGCGCAGTACGCCAATCCTCCGGCACTATTCCCGTTTCTAATGACATTTGAAATATTTCTGTCATAGCTCCTGCTATTTCTACACTAACTTCCCTCAATGTCCTAGGGAATATCCTGTCAGGACCTGGAGACTTATCCACTTTTATATTTTTCAAAAGTGTCAGTACTTCCTCCTCTTTGAATCTCATAGTTTCCATAGCTACTCTACTTTTTCCCCTTAACTCACAGAGTTCAATATCCTTCTCCTTGGTGAATACCGAAGTAAAGAAATTGTTCAATATCTACCCATCTCTTTTGGCTCTGCAGATAGCTGTCCATTCTGGTTCTCTAATGGTCCAATTTTATCCCTCGTTATCCTTTTGCTATTAATATAGCTGTAGAAACCCTTTGGGTTTACTTTCACCTTTCTTGCCAAAGCAACCTCATATCTTCTTTTAGCCTTCCTACTTTCTTTCTTAAGATTCTTTTTACATTCTTTATACTCCTCTAGCACCTCATTTACTCCATGCCTCCTATAATTATTGTAGATATCTCTCTTTTTTCGAAACAAGTGTCCAATTTCCCTTGAAAACCATGGCTCTTTGCAATTTTTACTATTTCCTTTCAACCTAACAGGGACATAAAGATTCTGTACTCTTACAATTTTCCCCTTTAAAATGTCCTCCATTTCTCTTCTACATCCTTCCCATGAAACAAAGTGTCCCAATTCACTCCTTTAAAATCCTTACGCATTCCTCAAAGTTAGCCTTTCTCCAATCAAAAATCTCCACCCTACGTCCAGTTCTGACTCTCTCCATAATTATATTGAAACTAATGGTATTGTGATCACTGGAGCCGAAGTGCTCACCAACGCATACCTCCGTCACCTGACCTGCCTCATTTCCTAACAGGAGGTCCAGCACTGCCCATTCTCTAGTCGATACCTCTATGTACTGCTGCAAAAAACTATCCTACACAATTTAACAAACTCCAAACCATCCAGCCCATTTACAGAATGTGTTTCCCAGTCTATTTTTGGAAAATTGAAATCCCCCACAATCACTACCTTGTGCTTACTACTAATATCTGCTATCTCCTTACATATTTGCTCTTCCAATTCTCACTCCCCATTTGGCGGTCTATAATACACCCCTAAAAGTGTTGCTACACCGTTCCCACTTCTCAGTTCCACCCAAATAGCCTCCCTAGATGAGCCCTCTAATCTATCCTGCCAAAGCACTGCTGTAATATCTTCTCTGACAAGCAATGCAACACCTCCCCCTCTGGACCCTCCAATTCTATCACACCTGAAGCAACGAAATCCTGGAATATTTAGTTTCCAATCACAGCCCTCCTGCAACCATGTTTCACTGATTGCCACAACATCATATTTCCAGGTGTCAATCCAGGCTCTAAGTTCATCCACCTTACTTACAATGCTCCTAGCATTAAAATATACACATTTTAGAAACCCACCATCCCTTATTCTCTGTCTATTATCTTTTTCATCTTTCTCGCCTACATTTTGGATCCGAGTGCTTCCCTTCTCTGCCTCTTGCCCCACACCCTGACCCCTAGCCCCCTCTACCCGAGTCCCTCCCCCCAGCCTTTCTAGTTTAAAGTGTCCCCAGTAGCCTTTGCAAATCTCCCTGCCAGGATATTGGTCCCCCTCGGGTTCACGTGCAACCCGTCCTTTGTGTACAGATCATGCCTTCCCCAAAAGAGGTCCCAGTGATCAAGAAACTTGAATCGCTGCCCACTGCACCCAGTCCCTCAGCCACTCATTTATCCTCCACCTCATTTCATTCCTACTATCACTGTCACGCGGCACTGGCAGTAATCCTGAAATCGTTACCCTTTTGGTCCTTCTCCTTAACTTTCCCCCCAACTCCCTAAATTCTCCCTTCAGGACCTCGTCACTTTTTCTGCCTATGTCATTGGTACCTATGTGTACCACAACATCAGGCTCCTCTCCCTCCCTTATCAGAATCTTTTGGACACGTTCTGACACATGCGAGACCCTGGCACCAGGGAGGCAAACTACCATCCGGGTCTCCCGACTGCGTCTACAGAATCGCCTATCCAACCCCCTAAGTATAGAGTCCCCTATTACAATTGCCCTCCTCTTTTTGCTACCCTTCTGAGCATCAGGGCCAGTCTCTGTGTCGGAGGCCCGGCCGCTGTTGCTGCCCACAGCTAGGCTGTCCCCTCCAATCGTACTCACACACACACACACAAAAAACCCAACCCAACACACAAGTCAGGTTTGTGTTTGAACTGTAACAACGACAGAAATGTGGAAGGTAATTGGCACACGGTAATGAGATAGCCAGCAATGTTGATTAAGTAATTAATTAAGCAAAGACTAGGGTGAAAACTTCAAAATATTGATTTATAATATTTCAGCCACATAACACACCATATCAAAAAAGGTTTAAAGTTTGCGGTGGGCACTGCATCATTGATTGAAGATGCTTGCGGCACCTTTCACTCTGGGTGGAATCACCATGCCAAGTACCCGATATGTAAGAAGGAACTGCAGATGCTGGTTTACGCCTAAGATAGACACAAAATGCTGGAGCAACACGGTGGGTCAGGCAACATCTCGAGATAGAAGGGTCTGAAGGAAGGTCTCGACTCAAAATGTCACCAATTCCTTCTCTCCTAACATGCTGCTTGTCCTGTTGAGTCACACCAGTGTTTTGTGTCTCTCTGCCAAGTACCAAACTGGAAAGAAAAAGAGACGGAGTAACAGTGAGTCCGGGGTTGAAAGGCAGATGGGTGGAGAATAGCTGGAGATGGGAAGATGACACATTGTGTGAGACAAGAGGCATGAAATGTGAAGCCAGAAGAAGAGATATAGCTGGAAGAGAACAGAAGGGAAAGGATAGCGGAATAAATAGTTTAGTTTATTGTCACGTGTACCAAGGTACAGTGAAAAGCTAATGTGTGCACAACCAGGTGAGGCACAGGAATGAGAGGAATGTTGTGGTTAGTTAGTTACCTACAATTGGCACATTCAATGTTCATACCATTGGGTCGTAAGCTGCCCAGGCAAAATATGAGGTGTTACTCCAGTTTGCATGTGGCCCCTCTCTGGTGATGGAGGAGGTCCAGGAGATGCAGAATTATCTTCTGCATTTCTTGCTCTCATCGTGGCATTCTTTACCGCAGTGGGACCAAGTGTAGGACCGTTTCGCTGAACAGCAATCAAGGCCTGCTGGATCTCCCGATCCTTGTCCTGTGGAGTTGGCAGTCTCTTGTCGTGCTTGAAGTGACAATAAACTCTCCCACAGTGGCAAAGGAAGGGACAGGGGAGAGTGTGGAAATAACCCAATGGTATGAACAATGAATGTGCCAATTGTAGGTAACCGAAGTTAGAGGAGGATTATGCAAACCTCTCTCTCAGAAGAGTTGTTGGGGGTCAGTGGATGGATACAAGGTCTTCCCATCTCTGGTCCATCTGACAATCAATACCCATCCCCATCACTTGCCTGACTTTGTCGTGTACCCCACCATTTGTTCAGCTTTCTCCTCCCCCTCCCCTAATCAACCTGAGGAAAGGCCCCGTCTCGAATCAACCCTCACCATATCCCCCAGAGATGTTGCCTGACCCGCTGTCTTACTTCAGCACTTTACGTCTTTTTTTTCTGCAAACCAGCATCTCGCATCCTTGTGCCCACCCTAATTGGAGAGGTCGGGCCACCTCACTCGCTGCAGAAAGGCCGAAGGACGGGTGGGGTTTTCAGACAACGAGAAAGGTTGCATGCAGACCATGCAACCGGCGCCAGGACAATGCGTGTGGGAACAGCAGGCCAGCTAGCAAGGTAGGCAAGGAAAACCGCGCCCGGGCCCAAAGCGCCACCAATTCGCAAAGCATTTGATTCAAGCGCTTCCCTCTCAACAGAGAGTGGGCAGCTGCGCAACTACATTGAAGTATCGAGGATAGACGCAAAAAGCTGGAGTAACTCAGCGGGACAGGCGGCATCTTTGGAGAGACGGACTGACTTTTCGGGTCGAGACACTGTCTGAAGAAGGCTCTCGACGTGTAACGTCTCCAGAGATGCCGCCTGTCCCGCCGAGTTACTCCAGCATTTTGTGTCTGTCCACTTGTCTCTATCTTCCAGCCTACATATTCCGCCTGCTCGCGAGTGGCGTCAGCCTACGTGGCCCCTCTCCCCGATCCTTGTCCTTACCCTGTGGAGTTGGCAGTCTCTTGTCGTGCTTGAAGTGACAGTAAACTCGCCCACAGTGGCGAACGAAGGGACAGGGGAGCGTGTGGAAATAACCGCTGGAGCTCAGCATCCCGCTCGCATCAGCGTCCCACTATCCAAGCGCCAGCTGCGCCAGGTTAATATCAAGGGCGCGGTTAATATCGTCACTTTATAAAGTGCATTAACGGGGAGGATTCCGCACTGTGCATGTGGGTAAAATTGTGTTGAAATGTGAAAAAGTTCGGAATGTTATGAGAAGTCTGGTTGGGTGTGAGTGGGGGGCTGACAGGGAGACAATGCTGCTAATTTATCAGGCCATGATCAGATCTTCTCTTGACTACGGGTGTTTTGTGTATGGGTCTGCGTCTAAAACTGTTCTGGCTAGGCTAGATGTGTTGCAGGCAAAGGCTTTGAGGCTTTGCTGTGGAGCCTTCAGAACTTCCCCAGTCCCTGCCCCTGATTGTTGAAATGGGAGAAATGCCCTTATGGTTAAGGCGCATTAAGCTAGGGTTACATTACTGGGCTAAACTTTGTGGGTGTAATGATACCTTCCCAGCAAGGTGTTTGTTGCAAGAGGTTGATGATGGTAACAAATATAACACACATTTTTTGTCATTATAAATCAGTGGGCTAGGAAGCTGGGTTTGGAACAAGGGGGTATTATAGAGCATACAATATGGTTACCTGTGCCCTATTGGGTTCTTCCTGAACTGTTTATTGAGCTTGCTTTTCTTCAGGAAAAAGATAAGCGCGAGGTGACTCCAAGAATAGTGGAATATCTTAATTCAATCAGTGAGAGCACTTTGATTGTGTTTACAGATGGATCTAAAGATCCAGTTAGTGGGAGAGCTGGGTTTGGCGTGTATGTGGAGCAGCTTGGGTTGAAGATTGGCCGACGCATTTCTGATGGAAGCTCTGTTCTCACGACTGAATTAATGGCAATTCAATGGGCTCTATGGTGGATTGAGGAAGCCAGTTTTAGAGAAGTCATTATTTGTTCTGATTCTGCAGCTGCTCTTGAAACTTTAAGAGTAGGGAAATCTAACGCTCGTCCTGACATTCTGAATTAAATCTTGAGTGTGTTTTTTCTAGAATTGGGTTTGTGTGTAACATCACGTTTTGCTGGGTTCCCGGGCATGCTGGGGTGAGGGGGAATGAGCAGGTGGACCTCATAGCAAAGGAGAGTTTAAGAAGAGAAATAGATATCCATGTATCATTGGGGAGAGTGGAACTGAGAGAAATAATTAAAGAGGGCTTAACAAAAGAATGGCAGAGAGGATGGGAAAAGGAAGTCAGGGGTAGACACTACTTTTCGGTACAAGCTGAAGTTAGAAAAATATGTTTCTGTACATCTCTGTCCCGTAGGGACTCAGTTAGACTGTGTAGATTGAGGTTGGGACATTGTGGGTTAAATTACTGTTTGTGCATTGTAGGGAACATGTTTCTGGCTTGTGTGAATGTGGGAGTAAGGAGACAGTTAAGCATGTTTTCCTAGAATGTAAAAAGTATAGGGTAGCAAGAAAGGCATTGTTTGCTAGACTGACAGGACTTGGAGTTGAGGCTTTTTCTGTTTTATCTTTGTTTGGGCACAGTGAGAAACATCAGCTGATATCCAGGGCTGTTCTTCAATTCCTGCATGTTACAGGACTGTATGTAAGAATTTAGTTCAAATTTTGACCTGTGGAGGGCAGTAATACGCTTAGCAGCGTCTACACTGCCGGAATCCAACAAGAAGAAGAAGAAGGAGGAGAAGAAGAAGGAGAAGAAGAAGAAGAAGAAGAAGAAGAAGAAGAAGAAGAAGAAGAAGAAGAAGAAGAAGAAGAAGAAGAAGAAGAAGAAGAAGAAGAAGAAGAAGAAGAAGAAGAAGAAGAAGAAGAAGAAGAAGAAGAAGAAGAAGAAGAAGAAGAAGAAGAAGAAGAAGAAGAAGAAGAAGAAGAAGAAGAAGAAGAAGAAGAAGAAGAAGAAGAAGAAGAAGAAGAAGAAGAAGAAGAAGAAGAAGAAGAAGAAGAAGAAGAAGAAGAAGAAGAAGAAGAAGAAGAAGAAGAAGAAGAAGAAGAAGAAGAAGAAGAAGAAGAAGAAGAAGAAGAAGAAGAAGAAGAAGAAGAAGAAGAAGAAGAAGAAGAAGAAGAAGAAGAAGAAGAAGAAGAAGAAGAAGAAGAAGAAGAAGAAGAAGAAGAAGAAGAAGAAGAAGAAAAGAAGAAGAAGAAGAAGAAGAAGAAGAAGAAGAAGAAGAAGAAGAAGAAGAAGAAGAAGAAGAAGAAGAAGAAGAAGAAGAAGAAGAAGAAGAAGAAGAAGAAGAAGAAGAAGAAGAAGAAGAAGAAGAAGAAGAAGAAGAAGAAGAAGAAGAAGAAGAAGAAGAAGAAGAAGAAGAAGAAGAAGAAGAAGAAGAAGAAGAAGAAGAAGAAGAAGAAGAAGAAGAAGAAGAAGAAGAAGAAGAAGAAGAAGAAGAAGAAGAAGAAGAAGAAGAAGAAGAAGAAGAAGAAGAAGAAGAAGAAGAAGAAGAAGAAGAAGAAGAAGAAGAAGAAGAAGAAGAAGAAGAAGAAGAAGAAGAAGAAGAAGAAGAAGAAGAAGAAGAAGAAGAAGAAGAAGAAGAAGAAGAAGAGACCGCACTGAGACGTTTTAAACCATCAAAGGCGGCGTGGCCACTGCAGAATGTCCTCGGTGTATACTTGAATGGACTAGGACACATCCCTGCAATTGTTACCTTTGGTTTCTCTGCAAGTTGCACCTATGTTTTTTTTTATAGACACAAAAAGCTGGAGAAACTCAAGCGGGCCGGGCAGCATCTCTGGAGAAAAGGAATAGGTGGGGTTTCGGGTCGAGACAGACTTAGTTTAAGAAAGAACTGCAGATGCTGGAACGATCGAAAGTAGACAAAAATTGCTGGAGAAACTCGGCAGGTGAGGCAGCATCTATGGAGAGAAGGAATTGCCGACTTTTCGGGTCGAGACCCTTCTTTAGTTTAGTATTAGAGATACAGCGCGGAAACCGACCCTTCAGCCCCCCGTGTCCACACCGACCAACGATCCTCGCACATTAACACTAACCCTACATACACACACCAGGGGCAATTTTTACATGCTGCCTCCTCCAGCATTTTTGTTAACCTACAAACCTGAACGTTTCTGGAGTGATATGTAATATCCTGCACAAATTGCTTTTATAACCGAAGTACATTTGAAACCGTGCTGGTCTATTAAGCAGCATGAATGGAAGAGCATGCGCCTAGCAGAATGCCAAGTGTAGTTCTGATGGCCACACTGCAGGAAGAGTGGGTTCCAGGTAGACAGTGTACAGAAAACAATTAGGAGGTTGCCTTGACCTGAAGGCTTGAATTATAAGGGGAACAGAACTCCTTGCCCGGGTGCAAAGGAAGATGAGGATTCACCTTGTTGCGCTTCATAAACTCATGAGCGGTGTAGACAGGGCTAATGATCACAGTCATTTTTCAAGGGTAGGGGTATCTAAAACAAGAGGGCACACGTTTGGGATGAGACGGGATGGATATGAAACAAGTTGCCAGAGGAAGCGATAGAGGTGGGCACAATTGCAATGTTTAAAAAAGATTTAGACATGTTGAACACAAGACATGTGGAATACAAACACAGAGATGTAATTCTGAGGCTCTCTCTATAAGGTCACATTTGGAATACTATGAGCAAATTTGGACCCTGCATCTGAGGAAGGATGTGCTGGCTCTGGAGTGGGTTTACAAGAAGAAGTTTACAAGAATTATTCCAGGAATGAGTGTGTTAGCATATGATGAGTGTTTGACAGCACTGGGTCTCTAGTCGCTGGAGTTTAGAAGGTTGAGGGGGGACCTCATTGAAACTTACAGAATAATGAAAGGCATAGATAGAGTGGGTGTGGAAAGGATGTTTCCACTGGTGGGAGAATCTAGGACCAGAGATCATAGCCTCAGAATTAAAGGGCACTCCCTTAGATAGGAGGTGAGGAGGAATTTCTTTAGTCAGAGGGTAGTTAATCTGTGGAATTCACTGCCACATAGGGCTGTGGAGGTCAGTGGATATTTTTAAGGCAGAGATAGACAAGTTCTTGATTAGAACGGGGGTCAAGAGTTATGGGGAGAAGGCTGGAAAATGGTATTAAGAGGCAGAGATCAGCCATGATTGAATGGCGGAATAGACTTGATGGGCCAAATGGCCTAATTATACTCCTATAACTTGTGACCTTGTGAACAAGTTCATGAATAGGAAAAGTTTAGAGTGAAACGACCCAATTGCTGACAAATGGGATGACCTTATCTAGGCACCTCGGTCGGCATGACTTAGTTGGGCCGAAAGGCCTGTTTCCTTCTATTCAGGAAAGCTCCACGGGTCTAACAGCTGATCCCTTGCCTGGGGTGCTGCACAATGGCATCATCACCAACAGTCTGTCTATCTTTCGTCTTTTTTTGTTATTTTTAGTGTGTTTTAAAAGTTTGTGTTAACGATCTCTGGTTTGTTTTATGTGGGGGAGGGGTTGGGGGAAACTTTTTTTCAATCTGTTACCTTGCCGGAGATGCGATTGTTTTCCAGATTGTTTTCCAGATTCTATCCCCTGTCGCCCTGCGGCCTAACATCATGGAGCTGGCAGCCTTGCTCGGGACTGACTTTAAGCCCCACCGCGGGAACGTGGACTTACCATCGGAGCCCGCAATCCCTTGCCTAGTATCGACTCTCACCATCGGTGGATTTCACCATGGAGGAGCTTGCAGTCTCAGGAAGAGCAATGTCAGGAGCTCCAAACGACGCAGAAGGTTTCGACCAGCCCCGACCCGGGGTCCAATTGCCTGGCACGGTGGAGCTGAGATTCCCCCCTGATGCAGGAGCTTGATCGCCACCACGCGGAGGGCCCGACTGCCGGCTACGGGAGCCAAGATCACCCCATCAACAGAAGGCTCGAGGCCCCTGACCGCGGGAGAACAAAGTAGTGAAGAGATTGAACTTTTTTTCGCCTTCCATCACAATGAGGAATGTGGAGGAGTCACTGTGATGGATGTTTATGTTAAAATGTATTTTGTGTGTTCTGTTGCTTTTTATGACTATGGCAAACCAAATTCCTCATATGTTGCAAAACATACTTGGCTAATAAAGTATTATTATGATCTTCTCACACAACTCCAGCACTTACAAAGTTGAACATCTCTGCATCGCAACCGTTCATTTTAGGGCTTCACTGTTTGGTTTTCCAGAGCAGGGAAGATGATTTTATTAAAGGTGCCCGTTGTGAGAATGCTAATTATCAGAAATTATTCACAAGTCTGCAGGTATGCAATATTCTGAAATTATGAAACCCACCATCCAAATTATGACCATTTGTAATTGTATAAAGTCTGTAACATAAAAAATTGTCTCAAGATACTTCACAGACAAAAAAGATGCTAAGCTGATGAGTCAAGAGTGTTTTATTGTCATCTGTCCCAGATAGAACAATGGAATATTAAGCTAGGGCGGCCACAGTGGTAGAGTTGCTATCTTGCTGGGCTTGGAGGGAGGGAGGAATTGCCGATGCTGGTTTATCTTCAGGATAGATTACATTTAATTAATTTAGAGATGCAGTGTGGAAACAGACCCTTTGGCTTAATGAGTCCGTGCAACCATTCATCACCATGGGCGGTCACGGAGGCGCAGCGATAGAGTTGCTGCCTTACAGCGAAAGCAGTGCCGGAGACCCGGGTTCAATCCCGACTATGGGTCCTGTCTGTACGGAGTTTGTACGTTCGGTTTCCTCCCACACTCCAAAGATGTACAGGTTTGTAGGTTAATTGGCTTGGTAAAAATGTAAACCGAGATCTCTGAGAAACAAAGTAGATCGAGAAACCGAGATCTCAGAGAAAACCCACACAGGTCCCGGGGAGAACGGACAAACTCTGTACAGCCAACACCCATGGTCAGGATCGAACACAGGTCTATTGGCACTATAAGGCAGCAACTCTACCGCTGCGCCACCGTGCTGCCCTATAGTCACTGCGAGACATCACACCATCCTGGAGCCTTGTTTGCTGCCACAATATCTCCTGCCGGTCCCCCAAACTAATGAGCCAAGAGTCAAGAGTGTTTTATTGTCATATGTCCCAGATAGGACAATGAAATTCTTACTTGCTGCAGCACAACAGAATATGTAAACATAGTAGATAATGGGGAAAAAAAAAGTTCAGTGTGTGTAAACACATGCACACATACTCAATAAATAACAAATATAGTGCAATAATAATAATAGTCTGTTGTAGTTCAGAGCTTATTTGTTGTCATGTTTGATAGGCTGTTGGCTGTAGGGAAGAAGCTGTTCCTGAACCTGGATGTTACAGTTTTCTGGCTCCTGTACCTTCTTCCTGATGGCAATGGTGAAATGAGTGTGTGGCCAGGATGGTGAGGGTCTTACAGACAATAGGTGCAGGAGTAGGCCATTCGGCCCTTCGAGCCAGCACCTCCATTCAATGTGATCATGGCTGATCATCCCCAATCAGTACCCCGTTCCTGCCTTCTCCCCATATCCCCTGACTGCTATTTTTAAGAGCCCTATCTAGCTCTTTCTTGAAAGCATCCAGAGAAAAAGTGTTTCCTCGTCTCCGTTCTAAATGGCTTACTCCATATTCTTAAACTGTGGCCCCTGGTTCTGGACTCCCACAACATCGAGAACATGTTTCCTGCCTCTAGCGTGTCCAAGCCCTTAACAATCTTATATGTTTCAATGAGATTCCCTCTCATCCTTCTGAACTCCAGAGTGTACAAGCCCAGCTGCTCCATTCTCTCAGCATATGACAGTCCCGCCATCCCGGGAATTAACCTTGTACATCCCGTCTTTGATGATGTTTGCGGCCTTTTTGAGGCAGTGACTTTGATAGATCTTTTCGATGGCGGGGAGATCAAAGCCATCTTTTTCGCTCCTGAACGTTCAAGTTGCCGAACCAGGCCACGATGCAACCAGTCAGTATGCTCTCTATTGTGCACCTGTAGAAGTTCAAGAGAATCCACTTTGACATACTGAATCTCTGTAATCCTCTCAGGAGTAGAGGCGCTGAGTGTGGATCAGTGTGCTGGGTCCAGGAAAGATCTTTGGAAACATGCACACCCAGGAATTTGAAGTTTTTGACCCTCTCCACCATCGTCCCATTGATATAAACAGGATTGTGTGTCCACATCCTTCCCCTTCCAAAGTCCACAAGAAAGAGGGAAAGAAGGAAAAAACACAGACTGTACCTTTACCGCCATAACCCCGTTCACCAAAACCTTTCTGAAACAAAGCCTCGCACTTCCCCTCCACAAAGGGCAGCAGGTTGGCGCAGTGGGAGAGCTACTGCCTTACAGCGCCAGTGACCCGGGTTCGATCCTGACTATACAGTCAGTACAGAGTGTGCATGTTCTCCCCAAGATCTTCGGTTTCCTCCCACACTCCAATGACGTACAGGTTTGTAGGTTAATTGGTTTGGTATAAATGTAAATTGTCCCTAATGTGTGTAGGATAGTGTTAATGTGCGGGGATCACTGGTCAGTGCAGACTCGGTGAGACGAAGGTCCTGTTTCCGCGCTGTATCTCTAAACTAAACTAAAATAAAATAAAATAAAATAAACTAAACTACTTTACCTTTAAGTGTTTTTATCTTTAAAAATGGTAAATGTTGTTCTGCTAGTCTGCTTTCCTTTTTATACACCCAGTAGGAGCATTCACTCTGAGTTTCTACCTGCTTTCAGCTTCTCGAGCTGAAATTGAAGATTATATGGGGTTATGGAAATAATCACAGATAAATTGGCAAGCGATGTACCCAATCCCACAGAATAGAATATGAATCTCCAACGTATAATACCTATCCAGGCCTCAGAATTAAGATAGGGACTGCTTGATATGCAGGTCAGGTGACACCTGTGGAGAGAGAAACCAAATTAGTGTTTTGGAACAAGGAACTGTCAAAAGCAAATCCTGCAGACTTCATATTCACCATATTTTCTTTTGCATATAACCAATGGAAACATATGCTTTCAGTTCCAGACGGCAGAATATTATGTACTCATCCGTCACATTCCATTTTAAAACATGGCATCTGGAATCGAAGTTTGTTTATATAGTCACTTCATCCCGCACATCACTTGTTTGCCCTTATGCCCTCAGGAAAGCGTTACAGGTCCATCAAATCACACACCACAAGATTAACAAACAGTTTCTACCCCAAGGCCATCACCACTCTGAACTCTGCACTGAACACACAGTCTCTTTTGCCAATATTTTGTACGGCCACAACACTATACTGAAATATTGCACATTATTACTTGACTTGACGTTTTCTTGCCATTTTTGTCATTCGTTATTTGTTATTCGTTATTATTTATCCGATACGTTGGAGCTCCGCTCGGGCAGTGCCCCTGAAATGTCGTTGTATGTGTTTACAATAATGTGTATTCTTCTTCTTCTTATTATTTTTATTATTCCAAGAAGTGGTAGGTTGTTAATCTACACAGGAACCTGTGTACTGCAGTTACAGTATGCTCTTGCTCTGTGCTTGATGAATCAACTGACTACCGTGTTGGAAGGAACTACAGATGCTAATTTACACCAAAGATAGACACAAAATGCTGGAGTAACGCATGCGGGACAGGCAGCATCTCTGGAGAGAAGGAATGGGTGATGTATCGGGTCGCGACTTCTTCAGACTGAGTCAGAGGAGAGGGAGACTAGAGAAACATGGAAGGGTAAGGTGTGAAAACGAGAGATCAAAGCAGGCGATGGTCTAGGAACTGTAGAATGGTTCATTGTTGGCTGAGGGGAAGGTGACAACGAGGCGTGCACTCAGCAAAATTAATCAGGAAGACAGTGAAACTAGTCGGAGAACTTAGGTGGGGGAGGGATGGGGAGGGACGGAGATCAAGGGTAACTTGAACTTACAGAGAAACATAGACAATAGGTGCAGGAGGTCATTCAGCCCTTCGAGCCAGCACCACCATTCAATATGATCATAGCTGATCATCCAAAATCAATACCCCGTATATGCTTTCTCCCCCATATCCCTTCATTCCGTTAGCCCTAAGAGCTATATCTAACTCTCTCTTGAAAACATCCAGTGAATTGGCCTCCACTGCCTTCTGTGGCAGAGAATTTCACAGATTTACAACTCTCTGGATGAAAAAGGTTTTCCTCATCTCAGTGCTAAATGGCCTACCCATTATTCTTAAACTGTGTGACCCCCAGTTCTGGACTCCCCCAACATCGGGAACATTTTTCCTGCATCTAGCCTGTCCGATTCCTTAAGAATTTTATATGTTTTGATAAGATCCCCTCTTATCCTAATTTCCAGTGAATACAAGCCCAGTCGACCCGTTCTTTCATGTAGAGAAAAATGTTCTATAGAAAATAATGATCATACCGCTGGGTTGTAAGCTGCCCAAGCGAAAAATATGGGCTGGCTACGGTGATGAGTTGAGGGGTGGGAGTTCCGAGGTAGCCTCCATCTGTGATGTGAGTGAACAAACTTCATAGATGCGGAAGGAGGCAAAGGCTGCTGCCACAATACAGGATGCTCCCATGATGTACCACCAGCTGAACGCAGCCAAAGAAGCTCCTTTCAAAATGCTGTAAAGTCCAAAGACGACCAGAAGAATCAGCGAGAGGATCTGCACACAAATTGGGGGGGTCATGCCACCAATGTTGTCAGTGAAACATCACCAATGGAAACGTACGCTTTCAGTGTCAGGCAGTGAATAATCTATGAGAACTGCCCATTGAACAAAGAAAACCACGAGTAAATGAAATACCTTACCTCTGGAAGAAATACTGTGTGGAACACCATATATACTGCTGTGACATTAAATCTGTTTAGACTAATGGAATTAGATTGCAAACTTTATCTTGGCTAATATATTAAACCCGACTCAGCCCAGCTTCCAAACTAATGCGAAGATAGACAGAAAAAGCTGGAGTAACTCAGAGGGTCAGACAGCATCTCTGGGAAAAGGAGTAGGTGATGTTTCAGGACAAGACCCTTCATCAGATGCATCAGGCTAACTGCATCTAGGCACTAACATTGACCATTTAATCTATCTGAGATGTTATATACTAAAGTACCTGGGAGGACATATGAATGGCATGGGAGAGAACGACCGAGCTGTTTCCTTCTCTTTTTTGGACTCATAGATTCTCACACACATAAGCAACCTCTTTGGCTGACCATGGAGTCCCTATTCCTAGGCAGTCCTTAGGACTGAAGATGAACATCAGAAACAGGACCATCTGGCCCTTTCATCCTTCTCTGTCATTCACCAAGATCACGGTTAAGGGCCTGTCCCACTTAGGCTATTTTTTAGGCGACTACAGGCGGCTAGGCTGTCGCCACATGGTCGCTGGGGTAACGCCTGTCTGGTCTTGAGCAGCCTCCTCAGTCACCCAAAGAGTCGTAGCGTCTTTCAGGTCGCCACTAGATTTACAACGTGTTGAAATTCTTTTGGAGACGGTCGGCGACAGTGGGTTTGACGCCAATGAGTGTAGCTTGACTTTTCCTGACGTTGGTGCTGTTGTGGTTGTCGCCAGGTGACGTAGATTGTTGCCAGGTGACGTAGTATGTCGCCGGTGCTGACTTTGTATTTTTTTGTTGTTAAAGTAATGATTCTATTTCAAATTTTATGTCGAAGTGGGGTCCAGTCGCCCTTTTTTTGGCGAACTGCTACGACTATGACAATCTCCGGCAGTCGCCTAATAATAGCCTACGTGGGACAGGCACTTTAGGCAATCGCAGTGAAATTCTCCAGCACTATCCCCAAATCCATTCATCCCCTTAATGTCCAGAATTTATTCATCTCTCTTCAAATGACTTCGAAAGGAGGTCTTCTACATAGTCGAAGGAAGTCTTCAACATGACATTTTTTCAAACTCTCCTAAACTCTTCTAAACTTGCCAATTAGATCGCCCAAGCGGAACAGCCCCTTTAGGCTCACTGGTCTAAAGTTCCCAGGCTTTTCCTTGGAGCCCTTCTTAAATGGGGGCACAACATTTTCCCCCCTGCAGTCTTCCAGCACCTCACCCCTATATAATGATGGCTCATAAATCTCATCCAGGTGAATCTGCAATTTCTTCTTTAGTTCCCCAGTATCCTCGCTATATCTGATTAGGAGATTAGGAAGTTCAGCACCTCAGTTCAGCAATCACAGTGTCGCAGCGGTAGAGTTACTGCCTTACAGCGAATGCAGTGCCGGCGACCCGGGTTAGATCCCGATTATGGGCGCTGTCTGTACGGAGTTTGTACGTTCATTCCATGACCTGCGTGGGTTTTCTACGGGATCTTCGGTTTCCTCCCACACTCCAAAGACGTGCAGGTTTGTAGGTTAATGTAAAAATGCAAATGTTAATGTTGGTAAATGTAAAAATTATCTCTAGTGGGTGTAGGATAGTGTTAATGTGCGGGGATTGCTGGTCGGCGCGGACCCGTTGGGCCGAAGGTCCTGTTTCCGTGCTGTATCTCTAAAACTAAACTAAACCTCCACAACCAAATACTGACTGCAAGACACTTCCATTGACAGCCCTAATCTCCTTGGTCTTCATTTCTATCTCCACAGTAAAAAACAGACGAGAAATACTCATTGATGACCCGCTGAGTTGCCCCTCGATCTCCAGGATAGTTAACTGCTTTGATTCCTGTTGGGCCCTATTCCCTCCCTGTTTATCCATTTTTCCCTTAATGTACTTACAATATCTCTTTGGATTTTTTACTTCACTGCTACTCTCTGACTCCATCTCTGAAACCCTGGATCCCTCCTGATTGAACTTTCCAGTGCAGTTTACCCTGCTGGGCCTTGTTAAAGGCCTTGCTAAATTCCATGCAGATAATGTCCAGCCTGTCCTCGTAATTTCACTTTGTCACTTCTTCAAAATACACAATCAGGTTGATAAGACACCACATGTCAAGCACAAACCCATGCTGATTACGGTTCACAAGTTATAGGAGGAGAATTAGGCCTTACTCTGCCATTCAATCATGGCTGATCTCTGCCTCCTAATCCCATTCCCCTGCCTTCTCCCCATAACCCTTGACGCCCGTTACAAATCCAGAATTTGTCTATCTCTGCCTTAACAATAGATACTGACTCAGCCTCCACAGCCCTCTGTCGCAATGAGTTCCACAGATTAACCACCCTCTGACTAAATAAATTCCTCCTCACCTCTTTTAGAGAGCGCCTTTAATTCCGAGACTCTGACCTCTGGTCCTAGACTCTTCCACTAGTGGAAACATCCTTTCCACATCCACTCTATCTTGGCGTTTCATTATTCTGTAAGTTTCAATGAGGTCCCCCCTCAACCTTCTAAACTCCAGTGAGTAGAGGCCCAGTGCTGTTAAACGCTCACCGCATGCTGACTCACTCATTCCTGGGATCATTCTTGTAAATCTTCTCTGGCCCCTCTCCAGAGCCAGCACATCCTTGCTCAGATATGGGGCCCAAATTTAACCTAATCAGACTTTGCCTTGCCAAATGACAACAGACACTGTCTCTCAGAAACTGTACCACCACTGATGTTGGGCTCACCAGCCTGTAGCTCCTTGGCTTGTCCTTACACCCCTTCTTAAATAACAATACAATATTAGCCACCTTCCAGTCTTCCATTACCTCAGGCAATGGCTAAATATGATACAATGATCTCTTTCAAGACCTCTGCAATTTCCTCCCTAGTTTCCCACCATATCCACGGATACACTTGATTAGGGCCTGGCAATTCATTCACTTTAATATGTTTTAAGGTCATACAGTCATAAGTGATAAGAGCAGAAATAGGCCATTCGGTCCATAAAGTCTACTCTGCCATTCAATCACGTCTGATCTATCACTCCCTCCTAACCCTATTCCCCTGCCTTCTCCCCATAACGTCTGACACCCGTAATAATCAAGAATCTATCTTTCTCTGCCTTAAAAATATCCATTAAGACCACTGGCACCTCCTGTTATGTAATGCGGGTATGTTCAAATGCATCATTATACATTTCGCTTAGATTTTTAGATTCCATTACTTTCTCTGGTAAATGCAAATTATGAATATGTATTCAACACCTCTCCTATATCTTGTGACTGCACACATAGCAAACCACGTTGGTTTCCTCAACACTGCAGTGCTGGTTTGCATTTAACTATCAATTTTCAGCTTCCAAATGGATCGTTTAGTTTAAAGATACACCGTGGAAACAGGCCCTTCAGCTTACCGAGTCCACACTGATCAGCGATCCCCGCACACTAGCACTATCTTTCACAATTTACAATCTTTACCGAAGCAAATTAACCTACAAACCTGTACGTCCTTGAGTGTGGGGGGAAACCCACATGGTCACGGGGAGAACGTACAAACTCCGTACAGACAGCATCCATAATTAGGATCGAACCTGGGTCTCTAGCGCTTTACGGCAGCAACTCTACCGCTGCACCAACGTGTCACCCAGGGAGGACTGAATTTAGTGATTGAATTTCTACATATATAAGCAATATTTCCCAAACTTAAATAATGACCTTCAGACTGCTAAGATTGTGTGCTTTATAAGGTTCAGAAAGGAATTGGTCCAGGACCTGAAAATAATTTACAGTAAAGCTATTTAATCAGCAGATAAATCTATTTGCTCCATTAGTTGATGAGAAGATTATTCAATTAATCAAAAGGCTTTAAGCAATCTACAAAAGTGGAAGAAAATAATCCCAATAAAATAAAGTTAAAATAAAACTAATGCTTGTTACATTTTCTCACAATTATGCTCGAAATTGAGAATGCCTTTGGTTAAAACCATAACCAAGTCTGCTTTGATTACAGGGTATGAGTTATAAGGATTCCTCCTGCTCTCCAACTCACTTCAAGTAACCGAAGATAGACACAAAAAGCTTGAGTAACTGCGCAACATGCAGCATCTCTGGAGAGAAGGAATGGGTGACGTTTCGGGTCGAGACCCTTCGTCATACTGGCATATGTTTAAACATTAAACGTAAACAACAGGACAGACAAAGGAGAGTCAGTAGATGTTGTTTACCTAGATTTCCAGAAAGCCTTTGATAAGTTGCCACACGTGAGGCTGCTAAAGAATATGAGACCCCATGGTATCAAAGGGCAGATACTAGCATGGATAGCAGGTTGAATGGATGGCAGAAGGCCAAGAGTGGCAATAAAGTGGGCTATTTCTGTGTGGCTGCCAGTGACTAGTGGAGTTCCGCAGGGGTTGGTACTGGGGTCGCTACTCTTCACGTTGCATATTAATGATTTGGATAAGGGGAATTGGATGAGGGGCTTTGTGGCCAATTTTGCAGATGGTACATAATAGGTGGAGAGGCAGATAGTGTAGAGAAAGCAGGAACTCTGTAGAAGGATGTGGACAGGTTGGGAGTGTGGGCAGAGATGGAATATAGTACAGCAAAGTGTGGATTCATGCATTTTTGTAGCAGGAATAAAGGCATAGACTATTTTCTAGATGGGTAGAGAATCCAGAAATCAGAGGTGCAAAGGGACATGGGACTGCTGGTGCAGGATTCTCAAAAAGTTAATTTGCAAGTCGAATCGGTAGTGAGGATGGCAAATGCAGTGTTAGAATTTATTTCAGGATGGCTCGAATACAAAAAAGAGGCTGAAATGGTGAGGCTCAGTAAGGCGCTGGTCAGGCCGCATTTGGAGTATTGGGACCAATTTTTGAAACTAGTATGATGGGCTTCATGATGCTGTTTGTTCACTAATGTTCTCTAACAAACCTCTGAGGCCTTCACAGAACAGCTGTATTTATACTGAGATTAGATTACACACAAGTGGACTCTATATACTAATTAGGTGAATTCTGAAGGCAATTTGTTGCACTGGATTTTATTTAGGGGTATCAGAGTAAAGGGGGCTGAATACTTTTGCACGCCACACTTTTCAGGTTTTTATTTGTAAAAAAATTTGAAAACCTTGTATCATTTTCCTTCCACTTCACAATTATGCGCTACTTTGTGTTGGTCTATCACATAAAATCCCAATAAAATACATTTACGTTTGTGGTTGTAACATGACAAATTGTGGAAAAGTTCAAGGGATATGAAACATTTTGCAAGCCACTGTATATCTGAGGAAGGATGTGCTGGCTCTGGAGAGGGTCCAGAGGTTGATAAGAATGATCCCAAGATGACGGTCAGGCAGCATCTCTGGAGAACATGGATAGGAGTCATTTCACAGAGTGCTGGAGTCACTCAGCTGGCCAGGCAGCATCTCAGGAGAGATAGATGATGTTTCACAGAGTGCTGGAATAACTCAACGGGTCAGGCAGCATCTCTGGAGAACATGGATAGGTGACGTTTCACAGAGTGCTGGAGTAACTCAGCAGGTCAGGCAGCATCTCTGGAGAACACGGATAGGTGACGTTTCACAGAGTGCTGGAGTAACTCAGCAGGTCAGGCAGCATCTCTGGAGAACACGGGTAGGTGACGTTTCACAGAGTGCTGGAGTAACTCAGTGTCTCAGGCAGCATTTCTGGAGAACGTGGAGAGGTGATGTTTCACCGAGTGCTGGAATAACTCAACGGGTCAGGCAACCTCTCTGGAGAACATGGATAGGTGACTTTTTCGGGTTGGGTTTGGTTTGAAAACATCTTTTCATGGACTTGAGCCACATTTTCACATCAAAGATCACGCAGGTCGTTAACTGCGGCAGCAGGCCTGGTTCGCTGCTGCGAGCAGCGATAAAAGATCAATGAACTTTATGTAACTTTGCAAGCAGAGAGACATGGCGACTCTTTGTCTACTACCTAAGAGAGGTCTGCTCGATGATTTTACCGGGCTGTATTCAAAAACAAAGCATTTCACTGTACCTATGTACATGTGACAATACAGTATCATTGACTCATTGACTTTGATGGGGTCAAGGAAAGAGCGTTCACGTCGCGGCCCTGTTTCCACCAATCTTTCCAATCTTTCCACCACCATGCACAAGAAGCGCAAGACAGACAGCATTGTATGCAGACTCTTCTAACCTTGTGTGTGGACTCAATAAGAAGACGATTGAATTTGATGTGTAAGCATTGGATGGCTTTATAGGTACTGGACATGTTAGACCTGGAGTGACAACTTTAACATGTGTGTTTGTTTTTGTTGTACACAACGGAATATGGGCACAGCTCCAGCAGAGTGGAACAAACGGGGAAGAAACAGGAAGTTAAGGAATTATAATAGCTCCATTCTTTAGTAGATTTTCCTGCTGCTGGAAAGTAAACTTTATTTTCTTAAATTATAATAAGAATTTTGGAAATATGACATAATACCTTTGTAAAATAACGCATGACAATCAGGTCCTGCTTCAAGTAACCCCTCTCTCTCCATCCCTCCGCCACCCAAGTCGCACCAGCATCTTGTTCCCACTGAGAAACAGCTTTCGATGGCCTGTTTCCTTTATCATCATTACTTTTTTGAATTTCTTCATTCAATTGTTCTATATCTCTCAACATCACCCTCTATATCTCTCGTTTCCCTTTCCCCTACTTTTTGTCTGAAAAAGGGTCTCGACACGAAACACCCATACCTTCTCTCCAGAGATGCTGCCCCTCCCGCTGAGTTATTCCAGCATTTTGTATCTATCCGGTTTAAACCAGCATCTTCAGTTCCTTCCCACACCTTTTAGCTGTTTTCCCACATTTAGAATCAGTCATAGAGCATAGAAACAACGTATCTATACTAGCCCCACCTACCTGTTGTTGGCCCATATTGTTCATAACCTTTCCTATCCAGGGACTAGAAATCTTCGACCGCCGGCCTGCGACCTACACCATCTGGAAGCCACGGTCTCCGATGGGGAGGCACCGATTCAGGACTTACCTGGACTTACCTTGACTGTACATCTGGACGCCCGCAGCGGCGACTGCGGAGGGTTGAGGTCCCGACCACGGAGGAAAATGGAGGAGGACTGGCCACATTTTGTGCCTTTGTTTGTGTTCAATTTTTTTTATTGTTTATTGTGTGTTCTTTTTTTATTGTACCGCTGCTGGCAAATTCATTTCACTTACACTTTATGTGCAAGTGATGAATAAAACTTGACTTGACTTATCCATGTACTTGTCCAAATGTCTTTTAAATGGTATTGTAGTACCTGCCTCAACAACTGCCTCTGACAGCTCATTCCATATATGCACCACCCTCTATGTGAAAAAGTTCCCTCAGGTTCCTATTAAATCTTTCCTCGCTAACCATTACATGGAACCACTTTGGTCAGAGGGTGGTGATTCTGTGGAATTCATTGCCACAGTAGGCTGTGGAGGCCAAGTCGATGGATATTTTTAAGCTAGAAATAGATAGATTCTTGATGAGTATGGGTGTAAGGGGTTATGGGGAGAAGGCAGGAGAATGGGGTTGAGGGGGAGAGATAGATCAGCCACGATTGAATGTTGGAGTGGACAATGGGCCGAATGGTCTAATTCTATTCCTATTTCTTATGAACTTATGAACCTGTGCAGATCAAAGTTATTTTTGGAATGGAAGTTTGGATCCTATCCAGTACCAGGAGGATCATGTCCGCACAGGTCACAGATAACAACATGAGACAAATGCTGGAGTAACTCAGCAGGCCAAGCAGAATTGCTGAGTTACCCCAGCAGTTGTGTGTCTTTTCCTTGGTAAACCAGCATCTGCAGTTCCATGTTTCCACAGATAATGACATCCCTGGCAACAAACTGGGGATCCCTCCCATGGGACTATCCTGAATGAAGTTGGTAGACATGGAATGGGTTCCAAACCCAAGCAGGAGACAGTCAAAATGAACAGCAATTATCACCGTTAGATAAGGGACATGTTACAAACTGAAATGTTTGAAAACATGGCCTTTGCTGCCATATTGGGAAAGACGGATCAGCATATCAATGATGTCCTTCCAATACATGTGAATCATTCAGCAAGGATAGACACAAAGTGCTGGAGTAATTCAACAGGTCAGGCAGCATCTCTTGAGAAAAAGGATGGGTGACCTTTCAGATCAGGACCCTTCCTCAGACCTGAACCCCATTCCCCCCCCCCCCCCGATCTCATTTCCCCTACAGCACTGGGCGAGTACCTGGCGGAGTACCTCTGAACGGGCAGCGATGAATTGAAGAGAAGGATTACCACTAGGGATGGGAAATAAATCCCAACCCTACCAGTGAACTAGGCAGCATCTGTGGAGGGAAATGGACAAAAGCTTTTCAGAATGAAGGGTCGCAATTCAAAATGTTGTCTGAACTCTTTCCTCCAGAGACGCTGCCCGGCTCACTGAGTTCCTCCAGCACTTAGTCATGGAATGACACAGTGTTGAGACAGGCCCTTTGGCCCAACTTGCCCACACCAACCAACATGTCCCAGCTACACTAGTCCCACCTCCAACCCTGTTCTATCCATGTCTAACTGGTTCTTATATGTTGGGATAGTCCCAGCCTCAACTACCTCCTCTGGCATCTTGTTCCATACACCCACCACCCGTTGTATGAAAAGGTTACCCCTCAGATTCCTATTAAATCTTTTCCATTTCACCTTAAACCTATGTCCTCTGGTCCTCGATTCACCTGCTCTGGGCAAGAAAATCTATGCACCTACCCGATCTATTCCTCTCATGAACTTTATATACCTCAATACTTTGTGTATTTTTCTTTGCAAACCAGCACCTGCAGTTCCTCGATTCTCCTGCATTCAATCATTTAGTTTGTAATACAAATAACACCATGAAGCATTGGATAAAAAAACATTTATTTGCATAAATTATTCAGCAAGATATTTACATATACATATACACTGTAATTTTCACATTGATCACTGACATAGCTTGCATATTATTCAAAATAGGACAAGCACAGTAAAATTAACATAATATATTTCATGCAATATTACTTCCATTTATGAATCTGTTATAATTATAGATACGTGAAGAAATATTTTCATTTGTGTTTGGCTGAAATATGGGAAATCACTCCAAAACTGGTCCCAAAAAGGTCTCCACATACAAAGTACAGGCTAAAATAACACCTCATCGGAAATACTTAATATATCTGCATTATAAACATACTGAAAATATTAAATCATGTTTGAACTAATACAGCAGTAAAATGATGTAGCAATGCTCACCATCGCATAAATTGTATAGCTTGTGGGAGGCAATGTCTATTGGTACAGTTCACAACATGTAGACGTATTTTTCTCATCATTTGAGTCCTCGTACATTGTAAGAAAAGCAAGTCAGTCGTGATAACAGACTTCACGTGTTCAGCTGTATTGGAACAAGTGACCTGCCTGGTCTTCGACTGACGGAGTGAAAAAGTGTTTGCAGGTCAAAACCCTCAAAGCTGAGACGTGGTCTATCAGGAAATAGTACCACCCACACTCCTACGGGCCTTCTGAAATACAGGCAACCTAGAACAATGGAGGGGTATCTCAAGCATTGTCTCCACAAAACTCTCCAGAGGCATTGGTAGGATAGGCGTATCCATGGCCATTACCTTTCTGGGACCAACATGTTGAAGCAGTCTGTGATCAAATGGGTGCATTGTTTGTATGCCCAACGCCGGACTCCTGAAATAAGTGCTGTACCTAGTTTTAGTTTAGAGATACAGCGTGGAAACGGGCCCTTCTGCCCACCGAGTCCATGACGACCAGCGATCACCCATACACCAGTTCTGTCGTACAAAATGGGGACAATTTACGGAAGCCAATTAACCAACAAAATCCTGCAGGTCTTTGGAGTGTGGGAGGAAACCGAAACACCTGGAAAAAACCCACTCGGACTCTTGACTTGCATGCAAGTTGGGGCAGTTTTATGCTACAAATTTCATTCTGGTCAAAGTGATAATCCTGAGATTCAGTTTCAGAGATAGTGCACGGAAACAGGCCCTTCGGCCAACCGAGTCCGAGCCAACCAAAGATCTCCCCATACACGAGTACTATCCTACACACACACACACACACACACAAGGGATAATTTACAATTTTATCAAAGCCAATTAACCTACAAACTTGTACGTCTTTGGAGTGTGCGAAGAAACTGAAGCACCCGGAGAAAACACGACGCCATCACAGGGAGAATGTACAATCTCCATACAGACAGCACTCGTGGTCAGGTTCAAACCCATGTTTCTGGCGCTGTAAGACAGCAACTCTACCGCTGAGCCACCCTCACACTTGTACCCTGGAGAGCTGTTAACTTTATTCACACAATGGAGGAGTAGGTGGGAGAAACATATCTTAGATTGTCAGTGTGAAATGCACGCAAGAGTCTTGGCCTCCTGCTCCACTCAACACCAACACTCCACACAATAGAGTGGTTGTATGGCAGATGCAGGTCACCAAGAGCCGAGGCTTTTGCACACACTTAGTGAGGGTGTTCGAAGATGAACGTCTCACTTGGTGGACCTTCCAATCCGTGATTCTGTTGAACAGCAACGCCCTGAACATAAACCTATCGTTCTCTTTCATCCGCATGTTGTGGACGTAGACATGGACCTAGTCATCGACATAGTCATAGATATAATCATACATATGGACATAGCCATAAACATAATTATAGACATAGACAGAGAAATAGACAGAGAAATACACAGAGAAATAGACATAGACGTAGTCATAGACATAGACATAGACTTAGACATGGACAAGGAACAGTACAGAACAAGAACAGGCCCTTTGGCCCACTTTGTCTGTGCTGAACACGATGCCAAGACCAACTCTTATAGGCGGGCACGTTATTCATATCCCTCCATTCCCTGCATATCTATGTGCCTATTGAAAAGTTTATTGAGTTTCAATTTTGCATCTCGAACAATTTCTTAAATCCCACTATCCTACCTTGGAATCTGGAATCTGTTTTGATGTCCGGCATTTTTAAGCGCTCTTAAACCTGTGCATTAGAAAATCAGATGCCTTTGATGTAACCACTTGTAAGTGCACCATTTTTTGGGGTTACAGGACTAGGGGGATCTGTGGCCAGGGTTGGGAAAGGGGATACACTGATGGTGATCATTCAAATCGATACAGGTGTCAGAAGTTATGGGGAGAAGGCAGAAGAATTGGGTTAGAAGGGAGAGATATATCAGCCATGATTGAATGGTGGAGTAGGCTTGATGAGCAGAATGGCCTAATTCTACTCCTATCACTTATGACCTAATCAGATAATAATAAATGCAGTTCCGTATAAAATCTTACAAGAAGGCGGATGCTTGTCCAGCGACTGTATAGTTAGAAAAAAAACAGTCACAATATTATTTAACCTGCAAATACCAAGTGAATAAATGCTCGTTGGGTAATCTGGCAGCTGAGAATGACCCTGTGAAATAGTGCTGAGTGAAAACTTTGTCGAAACTCCTGAAGCTGCATTTTTAACCGAGATGTGTGTAGTTTTGAACACAGGAGGACCTGGCGTGGGTGGATCGCCATGAGCCGGGGGGGGGGGGGGGGGGGGGGGGGGGGGGGGGGGGGGGGGGGGGGGGGGGGGGGGGGGGGAGGTTGGGGGGAGAGGAAGAACAAAGGCGGACATGGTGTGGGGGAGCACCATGAGAGGGGGAGGGGGGAAAGGAAGACCAATGGAAGACCTGGCGTGGGGAAACAACCGCGAGGGAGAGGGAGGGGGAGGGGGAGAACTAAGGAGGACCTGGTGCGGGACACGTTGTACCTTTGTCAGCGCCGTTTATGTGGTGACTATTTGCATACCTTGGGTATGCAAGCAACAAATTTCACTGCATCCTGTGACCTGTGACAATAAAGTATTTAATTCAATGCATTCATTCATTTAAATATCAGAGGGTGGCAGGACACCATACAGCCCATCTAGGCCGTATTACTAACAGCTCAATCAGAGCTGTGTTTTTGTTCCCATCTGTTCCCTTTCCCTTGTTAAAGTGAGGAATGCACGGGTTTGATGCAATCACTGAATGCTGCACTGGCTGTTCTGCACTCAGCCCAAGTGCAGTTTGCTTGCAGCAGGCTTGAAGGGCAGGTGTGCAGGCAGAGTTTACCTGCGAGAGTTGGCAGTAACTGACATCTGTTTAAAAGTTTCCATTCTGATAGCCAGAACTAAATCATTCACATGCAACTTCGAGAAAGAACTATAGAAAGTAGTTTTGGAAATCCTGTCCTCCCCTTAAAAGCTACCTTGAGGCAGTGGAATTTAATATTAAAAAAATCGTTCCTTGGCTTTTGCTTGTAAATTTAAGAAGGTTATAAAATCATCAGTTCATGGAGACACGTATTGTTCCCTTAACAGTAAAAAGTGCCTGCGTGTGTGTGTGTGCGCAAGACTCAGTGGGCACACTGACTCACCAGTAGACAGATCTAAGTCTTGGCTTAAAACCAGGTTTGTTTTCCACTTGCGAGCGTACAGATAAGTGGAGGTCTGTTTATAGACAGGGAGGTCATACACATATTGTTCCTTTCATGGTAGAAAGTGTCTGCGTGTGTGTGCAAGACTCGGTGGGCACATCGATTCACCAATAAACAGTTCTACGGCTTGACTTCAAACCAGACTTATTTTTAACCTCTGAGAGCACAGACACAGGAGGTTAATCTAAGGACAGAGGCCATAGGAGAAAGGTCAAAGCAGATCCGACCTACAGGTCCATCTTAAAGCCTGGTGTTTTGAAGGCAGTGAAAAGAAAACCTTTCTCCTTAATTCTTCAGAGAGTGACATTTTGCATAAAGCAGGAGCTTGGAATGAGCCAATGTCATCCATTTTACGGGATTACCCACAGTGATCACAATAAACCGCTGCCAGTCTGTTTACATTGGAAAAAGACATATGTTGGCACATTGGCCTTCATCAGTCAGAGTGTTGAGTATAGATGTTGGGAGGTCATGTTGCAGTTGTATAAGACGTTGGTGAGTTTGTGAGTATTGTGTTCCGTTCTGGGCACCATGTTAGAGGAAAGATGTTGTCAAGCTGGAAAGGGTACAGAGAAGATTTACAAGGATGTTGCCAGGACTAGAGAGTGTGAGCTATGGGGAGAGGTTGAGTAGGCTGGGACTCTATTCCTCGGAGCGCAGCAGGATGAAGGGTGATCCTATAGATGTATACAAAATCATGAGAGGAATAGATTGGGTAGATACGCAGATTCTCTTGCCCAGAGTAGGTGAATTGAAGACAAGAGGACATATGTTTAAGGTCAACGGGTAAAGATTTAATAGGAATCTGAGTGGTAACTTTTGCCTTCCAAAGGGTGGTGGGTATATGGGACAAACTGTCCGAGGAGGTAGTGGAGGCAGTGACTATCCCAATGTTTAAAAAACATTTAGACAGGTACATGGATAGGACAAATTTGGAGGGATATGGACCAAACGCGGGCAGGTGGGCCTAGTGTAGCTGGGACATGATGGCAGGTGTGGGCAAGTTGGGCCGAAGGGCCTGTTTCCACACTGTATCACTCTACGACTCTATAAAGGACATGTGATTAGATTATATCTCCCTGTGCCAACTGTGAAAACTGGAGAGCATTACACTGAGATTGCCCATCCTATGAAAACCCTGCCACGTGTTGGATGATTCTGGTTACACTCTGAACTTGTAACAAAAGCACTTTTTGTTTGGAGATCTGAATGTGACAAGTCAGAATGGGCATTGTTTACAACTTTCCGTGATATCGTCCACTTTTGAGCATTAGGGCATTAGGACAAGGGTTTGTATCAGTTGCTGAAAACGTTAAGCCTTGGTCAGTGAAGTCAGCAAGGCATCAATGCTTGTTTGATAAGACGCTGCTGACCATCCGCAGTTTGCCCCTGGCGATTTCCTCCAGAAGTAACAGTGTATTTTAAGGGCCTGTCCCATTAGGCGATCTATTGGACAACTACAGGCAACTGCAGCAACATTTTCAACATGTTGAAATATTTTCGGCAATAGTGGCTACAATTTTTGGTTGTCGTAAGTTGACATAGATGTTGTTGTAGGTTGTCGTAGGTGCTGTCGTAGGTTGTCGCCAGGTGTCGTAGGTGAATCCCATTGAAACTAGTCCCTGGCAGTCGCCTAAAGTTGCCTAAGTGGGACAGGCCCTTTAGCCTCCTTGGTTGGAGAGATGGCGGCTTGGGCTTGCGTCGAGGAGCTAGGCGTGGAGTGGGTTGAGTATGTTTGCCGATCACAGCCCTGTTGCCACCTATAAGGATGCTGAGTGGAAGCGCTGGAAATGGGGAACAGTCTGGCGTCACCTAGTTTCATTGTCTATTTTAATCTGGGCCGCAGATGGTGCAGATGGTGCAGACGGAGCCGTCGGAGTCACTGAAGGTATCACACAGTCACAGCATGCAATACACCCTGCACAGAAGCAAACTCCGTCGCTGCAGTAGTAAAGCAGCAAAGTTGTAAGATATTAGTGCTGGTGCTTGCAATGGAGAGGCTGAAAATTTGCCTTGCGCCATCAGATGCTATTAGAGTCCTTCCAGCATTTTCACAACACCATCACAGGGAGTGCTTTCTCTTATCGGCCTCCTTACACATACCAACTATCTCAAAATTAAATGCATTTTTCTGATGGTACCATTCAAAAAAATATGTTCAGCGAATCTATCCTCCCCCTGTTGATGCCAGTCACATCCACTCCACAAACCCTGTACCTCCCGCACTAAGGTCACATTGTAACAATGTTTTGTCCTTCCACTGACTGGTTAGCACGCAACTGAAGCTTTTCAATGTACCTCACAGCCTTCTCTTCATCTCGATCTTACACGGCTGATTTCTTATTCCGAGACCTTGTGCCTTGTTCTGGATTTTCGAGATGTCATAAAGTCACAAGTGAAGATGTCATAAGGACATAAGCAGAATTAGGCCATTCGGCACATCCAGTCTACTCTGCCATTCAATCATGGCTGATCTATTTCTCCCTCTTAACCACCATTCTCCTGCCTTCTCCCCATGACCCTGAGAGGAAGGAAACAGCTTAATTGTGTCGCCCTTGTCAATCCCTCTCGAGATCTTATACACCTCAGCGAGATCTCCCCTTATTGTTCCAAACACCTGAAGGTTGCTCAATTCCACCATTGCCTTTCACCTTCCTGCCGGAATCAGTGAGCCTAGACTGACATAATATTATAAAAGGACTGGACAAGCTAGATGCAGGAAAAATGTTCCCAATGTTGGGGGAGTCCAGAACCAGGGGTCACAGTCTATGAATAAAGGGGAAGCCATTTAAAACTGAGATGAGAAAATACATTTTCACCCAGAGAGTTGTGACTTTCTGGAATTCTCTGCCACACAGAAGGCAGTGGAGGCTAATTCATTGGATGAGTTTGAAAGAGAGTTGGATAGAGCACTAGGGGCTAGCGCAATCAAGGGATGTGAGGAGAAGGCAGGCACGGGTTATTGATTGTGGATGACCATCCATGATCACAATGAATGGCGGTGCTGTGATTCTCAAATGGCCAAATGGCCTCGTCCTGCACCTATTTTCTACGTTTCTATGACTCGTGGGGTGAGGAATATTCACAGCATCTGACAAAGGATAATGTTCACAGGGAGTGGAATTGAGGTGGTGAAATCGTCTGCTACTTTACCAACCTTTGTTTAAGTCAGATTAAAGAACGGGCCAACACAAGGATGTGCCGTGAGTTGTAATTACCTGCACTCTCTCTCAGGACTTATTTTCCCAGAATGGTCCTCTTTTATGCGATCCGCATAATTATTATTGTCTCTAAACTGGAAGCATTCAGTTAAAAAAAAGAAAATAGGACAGATCTATTAAATAATTGAGTGATTATTCCAGCCAGTGTTTCCCCTTGCCAGTGATCAGCTCAGGTAAATAATCCCTCCTTCAAGTACTCCATGTGATGTGAAAATGCAGAAAGCGCTGGATGACTATTCTTATTCATTTAGGTTTCTCGTTAGATTTGCATAATTTCTTCCAATACCACTGTTCAATGTGTTAAAGATGAATTCCCTGGCCTAATGGATTATCTACCACACTGCGATTCCTTTCTGCTTGTGATGACGTCTCGTCGAGGCCTGGGACTATTGTTGCTGGTGGAAGTCCTCATGTCTGACGATTTTGTAGATGATCCAGTACAAAATGTTGAAGATTAAAAAGGCTAAAGGGAAACCTGCCCGCGCTACCGTGTCGATCTTCTTGGCTCTGTCGATGAAGAGTTTCCTCATGTCATCTTGGCCTTTCGGTGCAGGCTGCGGCGTGCTAATGGCACCTTTTGGAGTGACTACATCTTTTGATTGAAGA
The DNA here is from genome assembly GCA_035221665.1 of Okamejei kenojei. Lineage (NCBI taxonomy): Eukaryota > Metazoa > Chordata > Chondrichthyes > Rajiformes > Rajidae > Okamejei > Okamejei kenojei. The sequence goes on from CM069133.1 coordinate 36,148,758, forward strand.
CACGGTCCCACCCCGTAGGCAGTGAAGCTGAAGCGACTTTCTCTCACCTCATTATGCTGTGAAGGTAGCAGAGTGTTAATGCTGAGCACACGGTTCAAGTAAGACCACATTATAAACAACATTATTATCATTCTTCAAATTTGACCTACTTTTTAGTATGTAAATAACCGGCAAACCATCTTACGGGGCGGCACGGTGGTGCAGCGGTGGAGTTGCTGCCTTACAGCGCTTGCAGCGCCGGAGACGCGGGTTCGATCCCGACTACGGGTGCTGTCTGTACGGCGTTTGTACGTTCTCCCCGTGACCTGCGTGGGTTTTCTCCGAGATCTTCGGTTTCCTCCCACACTCCAAAGACGTACAGGTATGTTGGTAAATTGGCTAGGTATGAGTGTAAATTGTCCCTAGTGCGTGTTGGATAGTGTTAATGCACGGGGATCGCTGGTTGGTGCAGCCTCAGTGGGTCGAAGGGCCTGTATCTCTAAACTAAACTACACTAAACTAAATATCTTTATATTTATTTAAGCTTGTTTATTCATCAGTCTATCAAATGTTCATACTGTCACAAGACTATGGAGCAGAATTAGGCCATTCGGACCATTGAGACTACTCCGCCATTCAATCATGGCTGATCTATCTTCCTCTCTCATCCTCATTCCCCTGCCTTCACCCCATAACCCCCGACACTCTTGCTCATCAAGAATCTATTACTCTCTACTTTAAAAATACCACTTTAAAAATAGTATTACTCCGTTTTAAAAATAATAAAACCTGCAGGTGATTTTATTCTGTGTTAATGCTTGTAAAGTACAATTTATACATATCGCATTGCCTGTCATTTCCTACAAAATGAGTTTATTATATTTCAATCAGCCCAATAATCTTCAAAGCAAACTTTCAATTTCTATTTCAGTCATCTTCCACAATGGGAATTTTTGCTTGATCCTTCAAATTTTTTGTGACTTGGTAGGTAAATACTATCTTTACGATTTTATCATTATTATTGGGCGGCACATGGCGCATTAGTAGAGTTGCTGCCTTCCAGAGACCTGAGATCAATGCTGACTAGCGGTGCTGTCTATATGGAGTTTGTACATTCTCCCCATGACCTGCCTGGGTTTTCTCCAGTTTCTTCCCACACTCCAAAGACATACAGGTTTGCAGGCTAATTGGCTTGGTAAATTTGTAAATTGTCCCTTATGTGTGTAGGATAGTGTTAATGCGTGGGGATTGCTGGTTGGTGCGGCCTTGGTGGGGCAAACAGCTTGTTTCTGCGCTGTATCTCGAGACTAAACTGGAATAAATATTAAAATTACAGTTGTTTAATGGGCTCAGTGGTCTATTGCACATCCGAACATCTAATTGTGCTAAGATAGACAAAAAATGGTGGAGTAACTCAGCGGGACAGGCATCATTTCTGGAGAGAAGGAATGCCTGACGTTTCGGGTCAAGTCCCTTCTCCAGACTGATGTCAGGGGAGCGGGTGGTGCATAGATATGGAAGTATATAGATAAGGAAGTGTAAGGTGTGAAAACAGGACAAAGAGATCAAGTAAAATCTAGAATGGACCATTGTTAGTTGGGAGAAGGTAACAACAAAGCAAACAAAGAAAACATGTAGTCGGAGAACTGAGAAGAGGGAGAGGATTGAGAAAGAGGGAAAGCAAGGGTTACTTGAAGTTAGAGAAGTCAATGTTCATACCGCTGGGGTGTAAGCTGCCCAAGCGAAATATGAAGTGCTGTTCCTCCAATTTGAGGTGGTGAACATGTTGGTGGATTATGTGCTGTATGCGACGGCTGATGGGTTGGAAGGTGAGGACAAGGGGGACTCTGTCCCTATTATGAATGTGGGGAGGGGGAGCAAGAGCAGAGCTGTGGGATATCGAGGAGACCCTAGTGAGGGCCTCATCTATAATGGAAGAGGGGAAGCCCCGTTCCCTAAAAAATGAGGACATCTCCAATTACCTAATTGTGCTAAGTAATGTTAAGTATACATCTTTGCCAATATTATGGTGAGGTTTTGAAACAACCAATATTGGCATTGTGGACCAGATGTAGAGCCATATAGGGGCTTGGGTAGGGTAGATAGGACAGTTTCCTCAACAGCAGTGGAATCCAGAACTAGAGGGCTGAGGTTTAGCATAAGGAATGAGAGGTTATGAAGGAGAAGTTTTTTTCTCTATCTCGCTCTTAACAATCCTACACACTCTGGGGATTTCCCTTTATCCTTAATTCTGTGACCCATCATTGTCCTTCCCCAACCCCCTGATCCCCTTAGCCACAAGGAACAATCTTTAAATATAGCCTGAACAAAACTCCCTAGAGAGTTCCTCTCTGTGTGAATAAAGTCCAAACCCCTTATCCTTAGACCCCTTGTCCTGGATTTTGGGATCAGCATCTAGCCTCTATTTTGTCAGTTTCTATAAGATCCCCTCTCAATCTCCTATATTCTAGCGAGTATAAACCGAGTCTATCCGGTCTTTCTTCATAAGACAGTCCTGACATTCCAGGAATCAGTCTGGTGAACCTTCTCTGCACTCCCTCTATGGCAATAATGTCCTTCCTCAGATTTGGAGACCAGAACTGTATGCAATACTCCAGGTGTGGTCTCACCAAGACCCTATACAACTGAAGTAGAACCTCCCTGCTCCCATACTCAAATCTTTTGCTATGAAAGCTAACATACCATTCGCTTTCTTTGAAAGCTAACATACCATTCGCTTTCTTTGCATAACGTCTTTGGAGTCTTTGGAGTGTGGGAGGAAACCGAAGATCTCGGAGAAAACCCACGCGGTCACAGGGAGAATGTACAAGCGCTGTAAGGCAGCAACTCTACCACTGCGCCACCGTGCCGGCTCTCGTGCCCCAAGGTCTCTGGTGCTGTGAGGCAGCGGCTCCACCCGCTGCGACACTGTGGATCAATCTATAACATTACCACAGGTGCCAACAGATTCTGCTGGAAAGGCCCAACACTGCCAGGAAAGGCTCGATGGGTGAATCCTGACCATGATAACTGTTCAGAAAGATGGAAATACGAACATTGATTTTGCCAATCTTCGGTAATTAAACCCGCCCCTCCCTGACGTACAAACCTGTATGTCTTTGGAGTGTGGGAGGAAATCAAAGATCTCGGAGAAAATCCACGCAGGTCACGGGGAGAAACTACAAACTCCATACAGAGAAGCAGCCATAATCAGGATGGAACCTGTCTCTGATGCTGTTAGGCAGTAGCTCTACCGCTGCACCACCATGCCACCCATCTATCACTTTCCAGGCTTTGACCTGCTCTTCCTCTCTTCCAGCTTTCTTCCCCTCAAAACTAAATTTTACTTCGGAGTCACGTGAGTGACTTTGTGAAGACCCCGCCAGCACGCATGCATGACATGTCGTCGCTCGCATGGCAACCGACAAGCTGGGGGGAGCGCAGCTCCTCTACCGGCAACTTTAAAAAGGACGCACATGTAAGTTTTACTAACCTTGAGTTGGTTTGGTGCTCTGTGTTTCTAAATATTTTACAGAGCACCCAGACTTTGTGAACATGGAGAAGACTCGAAGTAAGAAGAGGGCTGCTTCCAAGCATGCCACGGAGGGCCGCGGGACTTCGGAGAAAGTTCAGCGGCCAAATTCCCCGGAGCTGGCCGCCGAAATTACAGCAGCCCCTGTACTGCGGACTGGCGGGAAGGCAGCGTGGAAGTCGGGTAGCCCCGTTCTGTCGGCAGGCCCTGACTCTCCACGCTACAGTCCGGAAGACTGTGGACTGGCGGTAGGACCGCGCGGGAGTCGGGTAGCCCCGTTCATATGGCAGGCCCCGAATCTCCACCGCTTAAGTCTGGACGACCGCGGACTGGCGGCAAAACCGTGCGGAAATCGGGTAGCCCCGTAAATACAGCAGGCCCCGACTCTCCACCGCGACAGTCCGGAAGACTGATGACTGGGGGTAAAACCGCACGAAAGTCGAGTAGCCCCGTTTATACGGCAGGCACCGACTTTCCATCACATCAGTCCGGAAGACCGCGGACTGGCGGTAGATCTGCGCGGAGTCATATGGCAGGCACCGACTCTCCACCGCTTCAGTCTGGAAGACCGCGGACTGGCAGCAGATCCACACGGAAGTCGCGTAGCCCCGCTGGAGCGGCAAGCACCAACTCTTCACCGCTTCAGTCCGGAAGACCGCGGACTGGCGGCAGATCCGCGCGGAAGTCGCATAGCCCCACTGGAGCGGCAGTCACCTACTTTCTACCGCAACAGTCCAGCAGACTCCACCCCGACAGGGTACGGACTGGTGGTTATAGCCCCATTGACTCAGCTGGATCTGGGGACGATGATCTGCCGTTCGCAGATAGCGATGGCGATAGCATTGCCCGCATGGAGCGGATGATGGAGCAACTGCTTCAGAGGGACCTACTCCAGCAGGAGCATAGGTCCCATGGATCACACAGGTCCACGACAGCTCCTTATCCAGTACTGTCCAACATCTCTCCCTCCTCGGAGGGGAGTGCCAGAAGTCAGGGTTGGGCTGACTTCGAGGAGGGGTTGACAGAAGATCCAAAATTACATGGGATGCAGGAAGAGGAACTTCCGGGGATGGTGTCCAAATTTGCACAGTCATCCCAGAAAGGACAACCACTTCAGCCAGGGTTAGCAGCAAGCATTAATTACCTGACTACGCACCAGCTACAGGAACAGGTAATAACCGAGACCACAGCCAAGTATTTGGCCCCGGAGAACTGCGTATCGCTGAATGTGCCTACTGTCAACACTCCCATATGGGGGAACATAAGCCCTAGCGTCAGAGCACAAGAATTGAAAATTCTAAAAATTCTAAAACTGCTAACTGCAGGAATCACTGCATTTGCCAGGTCCATTGATGGTACAGACATGACGGAAGAGCAGCAGGATGCGTTAGCTCTGTTCTGCAACGCTCAATATGAAATCAATTGTTTCACGAAGAGCTCAATCTGTCCCACGCTCAACCCCAAATTTACGGGGTTGTGCAAAGCCAGCGCTACACTGTCGCCGAGCTTGCTGTTTGGGGATTACCTGCCTAAACAGGTCAAGGACCTCGATGAGGAAGCCAAAGCAGTAGACATGATAAATCTACCTTCCACTAGCAGGCCACCAGCATATCGACGGCAGCATCCCCACGCAACACCCAACAGGCCCTGCTTCCACCCTGACAGGGTGACGGGTGCAAATCCAAAGGTCGTGCCATATTCACAAAGGCCTTATTTAGGCTATGGCCTAGAGCGACCTGCATGGAAAATGCGTCAACCCCACACCACAGCGCTTCCACTTCCCAAGAACCAAGGACGGAAGACCAAACACCACCGGTAACCATGGAGGTAAGTGGGTCTGGTTCCCTTGGGAATACTGCATGCATAACCTCACAAGTGGGAGGTAGGTTGCGCCTGTTTGGGGATGCATGGAGCTCCATAACTTCTGACCTCTTTATATTACACAGTATTCAGGGTTATGAAATTGAATTCATTAACAGACTCCTCCCTCCAGTTCAACATGTACCTAGCCGGAAATTTGTGCTTTCTCAAAAAGAGAAAGTGGAAGGACATGCAGAGCTATTTAGGTTATATGCTAAGGGAGTAATAGAGAAAACCAAACATGAACCCCTTGAGTTTGTATCGAACATCTTTACCAAAACCAAAAAAGATGGTGGATGTCGTATTATTATTGACTTAACTCCACTGAATACTTTTGTGCAATATACCCGCTTCAAGATGGGAACATTTGAAACTGCCAAACAACTGATTTCCAGAGTGTACTGCATGGCCTACATCAACCTAAAAGATGCATACTATTCAGTACCTGTACACAAAGATCACCGCAGATATTTGAAATTTGTCTGGATGGGGCAGCTGTGGCAGTATAGAGCGCTGCCTAATGGACTAACAACAGCTCCCAGGTTATTTACCAAAATATTGAAACCGGCATTGGAGTCTCTACGAAAACAAAACCACATAGTCATGGCCTATCTTGATGACATGCTGATTGTGGGAAAAACCTTGGAATTGGCTAAATTAGCTGTGACAGCCACCAAGTTACTATTTTAAAAGCTGAGATTCGTCATCCATCCAGACAAATCAAAGTTAACACCCTCTGTCGTAATGGATTATCTGGGTTTCACGATTAACACAAATCACATGACTGTCACTTTACCAAATAACAAAACGGCAGATTTAATAGAGACATGTAATAGCCTTGCTTGCACCAAAAAAACAACTATTCGACATGCTGCTAAGGTAATCGGGAAACTTGTAGCTACATTTCCAGCTGCACATTATGGACCATTGCATTATCAAAACTTACAAAGATCAAGGATCTCAGCACTAAAGTCTCATGCTGGGCATTTTGACAGACCTATGCAGCTACCGGCCAAAGCAAAAAATGAGCTGCGATGGTGGATTAGCAACATTCGACATTGCTTTAATCCCATCGTAGTTACAAACCCTTCAGTCGTGTTACAAACTGACGCCAGCGCCCACCGTTGGGGAGCTACCGACACCACCTCCAGTTGTGGCGGTAGATGGGATTTGCATGAATCTACATTGCTTCAGTCACGAGGTATAAACTATTTAGAAATGCTGGGAGCGTTTCACGGGCTACGGGCCTACTGTACTAACATGCATCATCTGCATGTTTGTATGCAAATAGACAACACCACAGTGCTGGGATATTTAAATCATATGGGTGATATCAAGTCGATATCTTGTGATTAATTGGCAAACACAATTTGGCACTGGTGCATTGAAAGAAACATTTGGATTTCAGCTACATACCTTCCGGGTAAGCTAATTACAGTGGCGGACACCAGGTCATGGATATTCAATGACAACACCGAATGGATGTTGAACCACCAGGTATTTACTGACATTATAGCTCAATATGGAACACCAGATATCGACCTTTTTGCGTCCAGACTGAGCCATCAGATATCAACATATGTCGCATGGGAACCAGACCCTGGGGCAGTAGCGATGGACGCTTTCTTGCTGCATTGGGGGAATTTGTTCTTCTATGCATTTCCTCCTTTCTGCCTCATCAGTCGGGTATTGCGGAAAATCCAATTAGATTCTGCATCAGGGATACTGATAATACCCGACTGGCCTACTCAGCCATGGTTCCCGGTGGTCCTCGACATGGTGAAGGGACCGTGCCTTCAGGTTCCCAAACGCCCGAACCTCCTGATACATCCCATAACAGGGGAGAATCATCCGTGCCATGGTCATTTGAACCTGTTGGCTTGCAGGTTCTGAAGAGACCATTACTGGAGTTCGGGCTGTCGAACAGGACCATGGATATCATCACAGCGTCGTGCAGAGAGTCCACAAGGAAGCAATACCTGACCCATGTAAGGAAATGGGAGGTGTTCTGTTCCAGGACTGGTACCACCTACAACTCTGCCACCATCACGGATGTGCTGGAATTCCTTGCGGGCCTTCACTACGATGAGGGCCTCAGCTACAGTGCCATCAACAGTGCAAGGAGTGCATTGTCATCCTACCTTAGGCTTGGAGTGGGATCCCATCCATTGGTATCCAAACTAATGAGGGGTATTTTTAATTCCAACCCTCCCAGGCCACGATACACTCTGACCTGGGATATCGGACTGGTGTTATCTCTACTCAGGAGTTGGGTGCCAGTCTCGAATCTCCCACTGGCTAAGCTCACCTACAAAGTGGTGATGCTGATGGCACTCATCACTGCACAACGGGTCCAGACCCTCCACAAATTAAAGTAACCTTCTTTATCGATGAGTTACTAAAACATCACAGACCTGGAAAAACCGGTCTAAAATTGGAATTCCTGGCATATCCTGTTGATGAACGCCTTTGTATAGCCACCTACCTCCGACATTATATAGATGTCACCAAGAATATCAGGGGTACGAAGTAGGTCTTTTTTAATCAGTTTTAAGTGCCCTCACTACAGGGTAACTATTCAAACTATTTCCAGGTGGCTCAGGGTGGTGTTGGGTGCAGCAGGGGTTGACACTGACATTTTAAAATCTCATTCTACTAGGGCTGCGTCCACATCAGTGGCGAGGACCATGGAGGTTCCCTTTGAGCACATCCTCGCAACAGCGGGTTGGGCCAATGAGGGTACATTTCAGCGGTTTTATAATAAACCTGTGGCCACGTCTGCAATGTTTTCAGACACTGTTTTAAGTTCTGCTTCCTAACATTCCCCGAAGTTAGGGGTTTATTGTTTGTTTATTAATAAAATACATCATTATTTTTCAGCTCTGTTTCAAGTCGGAAATATGTTAACATACTTCCTCCATCAGTCATTACGGCAGTGTGTGGGCATGGACTTGGTTCCAGGGCATGAAATCACAGAGCTTTGAAATCTTCACGAAGTCACTCACGTGACTCCGAAGCAAAATAGTAAGATTAAATGAGAACTTACCAGTTTGAAGTTTGATCCTTATTTTATGAGGAGTTACGATGAGGGATTTCATGCCCTCCGCTCCCAACCCTCTATCATAAGGTCAACTGGTATATTAGTTTCTCTTAATCTTACTATCTTCAGTCAATTCTACTATCTGTGATTTCACACTGCTGCTTTGAAGAATGTCGCGCATGCGTGCTGGCTGGGTCTTCACGAAATCCCTCATCGTAACTCCTCATAAAATAAGGATCAAACTTCAAACTGGTAAGTTCTCATTTAATCTTACTATTCTATACTATACATAAACTAAACTAAACCATCCATCTTCTCCAGAGATGCTGCCTAATCTGCTGAGTTACTCCAGCACTTTGTGTCTTTTTTTAAAAATGCAGAGCTGTACGGTTTGGTTCGGAGATAGACATACAAAGCTGCAGTAACTCAGCGGGTCAGACAGTATCTACGGGGAGAAGGAATAGTTTGGTTTAATATTATTGTCATGTCCACTGAGAAACAGTGAAAAGTTTTGCGTCTGCACCTTTGATTTAGGATTGCTGTACAAACAAGGAGTAAAGGAAAGCAAAAGACATAAATAGAGTAAGGTGGTAGCAATGATGTGGAAGTTGAAATTCTGCTGTGCGATATAATAATCAACACACTGACACATCCCTATGAATACCATGCTGTTTTAACACCTTAGTGTGAACAGGTCCATTAAAATAGCAGACAAAAATCTCATAGGTGGCGTTATTATAAGCACGCACTTCAGTTTCAAGCAGGTCCCTTAGAAATGATTCAGTCTTCACATTTTGTCAGGCGTTATGACTGAGAGTCATTTGCAACAGAAAACATAAATATGATAGAAAGGTTGGCTGCAAACTGAAAGGTGAAGTGTATATTCAATCGGTTGAAAGATAAACCAATGACATGTCAGGTGGAAGAATCAACATTATTTTAAATCAAATTAGAGACATGTTTGGACTTTAACAATTTGTAACATCAAATACTTGTCAGAACTGTCTCCCAGTTCTGCAGCATTGCCGATTACATCTCACTGACCCATATTAAACACGAAGGTCCTTTTGGTTTGAAAGGTTTTTTAGCATGGAAATTTGTATCCGCACATCACACAATTCCAAACGCCCCATGCAAAATCAGTCAGGTAACACAAAGATGTAATAGCATATAAAATGAGCCGGTATTGACATTGAGACATTGAAACAGGGACAAGTATAGAATAACCAACACAGGGGATCTACACATGGATCACGATGGATATAAATCTCTTATTTTGTTCCACAAATCAGGTGCAATTCTAAGGTACCTTTCCTGTCATTGATTGCAGTTGTCCCAAAAGCAGGCTTCAAATTACAATTATTGATGAATTTGTTGTATTTTTTGAACAGTTATTTTTAAATTATCTTAATCCTTCTTAAAGTTTCCTTTAGTTGGACTGATCAGAGAGGAACCTAGATGCCCTCTGGTGGTACCAAATATATCTTCCCAGACATTGAGAGAAGATAATTCGTTGAGAGAACTCATTGAGAGAAGAAGACTCATTGAGAACCATTCCCCTCCCCTTCCCAGCTCTCCCACAGCCCACTGTCTCCGCCTCTTCCTTTCTTCTTCCTGTCCCCTCCCCCTCACCGCCTACATCAGTCTGAAGAAGGGTTTCGACCGGAAACGTCACCTATTCCTTCGCTCCATAGATGCTGCCTCACCCGCCGAGTTTCTCCAGCATTTTTGTCTACCTTCATTGAGAATCAGAGCTCATTCTGTGGAGATTTACTTGCCATCTATTCCCAACAGAAGTATTAAAATGTGCACATTGTACAGATGGATCGATCACTTGTGACTCTAATACTGCTCTTCCTGGACAATTTATTGCAATGCCTAAGTTATTCGTTGAAGGAAAAATAGGATTCAAATTTAAAATGATACTGCTAGATGTCAGCATTATAAATTCATTTGAATTACATCTAAGAACGTCAGAGTAAGTAAAAGTGAGCGACAATCATTTAGACTTCAGACTTTATAGATACAGCATGGAAACAGACCCTTTGTCTCACCGAGTCCGAGCCGACAAGCGATCACCCCGTACACGAGCACTATCCTACACACTAAGGACAATTTTACAATTTACCCAATTAACCTACAAACCTGTACATCTTTGGAGTGTGGGAGGAAACTGAAGCACCCAGAAAAAACCTACAGTCACAGAGAGAATGTACAAACTCCATACAGACAGCATCTGTAATCGGGATCGAAGCTGGGCCTCTGGCACTTTTAGGCAGCAGCACTACAGCTGTGCCACCGTGACGACCTGGGCTCGCCATGATGATGTGAATTAAGTACTGGCTGGGACTCTGAATACAAAGCTGTGAGGGGATGATGTTGGCAGGAGGGATAGCGTCTGGGTTGGACAATACCCATGCCCCTTCTGGGGTGTAAAGTGGGTGGGTGGGGGGGGGGGGGGGGGAGATAGAGTGAAGCATAATTTGTAACTTTGCATTTCCCACCAGTAAATCTGATACAAAAAAAATGCTTAAAACCCAAGCTCTGGGCATAGAAGTTGGGAAGTCATGTTGCAGTTGTATAAGATATTGGTGAGGCCGCATTCACAGTATTGTGTTCCGTTCTGGGCACCATGTTATAGGAAAGATGTTGTCAGGCTGGAATTACTTGACTCTATTCAAACTCTATTCCTTGAAGGGCAGGAGGATGAGGAGTGATCTTATAGAGGTGCACAAAATCATAAGAGGAATAGATTGGGTAGACGCACAATGTCTCTTGCCCAGAGTAGTGGAATCAAGAACCAGAGGTTCAAGGTGAGGGGGGAGAGACTTATACGAACCTGAGGGATAACTTTTTCACACAAAGGCTGGTGGGGTGTATGGAACAAGCTGCCAGAGGATGTTATTGATACAGTACAATACAATACGGTTTTATTCGTTACATTGCACATAAAGTGCAAGTGAAATGAATTTGCCAGCAGCGGTACAATGATAAAGAACACACAATATACAATTAAAATTTAACACAAACATCCACCACAGCATTCATCACTGTGGTGAAAGGCACAAAAATTGGCCAGTCCTCCTCCATTTTCCCCCGTGGTCGGGACCTCCACCCTCCGCAGCTGCCGCTGCGGGCGTCCAGATGTGTAGACAAGGTAAAGTCCAGGTAAGTCCTGAATCGGTGCCTCCCCACCGGAGACTGCGGCTTTAGGTTGGTGTAGGCCGCAGGCTGGCGGTCGTAGATTTAAAGTTTGTGCCGCAGCCAGAAGCACCGCAGACTGCTGGGCCAACGGTCTGGAGCTCCCCTCCAGGGGTCCCTGGTGAGGGACCCTGCTCCTGATTGTAAGCAAGTCCCCGCCGCACCCACGGTAGAAGTAGGCCGCGGGCCGGCAGTTGGAGCTCTTCCTCCCCCGCGTCCCCACGAGGGATCCCAGGCTGTGGACGCCGCGCCGGCTGAAGCTCTGCAGACCGTGGCTTCAGGCTGCTGGCTGCCACGGGCCAGCGAAACGGAGCGCTCCCCTCCGGCTCCGCGACGAGAGTCCGCGCTGCATCCACCACTGAAGCCCCGAGTGCGTCGCCGAGAAAGGCCGCCCGATCCTCGCTGTTAGGCCACGGGGGAGGCGACCTGGAAAAAGTCGCCTCTCTATGGAGGAGGCGACTGAAGCGGTTTCCCCCTTACCCCCCCACACAAGACACACAAAGAAACATTAAAAACATACATTAAAATGCTAAAAATACAAAAAAAAGTTGAAAAAAACGAACACGCTGCTGACAAGGCTGATACTATCACATAGCTTAAGAAACATTTAAACGGGTACATGGATAGAACAGGTTTAGAGGGATATGCAGGCAGGTGGGACTAGTGTAGATGGGACATGTTGGCCGGTGTGGGCAAGTTGGGCCGAAGGGCCTGTTTCCATGTTGTAAGACTAAATAACTCTATGATACTCTGATAAAATCATCATAGCAGGCAACCGACTAACACAAGTAAATAGATATATAGAAGGCAATAGTTACGATCAGCGAGATCTGAGCAACGTTACGGTGTATGTATAGAGTTCACCCATTGTATTCACCACCTTTATTCAATGTGATCACTCTTCAAACATAACCAGAATCTCACTATTTTACACTCAGTCGTGGTAGTGCACGTTTGTACCTATCAGCCCTAATGCCACTGGGAATGAGTATATTCAAGAGTAACACCTTTAATCCATGGATTACCAACAACTAGAGGGCAGTCCTGAGCTACTATCTACCTCGGACTATCTTTGATTGGAGTTTGCTGGACTGTATCTTGCACTAAACATTATTCACGTTAATACGTTTATCATGTATCTCTACACTCTGGATGGCTCGATTTTTAGCTTAGTTTAGAAATACAGCGCAGAAACAGGCCCTTTGGCCCACTGAGTCCACACTGACAAGTGATCCCCGCACATCAACATTACCCTACACACACTAGGGACAATTTTACATTTATACCAATTTATAACAAAGCCAATTAACCTACAAACCTGTACGTCTTTGTAGTATGGAAGGAAACCGATGATTCCATTGAAAACCCACGTGGTCACTGGGAAAACGTACAAACTCCATACAGACAGCACCCGTAGTCGGGACCGATCCCGGTGTCTCCGGCGCTGTTCGCACTGTAAGGCAGCAACTCTACCGGTGCGCCACTGTGCTTCCCTTAATTGTAATCATGTATTGTCCTTCTGCTGACTGAATAGCACACATTGTACCTCAGTACACATGAAAATAAATTAAACTTAAACTGCAGCTGGGATTGTGAAATGGTGCCAAAACCTGTCGACTATTGCATACAGACTCAGTGGGCTGTTTCTGAGCTTGTGCTAACTGTGTATTATATGGCAATTTAGAAGGATGACAAGGGATCTTATTGAAACATATAAGATTATTAAGGGTTTGGACACGCTAGAGGCAGGAAACATGCTCCCTCCCAAAAGGATGTGGTTCCTTACAGAAGAAAACGAAAACTGCACCCCAAACCACAAGTGGGAAGTTGTGTACAACTTTTAGTTTTAGAGATACAGTACTGATACAGGCCCTTCAACACACTGAGTCTATGCCAACCAGTGATCCGCACTCATTAACACTATTCTAATCACACTTTACAATTATACCAAGCCAATTAACCTACAAACTTGTACGTCTTTGGAGTGTTGGAAGAAATTGAAGATCTTCAATCTTTTTTAAACATATAAGATTGTTACGGGTTTGGACAGGCTAGAGGCAGGAAACATGTTCCGATGTTGGGGGAGTCCAGAACCAGGGGCAACAGTTTAAGAATAAGGAGTAAGCCATTTAGAATGGAGATGATGAAACATTTTTTCACCCAGAGTTGTGAGCCTGAGGAATTCTCTGCCTCAGAGGGTGGTGGAGGCCAGTTCTCTGGATGCTTTCAAGAGAGAGTTAGATAGAGCTCTTAAAGATAGCGGAGTCAAGGGATATGGGGAGAAGGCAGGAACGGGGTACTGATTGGGGTTGGTCAGCCATGATCACATTGAATGTAGTGATGACTCGAGGGGCTGAATGGCCTACTCCTGCACCTATTGTCTATAACGTCATTGATCTGTATGCAAAAAAGAGAATCGCACTGTACCTAGGTACACATGACAATAAAGAAACCATTAAAACCATTGAACCATTGGCCTTCTTCTCCCCCAACTTATGTTTATTTGCCACAACTAGTTGGAGACATAGCCACTTGAGTGAGATACTTCAGCATAACCAGAGATATCAGTGTGACAGCCAGATATGGGAACAAGGTGTTTGGGAAGATGGAAGAGGAAGGCAAAAACAATCAATGAAATTCCAATTGCTATACATTCATCAGTAATTAATTAAAATTAAAAATAATTTACAAGAGCGAAAGATATTAATAGGAAGAAATAATGAAGGATTAAATGAATCTAAAGGTATTTAAAACGTTTAGCCCCTATGTAAATCAATTTTTTTTAATGATTCCTACCACTGTACAAGATACAATTTTAGCCTAGGATTAATTAAGCTGTGTTAAAAAATGTCAGAACATTTAGTTGAATCAAATAACCAGCTTAGAAAGAATGCAATTTTCCTTGGTCTTTTACTGTCCAAAGATAAGATTCTGATGGATTATCATGCTGGTATTTTGCCTGGGGATATTGGAAAAAGGACCCTGAAATAGTAGTGTGCATGTGCTGTTGAATAAACCTCCCATTACAATGATAACAGCAATGAATTGTCACATAAATCGCTTGTTCAACCCTTCACAAGTTAGTTCACAAGTCATAGGTGTAGAATTAGGCCCATCGAGTCTACTCCACCATTCAATTATGGCTGGTAGTAAAAAATGCTGGAGAAACTCAGCGGGTGAGGCAGCATCTATGGAGCGAAGGAAATAGGTGACGTTTCCTTCGCTCCATAGATGCTGCCTCACCCGCTGAGTTACTCCAGCATTTTTGTCTACCTTCGATTTTCCAGCATCTGCAGTTCCTTCTTAAACGTTCAGTCATGGCTGATCTCTGCCTCCTAATTCCATTTTCCTATCTTCTCCCCATAACCCTTGGCACCCGTTACAAATCAAGAATTTATCTATCTCTACCTTAAAAATATCCACTGACTTGGCCTCCACAGCCCTCTGTAGCAATGAGTTCCACAGATTAACTACCCTCTGACAAAAGAATTAAAGAAGGAACTGCAGATGCTGGAAAATCGAGGATACACAAAATGCTGGAGAAATGCTGCGTCTGAAGAAGGGTTTTGGCCCGAAACGTTGCCTATCTCCTTCGCTCCATAGATGCTGCTGCACCTGCTGAGTTTCGCCAGCATTTTGTGTGGCCTCTGACAAAAGAAGTTCCTCCTCACCTCCTTTCTAAAGGAGCACTTTAATTCTGAGGCTGTGACCTCTGGTCCTAGACTCCCACACCAGTGGAAACATGCTTTCAACAACCACTCTAACCAAGCCTTTCATTATCCTTCATGCATTCTCTAATTTGTTCAAAGGGGACCCATGTTATCCCTCCACTGCCACCTCCACGTCTCTCCCCCTGCATTGGTTTTCCTCTTCCCAATATCTCTTTCTACTTATATCCTCCCCTCTGGCCACATTTCACTTATCTGACATCTTATGCCTCATTTTCATCTCTAGCCTTTGTCCCCCCCATCTGCCATCTGCCCCTGCAGCTATATCCACCTATCACTCGCCAGATTTCTCCCATTCCACCCCCCCCCCCCCCTTTTCCAGCTTTCTCCCCCCCACGACAATCAATCTGAAGATGGATCCCGACGCGGAATATCACCTATTCGTGTCCTCCACGATGCTCCTTGACCTGCTGAGTTGTTCCATACATTTCTGCGTTTTCCTCGGTCCAGATATTTCCCTACAACCCCGCAAATCAGTTATCTACAACTGCACGACGAATTGCCCTATCATGGGTTGCTTAAGTGAAGTAGAAGAAGGCACTGTTGTGGGTTGTATCACTGATGGGGATGTCAGGATATAGAAGCGAGATCGACCGACTGACCAAATGGAGCCAGCACAATAACCTGGCCCTCAACACCAGGAAAACCAAGGAACTGATTGTGGACTTTGGAAGGGGTAGGATGGGGACCCACAGTCCCATTTATATCAACGTGTCGATGATGGAGATGGTCAAGAGCTTCAAATTCCTGTGCGAGCATATTTCTGAAGATCTCTCCTGGTCCGAGAACTGATGCAATTATAAAGAAAGCACATCAGCGCTTCTACTTCTTGAGAAGATTACGGAGAGTCGGTTTGTCGAGGAGGACTCTCTCTAACTTCTACAGGTGCACAGTAGAGAGCATGCTGACCGGTTGCATCGTGGCTTGGTTCGGCAATTTGAGTGCCCAGGAGCAAAAAAGACTACAAAAAATAGTAAATATTGCCCAGTCCATCATCGGATTTGACCGCCCTACCATCGAGGGAATCTATCACAGTCGCTGCCTCAAAAAGGCTGGCAGCATCATCAAGGACCCACACCATCCTGGCCACACACTCATCTCCCTGCTACCTTCAGGTAGAAGGCACAGGAGCCTGAAGACTGCAACATCCAGGTTCAGAATAACTACTTCCCCACAGCCATCAGGCTATGAAATTCAACTGAAACAAAACTCTGAAACATTAATAGGCCATTATCTGTTTATTTGCACTTTATCTGTTTATTTATTCATGTGTGTATATATTTATATAATTGTATATGGACACACTGATTTGTTCTGTATTCGTGCCTACTATATTCTGTTGTGCTGAAGCAAAGCAAGAATTTCATTGTCCTATCTGGGACACATGACAATAAACTCTCTTGAATTTTGAATGTTAATGGTTATATGTATTCCGATATTTGAGTGTTGACAGCCTCACAACGCCATTTCTGGATGTAGAAACAAGGAACTGAAGATGCTGGTTTTTGCGCAAGATCGACCCAAAATGCTAGAGTAACTCAGTGGGTCAGGCAGCATCTCTGGGGAAAACCGATGGGAGACGTTTTTGATCAGGATCCTTGTTCAGACTAGTTTTGGATGTCTGGGCTCTCTGCCTTTTAGGCCATCCATGTGAACCACTTTTATACTTTGGTATTTGAACATTCAGAGGTATCCTGTCAGTTCAAAAGTGCTCCCGTTGTAAACATATAATTCAATGGAAATATTTGTCAGACTTTAGAGAAACAGCGAGGAAACAGGCCCTTCGGCCCACCGTGACCGCGCTGACCAGCGATCGCCGTACACTAGCACCATCCTACATAGTGAATAATAATGAATAAGTTCTTCTTTGTCTTCTTATCGAGTCCACACAAAACATTAGAAGTTGTTCAGCCAGAGCTCAACACACTTCTCGGCATCTGCATACAATGGTGTCTGTTGTCGCTTCTTGTCATTATTGTGCGTGGTGGTGGAATGATTGGTGGAAACAGGGTTGCGAAGTGAACGCTCTTTCCTTTCCTCGAATTAAGGGCCTGTCCCACTGCAGGGACCTAATTTGCGAGTTTAGAAGAGTTTAGGAGAGTTTAAAAAAGTGTCATGGTCTTGTATCACCGAAGTAGAACACCTCCTACGACCTCCTTCGACTATGAAGAGAACCTCCTACGACTATGTAGAAGACCTCCTTCAATCTCCTTCGACCTCCTTTGACTATGTTGAAGACTAGCTTCGACTAGCTTTGGGAAAATTGGACACCGAATAGTGGAGAGTGAGGACGACTACCTTTGACTCTCTTCGACTATACTAACACTATCTACGACTACCTTCGACTACCTTCGATTATCTTTGACTATCTTTGATCGCCTTCGATTGCCTTCGATTACCTACGAATAACATGCCAACCTACTACAACCTACTTCGACTAAACCTACGAGTAAAAACAAATTGATTTTTTCCATGCTGACCAATTTTTACTCGCGGAAAATTTTCAGCAAGCTAAAAAATACTCCTCGACCGAACTGAGGCCGTGAGTATGCGGGAACTTCTCTCGAGCATGAAGAAGATTTACATAGACCACCTAGGACCACGTGTCGACCATGCTGTGAGTTTGAGTCGAGCGCAAAGTCTTCTAAACTTGCTAATTAGGTTCCTGCAGTGGGACAGGCCCTTAAGGTTATTGGCCAAGTATTCTCATACAAGGAAATTGCCTTGGTGCTCTGCCCACGAGTGACAACATGACATACAGTGACACACTTACAATTTTACCAAAGCCAATGGACCTACGGACCTGCACGTCTTTGGAGTGTACTGTGGTACAGTGAAAAGTTTTTTGTTGTGTTCTAAGATTGTCTGCGGAAAGACTATACATGATTACAATCGAGTCATCCACGGTGTACAGACACATGATAAAGGGAATAATGTTTAGAGGAAGATAAAGTCCAGCAAAGCCCGATTAAAGATAGACTGAGGGTCTTCAATAGGGTAAATAGTAAGTTGGGACTGCTCTCTAGTTATGGCTTATCTGCTCTATAGGACAGTTCGGTTGCCTGATAACAACCGGGAAGAAACTGTCCCTGAATTTGGAGGTGTGTGTGGAAAGGGGGAGTGACCGGGTTGAGACTCATTCTTGATTATGCTGGTCAGCAACTCAACCCGCTGCACAATGTGCTGCCCACTTAAGTAAATGAGACATTTGGCACCGGAATCAGAGGCAGAGGGTGGAAAACGGAAGAAATAAGCAAATCATGAAGCACTCGGTCACCTCATGTTCCCACTGAGGTTCTGATCAAACTGATGGGCTTACCAGAACCAAGCCCAGTGTTCCCCACTACAATAGGGGGACAAAATAAGTCTTAACGTAAACTGACGAGCCAGGCATATTTTGATTGAGTTCATACCCGAATGACTGTGACAGTAGGTTAATTCATTGTGATTTGTGCGGCATAGAGGCGCAGCAGTAGAGCTGCTGCCTGACAGCGCCAGACACCTGGATTCGATTCCGACCACGGGTGCTGTCTGTACGAAGTTTGTACGTTCTCCCCATGACTGCGTGAGTTTTCTCCCAGGTGCTCCGGTTTCCTCCCACACTCCAATGATGTGCGGGTTTATAGGTGATTGCCTTCTGTAGGATGTGAGAGTGGGATAATATAGAACCGGTGCATGGTGAAAACTGGTCGGCATGGACTCGGTGGGCTGAAAGGCCTGTTTCCATGTTGTATCTCCAAAATAATGACATTAATTGGCCTGGGGAGCAACACAATATGTATCCTTATTAAGTGGTTAAACTGCACATGCACTCATCACCCTGCTCTCTTTTAGGTGATTATAGGGTAAATGCAGAGCCCCTGTGTGCCCCTTCCACTTAAACATACTGATTAAGGAGCAAACCTGCCCTCACAAGTACTGAAGTGGACATTATTGCCTCGATTCTCTTTTTGATGCTTCATTAGTCACACTCATAATTTATTAACTTATTAACTACTAACGTTATCTGCAGGGAGCGTTGTAATCTCGTGCTACCTGCTCCATGGTCGGATAGTCGGCGACTAAACAGTCTCCCCAACCTGGTTTGCCAGGTGAGGAGGGGGCTGTGGCCCTCCAGCAGGACCAAAAACAAGACGTTTCAAAGGGCGGATGAGCTTCTTGCGAGCCAACAGCCATCCACACTTCAGTAGAAGTTGCGAAGATACATAACATTGTAAGGAATGATGATAAACTACACACACCAAAATCCGATACTTCCAGCGGCGGAGGTCCGCAGGAAGTGGAGGACAGAGATGTGTGGTGCGTCCGTCACCGTTCCCGTCGGAAACCAGCACCACTGCGTCGCTAATGTTTTCAACGATGATGAATGAATGAGTTATCTGCAATGCATTCATTCTGATACAGAGATTCAGCCCACTGTCCACGCCGTCCATCGATTACCCGTTCATACATAGAAACATAGAAATTAGGTGCAGGAACAGGCCATTCGGCCCTTCGAGCCTGCACCACCATTCAATACGACCATGGCTGATCATCCAACTCAGTATCCTGTACCTGCCTTCTCTCCATATCCCCTGATCCCTTCAGCCGCAAGGGCTATATCCAACTCCCTCTTAAATATGGCCAACGAGCTGGCCTCAACTACCTTCTGTGGCAGAGAATTCCACAGATTCACCACTCTCTGTGTGAAAAACGATTTTCTCATCTTGGTCCTGAAAGACTTCCCCCTTATCCTTAAACTGTGACCCCTTGTCCTGGACTTCCCCAACATCGGGAATAATCTTCCTGCATCTAGCCTGTCCAACCCCTTAAGAATTTTGTAAGTCTCTATGAGATCACCCCTCAATCTTCTAAATTCCAGCGAGTACAAGCCGAGTCTATCCAGTCTTTCTTCATATGGAAGTCCTGCCATCCCAGGAATCAGTCTGGTGAACCTTCTCTGTATTCCCTCTATGGCAAGAATACGAGTTCTATGTTATCTTATTCTCTCATCTACTCCCTACAACTAGGGGCAATTTTACAGCGGCCGATTAACCTACAAACCTGCACGTCTTTGGAGTGTGGGAGAAAACCGGAGCACCCGGAGAAAATCCACGCGGTAACAGGGAGAATGTGCAAACTCCGTACAGGCAGCACCCGTAGTCAGGAATGAACCCGGGTCCCTGACGCTGTGAGGCAGCAACTCTACCACTGCGCCATTGTGCCGCCCGTAACATTCATTGTATAGCACCATGAGTCATTACTTCACTGAAGGAGGTATTTGGTCCATCAGTCTCCAAGCGGTGCCATTCCTTCACTTATTTTCCAGTAACCAATTCTCTCTCTTATGTCCATCAGCTCCACCCTGATTCATTTACACCAGGTGGGGTCAAGGAAAGAGCGTTCATGTCACGGCCCTGTTTCCACCAACCTTTCCACCACCACGCACAACAAGCACAAGAGTAGTGTGTTCAGCTCTGGCTGAACAACTTAAAATCTTGTGTGTGGACTCGATAAGAAGAAGACCATTCACACCAGGTACAATTTACAGTGCATCTTTGGGATGTGGAGGAAACTGGAGCACCTGGTTGGCACGGTGGCACAGCAGTAGAGTTGCTGCCTGACAGTGCCAGAGACCCGGTTTCGATCCTGACTACGGGTGCTGTCTGTATGGAGTTTGTACGTTCTCCCTGTGACCACGTGGGTTTTCTCTAAACCTCCGGGTGCTCTGGTTTCCTACCATATTCCAAAGACATGCAGGTTTCCAGATCAAATGGCATTGTTAAAATTCTAAAATTGTCCCTAGTGTGTGTAGGATCGTGTTAGTGTAACGGGTGATCGCTGGTACGCGCATTCGGTGGGCCGAAGGGCCTGTTTCTGTGCTGTATCTCTAAAGTCTAAAGTCCAAAGAAACCTATATGGTCACAGGAAGGGCATGCAAACTCCACACAGACAGCACCCAGGGGTAATATCAAAGCCAAGTCACTGAAGCATTGCACTGTGGCACCCTTATTTGTAAATTTGACTCTTCGCACTCAAATCTTAAACTTAATACTGTTTATACACCAAGCTGTATTTACCATGGTTATCCTACGGCTAATACTGTTTTAGTCGTAATTGTCTTTCGGCTAATTTCGGTGTATAAGGTCATAACTGATAGGAATAGAATTAGGCCATTCGGTCCATCAAGTCTCCTCCGCCATTCGGCACATCAAATCTACTCCACCATTCAATCGTGGCCGATCTAACCCCATTCTCCTGCCTTCTCCCCCGATACTCTGACACACGTACTAAGCAAGAATCTGTCTATCTCTGCCTTACGGTGCGAGCTGACCCACGAGGTACCCCGAGTGAAAGACTCGTGGGTGTGTACTAGATTCTGGAGTAGTTCCTGAGGATTGGCGGGTAGCAAATGTAACCCCTCTTTTTAAGAAGGGAGGGAGAGAGAAAACGGGGAATTACAGACCAGTTAGTCTAACATCGGTAGTGGGGAAACTGCTAGAGTCAGTTATTAAAGATGGGATAGCAGCACATTTGGAAAGTGGTGAAATCATTGGACAAAGTCAGCATGGATTTACAAAAGGTAAATCATGTCTGACGAATCTTGTGGAATTTTTCGAGGATGTAACTAGTAGCGTGGATAAGGGAGAACCAGTGGATGTGGTATATCTGGACTTCCAGAAGGCTTTCGACAAGGTCCCACATAAGAGATTAGTATACAAACTTAAAGCATACGGTATTAGGGGTTCAGTATTGATGTGGATAGAGAACTGGCTGGCAAACAGGAAGCAAAGAGTAGGAGTAAACGGGTCCTTTTCACAATGGCAGGCAGTAACTAGTGGGGTACCGCAGGGCTCAGTGCTGGGACCCCAGCTATTTACAATATATATTAATGATCTGGATGAGGGAATTGAAGGCAATATCTCCAAGTTTGCAGATGACACTAAGCTGGGGGGCAGTGTTCGCTGTGAGGAGGATGCTAGGAGACTGCAGAGTGACTTGGATAGGCTGGGTGAGTGGGGCAAATGTTTGGCAGATGCATATAATGTGGATAAATGTGAGGTTATCCACTTTGGTGGCAAAAACAGGAAAGCAGACTATTATTTAAATGGTGGCCGATTAGGAAAAGGGGAGATGCAGCGAGACCTGGGTGTCATGGTACACCAGTCATTGAAAGTAGGCATGCAGGTGCAGCAGGCAGTGAAAAAAGCGAATGGTATGTTAGCTTTCATAGCAAAAGGATTTGAGTACAGGAGCAGGGAGGTTCTACTTCAGTTGTACAGGGTCTTGGTGAGACCACACCTGGAGTATTGCGTGCAGTTTTGGTCTCCAAATCTGAGGAAGGACATTATTGCCATAGAGGGAGTGCAGAGAAGGTTCACCAGACTGATTCCTGGGATGTCAGGACTGTCTTATGAAGAAAGACTGGATAGACTCGGTTTATACTCTCTGGAATTTAGGAGATTAAGAGGGGATCTTATAGAAACTTACAAAATTCTTAAGGGGTTGGACAGGCTAGATGCAGGAAGATTGTTCCCGATGTTGGGGAAGTCCAGGACAAGGGGTCACAGCTTAAGGATAAGGGGGAAATCCTTTAAGACCGAGATGAGAAAGACTTTCTTCACACAGAGAGTGGTGAGTCTCTGGAACTCTCTGCCACAGAGGGTAGTTGAGGCCAGTTCATTGGCTATATTTAAGAGTGAGTTGGATGTGGCCCTTGTGGCTAAGGGGATCAGAGGGTATGGAGAGAAGGCAGGTACGGGATACTGAGTTGGATGATCAGCCATGATCATATTGAATGGCGGTGCAGGCTCGAAGGGCTGAATGGCCTACTCCTGCACCTAATTTCTATGTTTCTATGTTTCTATGAAAGATTCGTGGGTGTGTACGAGATTCCAAGTGTGACCCCTTGTCAGTTCTTCGTTCGAGGAGTTGGTGGAAGAAAAAGGCATCGCCATCCTGCGGATAAAGGCGGGGCCGCATATTGCATTTTGGGATGGAGGGGGGGAGTTCATTTTTAAGCTAAACAGGTAGAACAAGCTATATAAGTACGTTTGGTCTCCAGGAATTTGGCTGGTTTGGTGACAAATATCCATTACAGACAAAAGTCGCGTAACCCTACCTCTCCACATTGTCGGCTCACCTGAAAACGGACAAAAGAGAAGCCGTTTCTGAGCTTGTTCTGAAAGGTGTCTGTGGGAAAAGGTGTTACAAACGGTGAAGGTGGTACAATTGGCTTGTCGTGGAACTGATCAGTGCAGTTTTGGGGCACCCAGATCACGCTCCACCAACGTACATATACAACTTTAAGCAATATCCCACTGTATATCCGAACTTATTCTGCATCTCGTCCTTATCTGAGAAACAAATAGTCATTTTCTGCAGTGAACCACCCGCGTCCAAGCAGTGAAAGGCTTCAATGCGATTGGCATTGTGAAGATCTGAAATTAAGCTTTGCACGGTAGATAAAATATAATTTCACGTTCCAATATTTGGAAAGCGATTAGGCAACATGTGAACATTATTAGAGCCGCCCGCATGTCTATTTACTGAAGATGATCAGGGAAAAAAATTCTCACGAAGGGAAAAAGAAATAAAGACTTGCTCTGTATTACAGCGCCGTTCAGACTCAGGGTGGCCAAAACACCTAAATAACGATACAACCAGTGGTATATGGAGGAAACAACCTGTGGATACACGTGTATTAGTATGGAGGCGGTGGGTGTAAACTAAAATGCTACTCGGTAGATTTAAACTATTTTGAATAAAATTATTACTATCGGTAAGAACTTCACTCTAATACGGAACTAAGTAACGCTCGCTTTCCAGGAGTTGCATGTATCTTTCATCTGTAAATGGTTAGTTAGTGCTTGTAACATGCATGTTTGATATACAAACCATATTTTGAGTTCAGTTCGGCTGTAAACTTTTGAGCAAGTACATTTAAGTACAAGGGTGAAATCCATTGTCCTTTCATTGCGAGGTTCAATAGAAACGTCATCCCATCACCCATTCCTTCTCTCCAGAGATGCTGCCTGCCTGCTGAGTTAAAGAGTGCCCACTGGTAGACTCACGAGTCACTAAGGTAAACTCAAGGACCATGACGTTCTTACCACGAGTTTAAATGTTTCAATTTGTAACTTGAACAGTAAATTTGACTCGTGGAAAAACTCAAACATGTTTGAATTTTTTCAAGTCGACAAGTTTCACGGGTACCTGCCGTTAGCGCCACGAGTTGCTAAGTTGCGTCCACGAGTTCCGACGTTCCCGCTATGTTAATTGTAAGTGATTACTACGAGTTAAATTTGTTTTAAACTCGGAGTACCTCGTGGATCAACTCGCACCGTGAGACAGGGGTTTTAGAAATATCCACTGACTTGGCCTCCACAGCCTTCTGTGACAATAAATGCCACAGATTCGCCACCACTCTGCTCTGCAAATCGCAGTCCGAGGAATGACAGTCTGGGACTTCATTTACCATCCATCTGATATCAGAGCAGAGGTGAGCGAGGTCACTCATTTTAAATGAATTAATGCTTGAGCCACACAAATAGGGTAATCTCAGGTACAGACAATAAGGTTTCCAAGCATTAATTCCCCTACATAATTGCAAGACCGCTCGCTTCCACATCAAAAGTCAATAAGGTCAAACTGGCAGTACAAACCATTTTTATTCAGAGGGTAGTTAATCTGTGGAACTCATTGCCACAGTGGGCTGTGGAGGCCAAGTCAGTGGATATTTTTACGGCAGAGATAGACAGATTCTTGATTAGAACAGGTGTCAAGGGTTATGGGGAAAAGGCAGTAAAATGGGATTAGGAGGCAGAGATCAGCCATGATTGAATGGCGGAGTGGCCTCAATGTGCCGAATAGACTAATCCTACTCCTATAACTTGTGAGCTTGTGAATTAACCATGCAATCATTTTAGTTTCAGAGATTCAGCATAGAAACAGGCCCTTCGGCCCACTGAGTCCAAGCCGACCATCAGCCACACGCACACTAGCTCTCTGCTATCCCACCTTCACATCCTGCACACTAGGGGCAATTTACAGAGGACAATTAACCTACAAACCTGCACATTTTCGGAATGTGAGAGGCAACAGGAGCACCCGGACGAAACCCAACTGTGCACAGGACGGCACCCGTAGTCAGGATCGATCCCAGGTCTCTGGCGCTGTAAGGCAGTAACTCCACCACTGCACCACCATGCTGCCTATATTGAATAATTTCACAGAGTCCAAGGATCAGGGAACTGTAATTCAATTATGGGAGTTGCAAGTTATTGTGCATGCCTCTTAATGTAAGTGGATTCAATTTGAGGATGTAGATGGCAACTCGAACATGAAAATGCCATCATATGCTGTTAACAGTCACTACTTGCAAGCTGAGAGCTTATTTCCTAACTGCAAGAGCCAGACTAATTTAGGAACATTGAACACTGCAATGGGATGAGAGCAGGATGCAGCCTGATGGATGAACCCCACCATGTCTGTCATGGGTGGTTAACTACACTTAAACTTCATTGATTTTGTTTCCTTTGCGCAACTGAGTACAAGATGATCAATATGTGTTTAATTCCTTAAATAGGTCCATGCATTGAAAATTAATCCAGGGTTGTAATACGAATAGAGCAAGAGCAAATCAGTGTGAAAGCCATCTTTCTGAAGGCTCAGTGGCGCAATGGGCGGCGCAGTGATGCATCTGGTCTCACAGCACCAAAGACCCCGGTTCGATACTGTCCTCGGGTACTGTCTGTGCGGGGTTTGCACATTCTCCCTGCCACGGCATGGGTTTCCTCCTGGTTCTGCAGCTTCCTCACACATTCCACAGACAGGCGAGTTTGTAGGTTTATAGGCCTCTGTAAATTACCCCTTGTGTGCAGGGCAAGTGGGATGCTGTAGAACTAGTGTCAACGGGTGATCAATGGTCGGCATGGGCCCGGTAGGCTGAAGGGCCTCTTTCCATGCTGCAACTCTAAACTAAACTAGATATGAAGATGATGAGAAGGAGCTCTGAGCCAGATACATTATTCCTACGTTTTTCATCAAACGCATAGAAACGTAGAAAAAGGTGCAGGAGTAGGCCATTCGGCCCTTTGTGCCTGCAACGCCATTCAATATGATCATGGCTGATCATCCAGAATCAGTACCCCGTTCCTGCTTTTTCCCACTTATCCCTTGATTCTGTTAGCCTTAAGAACTATATCTAACTCTTTCTTGAATACATCTCTTAAAGTCTGTTGCCCTTCTTCTTGACGTCTGGAATATCAGCTGCTTTAAGCATGAATGCATTTGGGATAGTCAGGGAAGGGCTGAGAGATGTGTTTATGTACAAAGCGATGGCAGGAGCCTGAGAGAATGGCCAGTACGGCAGATGTGACAAATCTAATGAGTAATGAGACCAACAGTGCTGTAACAATACGGAGTATAGCCCTCACTGTTCAGATTGGTTTAGTTTAGAAATGCAGTGCAAAAACAGGCCCTTCGGTCCACCGGGTCTGCGTCGACCAGCGATCCCTGCACACTAACACTATTCTACATGCACTAGGGACAATTTTATATTCATACCAAACTGAAAATCTCAGAGGAAACCCACACACACATCACGGGAGAGCCACCAAATTCCGTACAGACAGCACCCATAGTCAGGATTGAACCCGGGTCTCTGGCAACTGTAAGGCAGCAACTCTACCACTGCGCCACCATGCCGCCACTGCAAAAGAATAGCATGAGAACTGGCTAAGAAATTCACCAGAAATGCTGTTAAGAATAATTTTGACAATTCTTAATGTTCAAACCACTTAGGTGTGGTGAAGTCAGGAAAGGTGAGCCATGTATATGCTGATACCCATGGACTGGTGACATTAACAGTGAAAACAGTTTAGCAATTTAATCCCTAAAAGAGAAAGAATCCTGGGTTAAAATGTTGTTTTCCCTAATTAATTTTTATGGTGAGTTTGTCATAGGATTTTTCTTTCACATCTCTTCAAAGACAGGCCTCACAGCTCCAAAGACCCAGGTTCGATCCTGACCTCAAGTGCTGTCAGTGTGGAGTTTGCACGTTCTACCTATGACCGTGTGGTTTCCTCACAGTACTCTGGTTACCTCCCACCTCCCAAAGACATCTGGCCCACTGTAAATTGACCCTGGTGTGTAGGGAGTGGACACGTAAGTGGATCAACAAAGATCTGGTGTGAAAGGGTGATCGACGGTCGGCATTGACTCAGTCGGCTGGAAGGCCTGTTTCCATGCTATATCTTTCAATCGATTCAATCAATTAATCAATGTTGTCACCTCCAGCAATACAAATCAAATTAACTGAGAGACAATGTGATGTTATATGGAGAGGTCTTAACTGGGTAGATATGGAAAAGATGTCTCCTCTTGCGGAAGAAGATAGAACTAGGCAATAGAATTGGCACAGCAGTTGAGCTGTTGCCTTACAGTGCTTGCAGCAGTGGAGTACCAGGTTCGATCCCGACTATGGGTGCTTTCTGTACGGAGTTTGTACGTTCTCCCCATGACCTGCGTGGGTTTTCTCCAAGATTTTCGGTTTCTTCCCACACTCCAAAGACATACAGGTCTGTAAATAAATTGGCTTGGTGTGAATGTACATTGTCCCCGGTGTGTGGGATAATGTTAATGTACGTGGTTCGCTGATCGGTGCGCACTCGGTGAGGCCGAAGGGCCTGTTTCCGCACTGAAACTCTAAACTAAAAAACTAAACCAAGAATTACTGTTTACAAACATTGAGACAGGATTGAAGTGAAAGGTTTTCTTTCAATGGGTTGTGAATTTTGAGAACTGTCTTCCATAAAGGGGATTCTTGTAATATTTTTAAGGTAGAGGGAGATAGATTTTTCAGAGATTTAAATTGAGTAGTGTGGGGGTGATGTAGATTGTCAATGTTTTTGAGAAGATAATCAGATGGGTATTGATTTTATTGAATGGTGGAGTACACTGGAGTCTGATCGGTGATTCAGATAAGCCTACATCCATTTGATGAATCATTTGAATCTCATCTCTCCAGTACATGTGAGGACACTGTAAAAAAAACGTGTTCCAGATAGTGTGTGAAAAATGTAAAAGCAGATTGTCCAGGGCTAACATAAATAGAAAGAAAATATTACAAGTCAAATATATAGTCAGTTCTTTGCATCCAGAGATGAGAAAATCTACCATCTGTTCACAACATATGCAGCAGCTAGTTAAGACTGCTTTCAATTCAAAAAGTAAAGATCCTTGAGATAAATTGATTTGGAAAGTTTCATTTAATATTTGCTATTCTAGGCTACAGGGTGACTGACACCCATTGCACTAGCAATAACATTCATTGTTGGCACAGTTTCCAGAAAACAATTAATAATTCTTGCAGGATGCATCAATCAGGCTTGTGAAAAATTAATCATCTCAATCCACTTCCAAAGTTTTTATACTTTCCTTCAGTTCATATAACACATTTTAAACTAGTTTCCGAATCGCTTGTATTTAATAATCAAAATCCAACTGACTGGGTTTCTTTAGTATTTTTAAATATATTACAATTGGCACTTTATATTACGATAAGACATATTGTATATCACATTTGTCTTAAGTATAAGACATTTAATATATTACAAATGTCAGCTCACACATTGATACATCACCAAATTTCTTAACACTATCCATGTAAATCTACTACCTTCTTGTATCTGATTATCTCAGTGTTAAAATCCATCTCCTGCTGTTTACCACCACTCCTGTGCTGTTACCAAAACTGTACATGCTATATACCTTATGGTACATGCTAATGGTACACGTTTCATTCCTTTAATCATTATTTTTATTTTAAGCAACACATTTCAATAAATATATATTTATTCATGAGGCATTGATAATACCCTCTGAAATAATTAGGGTTTCAATTTTATTGCGATTGGGATTATCACAATTGCTATTTTTGTTTTCTTCATTTTTATTTCCCTTTCTCACATTTACACTGGTCCTGATCCAGACATTGGCAGGTTTCAGAAATAAATCATCTCTGTACATCCAAGAAATCGCCTTAAGTGTTTGTAAGAGGCCCTTTCGCCCCTAATCTCCTCTCTCTGCACGTAATCCATATCCATCCATTCCCTGCATATCCTTGTGTGCTGCAATGGCAACTTGAATTTCACTACACCAATTGGTGTATGTGACACTAAATTAACCTTTGAACCTTTGAACCTTTGTCGAACAAAAAAACATCTCTAATGCCACTATCATATCTGCCTCCTCTACCATCACCCTGGGCAGGGAATTCCATGCACCTACCATTGGAGACCCTCAGACTATCTTCAATTGGACTTTACTGGACTTAGTTGGACTGAGATCACG
Source organism: Okamejei kenojei (assembly GCA_035221665.1). NCBI lineage: Eukaryota > Metazoa > Chordata > Chondrichthyes > Rajiformes > Rajidae > Okamejei > Okamejei kenojei. The sequence continues at coordinate 36,178,432 of CM069133.1, forward strand.
CAACTGAATCATCCTACCACAACCAGAGAGCAGTGCTGAACTACTATCTACCTCTTTGATGACCCTCGGACTATCCTTGGTTGGATTGTATTGGCTTTAACATGCACTAAACGTTGGTCCCTTATCATGCATCTGTACACTGTAAATGGATTGATTGTAATCGCGTATTGTCTTTCTGCTGACTGATTAGCACGCACCAAGAAGCTTTTCACTGTATTTCTGCACACATGACAATAAACTAAACTGAACTGAACTTTATCTCACACTAAACGTTATTCCCTTTATCCTATATCCGTATACTGATATAATTGCTCGATTGTAATCATGTGTAATCTTTCCACTGATTGGAGAGCATGCGACAAAAAACATTTCACTGTACCTCGGTAAACTAAGCTAAAACTAAATTGGAACCCTCTGTGTAAATAACTCCGCACATCCCCTTTACACTTTGCCACTCTCACCTAACAACTATGCCCTCTAGTCTTTGACATTTTCCATCCTGGGAAAAACAAATGTCACTGGAAAGAACAACATTCACCCCCCATCCCCGAGAGTAGTGGACAGTATTCTTCAACGGTAGTAACAATGCAACTGGACAGTGTGTTTGGTCATTTCAGGCAGCAGTTAAGAGTCAACCACACTGCAATGAGTTTGTGGTTTGCAAACTGGACTAGTAGAGACAGCAGATTTCCTATTCTGGAGGCTAAATGAGTAATTTCATAGTAATCGTTACCAAAGTTATTTATTTAAAATTTCCACAGATTCACCACCCTCTGACTTAAGAAATTCTTCCTCATTTCCTTCCTAAAGGAACACCCTTTAATTCTGAGGCTACGACTCTGGTCCTAGACGCTCCCACCAGTGGAAACATCCTCTCCACATCCACTCTATCCAAGCCTTTCGCTATTCGGTAAGTTTCAATGAAGTGAGTACAGACCCAGTGCCGTCAAATGCTCATCATACATTAATCCACTAATTTCTGGGATCATTCTTGTAAACCTTCTCTGGACTCTGTCCAGAGCCAGCACATGTTTCCTCAGTTATTGTAGTAGCCATTTAGCTTAAATCAATATGTCATAATTATAACCGGTTACCTTAAAATTTTAATCTGCCTGCTATTTGTGTGGGTGGGATTAATACGTCGTCTGAGGCGTGTTTTTGGCTAGAGGATTCTGGTGCGGACATCCAGATATTTTTTAGTTTAGTTCGGCGAAGGCTTTGGGAGGATATAGTTTTTGACCATGCACGGGCATGAACACGAGCATGATTGAAACGTACTTATACAAGAAGAAGCCTTCGTGAATTACCTTGCTGCTTTGTACTTCAATAAAGGGTCTATTAATCAAGAGACAGTTTTTGGAAGATTCATCTTTCAACGGCATTGAATGTCTCGTGGAGGGCTCGTGGGTGAGTATAGATTACCTTCTGACCCATGGTCAGCACATTAGTGACTATTGAGGGCTAAACCCTTGAGATAGTTAGGGCGCCCAAATTTTCTCACAATACTCCAAATACAACCTGAGCATGCCTTATAGAGCCTCAGCATTACATTCCTGTTTTTGTATTCTAGTAAACTCTAGCATTGTACTTGCCTTCTTTACTACTGATTCGGCTTACAAAGGAACTTTTGGGAATACTGTACCAGCACCCCAAAGTCCCTAATTCAGTCTTTTGAAGGAATGTTGAAATGGATCCCTACTACTCAGGTAGATATAAAGTCCCACTGCTTGAATCTGACGAGGAGTAGGGGGGGGGGGGGAAGTTATTCCAGGACACCTGGCTGGCAATTCCTCACCAAATCCAAAATAGATCTCCTGGTTGATACAAAAGCTGGAGTAACTCAGCGGGCCAGGCAGCATCTCTGGAGAAAAAGAATAGGTGACGTTTCGGGTGGAAAGCCTTTTTCACAATCCAGAGAAGGGTTACAACCCAAAACGCCACCTATTTATTTTCTCCAGTGTGGAAGAATCTTCATGTTTGGCAAATTAAGAGTTAAAACTTGGTACTCGTTTGTGATTTTTCTTTTGGGCTTGCTTGTAAATTCCTGAGTTTACTTATCAGCAACTGCAGATAACCGTCCCCTGAATATTAAAATACCAACAAACTAAAGGAAGTATCAGGTTAGAGGTTAACACGCTGGTCTTGTTTTTCTTACTTTTGTACTCTATTGCAAACCCAAGCATGACTTTAGTCACGTAGACTTGTATATTCTTCAGTATATATGATATCACTGAACTGCTTGTAGCAGAGATAGACACAAAATGCTGGAGTAACTCAGCGGGACAGGCAGCATCTCTGGAGAAAAGGAATGGGTGACGTTTTGGGTCGAGATCCTTCTTCAGACTCGCCTCGACCCAAAACGTCACCGATATCACGTTAATAAAACCTTGCATCGTTGGTCCTGTTTCGTCAGTGTTTCTTTAAGTAAGTTCCCTGACATCCAGAGATGCTGCCTCACTTGCTGAGTTTCTCCAGTATTTTGTGTCTATCTTCGGTGTAAAGCAGCATCTGCAGTTCCTTCCTACACATATATCTTCCAGTTATTGTAAGATCATTGTAAATGGACTTTCCGAATGCAAATTGAGATCAGTATTTCCAACGTTATTGCAGTGTTAAGAATTCAAAACTACTTTACTAGCTAACAAATACTTTGGATGGTACATGTCTTGAATGGCACTATTGAAATACAAGTTTTCATTGCATCTCTTGCAGACTCTATCCCCTGCTTGTCTACCAGAAACATAATCCTTTGTTCCAAAGAGCAAAGGGCCTGACATACTTGGACGTCATTTGCGCGTCATTTACGATACATCGTTTACACATCACGACGCACGACGCGCGCATGGCGTGCATTATGTGCACCTGCGTGACACCCAAGTGGGACAGGCCCTTTCGCTTCCATTTTTGATGCCATTATCTTAAAAACTAAATATCACATCTGAACCTTCAGCATACATAGAACATGGAAATATTAAACGTTGCCTCCACTGTTGTCAGTAACCCACTCTCCATTCCCATCGATGTTAGGTTTTATTTTTTATAGCAGTTCAGTTCAGTGCAGTAGGCCATTTAGGACTGAAATTAGGTAAAACGTTTTCACACAGAGAGTTGTGAATCTGTGGAATTCTCTGCCACAATTCACTGGATGTTTTCAAGAGAGTTAGATAGAGCTCTTAGGGCTAAAGGAATCAAGGGATATGGGGAAAAGGCAGGAATGGGGTACTGATTTTGGATGATCAGCCATGATCATATTGAATGGTGTTGCAGGTCGAATGGCCTACTCCTTCACCTATATTTCCATGCTTTTCTATGTTTCAATGTTACTTTGCAAAGAGATTGTTCACGTCTGGTTCGGTGGGAGGCAGTAGGTGCAAGTGTCAAAGCTTGTTATTTTAGGGGGAGTTAGGATTCGGGTGGGCGGAGGTCGTTTGGATGTGACTAAACTTATAATTAAATAGGTATTTCAACAAGAGAGGTACCTTGGGACCGCTTTTTATTTTTGTCACAAATGAACAGCAAACAGACTACAAATGGTGGCAGTCAGTGCCTCTACTGGTACAGACAGGGGATTGAACGAAAGGATGCCGCTTTAGCTATGACTTCTTAATCACACGACAAACGGGACAGCTGCTTGTTATTTTTACCCTGATATTTGAACTGTAGATCTGAGCCAAGGTCCCATATATCGGTTCGCTGTTTCTCAAGCCATCGCTACGTCGCACCGAGTCTATGTTTTCATTACCATCAAGCAACCCCTCAACATTCTTTCAGTCAGAACGGGATGAGCGAATGAGAGAAACAGAAAGTCATTTATTAAGGTTAACGAACATGTCTCGCCTCCGGGGATTCAACCGACCAACTACAATCGTAAGACAAAAATATCGCTATGAGATTGCACACGAGAGATCGCAACAAAAGTCGTACCATTACGAGCCTCAAATATGAGACTTTTCACCAATGTTCGGCATCTACTAGGTTGCTTCTGAATTTGCCACAGTGTAACATGCATTGGAACTGGACACTGGAAAGGATATTGCCCACACTGACCTTTCTGTCCTGGGCCTCCTCCATTGTCAGAGTGAAGTCACACGCATATTGGAGGAATAGCACCTCATATTTTGCTTGGGCAGATTACCACCCAGCATTATGAATGTTGATTTTGTCTAACTTCAAGTAACTCCTGCATTCTTTCTACTCTCCATCCCCTCTCCCCCTCTCTCTGTCCCTTCCCCCAACCTAGTCGTCCTACTGTTTGCATCCTTATATCCCTCTTTTTCGCACATCTTCCCCAGCCAACAATTGGCAATTATGCACTCCACCCTTAGGTCATCTGTTGCTAGCCCTGATAAGTTCTGGCCCTTCCCTATCTTTCAGTCTGATGAAGGGTTCTGACCCGAAACGTCAACCTATTCCATTTCTCCTCAGATGCTACCTGATCCGCTGAGTTAATCCAGCATTTTGTGACTAATTTTAGAAAAGGGACTCTCGGGAATAGGTAGCAATTAAAAATTGCAACAGGAAAGGCAGAGCTAAAATCTTATGGGGCTGAGAACTAACAAGTTGCAATGCGTTCACAAGTTCACGGCTCATCGAGTCTACTCTGCCATTCAATCATGGCTGATCTCTGCCTTGTAATCCCATTTTCTCGCCTTCTCCCCCATAACTCTTGACACCCGTTCAAATCAAGAATTTGTCTATCTCAGCCTTAAAAATATCCACTGACTTGGCCTCCACAGGCCACTGTGGCAATGAGTTCCACAGATTAACTACCCTCTGACTAAAGAAGTTCCTCCACGCCTCCTTTCTATAAGAGCGCCCTTAAATCCTGAGCTATGACCTCTGGTCCTAGACTCTCCCACTAGTGGAAACAACCTTTCCCCATCCACTCTATCCAATCATTTGTGTAAATCTCCTCCAGTTGTTTGAGAGTCTATGGCACTGTCGCTGGGAAAATTAGACTGTGTTGCGTGAGAGAATTGAAAGGGATGTGGATTCTTGTGCAGACTCGATTGAAAAAAAGGACAGTCGCTAACCTTCCGCTTCCGCCTCTGAAGCCGCAGAAGCTCCTTGTGTTGTCTTGATACAAAATTAACGGCAGCGTATTCCAGCAGGGCAGAAAACACAAACAGCAGGCAAACAGCCATCCAGATATCAATCGCCTTCACATAGGACACCTGCAGGGAGCGGGAGGAGAGGTTAGCACCTGGCATGCTTGCGAGCACGCTGAGAATGAAACTCCACCGAGTTACACGCTGTGAAAAAAACTGTTTAGTTTCAGAAATACAGTGTGGAAATACACAGAGTCTGCGCTGACCAACGATCCCCACACACTAGTTCTATCCTACACACTAGGGACAATTTCCAGAAGTCAATTAACCAACACACCTGCAAGTCCCCTCGTCCAAATCATTAATATACAATGTGAAGAGCAGCGGCTCCAGCACCGACCCCTGCAGAACTCTGCTAGCCAACCAGGAAAATCCCCCTGTATTGCCACTCTTTGCCGCCTGCCATCCAGCCAACCTGCTATCCAAGCTGCCCTTTGATACCAAAGGCTCCCATCTTCCCTAGCAGCTGCACGTGTGGCATCTTATCAAAGACTTTAGGGAAATCGAGGTAAACAACATCCACTGACTCTGCTTTGTCTGTCCTGCTATTTACTTCCTTAAAGAATTCCAACAGATTCATCAGGAAAGATCTCCCCTTCACAAACCCATGCTGACTCTGGCCTATTTTACATGAACTTCCAAGTATTCCATAACCTCATCCTTTGTAATGGTCTTAAAATCTTACCAATCATGGGTCCAGGTGATATATCCACCTTCAGACCTTTCAGTTTCCCAATCACGTCACCTGTCTCCCTCCTCACCTGTATCAACCTATTACTTGCTAGGCTTTTGTCCCATTCCTCCTCTCTTCCAGCTTTCTTTCCCCCCACCACCCCGTACAAACAGTCTGAAGAAGGGTCTCGACCCGAAACATCACCTATCCATGTTCTCCAGAGATGCTGCCTGCCCCACTGAGTTACTCCAGTACTTTGTGTCTTCTATAGCTTCCCTCAATGCTTTCTCCAAATTAGCATTGGATAACCCAGTGATGCAGTGGTCGGGTTGATGCCATACAGAGCCCGAGACCCAGGTTTGAA